>MU269987.1:707500-1907500 GCA_021432705.1 Caranx ignobilis | reverse complement strand
CCCCATGAGAGCATAGAAATGTTGTAGTAATATTTGAGTGGTTTTTCGATATATAGGTTTTCCATTACCATTTTTTTTAATTGTAATATTTAGGTTTTGCGCATTTCTAGGGGTAATGGAAACACACCTAGTGCTCACTAAATCAGCATCTAGTTTGTTCCTACAAGATAAGGTTTGTGAAGTGTGTGAAGTCTGCATGGAGTGGACCTGCTGACAGATGTGCAGCTGACAGTGACCTGAGTCACCATCTGATCCTCCCTCACTCATGTCCTGGGGACGGGACAAAGTCTCCTGGACATTCTTTGTGCTTTTGTAGAGGGTTGGAAACAGTTGGAAACAATAGGTAAAAGTGGAAACAGTACTATAAATTTTTCTAATCATTTTTCATTTATTTTCATCCATTTCATCATTCACTTGCACTCACATTACTGCACTGCCATGGCACGTTCAGGCCGCTAGGTGGCACATCGCGCTTGTGGTAGAGAGCTAGGTATAGGACTTGCATGTAGACAAGAAGAATAAATTCTGCTGATGGGAAGTTAACACCAGCGCAACGTGCATCTCTTTTTATTCTTATCACAGGCAAGACAGAGGACTTACGGCCTCCCTGGCTATCAAGTTACAGAGGCAACACTCACAGGTTTCTTTACTATTCAAATGATGTCAAAATATCTCTGTTAAAAGCGTACTGTACACCTCTGTACACCGCACACCTGTGGGTTAACTATGCAACCGTGCTGAAACTGCAGGTTGCCTATAACAGTGCACTAAGAATTTTATTGAAGAGACCTTGATGTCTGAGTGCAAGCAAAATGTGTGTAAATGCTCTTGTCCACACCCTAAAAGGGATATTCCGGTGTAAATATAACCCACGGTCTAACACACCGTGACACCGAGTAGAACATCCCCTCGAGAGATGAAGTTTGTCGACTGCAAGCGTCTCTAGTTGTAGTGACTATTTCTCCACAAGCTAACCATGGTCAAAAAAGCCACTCATAGCCACAGATAATGCTCAGATCAGCACCAAACTTCATCAACACTACAAATAGGGGTGCCCACACATAAAACGTAGCATGGCCCAGGACCATTGACGTCACCAGGCCATATAAAAGGAGAAGTGCCCCTCTTCTTAGCCCCGCTCGGCTCTTCTTGACTCTGTCTTCCCTACTCTCACTTCCCAACCTGGATCTACTGCTGCTCTCTAACCTCCATGGGGCCCGCACAAGGCAAGAGCCTCCACTGGACTGAACCTTGGTAGCGACGCAAGTGCCTACCAAGGGACTCCAAGATAAACATCAACTAGCACAACTGCTAGTTGAGTTAACCCGCAAAGGAGCCACAAACAAACCAGAGACACGAACAAACAACTCTGCAACTCCCCTTAACGACATTGAACTACACAGCCGGGGCAGCTGTAGTTCATTGAAGGACAACAACAATTAGACTTTGTAGCAGCATCAGAACCTGCAACCTCGCTGCTGCAGGATTCCCACCAGCACTGGCACCATCTTTTCTCATGTGACTGGGCCTAGTTAGCTTAGCTGCACACACCTTGACTAAGTATAAAATGCTTCAACTGTGTAAGTGTATTGATCCGAATCAGTAATACCTGAGCTTTGCTGATTGTCTATTCTTAGTCAGAACATGTAAATGGTAAATGGACTTGCACTTATATAGCGCTTTTCTAGTCACTTGGAGTAGCTGGGGATCAAACCACCGACCCTCCAGTTTGTGAACGACCTGCTCCCCCATGTGACTTGAGAACTTGTGACTCAGGGTGGAACAAAGGAACGCACCTTTGTTCACCTCCACCCACATCACATGTGGTTAGTCTTAGAATCCATCTTGCATTTAGCCATTTGGTTATAGCTCCCTTTGTCTTAGGACAAAGCAACCACCCTCCATCTTAGACATATAGACACACTCACTCACAGGTAGACACATTCTTTCACACTGTAGATGATGGATGTAACTTGCTTGAGTTGGCTTTGTTATTTCATTTTCTAGATGTGTCCAAAAAAACTTCCTTTGAGACTTTGCTTGTCTGTTAATGTTGCACAAGAGTGTTATGCCAACCTCTGCGCTGTAGAACTCCCACATCCTTCAACTTTGCTTCTATTAATAAGGTAATTTTGGTTATAGTTATTAACTTAATTATTAAACAAAGTCCTGTGTTAATAGGTAGCATACCTTTATGGGATTGATTTTGTAAATTGGCTGTCTAGTGCCCCGAGGTGGGTTTAATGTAAATTAAATCCTGTCCTAAATCCTAATTTTTATAGTGATTATTAATATTGTGATATTAATATTCTACTAATTTGAGAGCCAGTAACCCTCACAACTTCACTGCAAATAATGCCCTCTGTGTGAGATAGATCCCAACATTTATGGTGCATAACATTAATTGGCACTGCCTCTATGAGGTAGTGTACAGTCACAACATAATTGGAGCTAGGTGTAATGGACACCTTGAGTCTTCTAACATAAATGGTGCCTGTGTCTGAGGCATCTTTAAATTATAATTCATATTTGAAGTGCAAAACCCCAACATTAAAGAGAAAAAGGGGAGGAAATCTGCCCTAATTTGAATAAAAGGTAATGTTTTCTGTAAGGTATTAAAAGAGGTACAGAGACCAACAACTCGGTCTGGTCCAGAACAGGCTCGGGTTTATACTTATTTCCCCGTGGGACAGACCCTCCTGCACCTTTCTCTGACTGTTCTGATCATTTTGAAGAAGCTATCTTGACATTTTGCTGAGTGTGGGTTAGGGGGACTTTAAAGTTTATATGACAGTAAATAAGGTCATGATCAAACTTTAAATGTCTCTCTCTCTCTCTCTCTCTCTCTCTCTCTCTCTCTGCAGACTCTGTCAGGCTGGTGAATGGGACAGGTCTGTGTTCAGGCAGACTGGAGGTCAAGTCCAGCCAGTCGAACCAGGGGTGGTCCTCAGTGTGTGAAGATGACTTTGACCAGCAGGATGCAGAGGTGGTCTGTAGAGAGCTTGGCTGTGGGGCTCCTTCAGTCTTCCAGGGGGGGCTCTATGGGGCAGTGGAGGCTCCAATGTGGACCAAAGAGTTCCAGTGTGAAGGCCATGAGGCAGCTCTCATGAACTGTAGAAGCTCAGGCTCAACTAGAAGCAGCTGCTCACCTGGCAAAGCTGTTGGACTCACCTGCTCAGGTAGAAGTGGAGCTACACTTTTGATTTGCTTCATTTCTGTTTTAATCAACTCTCTCACTTGTTTTATTCTCCTCTGTGTTCAGAGCCTGTCAGGCTGGTGGGAGGAGCCAGTCACTGTGCAGGTGAACTGCAGGTGAAACAATACGAGTGGAGACCAGTGGGTGTCTACTCCTGGAACCTGAAGACAGCATCTGTAGTCTGTAGAGAGCTGGGCTGTGGTTCTGCTGTTTCAATAAGAAATGAGTCATCAGCGAGGCCTGTGTGGACATTCAATTATTTCTCTCTAAATTCTGGTTTGACCCTTAAGGAGATTTCATCATCGTCAGTGTTCTCATTCGACACTCGCTCATCCAACACCAAGCTGCTGCTCACCTGTTCAGGTAGGTCCATCAGTGGCACCATCAGTGACAGTCAAGTTTAGTGTCCTCAGTATTATTAGCGTGAGTGCTGAAAGCAATGGGCCTCATTCACAAACTGTTATTAAGAACATTTGTTATTAAGTCCTAGTAGGATTTGTTCTTAGCTAATTCATTTTTCCTTCAGGTATACAAACTCTCTGCCTTACTTAGGGGTAGGAAGGCTCACTTGACTTCCAGAGCTTCTTGCCCTGGGTCTTTGAACTTTGGAAGGGCCATCATGTAGTGCTGGGTCCCCCATCTCCTACTCAGACACTTGCACCTGCTGACCACTGCCATTGCTCTTGATGAGACCCTTGAGGACAATATCCTGCAAGGTTTCAGCTGCAGTGTTATACACCTGGATACCAATGGTGAAGACTTTCAACTTGGAAGGATAAATCACATAGGATTTACTCTCTTTTTCTTTAAGCTTCTTCCTGATCAGCGCATAATGGCTTCTCTCCTGCTGCAGCTTAGTAGAAAAGTCCTGGTCCACGAAAATCTGGAACCTGGAACCAGGAAACCGGGGGTCCTGGTAAGTGATCGGTGACTTCTTCCCATTTGCAGCTTTTAACACTCTTTGTTTCATGTCCCATTGTAAGAAGTGGACAATAATGGACCTGGGGCTGTCCTCAGCAGTAACCAGTCTATTTGCATAAGACCTGTGTGCTTGCACAATTGTGAAGTGGAGTGGTGGAGTCCTGTGCTCCCTCTGCAGTTTTTCGTTGGGGCATTTTAACTTACTTTCTCACTTCACCTTCTCTGCTCAGTGTCTGTGGTTTCTGTGTGCACATGGCCCTGCAGTCTCATGCCCTTTTACGGGCATTGACGGGGTGTTTACCTATACTAATCCTATGTTAATTAGGATCACCTGGCACGCGCTCTCAACTTACGAGGAGATGGCATTCATCAATGTAGGAACACAGCTGTGAACATTTCGGCAGTTTAAGAACATGTTCATGAATCTGACGTAGAGTTTTCTTAAGAATTTTCTCAAGAGCTACTTAAGAATGAATTTAAGAAAATGCTTGAGAAGATATTGGTGAATGAGGCCCATTGTTCTTTGAATCTTTCTTAAACTTCTTTTTAGAGGTTTAAGAAAGTACAAAGTATAGTATAAAGTATAAACCCTAACCTACTATGGTTATTCAAATCTTTATACTTGTTCTTGGGTCTTCTGCTGTTTTTTGCAGTGTAACTACTTCATACTTTGTGCTATTTCAACAATTCATGTAAATGTGCAGCTTTTTCTGGACATTATTTATATTACTTTTCTCTTCCATACAATTTAACACTAGAACCACCAGCATTCTAATCCCACCTATAAGCGCCACAGCATTCTCCCTGACCGTCATGTATAATTATATTGTTTCAAGTCGCAAACAGTTCTGTAAGTGGAAGAAATAAGAATTAATTATTAGTAGTGTTAGTCCTTCTTTATATTATGTTGTGTTGGGGTCGCGATTGGGTGTGGTTGGAGGGGTAGATTGAGTGATGTGACAGCACCGCCTGGTGCACCGACAGTACACATGCATCTGTACAGTCCACGTATGTGGACACGTGTGCTGCTCTCATGTCAAGTGTCGATGTTGCTGTTCACTCTGAGATTTACTGGGTTGTTATTTTTGCTAGGTTAGTTTATTATCAACTCTTTTACAGTTGTTTTACCTGGAGATGATGTAGCCTACACACCCACAGAGACCCATTATTGCTGGACTGGACAGCAACCGAGAGATTTATTAGTTGATGTTATAATTCAATAATCACTACAATTGAGGGTGAGTATATGATGCTTTTTATCCAACATAACCAAACCTAGTCTGTCCTTAGCCTACAAAATAAAGTTTGTGAAGTGTCTGCATGAAGCACACCTGCTGACAGATGTGCAGCTGACATTCAACTTCTAAAACATTCACAAAACTTTCAACTATTCAGATATAATTCAGCTTATTGATATCTTCAACAGTTTCAGATTTATGACAGTTTAAAGATCATTCAAATTTTTGACAAAATTCAACTTTCAGGTGTGTGTTGCATCTAATGAGCAGAGGCTGGAGTGGGAGAGGCAAACTTTTCTCTCTAACTCGTCCTCCCAGCCACAAATTCTCTCTACACACATGATTTTCTCCATAGTTGTTGACAAACTTGTCCTGTCTCTTACAATGTGCTCAAAAAGCAGTGAGACTTTTAGAATTTGAACTGTGAGCCTCTGAGTGCAGCCAGATCCCTCCCTTAACCATTTCATACCATTAACTGCTTACAGGTTCTAATTTTCCTCCTCAGTTATTGCTTAATCTTGGTTCCTCAGCAATGTTCTTCTGCTGTCAGTTTCCAACAAGCTTGGGGACTTACAGATTTCATGTGAAGGCATTACATTCACGTTTCCACCTTATTCCTGGGGACGCTGCTGTAGAAACAATTATGGGTGCAACTTCCTGTGAGACACAGGAAGTAGCAGTGAATCATGCTAGCTATTGGTTTTCATTTCAGGTAGCAGTGTACTCAAAGGTTTTCAGACTGTTTTCTTTTCTAAAACATGATCAGCTTCCCACTCCTTCCATAGCATTTAAAACAAATGTCCTTGCCCAGCTGAGGTAGATGTTGTGCTGTTCGTGCTTGTACCAACAACCAGACAAAGCTAAATCTGTGGCTTTAACAAAAATGTTTTGAACATGCACCCCACACAAAGAGAGGAGGTTTGTGTGAACGGCGGTACCGTTTCCATCACCTACCTCAAAATAAACTTATATAATGTATATAGTGGAGGAAAAACAACATTTTGTCATTTTCCTACACTGTGATTTTATCCATGGTGGTGAGTGCTTGTATTTCAAAATCAGCGCAAATGAAGATAGCAGAGGGAGAGCAGTGCTGTTTGGTCGACCCATCTGCAGCTTCTTAATAGGTGGGTCGGGTGGAGGGCTCGACCTCTTTAGGACTAGTCAGACCAACAGGTCCACTCAGACCATGGCCACTCCAACCAACAGGTCCACTCGTGGCGATGTCAACTGGGGCAGGTGACTGGGAACTGGATAGGGCTGTGGGAGAGAGAGGCCCGTTGCAGAAGAGAGGAGAAATGCATTGTAATGAATGTAATTAAATGACAGCAATGCATTAGACCTATGTTATAAATCCTTTAGATTAAAATAAACATTATGCTAATTAATGGATTTTTTTTTTTTTTAACTACAACTTGAATCTTTAGGTGGGAGTCCTGTTGGGAGGGTGGGGGTGTCCGTTGGGGGGTCGGCCTTCTAAATACAGCTTACTTGCAGTAGCTAAAGCTGCAACAGGTGGTGTTCCCACATGTTTTAACTCTCTAACGCTAGAGGAAAGTGGATTAGCACATAATGTTAGCATGTAAACAAACACCAGTTCCGGTTCGTACAGGAAATAGCACCCATAATTCACGCAAGGCCTCGTGGGGGTGAGGAATAACGTGGATAGACTCAGACTGCTCAGACTTCACTAACCGCACGGGCTGCCAGACCTCATGACAGCTCCCCCTACTGTTCCCTCCAGGTATTAAATGATCCAGTGCCAATTCAGACCATACTAGCCACCAGACATGCCAGACCTTGCAGAACTAGAGGTGTTAACCCCTTGAACCACAAGTTATAACACCATCTGACCAAAAAACTGTTGTTCTTCACATCAGTGTTAAAATGGCACTGATTTAATGCTTGATCACTCACAAACAAATCTTTTATTTTTAATGACATTGTTTCCTCCACTAACCCGGACTTTTTACTCCTTACTGAAACTTGGCTCAGCTATGATGAGCACAGCCAGTTGAACTTTGCCCCCCAAAATGTAAGTTATTTACCTGTCCAAGACCCTATGGCCGTGGTGGTGGATGAGCTGGAGATGAGATTCACAGCTGACTGTAGTCCTGTGAATCTGGGTATATATTCCACTTTTGAGATACTTGCTTTTATGATTGTATGTCCTACAAGCTCTGTTCTGTCTATCATCATCTACCGCCCACCAAAATGTAAACATGGTTTCATCGAGGAATTGTCTGAACTATTATCCAAAACTTCCATGATTACATAGTAATCTCAGGTGATTTCAATATTCATGTGGATATCCCAAATTATTATGACTCATGAATCTGCAGGAGTTGATGTTGCGTGAGAACATGCAAAAGATGTATCTCTCTATTGTATCAGACTGAAATTAGGGCTGAAACAATTACTTAAGTAATTTGAATAACTCAATTACAAGGCAAGGGAAGGCAATTTAATTTGCTAGCCCATTTTTACAAACACTTCATCTCAAAGGGCTTTGTACAGCATTATGACAACATCCTCTGCCCTTAGACCCTCACATCAACTGAGGAAAAACTCCCAAGAAAAAACAGGAGAAACCTCAGGGTGAGCAACAGAGGAGGGATCCCTCACCCTCGAGATGAACACTTGAGAGAAAGCATGGTAATTAGTTATTTGTAACGACTAAAGAACATGAGTCAACTTTCTGAATAATATCATGCATTTGAAAAAAAAATTTGGAGGGGAAATCCCTCCCTCCTGACCCACAAAAACCAACAGTAAACATGGAGCAGCATGATAAGTTAGCTTTATTGTTGGTTTTATTTTATATATGCCACATGCCACTGTACAGTATGTGGCATGTTGACCGTCATTCATAGAACCAGTTACCTCCGTAATTATCCACTTTGGGGACTGTTTTTGTTCTTTTTTTTTTATCAAATGCACATGGCTCAGCAAGCCATCAGGTTAGGCAGCAAGGCAGAGAGCATTTCACTCTTACAATGAGAAAATGAAAGGAAAAGGCACTGGAAAAAAAATACGGTCGATGACGGACTACAAGGTGTTTTTGTTGCTAACGTTACACAGACTCAATGTGTATAGATGCACTGAGTATTGCAACACTTTCTAGATTTGGTCCTGTGTTTGGCCCGGTGAGCGTCCACACTGCACCCGAACCGCAGCACGGTTCACTTGCAGGCGAACCAAGACCCACGTTTTCAGGTGGACCAGGGTTCACTTGTTTGGTCCGCTCTAGAGTTCGGATGAGCTTTCACACCTGCCCAAATGAAGCAGACCATCCCAGGAAACCGGAAACCCTGGTCCGTTTAAAGCAGACCAAACAGCTCTGGTGTGAAAGCGACCTTAGTGGACTTTCAACACTATAAAGAAACACCTGTTGATCCAGAAACTGCACCTCCTCAACATCCCCCCCTGTTTGATCCACTTCATCCATCCTCGCACTTCTTTCTGACACCAACTCTGCCCTGGACTTGTATTTGTATTGGGGGGAAAAAAAGTATTTGTATGTGAATGAAATTCAAAATAGTGTAAAAATCCTTTTTTTTATTTTTTTGAGTCACACTTCTAATTTAGGATATTAAAAGTGTGTTATTTTTACATGTAAGTGTAAAAATAAGTATTCTTTAATCAGCATTATAATAATTATGGATGTATATGCAATATTGGTTGATGTTTTTCATGAATCCAGCATTAAACATGTAACAAGGAACATCACTGAAAAAAAAATAACATACTAACAGCCATTACCCCATCCATGTTTCAACCACCAACTAATAAATACCATTGTGAACACTCTGAACATTATGAACCCCACCACCACCTGTCCTTGTTGGAGGACGCTGAACAGGCCGAATATAAACAAATACTTACTCAGCCAACAGACGAATGCTAACATGAGAGAACCCGACTGCAGACGTCTCATTCCGTTACGTTACAATAGTAACGTAACATTAGTAATTGTTCAAAATAAGTATTTGTAAAAAACACGTGATTTGTGCCTTTCTGAATACCGAATTCGGATTCGGCTCCACCCCTAATCACCCCTAAGTGGTGCATGGACAACCATCTTCACATCAGTGCCTGCAAAACTAAAGCAATAGTGTTCACCCCCCACACCTCAGCACCCCATCATCAACAACAACCAGACAGTTGAAGCAAATTAACAGGCATCACACACCTTGCCTCCAAAATCATAGGTCTTCCCCCACACCCAACCTCACAGAAGTGAACAACAGATCCATAGGATGCTTTGCAATCTCAATAGAATAGAACCCTCTCAAACAATACCTCATCCCACTACCCTCAGGTTGTAGGTATTGGACACTTAAAGGGCTAATTTGGATCTTTTGACATGAAGTTGTATGACATCTCCATTAGCAATGTTGTGCATCATGACTTTTCCCCTCTGCGTCCCGTGAGCAGAGTTCTGGACAGGTTTTGGTGTTGAAGAAAGTAGTTCTGGCTGGTTGGCTGGGGTCACAAAAATAAAGCGTTTTGCTTCTCAAAACAATATGTGTAATACATTTGCATCACAAAACCGCTGTCCACAGAAAAGTCTGACCTCACAATCGCTCTGCGCTATTTTCTCTCCCTTTGTATCACTGCACGCTGCTGGCTGCTAACTGCTGCGCACCTAAAAAAAAAAAAAGAAGAAAAAAAATGTCCCGTCTGATATAAACCTGCCACTTAGCTCTCAGCTGACCACCAGTTTAGTAAAGTTCACATGCAAAAGAGACATAAAACACAAGAGAGATTAGTGGTTTTAACAGGACGTTGATTGAATTGGATAGGATATTGTAACAAGTACAACAAAATTACAACTGGCAACACATGATTGGACCAGCGGCAGGTAGGCACACTGAAGGGAATCCCCGGTGACATCACTCCATTCATAAAACAATTGTAGCCTAGTTAACCACCGCAAAGGAAAACGATGTGTTTTGAGTTGTAGCATGGAAATAAAACCAATTTAAAGAAACATGCATGATTAAATGCATCCAGTAGTACTTACTGTCTGGTTTCATTTCCTCGAGAAAAAAATAAAAAATTGGCTAGTGGAAATTCCGATGGCTGGTAACCAATCTATCTGATTTTAAAAAATCTACCAGCCATGTTGGTGGGTGATCCAAAAAGTTAGCCTAATTTAGAGCCCTCCATTCTATCACTGCTATGTTGGCAGGACATGAGTCAAACTAAAAAGGAACGTATAATGCTAGTGCAATTCAGGAATTTTATTTTTGTTAAATATGTACTTATGGGGTGCCGCGTGGCACAGTGGGTTAAGTGGGCGCCCCATATGCAGAGGCTACAGTCCTCGCTGCAGTCGGCCCTGCTTTGAATGCCGCATTGGGTGCCATTTGCTGCATGTCATTCCCCCTCTCTCTGCCTCTCAATTTCCTGTCACTCTACACTGTACTATCCAATAAAGGCAAAAATGCCCCAAAAATATACTTTAAAAATATATATATATATATACTTATGACTACAGATAAAGGGCAAAATTTGTTTATTACATAATGCACCAAATTATTACATTTTCTTCTTAAAAAAAAGTGCAACATCTGCATTTTGTAATAACAGATGCAATATGTAACAAGTTATTACAAAATGCAGCAAAGTTTATTACATATTGTGTTCAAGAATTTTATTACAAAATGTGGCATTATTACGTAGTGAGGTGAAGATGTATTACATTATTACATTATGTGGCGCTGCAAATGTTGTCTCTCTCTCTCTGCAGACTCTGTCAGGCTGGTGAATGGGACCAGTCTGTGTTCAGGCAGACTGGAGGTCAAGTCCAGCCAGTCCAACCAGGGGTGGTCCTCAGTGTGTGAAGATGACTTTGACCAGCAGGATGCAGAGGTGGTCTGTAGAGAGCTTGGCTGTGGGGCTCCTTCAGTCTTCCAGGGGGGGCTCTTTGGGGCAGTGGAGGCTCCAATGTGGACCAAAGAGTTCCAGTGTGGAGGCCATGAGGCAGCTCTCATGGACTGTAGAAGCTCAGGCTCAACTAGAAGCAGCTGCTCACCTGGCAAAGCTGTTGGACTCGCCTGCTCAGGTAGAAGTGGAGCTACACTTTTGATTTGCTTCATTTCTGTTTTAATCAACTCTCTCACTTTTTTACTCTTGACTCTCTTCTCTGTGTACAGAACCTCTCAGGTTGGTGGGAGGAGCCAGTCGCTGTGCAGGTGAACTGCAGGCGAAAATCGGAGAGTGGAGACCACTGTTTTTCGACAACTGGAACCTGAAGACAGCATCTGTAGCCTGTAGAGAGCTGGGCTGTGGCTCTGCTGTTTCATTAACAACGCAGCCCTCATACAAATATGGGTGGAGGATGCCATCTGAATGTCTTGAGTCTGGATTAACCCTGAGGGAATGTTTATTAGTATCACGACCCTTTGGCTTTGATCTAAGCGTGGAGCTCACCTGTTCAGGTAAGTCCATCAGTGACAGTCTGGTTTAGTGTCTTCCCTCGTTTGTTGCAGCGTTCTTTTTGTGAGTGAGTGAGTGAGTGAGTGAGTGAGTGAGTGAAAACAAGACATTTGGTTTCTGGTTATGGCAGTGGACAGCAGCACGGTCTAGAGGTATCGCAA
This sequence comes from Caranx ignobilis, assembly GCA_021432705.1. NCBI lineage: Eukaryota > Metazoa > Chordata > Actinopteri > Carangiformes > Carangidae > Caranx > Caranx ignobilis. Next base: position 1,895,540 of record MU269987.1, on the reverse strand, counting down.
TTAACACGTAATCTATCTAGCTCATTACTTGAGTTTTGGCTATTTTTCAAGTATATTTTTTGGGCTTTTTTGCCTTTATTTCATAGTACAGTTGAAAGAAGCAGGAAATGGGGAGGCAGAGAGAGGGGGAGTGACATGCAGTAAAGGGCCACCTGATGCAGGATTCGAACCGGGGCCAACTGCAGCGAGGACTGTAGCCTCTGCATATGGAACACCTGTTCAACCCACTGTGCCATGTGCCATCTATACCTCCAACACCTTTGTTAAATTTGCCGATGACACCACTGTTGTGGGACTCATATCTGACAATAATGAGAATCACTACAGAGAGGAGATCCATCACCTGGCCCGATGGTGCTCCGACAACAACTTAGTCTTCATGTGTCATCGTGGATTTCAGGACCACCAGAAGGACAGCACATGCCCCTCTACTCATACATGGGGAGGAAGTGGAGCCTGTGGACAACACAAAGTTCCTGGGAATCCACATGACAGCTGACCTTACCTGGGCTCTGAACACCTCACATTTGGTCAAGAAGGCTCAGCAAAGGCTTTTCTTCTTGAGGAGGCTCAAGACTTCCCTCCAGGCTAATGGTCAACTTCTACAGAAGTTCCATAGAAAGCATCCTCTGTCTTGGGATGACCATGTGGTTCTCCAGCTGCACGGCACAGGACCAAAAGGACTTGGCCCAGGTGGTTAGAACAGCCCAGAGGATTGTGGGAAGTCTACTTTCAGACCTGGACTCGGTGTATGCTGGCCGCCTCCAGAGGAAAGCCAGCAGCATTGCCACAGACCCCACCCACCCAGGTCACAGACTGTTCTCCCCTCTGCCCTCAAAACGGAGGTACAGGGCATTAAGAACAAGGACCAGCAGGCTGAGGAACAGCTTCTTTTCCAGGGCTGTGGCCTCCGTAACCCTCCTCTGCACTTACACACACACACACAGCCCCTGAACACTGACTGAAGCACTTTTTCTGCACTGTTACTGCAGAAATCTATCTTCCTGCTGGTTTTACATGAAGTGATGATTTTATATTGCTGCTACTCACCATATCTATCTATTTTTTATCTGTTTTTACATTATCTTGCTTGTCGTTTTATGGTGTTATTTGTGTTTTACTGATTGGCTGTTTGATTTATTTATTTATTGCAAGCCTGAGAGGTACCAACTGAGTTTCGTTGTGCAGCTCAGCTGTACAATGACAATAAAATCTTCTACTTCTATTTTTTTTTGTCGAGGTGAGCACGTGTTGATTGTAGGTCATTTTGTTGAAAAAAAGTCCCATCCCTAATTATAACATTGTAACCTTACAACCAATATATAAACACACTTAAATCCATTCTTGCATTGGGCAGGTGCCTCAGGTGATGGAGTCTCAAGTGTCTGTTGAGGTTGTTCAGCAGCCTCATACCTCGGTTCCATTGTTGCAGGTCCCTTGAGAAGAAATCAGCAATTTCATCTCAGAAGAGCACCATGTTCTGTCCGAATGGTGTATGACCTTGGTTGAACTTACAACACTTGCTTTCTGGGCCCATGTGTTTGTTTTGTCTTTAAACCTCACTTGGTCCCCAGCATGCAGTTCAGATAGGTTCTTTGTTCCTCTCTCATAATAGAACTTCTGCTTTGCTTTTTGCTGCTCCTTGAACTTCTTCACATGGCTTCCCTCCTTTGTTTTAAGTAGGGTATCCTGAATGGGCAGGGCTGATCTCAGGTGTCGTCCCATAAGGAACTGTGCTGGTGACACACCACACCGGAGTGGCGTTGTGTGGTATACCAGCAAGCTCTGGCAGAACTCAGTTCTATTGCCTTGCATCAGCCTCTTCACTGACTTTTCTACTAGTCCATTAGATTGTGGGTAATGAGGACTTGATGTTGTGTGAAAAAAGACGACAGTCCCATTCTTTGGTGAACTATCTGAACCTCATGTTGGAAAATTGTGGTCCATTGTGAAGTCTTCACTTGGCACATCATGTCTTGAGAATATGGCTTTCATGGATGTAATCACAGTCTCTGCTGTTGTAGTGTGCAATCTACATACCTCTGGATACAGGGAATAATAGTCTGTGACCACAATGTAGTCCTTTCCTCCAGAAACAAAGAGGCAAGGCAAGGCAAGGCAAGGCAAGGCAAGGCAAGACAAGGCAATTTTATTTGTATAGCCCGTTTTTACAAACAGTTTGCCTCAAAGAGCTTTACACAGCATTATGACAACATCCTCTGACCTCTGACCCTCACATCGACTGAGGAAAAACTCCCAAGAAAAAACAGGAGAAAGCTCAGGGTGAACAACAGAGGAGGGATCCCTCACCCAGAACGGGCAGACGTGCAGTAGATGTTGAATACAGACAAGAAAACAATTTACAACATGGAATATGGACACAGGGCATGGCTTTAGTGGCTCAGCAGGATTGCTTGCTTGATATTTCAGACATGTTGAGCAGTTTGACACCTCATTTGTCACATCCTGATTTATCCATGGCCAATACATCACCTCACGTGCTCTCTTTTTGCATTTCTCAATGCCAAGATGCCCTGCATGTATCTTCCTGAGCATTTCTCTTTGCAGGCTCTTTGGGATGACTATTCTGCTTCCCTTGTAGATGATATCATCCACCACTGACAACTCTGCTCTGCAGTTCCGGTACTCTTGAATGACAGGTGAGCAGTCTTGCTTACAGTTGGGCCATCCATCTATGATGGTTTTACACAGTGTTCCTAAGTTTCATCTTTGCTTGTCTCAGTTCTTATGAGCTCCATTTTCCCATCTGCATCGGGCAGTGTGCTTGTGATCATGCTCACCATCCACTTTGGTGTTCACTGGCTTTTGGACAACAGCTCTGGATAATGAGTTGACGGTGTACATCAGCTTATCAGGGGTGTACATCACATTAAGTGTGTAGCGCTGCAGCGGGATCATCATTCTTTGGATTTGCAGTGGACAGTCATTGAGTGGCTTTTGGAACAATGCAATGAGTGGTTTATGGTCGGTTTCAACACTGATTGCCTGCCCTGACACACACTGGTGGAATCTTTCACTGGCATAAGTTATGCTGAGCAGTTCCTTTTCAGTTTGCACAAATCTTGTCTCTGCATCTGTCATGGACGATGAGGCATATGCAACAGGTTGCCAGTCACCAAACTTCTGCATAAGAACAGCTCCGAGCCCACTCTGTGATGCATCTGACGGGATCTTAATAGATCTCACTGGGTCATAAAACTTCGGAACCGGTTCTTCTGTAAGCAGCTTTTTCAAGTCACACCATGATTTCTCATGTTCATGATTCCACTCCCATTCAATTTTCTTTTCAGTCAGCTGTCTCAGTGGCACCATCTTTTCAGAGACATTGGGTGTGAATTTTCCAATATAGTTTATCATTTACCATTAAACCTTTGTACATCCTTCTTGCACTGCGGCCTTGGCATGTTTTCAATTGCTGACACTTTTCTAGGATCCAGTCTGTTCACTGTTCAGGATGTCTCCCACAAATGTAACTTCCTTCACTCCAAACTGGCATTCTTTTTATTCAGCTTCAGATTCGCTTTTCTGGTTGCCTCCAGGATGTATCTCAGTCTCAATGCCCCCTGCTGTCTGAGCATATACACAGCATGAGTACAGCATGAAACCACTGATACTAATCAAATATGTATTTGCTGTAATCATTACAATCGGAATTGGAAATTGTGTGTTGGACCGCACTGGCATATCGGAAAAATTCCAATATCAGATATCCCTACCCCTATAAGTTGATTGAAATAGGTACTTAATTTTTTTTTTTTTTTAAAACCTGATAGTACTAATTGGTCAAAGTTCTTGTTATCAGTTAATAGTTAATCATGTGCATCCCTAAGAGTAATTAAATACTCTTTTATGTCAATGACACAGTAGAATCTGGCAAAATTGACCCACTACATAGATAGGGAGAGAAGTGTCCTCCATTTTCACAAATAAATAGATTATAGATTATGGAGCACAGTGAGGGTCAGCAGTCAGAGGAAAGGCTGTGTCTTCAACTGATGATGTTAAAGTTGTTTCTGTGTAGATGTTGAAACCCAGACCATTGATTGACTTGAGTCTTTGACTAAAGAGCTGGGCTGTGAGTTTCTTTAATGGTTGTGGTGGTGGAGGAATTCATTTCTGGACATATGTTCATGACTTTCAAGTTTCGATGAAAGTAAATAAAGGTCACGATCAAACTGTAAATGTTGTGTCTCTCTCTGCAGACTCTGTCAGGCTGGTGGATGGGGCCGGTCTCTGTTCAGGCAGACTGGAGGTCAAGTCCAGCCAGTCGAACCAGGGGTGGTCCTCAGTGTGTGAAGATGACTTTGACCAGCAGGATGCAGAGGTGGTCTGTAGAGAGCTTGGCTGTGGGGCTCCTTCAGTCTTCCAGGGGGGGCTCTATGGGGCAGTTGAGGCTCCAATGTGGACCAAAGAGTTCCAGTGTGGAGGCCATGAGGCAGCTCTCATGGACTGTAGAAGCTCAGGCTCAACTAGAAGCAGGTGCTCACCTGGCAAAGCTGTTGGACTCACCTGCTCAGGTAGAAGTGGAGCTACACTTTTGATTTGATTTTTGATTTCAACTCTCTCACTTTTTTACTCTTGACTCTCTTCTCTGTGTACAGAGCCTCTCAGGTTGGTGGGAGGAACCAGTCGCTGTGCAGGTGAACTGCAGTTGAATGAAGGAGAGTGGCGACCAGTGCACATCTTCCACTGGAACCTGAAGACAGGATCTGTAGTCTGTAGAGAGCTGGGCTGTGGCTCTGTTGGCTCAACAACAATAAGAAAGGTCTCAGCGATCCCCATATTTCGGATCTTGCCTGAACGTCTTGAGTCTGGATTAACCCTGAGGGAGTCTTCATTTTTGGATTCCTATTCTGAGATTTTGGAGCTGACCTGTTTAGGTAAGTCCATCAGTGACAGTCAGGTTTAGTTTCTTCCTTCCTTTGTTGTAGTAGCACAAATGTTCAGTAACTTGCTCTTTTTGTAATCAAGTGAGTGAATGTAAGGGAGGAAATATTTAGAGACATTTATCTAATATCTCCCCAATACGTATTCTGTCTTTCCGGTGTTAAGAGGAGGTTTTATTAAAGTAAAGTAGTTAATTTATTCAATCTGACTCCATTTGATTAAAGATAACTTTACCATTAAATATTATTTAGTATCAGTAGTTAACCAGTAATTAAGAATATAAACCTTTTAAGAATTGAACTCTACTGTGAAGAGATCTGACATCAGTCTTAGTTCAGGGATGGCAGATATAGGTTAACAAACCACTCAGTGACCTTCTTAACATGGAAGAATAGCCCTGATGTCTGGGTTGAAGTATTCAGAGGTATTAGAACATGATACTCAATCTTGTCTGTCCAACTCAGAGGTTAAGGGTGTGAATAGTGTCTAGTGAAACTTACCATATAACTAAGGTCTTTGGGATACAGTATTTAACTAGTCCCTATCTCAGTTCAGGGATGGCAGATATAGACTCAAACTATTCAGTGACCTTCTTAACATAGAAGAACAGCCCTTACACCTGGGTTGAGATATTCAGAGGTTATAGAACATATCTAAATAATTTACAAAACATGATACCCAATCTTTTCTATTCGACTCAGAGGTTAAGGGTATGAGTATTATCCAGTGAAACTTACCATATAACTAAAGACCTAATAGGTATTTGATGACAGATCATTCACTACTCAGAACAAAATCTCAGCAAGGCAATATTAGAAATGAACAGTTAACATACCAATTTATTGAGATATCCAAAGTAAAAATACAGTCAACAAGTATTGTAGCACACCTGATGTGTGGGAGCTCTGGTAAGCAGATCAACTCCAAGGTTGGGTCCTTGCTCTTTCCCTTAAATATCCAACCAGAACAAAGACACTCATCAATTAGAAATTTACATAGGGACGTTAATCACGTCTGGGGACCTTTGATCATCAGGGGGTTATTTCACATGACAATGAACTATTTAGACCTTTGTACTTCTCGCACTGAGACCATCAGACATGTAACATTTCAAGAGGAAGTCAGGTTAAGGAGACACTAATCAAAAGGCATAATACACAAAGTAGTTTCTTCCAGTCTGGGGGAAACTTCCATTGTTTTGGGGATGAGAGTTCAGGGTGATGTTGAACTGTCTTACATGAAGGCCTGAAAACAAGACATTCAATAACTCAACACACCATCATCTGTAGTCGACAAATCAACTTCCATACTTTGATGCTGTTTAGCTGACCCACAAGCACTGTACACCCCACAAGGGGTGGGTGATATGGGAAAAATCTTACATACATTATATATATGTATATATTTATATATAATCATATCAGACGATAACAATATATATCATGATATAAATCAAATCACCATTATTTTTGATTTAAATATTTATTTTTTGTAGGTATTATAAGATGTCGAAATTCAAAGTTAGCTTATGTACACCTCCAAGAAGTCTTATCTACAGGTGCATAGGAAAAAGTAGAGTAGATGAAAAACAGAAGAAAGATTCCCGCACACTGTGAGCTTGCATGAGGAGAATGCTGGACAGAGCAATGTTTCGGTCTATGTGACATTCGGTTGGTGTGACCTTCGTCAGACGGAGTCACTCTGCCTGACGAAGGTTACACTGACCGAAACTTTGCTCTGTCCAGGATTAGAAGTCCATGCAAGTTCACAGCGTGCGGGAATCTTTGTTTTTTAGGTATTATAAGATAAAATACATTTTCAAAAGCTCTCCATATAGATTCAAACTGTTTTGAAAGAATAAGCAATAAATAGAATGATAAAAAGACAAAATTGTTTTTATCCTCAGTGCAAATTCAAGCATCTTTCAAAGTCCTCGGTATGAACAGGACTGACAACAAGATCAACAATGTCCTTCAGGTCTGTTAAGATCTGCCAAGCAGGCTCCTCACAGGGAACACGTTGCCCAATCAACAAAGGCAAAAATCTGATCAGTCTCCAGTTCTCATGTGCATTTTTTTGGATACAAACTGAGAGGCACAGGATGCGGTTGATTTGTTCTGTCAGCCCAATTAAAGTTGAAAGATAATATTGCTTCATTCAATGTACATAATGTAAAATACGTTTTTTTGATTAACAAACTGAGACAAAGTGCAAATTCAAAAGGAACAATTCCTTTAAAAACATCGTGTACAATATCTGGTGGAAACCCAGTGATAACATCAAAATATGAGAGGTGCTTTGACAAAATACACTTTGATTTCACACCATAATAACTGGGCAATTTGTTTTCCTCAAGGATTTGTAAATGATCTGCATGGATGTCTTTTGTTCTCAAAGTAAAGACTTCACTTCTGACTTCTTCAGTCTAGAACTCTGATCTTTCTGCAGTGCAAAATCTACACACGTATGTCCCTGAGAAATTTTCAAACAAATCCAGCAATACTGTGTGCACCAAGGCTGTCGGCAACCACACACTGAACTGTTCCTTTTACTGTTCTGCCCAACTTTGACAGAGATATCCCAGTCTGTTAAGATTATTAATTACAGGTTTTAACACTTTCTCATACCCATGGCATTTCAGACCATTACTTTTGATTAAAGCAGCCAAATAGATGGAGGATAAAGCAGAATTACATCCTGATGGCAAATTACCCAGAATCCAATACAAACCACAAATTTTATGCTTCCTCCTGGATGTGCCGAGGGGATTACATATTTCACATTCATCAATGTATGTAATGTAATGTATAATGTATGTAATGTATAATATCAATGAAATGCTTTCCTGCTTAGACAACAGTCCATTTTCACTCAAGAAGGCACCATTGAAGATAGTTTTGTATAAGTGCACACTAGTTCTCTGAGGCTGATTATCTACAGTATTCACATTAACAGCCTGATCCAAGATTGTCTGGCAATCAAGAATACAGTATGCTGCAAAGTCTTTAAAATTGAAATATATTGGAATGACTTGTGATTCTTTTGGTCAAGTATATATTCCACTGGTTCCACTACATTAAAGTGGCTCTTATAGTAAGCTTTTCACCTCCAAGCACTGGAAAGTGGACCTTTATCTCAAATTGCTTTTTTTGCAGGGTTTGTCTCACAGAGAACACTGGCTAGCTTTTGTTATTGAAGTAAATGACATGAATTGAAAGTTGCCAAGCAAGTGGTGAAGATCAGTGAGTTGGGGTGTTGTTTAATTGAAAGTCAGGGTTAAGCCAGATAAGTGTTAATTTGGTGCCAGAGTTGATTCAGTAATTGGTGTAAATGCTGAAAAGGCAAGGGAAGGGGATTTTATTTGTACAGGAGAAACCTCAGGGTGAGCACCAGAGGAGGGATCCCTCACCCAGGACGGGCAGACATGCACTAGATGTTGTATACAGACAAGGACACAGTTTACAATATGGAATATGGAAAACATGGAAATGGAATCAGTCAGTTAACAAGAGCTGATGAAGACAGCTCCTGGTGGGCAGGAAAGGCAGGGAGAGCAGGCCAGCTTCATGGGAGTACTGGATGGAAGTCTCCCAACAGTCTCTGTTGCATGTCATTTCCCTAGTCTCTCTCTTTGTCAATTTCTTCCACTAATTCAGCATGACTTCAGTAGTGGTGTTCCACTTTCAGCATTCACACACATTTCCTTTTGGAAATAGATCACAGTGTTCATCAAGGTCAGCAGCAGGTGTCAGAGATGAGAATCTGGTGATGTTCTCTCTATTGTATCAGAGTTAGAGCACTAAACATGAGAAGTGAATAAACAGATATACACTGAAAATATTCCATTACAGGTGGTGACATAGAAGGAACTCACTTCTGGACATGTGCTGATGACTTTAAAGTTTATATTACAGTAAATAAAGGTTGTCATATACGGTAATCAGATGTGCCTGTGCATATACTGATACCCTAGCAGGAAGTCAGCAGATTTGTTGCTGTAGTGCTGCAGAAGCTAAAGCACCAAAGCTGTTGAAACTATTCCAGTGATTCCTTCACCATCATTTACAAAGGTCACGATCAAACTTTAAATGTTGTCTCTCTCTCTCTGCAGACTCTGTCAGGCTGGTGAATGGGACCAGTCTGTGTTCAGGCAGACTGGAGGTCAAGTCCAGCCAGTCGAACCAGGGGTGGTCCTCAGTGTGTGAAGATGACTTTGACCAGCAGGATGCAGAGGTGGTCTGTAGAGAGCTTGGCTGTGGGGCTCCTTCAGTCTTCCAGGGGGGGCTCTTTGGGGCAGTGGAGGCTCCAATGTGGACCAAAGAGTTCCAGTGTGGGGGCAATGAGTCAGCTCTCATGGACTGTAGAAGTTCAGGCTCAACTAGAAGCAGCTGCTCACCTGGCAAAGCTGTTGGACTCACCTGCTCAGGTAGAAGTGGAGCTACACTTTTGATTTGCTTCATTTCTGTTTTAATCAACTCTCTCACTTTTTTACTCTTGACTCTCTTCTCTGTGTTCAGAGCCTGTCAGGTTGGTGGGAGGAGCCAGTCGTTGTGCAGGTGAACTGCAGCTGAAACAACAAGAATGGAGACCAGTGTACTGGTACCCCTGGAACATTAAGGCAGCATCTGTAGTCTGTAAAGAGCTGGGCTGTGGCTCTGCTGTTTCAGCAACATTAAGAGAGGTCTCAGATAGGCCTGTGTGGAGGATCATCGATGTATGTCTTAAGTCTGGACTTACTCTGAGGGAGTGTTCATTTTCATGGTCCTATTCCACTACTGTGGAGCTCACATGTTCAGACAAGTCCATCAGTGACAGTCAGGTTTAGTGTCTTCCTTCCTTTGTTGCAGTGGCAGAAATGTTCAGTAACTTCTCTTTTGTATTTGAGTGAAGGTCTGAAAATAAGACATTCAGTGTCTCAACATGTTACATCATCGTCTTTGGTCAATAAACCAACTTCCATACTTTGATGCCATTCAGCTGATGCATAAATACTGTACAGCTCTTTAAGGCTGGATGATATGGGAAAAATTCTATCACAGTTTTTTTTTTTTTTCAGACTATAACAATTTATATCATGATATAAATCAAATCACCATTTTTGTCAAGCTTAAATGTTTCCTGTTAGATTTGATAAGATTTGATAAGTTTAGATAAGTTTAGATTTATTTAGGTTAGACTTGAAGATATCAGCAGTTTCTCATTGATGAATTTAAGAAAGCTTGGAATGCAATTCATGGCACATACCTTAAAAAACTTGTGGAATGAATGCCCCTTATACCATGCAGTTGTTAAAACCAAAAGGAGGTTACTAGAAAGCAATGTCTAAGCAAGAAAAACCCAAATACCTGATAATTCTAGTAAAAATGTCTTCTGATTAGTTACTCTTTCTATAACACTCACATTTACTGTGCTGCAAAGTACACCAATGAAACTGTGATTTTTTGATTTTGCTTCCAAACTTTTGGCCTTTTATGAACAAATACCAGTTACACCACTTAACACTGGGTTGCATCATGTCATTGACCCAAATAGGCATAAATTCCCCTGAGTTACTCTACTTAAAGGAGAAGTGCCATTTTTTACAACCTGGACCTTATTTCTGGCATAAAATGCGGTCGTTTACTCACCCATATAACTTTGGTGTCATTCGGATGATATTTAGATCCATTCGAGAGCCGCGTATATCCAAATAGTGGGAGTGATCAGACCACCGAGAATGCAGCATTATCTGCTGCGAAACTTGTTCATTTCACCAGTATTTTGTTATGATTCACTAGTGCTATTCCCCGTTGAGTCCGGAGTTGCCCGTTATTGTCATCTGGGGTCTGCAGATTGACCTGCTAACCCATTAACTGGATGATGACATCATCTCTGAGCACTGCGCGCAGCACGGCTCATTCACTCTGCGATGCTCCGCTTGTTTACCTGGAATTTGCTACTGCTAATGCACTATGGTTTGTTTTTGCATATTTCCACATTGTCCCAACAAAATGACCAGTTGGATGAAGTTCAGCTTCCACAGGCTTATTATTTAGAGGCTGCGTTCTCTGTGCCCCGATCACTCCCACTATATGGAAATACGCGGGTCGGAATGTTATATGGGTGAGTAAATGATCATATTTAATGCCAGAAATAAGGTCCAGGTTGTAAAAAACAGTACTTCTACTTTAAGTAGAGTAATTCAGGTATAAATTGAAGTACTTTATTCGCTTCTATCCTTATTCTATACTTAAACGCAATCTTAGCGTTTAAAAGCAAAAACTGTGGCGGTGGTCTCATTTTCAACGATTTCAAAATTTCCGTGGTTTGTGTTGTAAAATATAAACATTACAGGCACCAAATAAGATGTAGTAATCAGAAACCAGGATACTGGTATTTACCATGTAAACATGGATGTGAATAACCAGGTTTCTCTGTGTGTATGTCAACACAGTATCCCAAATATGATCATAACTGGGATATGGCTCAAAACCAGGACACTCAAGTCCATGTAAACACACTCAAAGACTGAAAGTACAGGGATGATGCTTTCAAGGGCAAGGCTATGAATCATTTTTTCTTCATCAACGAACCACATCCCAAGTTCAGTTAAGAGCAAACACCTGGATAATGTATCATCATCTTCAGGACTGTTGGGACTTTCTGAATCTGAAGCAGAGCAGAGAGGACATCTGTATGGACCATTCGTCTCACATGTGATATGATGATAAAGTAATGAAATATGGGTGTAAACATGACTGGCTATTTGTCAAGTCAAAGTCATGAGGCTACTGCAGACAGACAATTTCAATAAACTAATTCAGTAACTCCACCTGTCATGTCATCCCTTTTTGCTACAAATTATATTTACTCTATGTACCACCACAATGTCTATCAGAAAATGCAAACTGAGGTAAGTGAAGTTGGATTAAATTCTTTATCTAAATTTCCTTAATGTATTTGGCAAGTTGCAAAAAATTTGAATTCTGAGTGTAACCCTTTCACCATCGGCTCATGTAGGAAACCCACCTTAAACTATAAGTAAAGCCCCTTATTCTATATTTCACATGGTGAAGAGACATCTCAAAAGTGATAGCGGTCTTGGGTGATGTATGATTCTCACTTCTCACTTTATGGTACTTATTTAGAGACTGGAGGGAATAACTCTGGCCTGTAAATTATGTTGACTCAACAATTTAAAGATCCCCCGTGAAGTTGGCTTTTGGTTATAAAAGAGTCTCATATTAATGTGGATGAATCTACATCACTCACACTTGTTTATGTGTCCATTTTCCATAAATATATCTTTTCATCTTTGTAGTTATTTTGATATTATTATTTAGTTATTATTATTTATTTATTTATTATTTAGTTTATCTGCAAATGTGTCACCAGATTGACACCAGAGTAAAGCAGGGTCTCTGACATCACATGCCAACAGTGCATGTGGGCATGGGCTGCCAGTCACATGACCCCTGGAGGCACACTGTCAAGGCCCCTCCAGGGCCTAGCTCAAGCTGAAAAGACCGCTGAATCTGTGGTTATTACACAGAATCCAGTGTTAATTCTTCTTTTGAGGCATACAGGTTGGCAAATGGCTAACGATTGTCTGTCTACTTAGTTGTAGTTTATCAGCTCACTGATGCTCTGGGTTCAGTAAATGTTGTCTGTAGTTTATTATTATTTTACTGTACTACAAGCTGTAAATGCAAGGTCGGCACGAGGCCTATAAGCAGCTGCTTCGAGCCCTTAAAATGCGACATAGGCAATGATTATGTGTGTGAATGAAAGTGACATCTGACAGAGGTCTCCTGTGTATGTTGTCTTTTTGACAGTGGTCTTCACTCGTTACTGTTAGCAAAACAATAATGAAAAGGCATAAGTCGGGCTCTAAAACATAAGGAGCAAGAGCAGAGGAAGAATCTCGTGGCTTCACTGATGAACTTCTTCCCGGCAACTAAACCCTCCGTATCTGACAAGTGTCTTGCTGCTGCCAGCTCGCACCAAGCAACTGAAAACGTTAGCAAGGAGCACGCAGCTACCTCCATACAGGAGAGACATTTATCATCATCGACAAGTTGTCCTCAATCTGGGCTATATGACAGAGTGGCCCGACAAGGCAAGGCAAGGCAATTTTATTTGTATAGGCTGTTTTTACAAACAGTCCATGTAAGTGTCGTTGTATTTGTGATGGGACAGTGATTCGTGGTTTCATGCTGTTGAATAATTTGGAAAGGGATGTTAAGTGAGTGGATTCATGTGTGTGTGTTAAAAGATAAAAATACGGGATAATTTGTTGTACATTTTTATAAGTTTCTTCCGTTGGCGCTGTTTCTTGGCCCGGAACCAATGTTTTGTTTTTTGTGTGCTGCCCCGGAAACTTAACTTGATGCTACACTGATATGCCAGACGGATAAGCATGGCCCGAGATGTACGAAAGATATCTTTTCATGACAAGCGGCGAACGAGGTATTCCTTGTAATAGCTATATGTTCGTTCATGTTTTGTAGCACGACATTGGGGCCTTTTGTTTGTTATATGTGTGGATTTGTGTGAACTGGTGTGCGTGTTATTACATTGACAGTTCTCACGGCGTAAGCGGGAGAGGAGTGGAAATAAACGCCAGTTAAAGAGAGCCGATCCGTGTTTGTCGTGACGAGAGCTACAGTCCATCTCAAAGGGCTTTACACAGCATTATAACAATATCCTCTGCCCTTAGACCCTCACATCGACTGAGGAAAAACTCCCAAGAAAACCCTTTAACAGGGAAAAATGGAGAAACCTCAGGGTGAGCAACAGAGGAGGGATCCCTCACCCAGGACGGGCAGACGTGTAATAGATGTTGTATACAGACAAGAAAACAATTCACAACATGGAATATGGAAAACATGGAAATGGAATCAGTCAGTTAACGAAGAATGATGAAGGAAGCTCCTGGTGGGCAGGGAGGGAAGGCCAGCTTAATGGGACTACTGGATGGCAGACTGGGTCATGAGCAGGGAGTGCAGACCGGTTTAACAGCAGGAGACCAAGGCCAAACTACAAAGAGCAACAGTTAATGACGTTTCAAAATGTGTGAGAGGAGAGGAGAGAAGAGGAGAGGAGAGGAGAGGAGAGGAAGGGTAGGGCTCCGTGTAGCCTGATGTGTCCCCCAGCAGTTTAAGCCTATAGCAGTGTAGCTATAAAATGGATCAGGACTACCTGACAAGTGGCATAGAGTTTGCAAACAACCACCTAAAGGCTATGATGAACTCTATGCAGCATCTCATATGTCTTGCTCTGAGGAGAGGCTTCATCAAGCTTTCGACGTGTCACTCAGCTATATTGCCCAGATTGGTGGAGGGCTGCTGTGATGGCTGACCTTCTGGATCTCATCTCCACACATGATCTCTGGAGCTCAACCACAGTGATCAAACATCATGTCCAAACTATTTAATTCAACACAGCTGGACTCGAATGAAGGTGTACAACCATCTCAAAAAATGAATAAAAGAAATTAACAGCACCTGAATGACCTACAGGAGTGTCACAGCAAAGGGTCTGAATACTTGTGTTCATCTGATATTTCAGTTTTTCTTTTTTAAATTAATTTTCAAATTTAATTTTCAAAATTTTTTAGACTGATGAGGAAAGAATGTTTTTTTTGTTTTTTTTTTTTCAAGTTCAAGTTCAAGTTTGTAAGGCTTTTTAAAAACGTTATTGTGGAGGTAAAAACTTTTGCCTTATGATGAGGAACGAGAAACAACAATACGTCCTATCAAGATCTGAAGAATTTATTACAGAATATTGTGTTAGATTTAAATGAACAACCAGCAATAATCAGCAATGATCATCAAAAAGAGACAGAGGCTATTTCCTGGAAAGGGCTGTAGCCTCTGTCAACCACAAAGGTCTCAAGAGTCTGGACACCCACTGATGGTGAGACTGGTCCTGCAATACAGAGATGGTCATGTAGCTGTTGTGTCTATACACATATACAGGCAGTTCAAATTCCATCTACTGTCCTTAGGTACAAAGTATGAGGTTTGTAGAAACCAGTCATTTAAGGTAGGCATTATTTACTTGAATCAGTTCATACAGTTCATTTAAACAACCTTTAACACTGTACAAAAACAGAACATCAACCTACACATCATAAAAATCAGTTTTCTATCATAATCCTCCCTTTTACCATTCTGACAACATAACTATTAAATGAACTCCTGTGTAGATCAACAAAGAGCAAAACATCAACAATGTGCATTCACAAAGATTTGTTACTCCACGTCACTAGTTTTACATGAATGAGACATTCAGTGTCCCAGCAAAATCAGGAAATCAGGAAATCAGGAAACTGTTCGCTAAGAACAAAATCTACACACACTCAGGAGCACACTTACACACATTTGAGAGCTAACACTTGTGCAAAATAATTGTTCATTGCGTTTTTCTTCTGTTCTGCAGTTGTATAATATTATATGATTTGAATTAGAATAATTGTCTTATGATGTTTTTAGTAATTATTTCACAAATCATTGTGGTTTCTTAAAAAACACTATAGACACTTAATTCATATCAATGATGTTTATCGGGAATCACTGCGCCATCCACTAGTGATTAAGTGACTGCTCATATGATATATGATAATATGATGATAATTAGGACGGAACACCTGAGAGTGCGGTCTCTCTGATCATGACCCTGATGTGCTGGTCCAGCTCAGATCAGTCTGGACAGGCCTGTCCCCCTCCATGCAGTGCTGTGCATCTCTCTTCTTTGTTTGGCAACTTTCCTTATCCTCAGATTTGAGATCAAACCATTTCTTCTTTACTTTGTCAGTTGTGCTCTTCTCCAGATACAACATTCAGTGAACAACTGACAGTATCCCATGCATCTTTATTTTCTGTTACTTTACATCCACTGCTGACGCTACTAAATGTAACTAAATATAATAAACTGTTCTTTTTTTTTGTTTCTCTTCCAGCAGCAGTACCTCCACTTCACTGCTAAAGTTCTTTTTACGTTTGGAGTCAGATGCTCCCTCTGCAGATTTCATTTGAGCATTTCAACTTTCTTTCTTACGTCACCTCCACCTTTACCAGTGTCTGTGGTTTCTGCAGCCACCCTGGACCTTCCTGAATGCTCTCATTGGCTTCCGTGTTACTCTGCTACCTGAGGCCAACAGAGCAACAACCTGATGTGTTGTGGTCCTTGTTTTCCATTAAAAGGTCAGTATTGTACAAAAACCATCTCAGAATCGTGTGCCTGGATGTTTTATTGTATTGTGATGAAAGAGTGAGAGATTTGAGGGTGTTTGTTCAGTAATTGTTCTGCTGTGGTAGATCGGTGGGCCACGTAATGTGTGTGTATGTAACTACCCCTCAAGTAAAATGGAGACCATGAAACTGACATTGTGTACAATATTGCATATTTTCATTATTCGTAACACTGATAAAGTTGTTATTAAAGTGTTACTCTGCTACCTGAGGCCAACAGAGCAACAAACTCACGTGTTCTGGTCCTTGTTTTCATTGAATAGCACTGTTTGCCAGGTCATGCTCTGGACCTGCAACACTGGCATGGATCCAGGATACAGTTACGTCCACTTTTACTGCTGTTTCAACAGCCAAGACGAACTGGAACGGTTCGGCGGGCCTAAGCAGGCTCAAGGTTGGGGCCTGTCTTCAAGTCATCAAATGCTTTTTCAGCTTCAGGAGTCAAAGTCAGTTTATCATGTGCACTTTACGTCTTTCCATGGACCACTGAAGAGAGGGGTGCCTCCCTTATAATATTAATGATCATCATCATTATTATTATTATTATTAATAACAATATTAATAATAATACTAATAATAGTGGATAAGTAGGGATCCACTGCCTACGATAAGACATCATTCCTAAAAAAAAAAAAACATATTTGTTTCTTTGTTACAGGCTTCAGCAAAGTTTGAATTGCTGCCACATGTTTGGGAAAGAGAGACTTGCCTCTCTGTGTGATCACATGTCCTAAATAGGTCATCTTGTCAGTTAGTTTCTGTTGACTAACCTTGTGGCCATTATCAGACGCCTCTGGTCATGCCTCTGATGTGTATCATTCAGTAGTGTCTGCAAGCTAAGCACTGGCACAATTTTCCAGAGCCTGGATTTTCAGAAACAACAAGACTGCTATCTTTTGTGCTTACGTGTAACCGTGTGTGATTCACTGGCCTTCCCTTGCTCAGTGTTTGTGCAGGGAACACAATCCCGGTCACCGCTGCACCGGTTCGGTTGCTCTGCAGGAGCCCGGAGACGGTGCTGCTGTGCCCGCCGAAGTGGCCCACAGCACCGTTTCCCCCACCGACACCACAACGTCTGCTGTATCATCTCCTGCTGGCTGCTCATTTTGCAATGGCAATGGCCCCGCTCCCCCCACTCCGGTGCCAGTGCTTAGAGATCACAAACATCAATGACACACGATCACAGAGAGAATAGGGTGGGTCTTGTGTGAAATCACCTGGGATTTGGTTGGTGAATTTTTGAGGCGGGGTTGTAGGCTGTCCACCTCATCATCAGTAAGAAACAATACTGGTGGGGTCTGATCTATTTTTCCATTGGGTAAATGTTTTTCCCTTATGTTTTGACAGGGTGGGTCACAAGGAAGTTTGGATGGGCTGAGCCCACCCCTGCCCATGCCCACCACCAGCTCCGGTTGACAGATGTCCAGCAGTCAGAGAGGAGACAGCTGATGAAGACATGGGTCACCTGCTGCTGCTGCTGCAGCTGCTGTGGAGCTCAGGTAGGACTGAAGGACGTAAGACAGGTTCAGCACTGGCATTTTTGGCACAGATTGGCCCACCACTATTGGTCTGATACCACCTACCAGTACTCTCTCTTTCTATCTTTCTCTCCCTCCCTCCCTCTCTCTCTCTGTCTGTCTCTCTCTCTCTCTCTCAGGGCTGAATGATTTGGGATATTAATATAGCCTAAGTGCGATTTTTTTTTTAACCAATATTGTGATTTAATACGTGATTATTTTTTCAGTTCTTGATCTTCTGTTTCACTCACCAACATAAGCAGTAACTTGTTCTATATTCTGACTAACACAATGTCTGATGAACTATCTTTCCTGGAGACGACTCTGTATATTCTGATGATATTAGATCAGGCTTGAACTGATATGAATGGCATCTTTTTATTAACTATTTGTTAAACATGCTTTACTTAACTATTTAACATGTAATGATTACCATGACAACATAACAAATCACTGACAAAAAAGTCTGGTGTAAATATGAGTCTAAAAGCCACATGTTCTCTCAGACAGTCTGAAGACAGAGAGCTTTGAGCTCCAAGTTTATGTTCATGAAATGCACCAATGAGTCCATGGAGCGGTGGATAACATTATTTATCATATACGTGTTACGATGTGTATATCTGTGTGGTCTTATCTGTCATAAACAAGAGATTATGGGGCGTGTTTGTGTCACAATGCCACCGAGAGCTGGGACACCGAGTCAGAGGCACTGATCTGCTCGCTAGGTGGAAGTCAGAGAACCTCCATTCTCCCTGTAACAAGATACAAGTCATTTATTCAACCATCAGAATTACTCTGAAGCTGTTTAATTAAGGTAAAAATCCTGTATAGTTCCTCTTTAATTTCCCAGACACACACAGAGAGAGAGAGAGAGAGAGAGAAAGTAAGTACTGGTGGTATCTGACCAATTGTGGTGGGCCGGTCTGTGCCAAAAATGCCAGGGCTGATGTTTTGTCTCAGTCCAGCCCTGCTGACAGGTCTTGACCAGTGACTACATGTCACCTGTTGGATGCCCACAACAGAAAAATAAAAAAGAGAGGAGAGATTGAAACCCTCCATTTATGACTAATGCCTGAAAATTCCTGGAGAATTTCCAGTCAATTGTTAGTGGGTTTGAACAGGATTTTTGGCCAGTGGCAAAGCAGCTTTAGTCTTCACAGATCTCACTGATGTTTCCTCTCTGGTTTTATCTTCAGGGCTCTGGGCTGAAGGAAGCCACAGCTCCACAGGTAAACAGAAAAGACAAGGACACATGAAGGTGCTGGTGGATGGATGAGTGCCACATATGTCTAAACACTGAAATGAGCATGACTACATCATTTCACTGTCCCCACTGATCATCGACTGATGATCCTTCACCTTCCTGGTCACATAGCATCTCATTTACATTTATAATGAGTTCATCACATAGAAAATAGAGTAAAAAAGTCAAAAGTAGAACTCTTTCAATAAGAATAGTTTACAAGTGTAACTGAAGGTCCTGAATACAGTGAATTTGAGAGTAGTATATCTCAAACAACTGTGGGCTCCAGACACATTACTGAGCCTCCAGATTATCTGAGTCTGGTCTGTTCACTGCTCATGGAAGAGGAACAACCTCTAGTGAAGCTCCATTTACTCTGTTAACATCTCCAGTAGATCAAAGGCTCTGCTCCATCAGCACATCAAGGTTTTATTCTCTCATGTTTTTATACCAGTGTCATTCTTCATGCTACTACAAGATGGAGCCAGTAATAAATAAATAATTAATCTTCACCTGCTCAGGTAGAACTGGAGCTACACTTTTGATTTACTTCATTTCTGTTTTAATCAAATCTCTCACTTGTTTTTTTCTTCACTTTCTTCTCTGAGTGCAGAGCATGTCAGGTTGGTGGGAGGGGCCAGTCGCTGTGCAGGTGAACTGCAGCTGAACCAAGGAGAGTGGAGGCCAGTGGACTGGAACAGCTGCAACCTGAAGACAGCAACTGTAGTGTGCAGAGAGCTGGACTGTGGCTCTGTTATTTCAATAGAACTAAGGAAAAAGTCCTCATGGAACCCTGGGTGGATCATCTGGGATGATTGTATTGAGTCTGGATTTAGCCTGAGGGAGTGTTCATCATTAGAGTCCATGAACCATATCATGGAAGTCACCTGTTCAGGTAAATGTATCACTTACATCCATGATAGTAGGTCACCAGTCTGTCTTCCTCAACAAACACCCAGAGCCACTTAAGCTGCTTCATTTGTGGCAGGAACTTATTATGAAATCAGAGGTGAGTGGTACATTGTTTTCTGACAGAGGAATGTGGCCTCAGACTTGGAATTACTGACCCTTATTCCAGTTTCTTCACAATGAGCTGCAAATCATATCCCAGTGCACAATGAAGGTCACAGTCTGACAATGCCAAAATCTTCCAAAAAGAAAGAAAAGCTAAATAAAAACAAGATACAAAAGTACTGCAGTATATTGCATTCCAAAGAAAAGCTCTTTTTTTAAGTATTTTTTTCTGTTTTTCTATTGAAGCTCCCATCTCAAGTAATGTCAAGCCAGCCTCCACTTTGTTTTGTGGTGTCAAAATATTGAAACAATCTGGTAGCATTTCAGAATAAAAGTCCTATAAATATGAATATATTTAACCCTCTGTCACACCTTGACACTTTTTTGTGTTTTTTGAATTTTATTTTTAACTTATCTCGTCCATTTCTTATGCATATAGCTAATGACTTCATCAGGTTGTGCATTTTTGTGTGTTCTAACTTTTTCTAATGTATTTTTTATTTTTTAACCTATTGTAAACAGCACAACACAAAAATGTATTGTATATAAATGTATATAAATAAATCTTGCTGCTAATCTTTCACATATACCAGGCTGCAATAATCAAAGCACAAATAATACAGTTTACATGAAGTATATTGAAAATAAATCAAATATTCTATTTTTAGACCATCAAAAGGAGTTGCATCATGACAAAAACTTGCCAATTAAAGGGTTAAAAATAAAAAATAATAAAAAAAACAATAATATTTGATATGTGTGGCAAAATTAAATATATATATATTTTTGGAAATAATAACAATTCATAATGTTTTAATAGCTTGAATTTTCATGAGCACATTTTTGTGTTAGTGCTATATTTTTTTTTTTAATTTGACACTGCAAAAAAAATAACAATGCATATAAATAAATCTTGTTGCTAATCTTTCATATATACCACGGTGCAATAATCAAACCACAAATAATCCAGTTTGCATGAAGTATATTGAAAATAAATCAAATATTCAGTTTTTTACACCATAAAATAAAAATTACACCTAGAGTGGCATCATGTCAAAAACTTGGCAATTAAGGGGTTAAAAATGAAAAAATCAGTAAAATTTGAAATGTAGGGCAGAAGTTGCCTTACAAAATAAAAAAAATAAAATAAAATAATTCATAATGTTTTTATAGCTTGAATATTTCATGCACACATTTTTGTGCGAAGGTGTGTTAATGTAAGTTTTTTAAAGGCGCATCAGAGGGTTAAATGTAAATTCAGATTGATATTAAAACCAAACTACCTTTCATTACTGAACAATTCCACTTAAGATTGATAGCACTACACCTCAGAGTGTCACTCAGAGAAAAGGTCAGGGTAATCTGGATTTCAGAGGTTTCTGAGGGTGTTCTGTAATAACAGGTAGTCTCCTTTCAATATCAAGCCTATATCTCTGGAACATGATGGACCAGACAACCAGTTTCTCAGGGTCAGCATTGTTTGGAATAACAGATAGTTTTCCCTAAATATTAATCCAATTTTACATTTTATTCTGAATTGCTACATCAGATTGCTCTGATATTTTCTGAGTGACACTCTGTGAGGGTGTTCTGTAATAACAGGTAGTCTCCTTTCAATATCAATCTGAATTTACAAGGAACACAGTGAAAATAAGAAAAATTAAAGTTGCAAGCAGCTGTGATTGGGCCCTCGCTCTCCCATTCCACCACGGCTGGCTTGTGGCACGAGTGTGGCAGCGACCGCAGGACCCGCTCTGGGTCGTGAAAGCACGTATGTAATGTATGTAATCTTTGCTGCATCTACTGGGCGGAGCCAGAGACCAAGCCACAAGAATTTGGCCCCGCCCTCATGCAAGACTCCTATCAGATGTAGATAGTGATGTCCATTGATGTGTGCAAAATCTGGAGTTGATTGGACAAAATCCCTAGGAGTTCGCTCACATACCAATGGCGGAACTAACCAAAAAACGACAATTCAAATCAAAATGGCCAACGTCCTGTTATGGAACCCGGGTCTTTTTTGTGCACCTTGATGAGTTCTATGAGCCTACCAATTTTCATGCTTGTAGGTGAAACACAAAGTTATCAGCAAAGTTATCCATTTTACAAAATTTTGAGGGGGCTCTATTGAGCTAATTTGCCCTGCCACATTTCCAATGACTTTGAAATATGAACTCTTTTACCAGATCTGACCTGTGCACAAAGTTTCATGTATTTTTGAGCAAAAATGTGATTGATTACATTCCAAATGTAAATGATCACATTCCACAAACAAATAACAATAGGGCTCTCGCTCCCTTTGGTGCACTTGGGCTCTAATTAGTGCGCTTTTCCTTTGAAAATCTACAGCACCTCACCTTTAATCTGTATTGGACGTTCACCTTTATTTTGAAATCAGTCCTTACTGTAACATAGTCAGATTTTCATAACTGCAAAGATTAGAAAGGAATTGGTATCTAATCAGCAACCATGCTGGAGATCATGTGCACACATGGATGTAGACCCCACACATATTTTGGTCTTGCCAAAGGATAACAGGATGCTGGGATAAGATATGGTGGGCTCTGAGAAAAATAATACAATATGAGACACCCAAGAGTCACTCTACTTGGGAAGATAATACAAAAAGAGGACAAGTATCTTCCTAAAATACTGCCACTGGTAAGTAAAAAAGCAGTTTCAAGGTTATGGTATGAAGTGGAACCACCGAGCGAGGAGCAATGGCTGTGTATTGTGGAGGAGATGTTTGTAATGTAAAAACTGACACATAAACTGAGACACAATTGAAAAATGGGAAAAATGGCAAAAAAGGATTGATTATAGAAGCCAGGAAGAGGACACCACCATTACCACTGGACAATAAGGATTGGAACAATTACTGTGTCAAAGTGCAACATAAATACATTTTCTCTAAGAAAATCTTAATTAAAAAATAAGGTTAAAAAGATAGAAAATAAATTACTCTCAAAAACAGAGCTTTTTTTTTTTTTTCAAGTGAATGCAATATGCTTCGGTACACAAGGGATTCTTGGGGGTCACCGTACAGCTCAGTGGGTTGAGCAGGCACCTCATGTGTAGAGGCTACAGCCCTCACTGCAGCCGTTGGTGCAGAGGAGGAATTCATTTCTGGACATATGCTGATGAAAGTTTCTATGACAGTAAATAAAGGTCACGATCAAACTTTAAATGTTGTCTCTCTCTCTGCAGAATCTGTCAGGCTGGTGAATGGGACCAGTCTGTGTTCAGGCAGACTGGAGGTCAAGTCCAGCCAGTCCAACCAGGGGTGGTCCTCAGTGTGTGAAGATGACTTTGACCAGCAGGATGCAGAGGTGGTCTGTAGAGAGCTTGGCTGTGGGGCTCCTTCAGTCTTCCAGGGGGGGCTCTATGGGGCAGTGGAGGCTCCAATGTGGACCAAAGAGTTCCAGTGTGGAGGCCATGAGTCAGCTCTCATGGACTGTAGAAGTTCAGGCTCAACTAGAAGCAGCTGCTCACCTGGCAAAGCTGTTGGACTCACCTGCTCAGGTAGAAGTGGAGCTACACTTTTGATTTGCTTCATTTCTGTTTTAATCAACTCTCTCACTTTTTTACTCTTGACTCTCTTCTCTGTGTTCAGAGCCTGTCAGGTTGGTGGGAGGAGCCAGTCGCTGTGCAGGTGAACTGCAGGTGAAGCAAGACGAGTGGAGACCAGTGGATGGCTACACCTGGGATTCGAAGTTGTCATCTGTAGCCTGTAGAGAGCTGGGCTGTGGCTCTGTTGTTTCAACCCTAGCACAAAAAAAGTCCTCATTGAAGTCTGCATGGCGATTCAGCACTGGCTGTATGAAATCTGGATTTACCCTGAGGGATTGTTCAAGACCACAGTCCACTGAGTACATTGTGGAGCTCACCTGTTCAGGCAAGTCCATCAGTGACATCATCAGTGACAGTTAGGTTTAGTGTTTTCCCTCATTTGTTGCAGTGGCAGAAATGTTCAGTAACTTGTTGTTTTTGTATTTAAGTGAGTGAACGTCTGAAAACAAGACATTCAAGACATTATTAACCTCATTAGGACATGGATCCAAGTGTAGTGAAAATTATATGCCCATCTGCAATGGACCATTCCTCAGCAAAATACTTGAAAAAACAGTTTACATTCAGCTCAAGAATTATCTTACATCAAATAGCCTTCTAGATACTTATCATTCTGGTTTTTGTCTCCACCATAAAATAGAAACAGCAATACAGACTCCTGAAAAAATTACATTCATGTACTACTCGATCTCTGTTCTGTGTTCGATACCATTGAACACAAAATCCTACTGGACAGGCTTAAAAGATGGGTTGGCTTATCCAGCCCAGGTCTAAACTGGTTCAGAACCTACCTACATGATTCTCCATTGGTGATTTCTCCTCTTTACATGCTTCCACTCTCAAATGTCATTTGCAAACATAATCTAAATGACCATAATTTTGCAGATGATTCGCCACTTTACATTTCACTACATCCTGATGACCTATCACCCATACAGTCTCTCATTCAGTGTATCTAAGATATTAACCTATGGACGTCAGAGTTTTTTGTTGTTTTTTTTTTACAACTCAACAAAGACAAAAGAGAAATACTCATCTTTGGTGCACAGACAGAAAGTTGCAGCACATCACAATTTTCTGTCTCTTGACAGCAAAACTGAAGCAAGCAATCTGGGTGTAATTATCAATAGCAATCTAAATTTCAAAAGTCATATTAGCCATATTACAAGATCAGCATCCTACCAGCGCAAAAAACATTTCCAAATTAAGGGGCTTTCTGTCAAAATCAGAGTAAAAAAAATAATTCATGCATTTATAACAAGCAGACAAGATTACTGTAATGGTTTATTCACTGGACTCCCAAATCAAGTATTCAACAGTTAATTCAAAATGCAGCTGCACGTATTCTCACTTGTACCAAGAAATATCAATACATCACACCTGTTCCTAAATTTCTGCACTGGGTACCCGTTAAAACAAGAATTGATTTCATAATCCTGCTCCTGGTTTACAAATCCCTACATGGCCTTGCCCCTCAGTAGCCTACATCACATATATGCTCACCACTTACACCCCAGCAAGAACACTTCAGTCAACAGGCAGTGTTGGAAAAAAGAAAAACTCTAAGGGAGGGGTCAGTGTGTGTGCA
Organism: Caranx ignobilis; assembly: GCA_021432705.1. Lineage (NCBI taxonomy): Eukaryota > Metazoa > Chordata > Actinopteri > Carangiformes > Carangidae > Caranx > Caranx ignobilis. The sequence goes on along the minus strand of MU269987.1, from coordinate 1,870,466 downwards.
CTAGAGTGGGAAACTACAGTAGATAGCGGCCACTTGCAAGCAGACACAAAGACACCGTTGAAAGAAGGGCAGAGCAGTGGAGAAGTCCCTAAGAACACTAGCCAAAGAAAACAAGACCAAAGACATTATTAGATTGAAGAAAAGGGGAGGAAACCTGCCCCAATTTGAATAAAAGGTAATGTTTTCTGTAAGGTATTAAAAGAGGTACCGAGACCAACAACTCAGTCTGGTCCGGAACAGGCTCGGGTTTATACTCATTTCCCATTGGGACAGACCCTCCTGCATTTTGCTCTGACTGTTCTGATCATTTGGAATAAGCTATCATTTTACATTTTGCAGAGTGTGGGTGGGTGTGCATTTGCAAGTTTAAGTGTGTCTGTGGTGAAGATGGCAGGATGCACTTGCACTTTTCTGATTTTTTATTGTAACTATATTGTACACCTGTTGTGAAGCACATTGAGTCTGCCATTTATTTTTTATAACATGAAATGTGCTTTAGAAATAAAGTTTGAATTGAGTAGAATTTAATTTAATATTGACGTGTGTTTGCAGCTGAGCAAATCTGGCGTGGGACTGGACTTTTGTGCAAAGTCTGGTGATTTTTCATGCATGGAAAGTAGGATCTCCTGAGGAAAAGAAGAAGACTGGCGAAAAACAATAGGGTCCGGCAGCATAGGCTGTCTGGCTCCTAACAATGCAGAATATTTTAACTTTTTGAAAAAGTGTTAGTGTAGAATGTTACAACCAGGTTTTGAGAATGTTCACCATGATATAATAAGAAAAAGAATAAATAATGACACTAATAAGTAGATAAATAAAACAAAGTATTGAGCCACACATGCACAAGATGTATTTCTCTATTGTATCACAGTGAGAGCACAAAACATGAGAAGTGAGTAAACAGATATACACTGAAAATATTCCATTACAGGTGGAGACAGAGAAGGAATTCACTTCTGGACATGTGCTGATGTGACTTTAAAGTTTATATGGAAGTGAATAAAGGTCATGATCAAACTTTAAATGTTGTCTCTCTCTCTGCAGACTCTATCAGGCTGGTAGATGGGACAGGTCTGTGTTCAGGCAGACTGGAGGTCAAGTCCAGCCAGTCGAACCAGGGGTGGTCCTCAGTGTGTGAAGATGACTTTGACCAGCAGGATGCAGAGGTGGTCTGTAGAGAGCTTGGCTGTGGGGCTCCTTCAGTCTTCCAGGGGGGGCTCTATGGGGCAGTGGAGGCTCCAATGTGGACCAAAGAGTTCCAGTGTGGAGGCCATGAGGCAGCTCTCATGGACTGTAGAAGCTCAGGCTCAACTAGAAGCAGCTGCTCACCTGGCAAAGCTGTTGGACTCACCTGCTCAGGTAGAAGTGGAGCTACACTTTTGATTTGCTTCATTTCTGTTTTAATCAACTCTCTCACTTTTTTACTCTTGACTCTCTTCTCTGTGTTCAGACCCTGTCAGGTTGGTGGGAGGAGCCAGTCACTGTGCAGGTGAAGTGCAGTTGAAACAACATGAGTGGAGTCCAATGGATGTCTACTCCTGGAACCTGAAGACAGCATCTGTAGCCTGTAGAGAGCTGGGCTGTGGCTCTGCTGTTTCAATAAGAAAGGAGTCATCACCAATTTGGAGGTTGTCGACGCATTTTTTTGCTTGTCATGATTCTGGTTTGACCAATGAGGAGTGTTTATCATCACCAGTGCTCTCATCCGACACCAAGCTGCTGCTCACCTGTTCAGGTAGGTCCATCAGTGGCACCATCAGTGACAGTCAAGTTTAGTGTCCTCAGTGTTATTAGTGTGAGTGCTGTGTCTTCAACTATAGATAAAGTGTCAACTTTCATTAATGGATTCTGAATAACTGACATTTTTATTTTAATGTAAGGATCATTGTTGTGTCATGAACCGTTCTTAAGAACAAATTAGTTCTTAAGTCCTACTTACACAGGTTTACAAAGATTATGGCATTCACAAATGTTTTCTTATCCAGGATTTGTTCTTAGCTAAGAAAAAAATCTATACACATTCAAGAGCACACTTAGGCACATTTGAGAGCTGACACTTTCAAAATAATTGATTATTGCATTTTCTTCTGCTCTGCATTTGTACATTATTATATGATTTGAATTAGAACAAATTTCTTATTGTTTATGATGTTTTATAGTAATTATTTTAATTATTTTACAAAACACTGCCATCTCTTAAAAACACTACAGACACTTAGTTCATGTCATTTATGTTTATTGGGAATCACTGTGCCATCCATTAGCAATGAGGTGACTCATCATATGATATATGATAATATGATGATAATTAGGACAGCACACCTGAGAGTGCGGTCTCTCTGATCATGACCCTGATGTGCTGGTCCAGCTCAGATCAGTCTGGACAGGCCTGTCCCCCTCCATGCAGTGCTGTGCATCTCTCTTCTTTGTTTGGCAACTTTCTTTATCCTCAGATTTGACATCAAATCATTTCTTCTTTACTTCGTCAGTAGTGCACTCTTCTTCAGAAACAACATTCAGTGAACAGCATCCGATACATCTTTATTTTCTGTTACTTTGCATCCACCTCTGACACTACCAAATATTTATGACCCTTGAAGTCAGCTCCCTCTAGCACGGGTCAATCTAGGCCCTTGGTCTCCCTATAAAGTCTCTGCATTGTGTATTTTGTTCTCTTTTTTTGCGGTGGAAGATGGAGAGAAGAACCAGAACCAGAGCCAGGCAAGGAAGCACAGGATCTGGGTTGAGCACTATTTATCTCAAAGCTTCACCTTTCAGAAAAGGACATGAAGCTGCTTCTAGTTGAGCCTGAGCTTCTTCTGTTACGATACAAAATATGTCACACTGCAATAAAACTTTTCCCATGGTCTTTTGCAATAACCAGTATTAACATAACCAGCAGGTTAAAGGAGTGTACATGAGTGAGTGAGTGAGTGAGTGAGTGTGAATGAGCAAGTGAGTATGACTATGTGTGTGTGAGGGAAAGAGTGAGTGTGGATGGACATGAGCAAGTGAGTGTGAGTATGTGTCTGTGTGTGAGTGAGAGTGAAAGAGTATGTTTGGGTGTGAATGAGTGAGAGAGTGCGACACTATGTGTCTGTGCCCGTGTGAGAGAGCAATAATACGAAAAGAACCATTTTCCTAGCAGAGCAACTGTAACATGCTTCTGGGCCACCACATACACTGGTATTAAACTTAAAATCCACAGTTGTCTCTTCCACAAATAACTGCATCACCAGATTAATATAGCTCTTAGCATTCATATTTGTTGAACAAATCAACTGGATAATGCAAAACAATAACTTTTTTTATCTTTAGAATGGAGAGACTGAGTTCTCACTGCTTACTTTTCAGAAAAGGACATGAGGTTATGACCTAAAATGGCCGCAACCAACAAAGAAGAACAGCCACAGACAGCACCAAAACAGACCAACGATGTGGCGCCCTCTGGGGGCTCCTTCAACAATTGGTTCAAAATAATGAGGCAACCTCTGCAGGCTCTTTATATTAGTTCACCTCCTTACATTTAACAGCTGGTTTTCTGTTGACTTCCTGCAGCAGTAGCTCCACTTCAGCACTTCTAAAGTTCTTTTTACATTTGGAGTCCTGTGCTCCCTCTGCGGATTTTCATTTTCCACATGTGTCCACCTGGAGAGTTTAACCCCTGCAGCCAGAGCCACCCAAACAGTAGACTCTGTTGACATTCTTCTCCTCTTTCTTGTCAGTCACCATGTCCGCCACAGTTAATGTTTGTGCCATACATTGTGATGTGTCTGTTTTTGTGTGCTAATTGTGTGATATTCTGTTTTGCTGCTCAGTGTGTTTATCTGTATGATGTCCTTTATGTAATGTACAGTCGAGTGAAAACAAATTTCCCTTCTGAGACGAAAGTAAGTATAAGTTTGTGTGCTTGTTTGTGTGTGTGTGCGTGGTGTTAAGTGGGTGCTCACTCAGGCAGCTACAGCCTTCATGCCTTAAAGCTGGGGTTGGTAATCCTGTTCAGAAACACTTTTTGTTACACTGGGTGAAATGGTCCTTCTACCTTCTGAGTAATCAATACATTATGTATCAGAAAAAGAAACGAAAATCATCAGTCCTCTGTGGCAGCTGCAGGACTGACAAAACTCCGACCAATCCACGCTCTTCGGTGCGAAGAGCAAAAACCAATCAGACGCCTTCATGTCTAGTTCTGTATCCGCCCCCCTCGATCCCTGTCTCCGACGTGTGTGCACAATCTTCACGTGTCGCTGTTGCCGGAAGAAATCAGCGTACAGAGTTACAGCAGAACGGATTTCATGCTCATTTATGAGCAGTGGCTGAGAAAATGCAGCCCAGTTACTACTTCCAACGTTACTTGTAACGGCTCGACCCGAGAAAAAGGCAAGGAAGAGAAAGCTGGAGGCTGAAAAGGCTGCTAACAAAAAGGCTCTGGATAAAGCCAGAGGTCAAACCAGAGTAAACATCGGTGTTGCTTTTGTGGAGACAACTGAGGGATCTGAAGTGATGCTGAGGTTGCTCTCTTTCTGTTGGACAGGTAATTATATGCTTTGCTTCAGGGAGGATTTGTTATTTTTATGAAATGTGTAACTTTTGCTAACGTAGCTACTTTTGTAGCTTGTATTAGCCTAATGCTAATATTAGCTTCTCTGTGGGTTTAAAACGGGTCGGTGACGCTAGTGTTGAATAGATTATAGTATATATATATATATATATATATATATATATATATATATACACATATATATTTATATATATATATATATACTATATGTATGTATAGTACTATGTATAGTACTCCTCCTGCTGCTTCTCATTTTCGTGCGGTGTGCGTTCCAGTTTGTGGGGCGTGGCTTGGACGAACACACTGACGGGAGGGGGAGGAGGGGGGTGGAACTCAGAGGAGGTGCTATTTTGAAATCTTCCTAGCTCTCTTGCTAGCTCTCCAGGATTACTATTAACTTAGTAAGTTCATGATCAGTCCATGAAATGTTAGGTTGGAGGTTCAAGACACGTGCTGGACGTGGCGTTTTCTGACATCTCTCATTGGTGTTTTGGAACTCTGTTTCCAAAGGTGCTAAATACATAATGTTTTTGTACTTTCATGTTCTGCACTTTCAAGTCCCCAATATATGACATTCTCTCACAGGTTTGGGGTTTCTTAAATCTTCAAAGTAATGTTGTATAAGTCTATTACAGTAAACAATTTCAAATGTATTGAGCAAGAGTTCCTTTTTTCTTTGCTAGAAAAAAGAATGTTGAGAAAAGGTTGTCAGCACTTGTCTGTAGGCTACTTTTCACTCATATATATTATGAAGGCTTGTTTTATATAGCCTACAGTAGCCTACTTTGCATTTTCATGCCAAAACATGGAAATAAAACCATATAAATATATATAGGAATTTAGATTGAATTGTTAAATATATACTTATGACTACAGATAAAGGACAAAATTTCTTCATTACATAATGCACCAAATATTTACATTTACATGGTTACATTTGAAAAAACAACAACATGCACTGGTCATAGATGGAATAAAGTTTTCTTTCTGTTTCATATTTGCTCTCTGTTGTCTTTTGTCTGCTTTCTGTCACATAATATTTGCATAATCCAGATTGTATGTGTGTATGTCTTCCAACATTTCAGTGCACTGGTAACATTTGTGTCAGTAACACCCATTTAGTGCAGTTTTTGTCTCTGAGCTTTCAAACACACTCTCTATCATAATGAATACAGTTATATTTGATTTAGATTTGACCAATGAAACATCCTACTAGTTTTTAAAATTAGTTCTTATTTAGGATTTATGCTGGAATGCTTAAAGTCAGTGTTCCTCTGATGGTATAATGTTGTTGTTTTTTTCTAATTAAGAAATCCAGTTTATTACATAATGCACCAAATTATTACATTTTCTTCTTTAAAAAAGTGCAACATCCACATTTTGTAATAACAGATGCAATATGTAACAAGTTTTTACAAAATGCAGCAAAGTTTATTAGATATTTTGTTCAAGAATTTTATTACAAAATGTGGCAGATTATTACAAAATGTGGCGTTATTATATAGTGAGGTGAAGATGTATTACGTTATTACATAATGTGGCGCTGCAAATGTCACGATCAAACTGTAAATGTTGTCTCTCTCTCTCTCTGCAGACTCTGTCAGGCTGGTGAATGGGACCAGTCTGTGTTCAGGCAGACTGGAGGTCAAGTCCAGCCAGTCGAACCAGGGGTGGTCCTCAGTGTGTGAAGATGACTTTGACCAGCAGGATGCAGAGGTGGTCTGTAGAGAGCTTGGCTGTGGGGCTCCTTCAATCTTCCAGGGGGGGCTCTATGGGGCAGTGGAGGCTCTAATGTGGACCAAAGAGTTCCAGTGTGAAGGCCATGAGGCAGCTCTCATGGACTGTAGAAGCTCAGGCTCAACTAGAAGCAGCTGCTCACCTGGCAAAGCTGTTGGACTCACCTGCTCAGGTAGAAGTGGAGCTACACTTTTGATTTGCTTCATTTCTGTTTTAATCAACTCTCTCACTTTTTTACTCTTGACTCTCTTCTCTGTGTTCAGAGCCTGTCAGGTTGGTGGGAGGAGCCAGTCGCTGTGCAGGTGAAGTGCAGATGAAAATAGGAGCGTGGAGACCAGTGTCATTTGTCACCTGGAACCAAACGGTAGCATCTGTAACCTGTAGAGAGCTGGGCTGTGGCTCTGTTGTTTCAATAAGACGCCAAGACTCAGACAAGCATGCGTGGAGGATGTTGCCTGACTGTTTTCAGTCTGGATCAACCCTAAGGGAATGTTTATCAGTATCACGACCCTTACACAACAAAGTGGAGCTCACCTGTTCAGGTAAGTCCATCAGTGACAGTCAGGTTTAGTGTCTTGCCTCGTTTGTTGCAGTGGCAGAAATGTTCAGTAACTTGTTCTTTTTGTACTTAAGGGGGTGAGTGAGTGAGTGAGTGAGTGAAAACAAGACATTTTACTTCTGTTTATGGCAGCATGCTCTAGAGGTCTCACAATTAACATGTAATCTATCTAGCTCATTACTTGAGTTTTTGGGTCTTTTTTTAAAAGGTATTTTTTGGGCCTTTTTTGCCTTTATTTTATAGTACAGTTGAAAGAGACAGGAAATGCGGAGGCAGAGAGGGGGAGTGACATGCAATAAAGGGTCACCCAATGTGAGATTAGAACTGGGGCCAACTGCAGCAAGGAATGTAGCCCCTGCATATGGAACACCTGCTCAACCCATTGTGCCACACAGCCCCCTGAGTTTTTGGGCTTTATATATACCGGCGTAACATGGAGGCGTCAAGAGAAAGAAAAATCAAGCGTAGCGTTAGTTCTGGCAGGCCACGATGTCAAGCTCTACATTAGCCGTCAACAGCGTAGCTGTCAACAGTGAGCAGATCAGCTGATGGCTCAGCTGACTTCCCCATGCGTGCTTCCTATTGGGAAATTGCATTCAGAGCCCGCTATTTAAACTGCTGCTTCCTGTGCTGGCCTCTTCGCAACCTACCTCCACCCCAGCTCCTCCGGTCATGCTTTTATGAACCTTTATGAAACTTTAAAGACATATGCTGATGACTTTAATGTTTATATGACAGTAAATAAAGGTCACAGTCAAACTTTAAATGTTGTCTCTCTCTCTCTCTCTCTCTCTCTGCAGACTCTGTCAGGCTGGTGAATGGGACCAGTCTGTGTTCAGGCAGACTGGAGGTCAAGTCCAGCCAGTCGAACCAGGGGTGGTCCTCAGTGTGTGAAGATGACTTTGACCAGCAGGATGCAGAGGTGGTCTGTAGAGAGCTTGACTGTGGGGCTCCTTCAGTCTTCCAGGGGGGGCTCTATGGGGCAGTGGAGGCTCCAATGTGGACCAAAGAGTTCCAGTGTGGGGGCAATGAGTCAGCTCTCATGGACTGTAGAAGCTCAGGCTCAACTAGAAGCAGCTGCTCACCTGGCAAAGCTGTTGGACTCACCTGCTCAGGTAGAAGTGGAGCTACACTTTTGATTTGCTTCATTTCTGTTTTAATCAACTTTCTCACTTTTTTACTCTTGACTCTCTTCTCTGTGTTCAGAGCCTCTCAGGTTGGTGGGAGGAGCCAGTCGCTGTGCAGGTGAAGTGCAGGTGAAAATAGGAGAGTGGAGACCAGTGGACATCAACGACTGGAACCTGAAGACAGCATCTCTGGTCTGTAGAGAGCTGGGCTGTGGTTCTGCTGTTTCAGCAACAAAAAGAGACATCTCAAAGACGCCTGTATTTTGGACCTTGTCTACATGTGTTGAGTCTGGATTTACCCTGAGGGAATGTTTATCTTTACATTCCTCTTCCGACATTGTGGAGCTCACCTGTTCAGGTAAGTCCATCAGTGACATCATCAGTGACAGTCAGGTTTAGTGTCTTCCTTCCTTTGTTGTGGTGGCAGAAATGTTCTTTTTGTATTCAAGTGAGTGAAGGTCTGAAGACAAGGCAAGGCAATTTTATTTGTATAGCCCATTTTTACAAACAGTTTGTCTCAAAGGGCTTTACACAGCATTATGACAACATCCTCTGACCTCTGACCCTCACATCGACTGAGGAAAAACTCCCAAGAAAAAACAGGAGAAAGCTCAGGGTGAGCACCAGAGGAGGGATCCCTCACCCAGGACGGGCAGACGTGCAATAGATGTTGTATACAGACAAGAAAACAATTTACAACATGGAATATGGAAAACATGGAAATGGAATCAGTCAGTTAATGAAAAATGATGAAGGCAGCTCCTGGTGGGCAGGGAGGGAAGGCCAGCTTAATGGGACTACTGGACGGAAGTCTCCCAACAGTCTCTGTTGCATGTCATTTCCCTAGTCTCTCTCTGTCAATTTCTTCCACTAATTCAGTGGTTACATGCTGTCATTCTGACATACCACCATTTAGACATACCATCATTCTGAAATACCGCTATTCCGACATGCCAACTTCCCACCATTCCAACAAGGCTTTCCATATAAGGAAATGTGCGTTACTCAACAGGTGACTCCCTTCTTTAAGACATGCTGATAGAGGAATACCTACATTTATGAATTGCAACACAACACAGGATGGGTATGAGACGGGACAAGATTATTTTATTGAGAGTGGGATGTGACAGGAGATCAGGACAAGTAGTCTACGTTTCAACAAATGCGACTTCACATGTTCTGAAACATGTTTATTTGTGTGATTATGATAGGAGTACTTTTTTTTTTTAATTGATCCCCTTAGCTGTTACTTTTACTAATCTTAACCCATCCTACTTACACATAAATTAATCAAATCACAAAATAACTTAGACATTATTATCATTCATTTTTCAAATCAGTACCTCTTTTTGGCTCTGGTCTGCCGTTCCACATGGAACCATGGACAGCTCCTTCACCTCACTTTAGGGGCGTATTTGCGCCGGCATATCATCAGTGCAAAATCTTTTGGGGAAAAAAATAGGCTATTAAAGGAATTCTTAGAAAGGCAGGATGTTTGAAAAAAGAAAAAAATACTGTCATTCCGACCATAGGAGGCAAGAATTGTTGGAATGATGGGACGTTTGATAGAAAATAAAGTGTTGCCATTTAGAAAATTAGAGGCCTATGTCAGACTGGTGGGATGTCGGAATGGCGGTCGCCCCCCCAATTGAGCATGGCTTCAGCAATGGCGTTCCATTTTCAGCATTCACACGCATTTCCTTTTGGAAATAGATCACAGTGTTCATCAAGGTCAGCAGCAGGTGTCAGAGATGAGAATCTGGTGATGTTCTCTCTATTGTATCAGAGTTAGAGCACTAAACATGAGAAGTGAATAAACAGATATACACTGAAAATATTCCATTACAGGCGGTGACATAGAAGGAACTCACTTCTGGACATGTGCTGATGACTTTAAAGTTTATATTACAGTAAATAAAGGTTGTCATATACGGTAATCAGATGTGCCTGTGCATATACTGAGATGCTTATGGTAATACCCTAGCAGGAAGTCAGCAGATTTGTTGCTATAGTGCTGCAGAAGCTAAAGCACCAAAGCTGTTGAACCTATTCCAGTGATTCCTTCACCATCATTTACAAAGGTCACGATCAAACTTTAAATGTTGTCTCTCTCTCTGCAGACTCTGTCAGGCTGGTGAATGGGACCAGTCTGTGTTCAGGCAGACTGGAGGTCAAGTCCAGCCAGTCCAACCAGGGGTGGTCCTCAGTGTGTGAAGATGACTTTGACCAGCAGGATGCAGAGGTGGTCTGTAGAGAGCTTAGCTGTGGGGCTCCTTCAGTCTTCCAGGGGGGGCTCTATGGGGCAGTGGAGGCTCCAATGTGGACCAAAGAGTTCCAGTGTGGGGCAATGAGTCAGCTCTCATGGACTGTAGAAGCTCAGGCTCAACTAGAAGCAGCTGCTCACCTGGCAAAGCTGTTGGACTCACCTGCTCAGGTAGAAGTGGAGCTACACTTTTGATTTGCTTCATTTCTGTTTTAATCAACTCTCTCACTTTTTTACTCTTGACTCTCTTCTCTGTGTTCAGAGCCTGTCAGGTTGGTGGGAGGAGCCAGTCGTTGTGCAGGTGAACTGCAGTTGAAACAACATGAATGGAGACCAGTGTACTGGTACCCCTGGAACATCAAGACAGCATCTGTAGTCTGTAAAGAGCTGGGCTGTGGCTCTGCTGTTTCAGCAACATTAAGAGAGGTCTCACGTAGGCCTGTGTGGAGGATCATCCATCACTGTGTTAAGTCTGGACTTACTCTGAAGGAGTGTTCATTTTCATGGTCCTATTCCTCTACTGTGGAGCTCACATGTTCAGACAAGTCCATCAGTGACAGTCAGGTTTAGTGTCTTCCTTCCTTTGTTGCAGTGGCAGAAATGTTCAGTAACTTCTCTTTTGTATTTGAGTGAAGGTCTGAAAATAAGACATTCAGTGTCTCAACATGTTACAACATCGTCTTTGGTCAATAAACCAACTTCCATACTTTGATGCCATTCAGCTGATCCATAAATACTGTACAGCTCTTTAAGGCTGGATGATATGGAATAATTTTTTTTTTCTTTTGATTTTTTTTTCAAATCTGACAATAATCAGTGATATGACATCAATAATATCATGATATGACACCAAAATTGGCAACGTACACACCTTTCATAAATCAATCGTGACACTTGGCACATGCAGATATTTACACCAGGATCTACGAATCTACAGATAAATGAAGGCCAGTGTGAGCTTTGTGAGTGATTTTAGGTTGACCTTTGTTCAATTTTATGTCTTAATTTTTCCTATGTTTGAATTTATGTTGGGTGTTGCAGTGCAGGGCACATGAGTCAGTATGAAATGGATATATTTCATACTGAAAAACCTTTAATATGCCAAACTTCCATGTATCATAAGGCTTGTGCTATTGGCTTTATTTGATTGTTTATTGCCACATCTGGTCCCTTGGTCCTATTGAAGGCCCATAGTCTGGGGCAACTGTTCACCACTGCTAATCTGTTATCGCTGTGCTGACACTCTGCCACCGTGCGATCCTTCCTCACTCTCGTTGTGAGGATGGGATGTGTCTTTTGGACACATATGTGTACATTCTTTGTGTTTTCTATCCACTCTTCATTTCTCACCAGCATGTTTCAGTTTTTGCCAGTAGGCAAACTTGAAATCTGGTGCGCACCCGGTGCATAAAAATGAATGCTACATGAAAACAAAAAAATAGTGAAAACAGACACACAGACACCACGAAATGGAAACATTGTAATAATTCCTGTGACCAGTGACCACAGATGGCCACAGTGGTCTTGGTCAGCTTGTCACACCCCACCTGTCTTGTCCCTATTCCCCAAGTGTGGGCTTTGGGAATTTGAGAATCATGACCTGTGGTGTGCACAGATAGACACTAGGTGGTGCTGTAGCATATGTTTTGCCCTCTGGACCAAGAAAGTGTTCTTTGGAAAGTTAGTTTTTTTCTTCTTCTTTTTTTTTTTTTTACAGTGTACTGTATGTGCTTCCAGGGGGGGCCCGACACACACACACTCACATACACCCTCTCCTCTCTTCCTTTGTCAACATGAACACGCAGAGCGGGCACTAAAGAGTCTGACTTACACAGGCTGATCAACACAGCCACAGAGGACAACCCAGGACTTATCTGCATCACTATTTTTGTTGAATAGATTTTTTTTTTTTTTTTTTTTTTACCTTAACTGGGTTGCAGAGGCAGTTTATAACATCTGGGAAGTGGAGTTTATTCCATCACAGAATCAGACGTCTGCAGTCGGGTTCTCTCATGTTAGCATTCGTCTGTTGGCTCGGTAATCATTTGTTTATATTCGGTCTGTTCAGCGTCCTCCAACAAGGACGGATGGTGGTGGGGTTCATAATGTTCACAATGTTCACAATGGTGTTTATTAGTTGTTGGTTGAAGTGTGGATGAGGTACTAGCTGTTAGTATGCTATTTTTTTTCAGTGATGTTCATGTTTATTGCTGGATTCATGAAAAACATTAACCAATAATGCATACACAGCCATAATTTTTATAATGGCTAATTAAAGAATACTTATTTTTACACTTACATATCCTAAATTAGAAGTGTGACTCAAAAAAACTGGATTTTTACACCTATTTTGATTTTCATTCATATACAAATACAAATACTTTTTTTCCTTCAACAAATACAAATACAAATACTGGATGCCTTGCACACCCCTAGTCTGCAGTTGTTTATTTCATCATTGTGACAGACAACAGAATGAGCCAGATGTGAGTTCATGTGCATAGCTTTTACTGCAGCACCAGGATGAACACATGCTCAGTGACATCACAACTGCACCTCCACATAAGTTCATTACATCTACCCCTCTAAGACGATAATCTTAACTGTTTTCACAGAAATTCCCTAAAAGTAATTAAAGCATCATAGCAATACGCTCATGTGCATTATCCTTGACATCTCAAGTAAATATAATATTATCTGGTTCATGTAAAGATTCTCAGATTAATAGGGCAAAAACAGAAAAAAAAATCAGATTTATGTCTCAATTAACCTTCGCTTATAGAATGTAAATGATCTATTTACTGAGTCAACAACTCACAAAACACATTTCAATGGCTTCAGGTGCACTTGTACCTCCTCAGTCATTAACATCTCTCACAGTCCTTAACACATCCTGACTACTGGTTTACATACTCTGCCAGAGTGAAAAGAGTCCCTTGTGTGAGACAGGCTATTGTTTCATTAGTTGGATCACTTCAGTGTTTTTACCCTCAGCATGATGGGCCCGGTCAAGAAACTTGCTGATGGAACCAGGTGTCTTGGGTGTGACCAAAGGATGGCCCCGGGTCGTCCTGTATTGTTCACCTTGGGAGTGGAGCTGTGATTGTGAACAGCAGCTGGCACTGTCCATTGTTTTTTGTCTGTACAAATTTGTGAGTACAGTATCCCCTTGGCTCAGTGGGGTTAAAATCCTTACTCTGTTCTTGAGGTTGTAGTGGTGTGGTTGCTTTAATTTAGCTGAGGCTCAGCCTGTTTAATGTTCTCCTGCTTAGACCTGTCCAGCAAGGAAGGCAAAGTCTGATATCTCTGTCCATCAGGTGTGGGACAGAGATCAAGTGTTTAGTTGCTCTTTTTTCAGGATTTGAACCGGGGCCGCCTGCTCAACCCACTGAGCTACAGGGCATCCAGAGGCTGTGTATGTTTAAGAGCAAAGAGGGGCCCTCCTGTCTTAATATACTTGTAGCTATGTGAGGTGCCCCTCTACCTGTCTCTATTATTCTGTGGGTAATGTGCGCTAGATGTGACACAGAGAAAATCATATACCTACTAAACTCCCTGCTGAAGCTAGCTGGGTTCCATTATGCCTCACAAGCACCCCAGGAATTCCATAGTGTCACAGAGTGTGTCAGGGAGATTAAATATCACCCTTGGTCACATCTTTCTTTGTCTTTGTTGTGGTAACTGGAGCTAGTGTGTTGTTTTTAGTCTTAATTGGATCTTAATGTGTAAATCTGTTCATGTGAATTTATCCATCCAATTTTGTTCATCATTTCATGAACAAACTCTTTGAAATACATATATGGTGTACATTCACACAGTCTGAGGTAACTTACATTGTATTTTTCTTCATCTGTGTTCCTTCCTTTTCTCTTTGTCCATTGCCTACTTTCTTGTTGTGTTCTGTGTTGTTAGGCCCCCACATCTACACTAGTCTGGTTTCCGACACTCTCATCTCTAAAGTCTTCATCACTACTATCTCAGCGTCACTCAGTAATCATTACATTAAAAGTCCATTCCTCCAGCACATTCTCCTCCTCTTCATAATCAAGTGTAACATAACCACAGAAGTTTTAATTAAAATTAAGATCAAAAAAGCAAATATCCCTAAGTAAAGATGGCTTCATATATTTAAAAAAAATGTAGTATTTTTTAATTTTTTGGTAAAGACTCAGAAACCTTGAATTTAAAATAATTCATTAACTCATTATGTTAAAATGATGAGAGCTTATCCAATGTTGAATAACATCAGATTACCAGTTATTATTATCAGTTAAGATAACCTGAATCAAACATCAAACCTGATCTGCCTGGGATGTTCTTTATCTGGCCTTCAAGACATTCATTGGTTGGTATGATGGAAGGAGAAACTTCCATGATTCAGCCCAACCTGCGAGTGACTTCATGGGTATCTTTTTCAGACTAGCAGGCTGAATCAAGAACTTCCAAGATTCTGCCCATTCTTCAAAGAACTTGGCTTTGGTTTCATCCTCCACCAGTATAAGCTTCTTTACAGAAGGAGACCCTCTCTTGGGACGAGGTTGTGTTTTACCCAAAAGGTGGCATCCTGCCCACTTCCTCTCTGATTGTTTATCCATTTTAATGTTGCCGTACAAATTCCTCTTCATTTTGCTCTTTGTTGTAATCACCATAGGGTCACCAGGCGCCTTAGTCCTACCCATACCCTTGCTCTGTACACTGGCATCCTGCAGGAACTGATGGGAGTTTCCCCAAAGTTTGAGGATTGCAGAGTTGTTGCTGAAGTTGGTGTTCATTCTGGGGTGTATGTTGCTTTCTCTTGTCCACATAACTGTATAGTGGCATTGGTTTGGTGAGGACTCCACCCAGGGTTGTTCCACATGGGGCATGGGGTTGGCAAGTCTGAATGACCTTCCCCACTTAGATCCATGCTCACTGGCAATGGGATGCAGCTGTTGAGTAGTGCTGTTTATTTTCTTCCCATGAGATTCATAATGATTAGTTTGATGGTTCAGAAGTAACCCAGCTTTCCATGAGTCCCTCCATTTTTCCTCAGGGTATCTTTCCGTGACCATCTGATTGACAAAAGCCTGGATCATTTTAGCTTTGGCTGTCTGCAAATAAATCTTCTCTTTTAGGGGTTGGATCTCCATACCATCTTCCATCCTGTTGTCTTGAATCACCTTTTCAAACCATCTCTCTGTGTGGAAGACTGACCACTTCCATGCCTCCCTCCACTGCATCAGGGAGGGTTTATCATGGTGGTATTGACTTTCCGAGACCATCCAGGCTGCCTGCCAGTCAGCCACTGATCTAACATACTTCTTTTGAATTAATGAATCATCAGAATGGTGGCAAACTGTATTTGCCCCTACTTGGCTGGTTTTGGCATTACCCTGCTCAGGTTCTGATCGGTGTTGGCCCCTAGAGAACCTCCATGATTTTTCCCAACTCCTCTCCACATTCTTAGAAAATTCCCCAAAGTAGTTTTTGTCCCTTGCCCAATCTACTCGGGTTTGGGGTGTGGTGGCCCAATCCTGCTGCCAAAGTTCAGGTTCCTGAAGTCGAGACAGACAGGTGAATTTCCATGAGTCTTTCCACTCTAAGGTTGTGGGCTTCATGTCTCCTCTGTTTTCTGACATTAAAGGCCTCACTCTTCTTCTCTCCATCCTCAGTCTGTTTTTCATTGTCTTCCAGGAGTCCCTCCATTCTGAGGAGAACAAGTTATTTTCCACTTGTTTCAGAAGAGGCAGCTTAGATTGACTGAATTCTCTTTTTGGTGAATATATTACATCATGTTTCCGTTGCTCATAGAAGGGGTCTGCTTCCTTGGATTGTGAATAATGCCCCTTTGGTTTCGCTTCCAGCTTCTCAGCCTCCATCTCCATCTTTGGTAGCAAGGCCTTTAGGACTTTCTCAATTTCTTCACATGGTTTTGACATGTTCTTGGTCACCTGCCATGACTTGCCCCACTCAGAGAAATCATTATATGCATTATCTGGATGTTGCTTTAGGGAAGGATCAGAATTCCCATGTTTGTTAAAGATCACCATAGCTGCTGCCCAGTTAGCACACTCTGGGCTCTCAGATCTTTGAAATTGTGGAACCTGGGAGTATCCATGATGGTTGACAAGCCTCCAACATTCTTCCCACCTCGAGCTCATCTCCTTACCCTTATCTTGCTTATCAACATCCTCAGATTCCATCGAACCACCATTTGGAACAGTTATACACTCCTGCTCACTTGCATGTTTGGTGCATCTCCATGACTCACTCCACTCTGATGAACACGAGGCTTCATTGAGTTGCTGTGTCTCCAACAATAAGGTGAAGCATCCAGTGCTCTCTCCATTTATGGGGGATGTATCCTGCTTCTTATTGTTATTGTTGCTAGATTTTCTCCAGGACATATGCCACTCCTCAGTGGGAAGATCTAGGTTTAGCTGTAGTGATTCCTCCACATTGCAGTCAGGTTTCTTCCAGACATGAAGACTGCATGGGTCAATCATGTTGGGCCCATTTGGCCAAGGTTTACCTGCTTCACAGTAAGGTTGCTGTGTAGCAAACATCCAGCACTGGCCCCAGTTTGATGTGGCAGTGCCTTCTGCTGGTGATGGCAAAGATTTGCTGTACTTCCATGACTTCCCCCACACCATAGCAGAAGGCTGGTTGTGGGTAAGGAACATGAGTAAATGTAACCTGTTGAAATTCTTGTGCTGCCCTTCTTTTTTGTTTGAAACTTGAGTGGAGAAGCCGCCACTTTGGGCTCCTGACCGGGCAAGTGGGCCTGGTCCTGCACCACGAGGAAGCGTAGGAGGAACCTGGGGGTGTTTACTCTTCCAGACATTGTCGTTGTCTGTGTGAGTCTCAGCGGGTTTAGTTTTTCTTTCCACCCTCTTGTAGTTTCCCAGTTTAGCAGTAGAACGATTTGCCCAGTCCTTGTTAATGCTATGGAAAGAAATATAAGAAAAAAAGACAAAATATATAAGATACAGGAATAAAATGTCCCAAGACGATGCAACTAATCTGCATGATCTCACATTAACTCCCAAGGCATCTTTCATGGTGGCCTCATTTATGACATCTGCTTCCCCTTGACTGTCATGTCTTTATAAAGTATCACATCAGCATTGCAAAATCGGGGTCCAAATGGTGGACTTACATCACCATCTGAAGGCTAATACCACTAACAGCGAAAGGTATCAGACAATGCTTTCAGGAGCTGAAGTTGGTCACACTCTCATACTGTACAATACAGTAACATATATGCAGGTTGCTACTGCGATTCAGCATATGTGTGATGTATTTATATCAATGGATCAAGTTAAGGGATGCACACCAGTATGTATAAGGATATACAGTATCACTGTGCTGTTTATATTTAGAATTTAAAATCACAGGATAGTTGCACTCTTGAATCCAGGGTTTTCACAAGATAATTTCAATGTATGTGACCAAAATCAAAAGTCCCATTCAGCCCTCCTCTCTATCTTCTCACTACAGAGCTTGGAGAGGAATGAATGTGAGTTTCTTTTCTTGTCACAGCTGTGATTTACTTTTTCACATGCCAACATGGGCTTCAATGAATTGGAAAACAAGCAGACCTCCTCGGCTGCATGCCTTTGAGCACAGAGATGCAAGATGTTTTAAAGAAAATGGTCATAGCATCTTTACCACCCAAACAATTTCAAAACCAAAAAGAGCTTATGCTTTCCACAGAGCCTGCATGACTACACATAGGTAACCTGGGCAGCTCTTTACAGGTCTTTGTGGATATTTTGAGATCCTATTCTTATATTACTTTTACACATGAAATGACTCATGGTATTGAACTGATTGGTATATGCACAGAACTTCATAGACTTTGTATTTGCTGTCTCACGTACAGTAATTCTATCCCCACCCTACCCCTCCCTCAGTGTTCAGCTGTAAAATATTCATGTCAGTTTGTTCAGGTATTTATTACTCCTCCCGTTAAATCTGTTCAGCTGCCAAGGGTGCCCAAAAGGTCTTCACATGTAATTCATTTTTAGTATATGAGCTTTGGTTTCTGAATTAACCTCCTAACCTTCAGTCTTAGATAGATCCAATTTCTTTCCTTAATTTTCACCTTTTTGAATGTAGAAATCTTAGGCAAAAGAAACCCCAAAACATTTTTAATTAACCCCCTATTTCCAGATTCGGTCATCTCCACCCTGTTTCAGTCCCAGTATCTCATAAACTCACCAGCATATATATTATACCGTACTACATGTCTGCCCTTAGTAGCATTCCAGCTTTCTCCTCTTATTCTGCCTGCATTTGGCTTCCTTTCATACATTTTAGTCTTGTGACTTGTTGGACTTGCCTGTTTTAGTAAGCTGTGCAATGTCTGCATTTCTTTTTTGATTAGTAAATTTTAGCTTTTTCTTTACACGACGTGCCTGTTTTTTCTTTCTTTGCTTTTTCTTTAACTACAACAGCTTGGCAGTCATGAATAATGGTTTTGGTTTCTGGTGAAACTGAGAGGTCAATTAGCTTAACACCTGTCAGTATAATGCCAGGGCACATCGTAAAAACTTTCAGCAAAGGCTTAACAGCTTTATCTCCTTGACAGTGCCCCTGTTACAGGTGTGAAAACTTTTTTTTTTTTTTTTTTTTGAGTGATTCTGTGATTTATTTATAAATCTGTTTTTTAGGGTGTACAGGGTGGCTATAACCTGCCAAAGATCTTTTCAAAAGTAAGATATGGA
Organism: Caranx ignobilis; assembly: GCA_021432705.1. Classification (NCBI taxonomy): domain Eukaryota; kingdom Metazoa; phylum Chordata; class Actinopteri; order Carangiformes; family Carangidae; genus Caranx; species Caranx ignobilis. The sequence goes on along the minus strand of MU269987.1, from coordinate 1,851,511 downwards.
ATAAATTCAAATATATAGATTCAGGTACAAATGCATAAGTTGGAGTGTTGTGGTGACTACCCAGCACTCCCTGACACCCCCACTATCAAATAAAGGCAAAATCAGCTAAACAAATCACATTTCAGTGGAACTTGAGATTTTATAATGATCTCATGAAGTATTTCTTTTTAAGACTTCAGACAACCTCCCCACAGAAATACAAAGGGTTTCAGTCCTTACGTGGGCAAAGCACTCTTCTCCAGTCGTTCGTGCTCCAGCTGCATTTTCTGATGGTACTCTCGCTGCCGGATCTCCCAGACGTTCTTCATGATGGAGGCATCGCAGCCTACCACCTCAGGGTTCTTCTCACTGGACATTGCTTCTTCAAATAGAAAGACAAAAAAAAACTCTTATTAGAATTATTTTTCCATTCACATTTTGTCCCAGATTTTTAGATGCCAATAATCACACCGCAGGGGCAGAGGTCATGTACTTTATACTGCAGATCCTCTGTAAGGAAACCCTGTAGACAGCTTCACTTCCACAAACTGCAGCTCTGGGAGTCATTATATGCTGATAGATATTCAGAGGGCTAGAGGGTGGGGCTGGGGGGGGTGGGATGGTGTCCCAGCTAAAAATACGTCCAAGAAACATATATCTCTCTCTCTCTCTCTCTCTCTCTCTCTCTCTCTCTCTCTCTCTCTCTTCACTTTATTGCCATCAATGTCTCAGCGACTATGTTGTGCATGTGTCACATGCAGTGATATCTCCTGCCAGGTCTACAGTAGAGCTGTCTCCTCCCAGAAGGATTTGAATTATTTTGTCTTGTTGGAGGGTGAGGAAGTCAGGGAATTTTTCTTTACATTTTGAAAATAAATCTTCTCTACTTTCCTTGTATTTGGGACAATTTGTGAGAAAGTGAGTTTCTGTCTCTACTTCTCCTGTTTCACAGTGGACACAAATTATTTTTATTCTTTCTAGCCATTCTCTTTCATGGCGACCAGTTTCAATAGAAAGCTTATGGTCACTGAGTCTATATTTTGTAAGGGTTTGTCTTTTTTGGGGGAGTTTTATTCGGGTTAAATATTGGGCCGATTGAAATTCTCTGTCCAGTAAGTTACAACATTCTAGTTTATTGTTTGTTTGAAGTTCTGTTTTCCACTGTTTGCAATATTTTTGTTTATTTGTGAGTATGGAATTATTTTTGTAGTGTCATTTTGACTTGTCAATCTGATTTCCTCATTTGTCCCATTCCAGGTATTATTATCTGGAATCTCCGTTCCAAGTATGCTCTGTGTTGGTATGAGTCTAGATCAGACTCTATTAAGTTTTTTCAACAGGGTTTGAGTCCCAGTGCTCCCAAACTTCAGCTCCATATAGGAGGATTGGTTCAATAACACCAAAAAATTTTAAGCCAGATCTTGATTGGGGAGATTTGATTTGAATCGAACTTTTCGTATACTGTAATATGCTCTATGGGCTTTAGCTGCAGTGAACTCACAGCTTTAACAAAACATTAATTATTGTAATATTATCTGGAGCAATACATTTCCCGGCCACCTAGGGAAATTCATAATTCTGCAGAAGAAAATTATTCGAGCTATGTCTTGGGCAAAATGTGATGCTCCTTCTGACCCGCTCTTACCTGATGGTGCTCGTACCATGTTTTGTGTTGTTAATAAGCTCAACGAAAGACTTTGTGACCTGATCCAATTTCCTTTCCTCCTCATTCTTATCAGACTAGAAAGAAACATATTATTAAGGGAAAAAAACAGAAACTCAAATGTACCACTCTCAGTATTGTTTGTAAAGGTCCACAGGTATGAAACAATCTTGATAAAGACCTGCAAATGTCCCCATCTTTACTTGTTTTTTAAAAATTAAGAAGGCATCTGTTGTTGAAATACTCTCAGTCATGATCATGATATGGTAACCTTTTAATTTTTTTTTTTTTTTCCTACATTGTAGCTTAATTCTTCTTGGACTGCTGGTGATGTGACCACTTGGACCTTGTCTGGAGTACTGTTGTTCTATGTTTGGGTATAAAGCCAATTTGTGATTTACTACATGTAAATCACAAATACTACATGTGATTTAATACATTGCTATCAGTCAGATAGGACAGTATTCTTGAATTCAGTATGCTACAACAACAACAACAACAACAACAGTTTCCCTACGTTAAGAATTACACAAACACCCTTATAATTTTTAGAATTTAGATTGTCTCCACTTTTAAAGATAGGAGTTATCAATCCTTTCTTCCAAATTGTAGGGTAAATTCCACTTTTTAACACTAAATTAAATAATTTGACTATAGCCATTTTAAGTTTATTGCTATTGTGTTTCAACATTTCTGTCCTGGTACCATCGATGCCACAAGCCTTTCCATTTTTAAGATCAGCAGTTTTTCTTGTAGCTCCTCAACTGTAATGAGAGCGTCCAAAGCATTTTGGTTGTCTTTTATTGCATTTTCTCATTACTTTGTCAATTGTGGACATCTGCTTTGTGTTTAAACCATCGTTTTCTGGATTTAGATATAAATTTGAGAAATAGTTTTTCCAAAAATTGCCATTCTGAACTTTAATGCTATTTTTATTTTTGGTTGAATTCAATTTTCTCCACAGGTTCCAAAAAGAATTTTGGTCTATTGCCTTTTCAATTTTGATTAATTCGCCGTCAGTATATTTGTTTTTTTGTTTTTTTTTGATAATTTTCTTATATTGTTAAAGGGCTGTGTGGTATTCATGGCACAGTTCTTGTTTTTTGTTGATCATTATGTGTCTTGTTTGACAGGTTTCTGAGATGCTTTCTGAAAAGGGAACATTCATTGTCAAACCATTGTTCTTTTGCTTGCTTTTTGTTCGATTTGGCATTTGATGTTATCATTTTAGACCCTTTTGTTAGTTTCATAAATATCTGATTTAAATCTTTATTTGCCAAATTTATGCTATCTTTGTTTAGCAGGTATTGGTTACACAGAAAATTATCTAGCATGGTTGGTATATTAGTATTGCTAAATGCATTGATGTAATCACTGAGACTTTCTCTGTCCACTTGAATGCTTTGGGAGAGCCAACAGGTTGTCACTGGGGGCATGTTTCTGGGTATGAATCTCTGCTTTTTTCAGATAGAGTGTGATCTGATTGTGGTCTGATATGGGAGGTTGTGGCAAGACGTGAATGCATTTATTGTTTCTGGACAGATATCTGTGATTGCATAATCAATGACACTATTTCCCAATACAGAGCAGTAGATAAACCTGCCCAGGGAGTCTCCTTGTGTTCTACCATTAACAATGTATAATCCCAGGGCTTTGCACATTTATAGGGCTTCTTTTCCACTCTTTTTCACTGTACTATCATAGCTAGTGTTGTAACGAAGGGTTGGCATAGAGGGGATACATCAAAATGATTATTGCCATCTGTATCAGTAAAATCTATTTCTTTGCCAGTTCTGGCATTGAGGTCTCCACATAACAATGTAGAGCCCAGTGACTGGAAGTAAAGAATTTCTTTCTGAATTTCATGGAGATATTCTTCTGAGTAATATGGGGAGCTTAAAGGCGGTAAATAGATAGCACACAGATCAACATCTTTTGGGTTTTCAAGAAGTCCTGTGCTGATTTTTAGCCAGATATGTGTTTTCCCTTTTTTGACTGGTAATATGTAATTGTGATGTTCCTGTCTATACCAAATAATTATTCCCTCAGTGTGTCTTCCATTTTTATGTGGGGATATTTTAAAGAGGGCAGATTCAGTTCGTTATAGTTACTTGGGCAGTTTGAAGGAGTGATATCATGTCTCCATGTTTCATGTAAGATAATCAAATAAATGTTATTTATACTATCTATAAATCCAGGACTTGAAGTCTTCAATCCAAAAGTTGAAGGGTACACTTCCTGAATATTCCAGCTGCTAAGTGAAAAAGATGTTATTCTCTCATTTCAAAATGTAGTGCTTCACAACAAAGTATTCAATATGCAACCCAATCTAAAAGAATTAAAGTTTATATTGTACTAGAGCAGATTTCAAAATGTACCAAATGGTTAGTTTAACCTATTAACAAACAAATGAGTAGATGATGTCTCTTGGTTGATTTTGCTCGAAAGTAACTTTTGTTCTGGAAGCAACAGCAGCGTATGAGTCTCTCTGTGTGGGTGTATGCAGCTGTGGTCTAGGGAGCTGCTGCTGGGTCTGGTGTCACTGCTGATAGTGGGGATGCTGCTGCTCCTGCCGGAGATTTCAGTGGTGCCTTAGAGGAGGCTGCAGGTCTCCCTGGTGCTCCTGGTGGACGTGAGGGTACCTCTGCTGCTCCTGGAGATGATGGAGGTCTCTTTGGTGCTGCTGGTGATTGTGAGGATATCTGTGGGGCTCCTGGTGGGTGTGAGGGTACCTCTGCTGCTCCTGGAGGGGCTGCATGTCTCTCTGATGCTCCTGGAGAGGGTGAAAGTCTCTCTGGTGCACTGGTGGATGTAAGGGTATCTCTGGTGCTAGTAGAGATGATGGACATCTCTCTGGTGCTGCTGATGATTGTGAGGGCACTTGTGGTGTTGCTGGTGATTGTAAGGGTACCTGTGTTGCTGGTGGTGGTTTTGAGGGTACCTCTGGTTTTCCAGGAAATGATGGAGGTTTCTCTGGTGCTGCTGGTGGTTCTGGGGGTAGCGTTCTCTGTTCAGAGCTGTCTCTTTAATCTTTTTTGCAAAAAGTTTTACTCCTCTGTTGTTGAGATGGATGTGATCATGCAAATGTTGGTAACTTATTCTGCTGTGCTGTACTATACTCACATAAGGGAGATGAGTACAGTTCCTGGTGATCTCTGAGTTAATAGTGTTAATAATGATTTGGGGAATGTCTGAGCAAGGAAGTAATGTGGACATCATTACTTTTCAAGTTGGGAAAATTTTCAATGGCTCTTTTTGCCAGCTGCCATAGTGCTACGGGAATCTCTCTCTCTCTCTCTCTCTCTCTCTTCTCAATTGGTCAACAGAAATATGTCAGATGCAGGACCGGAGTAAAGCTGATTTACAGCTCGAGAAATTGGATGTCGACAGAAATGTACATACCAATCCAATCACATGGGAGGCATCACTGAGTACAGGTTACACAGTGACAGAATGAAATCTAATCATGCTAAGTTCTACTTCTGGGTCCATATCAATGTCAATTTGTATTCTAATATGTGACACGTTGAGTTTATGTATGTGAAATGTGCTGTATAAATAAATGAGGCTGCATCAATATTATTTGGATTTACCTGTCTTCATTTGAATCTACAAGGTAAACTAATGTAATGCTTAGTAACATATTGGTTTATCTCTCTTAACATCATAAGCTTCATAGCATTTGGATAGAATCCATTATGATCTACATGTGCTTTGTGTGTATGTGTTACTTCTGCAGGTCTCTTCCTGTACTCTTAGCAGTTCTGGCCTCCTCATGGCTCATTTCTGGGTCAGCAGGTGAATGAGTAGCCCACCGGCATACGAAATCTTAATGAAGGGGTTTTGCTGCACATAGAGGATTAATATATGACTGTCACTAAACACATAATATTCGACATTTAACTTTCTCATGGCATTCGAACACAGTCACACACTTCATCGTTGCCTCTTTACCGTAGCCCACTAATTGTGTGTGGTCCGTGAGAACATGTCTGGAACATGTATTAAATTTGGTCACGCTGTCATCCAGTGCTCTCTTTTTTTAACCTGACCTTCTCAGCTGCCTTCTGACCTCCTCTCGTTCTCCAGACTTCAAGTAAATGCATGTCACATTAAGAATGACTTGTAACCCCGGCTGTATATACTGACACACTTTAGCGATTTTGGAGGGGGACTATTGCTCAGGTGGAAGCATCCATTTGATTTATTTCCATTCCCTTGTAATGTCACAGCTGTAGAATTTCCATGTTTTCCATATTCCATGTTGTAAACTGTTTTTTTGTCTGTATACAACATCTATTACACGTCTGCCCGTCCTGGGTGAGGGATCCCTCCTCTGTCTCTCACCCTGAGGTTTCTCCTGTTTTTTCTTGGCAGTTTTTCCTCAGTCGATGTGAGGGTCAGAGGTCAGAGGATGTTGTCATAATGCTGTGTAAAGCCCTTTGAGACAAACTGTTTGTAAAAACGGGCTATACTAATGAAATTGCCTTGCCTAGAATGTGTCACATGTAGTTCAATATATCAGGTTGTCAAATGTAACCGTTGTGTTTCCAACCAGAACACAAGCCCAACAGTTAAGTATTCTCCTGATTCTGTTTGGCCAAGTTGCCATGTGTCTTGAGCTTATTTGCACATTGATAATGAGAAAACTATTTTTTAGCTTGAGAACTATTCACCAATTTCCACTTCACTTGAATACAGAGCAGCACCGTGGTGCGGTGGTTGCCCTCTCACCTCTCAGAAAGAAGGCTCTGGGTTTAGATCCTGGGGCCTGGGTTGTGGGGGGAGCAGGAGAACCAGAAACTTGAAAAGGAGATGGAACAGTATCCTGGGCTGTGACTGATTTACAGTGGAGGTATTTGTGTGATAAAATGACATGTTGTGATGGTGTAATGGTGCTGGTGATAAAAATAGATCTGTACAGTATGTACACTATGTTCCCTTGTCTCATCTGTGACAAGTTCACTGCACCACCATGGTGCATTTCAGACAGCATGTTGTATATCCAGTCCCTAACAAACAAAAATTCAACATTATAACAGAGTTACAAAGGGTGAATACAAATCAAATCCAGTAGCGGTCAGATCAAAATATTTACTGAGATCCAACACGTGCAAGCACTTTGCAACAATGGCAATACATTTTTTTCTTGCCATTCTTTCTTGCCTCTTAAGTGAGGAAACACTTAGCAGAACCAGAATCGCAGTAGAGCAGCCACCTGCATCCACCTGGCAATAATAGTAATAACCTAATAATACCTGTAGTATAATCATGGACAGTCGGTGTCTTGTATAGATTGTACGAATTTGTGGCTGTATGGTGAATGGCTGATTTGTAGCTTTGTTCTGTCTGAGTAATTTGTACTCTCCTGCTTATTTAATCTGTGGCTTTCCATTTTAGTTGGTTTACAGGTGTATCTCTTGCACCAATCTAGTGAATGAGTGGCGGTGAAGACACAGTTGTGTTACGTGTAAGGTTTTTACAGGCCCCAAATACAGACACAGTGGGTTGAAAAAACAAAAGCAACTAATAACTTATGGAGAGGGCAATAGCCAAAGATGGCGGAAACATTCAGGGAAGAAGAGTTGAGAAAACAGTAGGGAAAATGAAGAGGCGACAGAAACACAGGGAACTAAACAGTGGATTTAAAACTGTATTTTGAAAATTGTTGAAAATTGTTGAATTCTGCTGTCATGGGAACAACTGCAGTCAATGGAAGAATGGTGTTTTTAAACATCAGACTTTCTCTTATGAAGCAAAACACTTATCGTTAAAAACAAATCACCAACATTTCCATGCTGTCAAGATACAATTTATGTTTTATCAGATTTTTGTCTTGATAACAGACGTTTTGACATTTTGACAATTTTGAAATCTGCCTTGACAACTGCTGCCTGGCTGGTGACTGCCTGAGTCCACACACCAGGTCTCACTTTCAGCTGATCAGCTCAATGAGTTAGAGGCTGGTTCTTGGTGTCAGAGGTTGTGAGTTCAAGCCTCAGCTACGGCAGAATGGACATTGTAATTCTGATGTTCTTGATGTTTCTATTTCTCCCTGTTTTGTCTCTTCCAAGATGGCCATCTTTTAAGTGTTTTTTTTTTTTTTTTTTTTTTTTAAAAAAAAAAAACTAACTTAAACTTCCCAGTGGTGTAGTATTGCAAATGTCTTTGCAGAAGCCATGCATGTGCACGACTTTCCCTGATCACTTGGAGCATCCCCATGCAGCGCAGCATACTGTGGTGAAGACTGTATTCAAGGAGAACATAGAGGAAAGGACACAAAAACTTTGACATGCTGATCTGTTTGACTTCTTCTGATACTGTTTTTTATTCATTGTGGTATTAAGTGCATTGAGGAAAAAAACAAGATTTATTGTGTATCAGTGAGTAAAGTAAGTTTGGGGTAAGTAACAATAGTTAACAAATAGTAATAGAATTCCATTTATTTGCAATGAATTCAAATCTAAATGTAATTTATTTATGATGTTATATGATGTCCTATAAGAACACAGGTATCATCATCATGCTGCTGTGAGTCTAGACTTATTGTGTAGTCAATTGGTAAATCATTTTTAGTCCCCTGTTAGTCTCCCTCAGTCAAGTCTGAATGTTAAAGTTAAAAACTGATAAAATATTATTTTTTTTTACGGCTGTTGACAGCTGTACAGGTTTAGTAAACTTAACAGAGTTCAAAGCAATTAACACAAACATATAAATATTGCAAAGCAAAGCATTTATTGACCGTAATTTACCGATTATCGTGGTTTTCCTAAGCACTTCCTGGAACTTTTCAGGGCTACATGGACCACGTGAACGGCAAGCATTTTGAACTGCTGTTGTCACCACTCTCTCTCTCAAGGCACTCTACTTCAGACTACCTGTAAACACACTGAGCGCGTCAACTTGAGTTTTGTGAAACTCAATGTGGTTTGTAATAAAATAATAAAAAAACATTTTTAACTCTCTGAATGACTGCTTATTGTGCATTTAAAGATATATATATAGTGTGTGTGTGTGTGTGTGTGTGTGTGTGTGTGTGTGTGTGGATGTAATATATGTTATTACATTACTGTATTGTTTGTGTTTTTGTCCTGGGATGACAATACAAGACTTCCATAAATGTGCATTTGAGAGATGTAAATTTGCTTTGTATTCCACCTGGCCTGTTATGAGCCAGTTTCCATAATATGTGTGAGTCTTTATCTTAATGTTTATGCCCAATAGCCAATGGAATGTTAGCACATCTCTCTTTGTGGGCTCAGTCCACCTTCCTAGTATATGAATCTGAACTGCAGCTTGGCCCTCAGAATTGAGGTGACATCACGCACTCATGTTGTGTCGATGACTCTTCTGTTCTCCTTGATGCTGTGAGTCTAGTCTATCAAACTTCTTCATGAAAGACATCCAAGACTCCAGTGCTTCTTCCTGCATCACCAAAGAATTTCTCCCTAACACTCATCATATTCTTACTCCAAATCATACATTTAAGTAGGGTATAAGACAAAACACAATAAATTCCAGGAATATGGGTGAAGTTTGCCTGCTGACACGTACAAAAAAATGACACAACAGCATGAGCAAATAGCAAAAGCATTTGTTTATATTGTACAGTATTTCATTCAATATAGTGAAACTGATTCTGAAGTTACACCTTAAAGCCTCTGTAAACATAGCTTTAAATAGTAAAAATGCTTATATTATATCAAAGTAGAGTGTTTCCTTAAGCATCCACCAAAGTCTGAGTGAAAATAACTATTCATAACTACTAGAAAACCTGGTTTAAAAACAGCTCATTTTGCTATTCAGACCACGCTCTGATTGACAGCTCCCTCTTTTTGTTTGACATCTCCACTTCTGTTGGGAAAAAAAACCACACACTGGAGGACACTGTCAAGGAGGAGTAGGAGCAGCTTGGGGGGGTTATAATGAATATGTGCTTAAATGTGTGATTTATGCTGTACCCAATGGTAAAGATAGGGAAAGGTAGTCATGTGTGATTTACGATTATAACTAAGGCTGAGATAGTCATAGGTGATTTTGGCTATTGTGAAGTTTGTGTTGAAACTTGTGATATGGTGAAAATTATGTCTGTAACCTTTTGAACTAATAATGAGAGTGATAGAGCAAAGGTCGACGCGTGTAAAGGTAAATGTACGCTGAGATGGGGAACAGGCTGAGGCAGGCTGAGGGGAGGAGGCTTCAGGAACTGATGGCGACAGCATCCTGCCCTCTGAGGGGGGTTAGGTCACAGAGAGGTGAAGAGGAAAGTATCTAACTCCCTACATGAGGAGGAACCATTGACCATATAAGGGGTGAATCAGGGCAGGGAGATGGGGAAATCGACCTGTGAAACAGGAAGGTTGTTGGTCGATTTAGGCATAAAAGAAGCTGGTTGACAGTGATTTGGGGGAGTGTGATTAGGACCGGACAGAAGATACGTCCTGAGACAAGACCATCTGCCTATGAGGACCCCGAGTATTGGTAGCAAGAGAAGAATCCAACTGAAAAATACTTGCTACCAGTGTTTGGGTCTTTGGGATCCCTGCTCTCCCTGCCACTGGGGTCGGCTGCCCTGGTGAAGATCACTTTTCTAAGTCCGGAGCTGGATCTGCTCTTTTGAGGTTTGCTCGGCCTGGTGAAGAGAAGCACTCTAAGACCAGAGCTGGATTTCCCCTCCTGGGTGATTCAGCCTGGTGAAGATTGGGTTTCTAAGTCCAGGGCTGGTTATTCCTCTTTGAGGCTCCCAGCCTGGTGAAGAGAGGACCTTAAGGCAACCCTGAGACAACTCTAAGTCCAGAGCCGATCACTCCTCATTGAGTTTTTCAGCCCAGTGAAGACTGCTCTTCTAAAACCAGGGCCAAGATGCACAAAGCCACAAAGCTCAATCAATCCCCAGCAGAAGGATCTCAGGATGTTCGTGTCTGGTTCTTAAAGGTCGATCTAGTCTTGTGTCCACTTAAGAGAGATTTAAACAGGTCCCTGGGGTTGTTTTCCAAACCCTTAAATGTAACCTAGCCAATAATAAGAGCCCAGATCATAAGAGGAAAGCTCCCGTTAACGGGCGTGTCAGGTGACTGTTCCTGGTTGGCAGGGCTGCTCTACCAGGACTAGTGGCTTGGAGAAGCGGGATAGACGTCCGGATGAAGGCAGTGAGAAGCTAGGTGAGTTTCCTCGTCGAGTTTCCTCGACACAATTTCTACTCAGGTCAGAACCTGTTAGAACTAGACAATATACCTTTTAAACGGAGAGCTGGTCCAGTAATAAGCCTTGGTAAGGGGCTAATTACCAGGGATCTAACAACACGCGTACGAGGACAGCACAAACTGGCATGATCGATCAGTAGATGGATAGCTAGATAGATACCAAGGTAGATGGATAGGTAGCTAAGCAAACACCCTCAAATCTCTCACTCTTTTATCACAATACAATAAAGCATCCAGGCACACCATTCTGAGATGTTTTTTGTACAATAGTGACCTTTTAATGGAAAACAAGGACCACAACACATCAGGTTGTTGCTCTGTTGGCCTCAGGTAGCAGAGTAACACGGAAGCCAATGAGAGCATTCAGGGAGGTCCAGGGTTGCTGTCTGGTCAAGGAGTGACTGATAACAGTTTTGCTCAAACTTAAAATTCACAGCATGAGCTGAAATTCACAATGTTCTTCTCCTGAACATATAAAGAAAACAAAAATGTGACCACATATTTGTGTGTGTCACAAAAGCCATTGCAAACTAGCGATGTGTGGATCGAAACTCCATTATCGACGCTTCTGATACCAGATGTGTCTATTTTAGAATCGATATCTCATAACAAAGTATCAATACTATCACCAGTCTGCACTAATTTGGGGTTAACAACTACTTTTCATCACAGCAGACAGTTATTTTGCTATTTACAGGGTCTATTCCCGCTGGTTGGGAGGGACTACATCTGCTTCTGCATCTGAGGCGAAGGTTGTGTAAATCAATGCGCCCTTTCCACACACCCTCAGCTGAACTCATAGATCTAATGAGAGCAGGAGGATTAAAGTGTGGATGTTATTTTTGAAAAACAGTGGTTCCAATTAAGGAATAAGAAAGATAATCTGCGATTCATTCACAGCAATCTCAGAGAATTGACAGCCTATTCCTTTAAATGGGAATTCAAATGGTCAGTGTGGTCCTCAAAACTATGTTCTTAATGAGCGGATTTCCATATATTAATATCACAGAGTTGTGGAAATGCACTTTAACACTGACACTGGACTTCTCTGTATCTGGAGAGCCTCAACAGTGATGAAGTCTGTAGTTTTTAGAGTTTCTTGATGTTTTGCTGGGACACTGAATGTCTCATTCATGTAAAACTAGTGATGTGGAGTAACAAATCTTTGTGAATGTACATTGTTGATGTTTTGCTCTTTGTTGATCTACACAGGAGTTCATTTAATAGTTATGTTGTCAGAATGGTAAAAGGGAGGATTATGATAGAAAACTGATTTTTATGATGTGTAGGTTTATGTTCTGTTTTTGTACAGTGTTAAATGTTGTTTAAATGAACTGTATGAACTGATTCAAGTAAATAGTGCCTACCTTAAATGACTAGTTTCTACAAACCTCATACTTTGTACTTAAGGACAGTAGATGGAATTTGAACTGCTTGTATATGTGTATAGACACAACAGCTACATGACCATCTCTGTATTGCAGGACCAGTCTCACCATCAGTGGGTGTCCAGACTCTTGAGACCTTTGTGGTTGACAGAGGCTACAGCCTTTTCCAGGAAATAGCCTCTGTCTCTTTTTGATGATCATTGCTGATTATTGCTGGTTGTTCATTTTAATCTAACACAATATTCTGTAATAAATTCTTCAGATCTTGATGTTGTTGTTTTTCATTCCTCATCATGGATCTTCATGGATATTAATCTACCCTCTCCCCTCTCCAAGGTCAAACGAACTATATCCTTCAGAAATCTTAAATATATCTCCCCCCAGGACTTCTCAGTCTCCCTATCCAACACCCTGTCAACCCACCCTCCCCCACTGTCCGATGACCCTGACGAACTAGTCAACCACTACAATAGTATTGCTTGCTCCCACCAAAACCAAATCTGTTTCTTTTTCCCACTCAGCCCCCTGGTACACCCCGGAACTCCACCAAATGAAATCCTGCAAGTGCCAGCTTGAAAGACTCCATAGAAAAACTGGTTTGACAGTTCATCTCCAAGCCTACACAGACCACCTCCTACAGTACAAAGCCGCCCTCAACGCTGCACGCTCTACCTACTTTTCAAACCTCATTCACTCCGGCTCCAACAACCAAAAGGCTCTTTTTTCTACTATAAACAAACTCCTTAACCCCAGCGACAACATCTCAAGTTCATTCACTGTTGACAAATGCAATTCCTTCCTCTCATTCTTCCAGTCCAAAATTGACAAAATCTATAACTACCTCCCCTATTCCCCCACCCTCATCACCCCCCTCCACCCATCTCATCACCCGGCCCCTTTTCAAATTTGCACCTGTCTCCCCAACTATGCTATCCACAATCATCTCATCCATGAAGACTTCCACCTGCATGCTTGACCCCATTCCATCCTCCATCGCCAAGGACTGCTTCACCACCATCTCTCCGCTGGTCTCCAAAATCATCAACTCCTCGCTCAGCCCTGCCTCCGTCCCATCTTCACTGAAACTTGCTGCTGTCACCCCCATCATCAAAAGACCTGGTCTTAACCCTGACATCATGAACAACTTCTGGCCCATCTCTAACCTCCCATTTCTGTCGAAAATCCTGGAACGTGTTGTTGCCTCACAAATCAAATCCCACCTCAACAACAATGACCAACAATGAATTTCAATCCGGATTCCACTCACAACACAGTACTGCAACTGCCCTCCTCAAAATTACAAATGACCTCCTCCTCTCCTCAGGCTCCGGACTAATCTCCATCCTCATCCTCCTGGACCTCACCGCCGCCTTTAACACCATCAACCGTTCCATCCTACTCTCCCGGCTGAACTCCCTCCTCAACATCAAAGACGCTGCCCTCACCTGGTTACACTCATATCTCTCTGGCAGAAAACAATTCATCTCCATCAACAACTGCTCCTCCTCAACTGCCCCCCTGTCCCAAGGTGTCCCCCAGGGTTCTGTGCTTGGTCCTCTCCTCTTCATCCTGTATCTCCTCCCCCTTGGTCAAATCATCCGTCGCCATAATCTTCGTTTCCACTGCTACGCTGATGACACCCAGTTATACATCACCACCAAATCCATCACCCCCTCAACTCATTCCACCCTGTCAAACTGTCTCACCGACATCAAATCCTGGATGCAAACAAACTTCCTCAAACTCAACTATGACAAATCAGACATGATTTTAATTGGTCCAAATTCCCTCACCCAAACAGCCAGAGACTTCCACTTCACCATTGACAGCTCCATTCTGTCACCCTCCCCCCACTGCCGCAACCTTGGTGTCATCTTCAACAGTAATCTGTCCTTCGACCCACACATTAAACACATCACTAAATCAGCCTTCCATCACCTAAAGAACATCTCTCGCCTCTGCCCCTCGCTCTCTTTCTCTGCCGCTGAAACTCTAATCCACGGCTTCATTACATCCCGCCTTGATTACTACAGCATCCTCTATGGTACAACTGCCAAACTCCTCAATAAACTCCAGTATATACAAAACTCTGCTGCTCGCCTCCTCACTCACACCCGCTCTTGTGACCACATCACTCCTGTCCTCCAGAACCTCCACTGGCTCCCTATTACACAACGAATTGAATTTAAAATCCTGCTCCTCTCCCATAAAACACTCCATAACCAGGCCCCCTCCTACCTTGTAGACCTTCTCCACCCTTACATCCCTTCCCGCACCCTCCGTTCTTCTGATGCCATTCTCCTCACTGTCCCCAAGACCAAACACAGAACCTGGGGGGATAGAGCCTTCTCTGTTGCTGCCCCCACCCGCTGGAACTCCCTTCCCAAACACATCCGAGAAACCACAGACCTCAAAACTTTCATGTCACTTCTCAAAACGCACCGGTTCCACTCTGCTTTTAACATTTAGCATTTCCTGATTCTCATCTCTACTTGCACTGTTATGATCCGTCTGGTCTATCCACCTCATCCAAATCTTTATCCAATTGTGTTTTCTTTGTTCTGATTGTTTGGTATCTTATGTTTTGATAAATCTGTGTATTGTGTTTATGTGTTCTTAAGTGTCTCTAAATCCGATATTATTGTTTCCATTGTTGTTTATCTCTGTAAAGCGACTTTGAGTACCTTGAAAAGCACTTTATAAATAAAATGTATTATTATTATTATTATCATAAGGCAAAAGTTTTTGCCTCCACAATAACGTTTTTAAAAAGCCTTACAAACTTACAATAAAAACATGTAACAAGCCCAAACTGCAGTTTTCACCACTGTTTACATGAGTAGCAGCCATCATAAATTCTTATGTCTGGGCTGGAGGACTTTTGACTTGGAGCTCCGACTTCAGGAGCCGTTCTACAGTAAAATACTGACTTGGAAGCTGGAAATTACGACTTCTGAGTACAATGGTGCATTTCAGTTGTAATAACTCCCTGTTTTCACTCAGAAAGTTCCTGGTAAAGGAAGGGGGCAGGCAGTGGCAGAGACTGAATAAATGGCTTTATCACCAAAAATAAAAAGACTTACACTGTGAACCATCAAAATATGCAGTAAACTCATAGATTAGCAAAGATGCTCAGTTCAACAGCTGATCAATTAGTTGCTTTAATAAGGGGAAACGTACAGAGACAGAAGGGTGGAACAGATAGAATGTGGATTATAATAAGTTGCGTTATTTCAGCACCATGGACATTGATTAAACAGCAAACTGATATCTCATCCTAACCTTTCAGTTGCTTGGTGCGAGCTGGCAGCAGCAAGACATTTACGGAGGGTTTAGTTGCCAGGAAGAAGTTCATCAGTGAAGCCATGAGATTCTTCCTCTGCTCTTGCTCCTTATGTTTTAGAGCCCGACTTATGCCTTTTCATTATTGTTTTGCTAACAGGAACGAGTGAAGACCACTGTCAAAAAGACAACATACACAGGAGACCTCTGTCAGATGTCACTTTCATTCACACACATAATCATTGCCTATGTTGCATTTTAAGGGCTCGAAGCAGCTGCTTATACAGTCTATGCTTATAGGCCTCGTGCTGGCCTTGCATTTACAGCTTGTAGTATAATAAAATAATAATGGGGGTTTTTTCAGACGTAAACTACAGACAACATTTACTGAACCCAGAGCATCAGTGAGCTGATAAACTACAACTAAGTAGACAGACAATCACCAGCCATTTGACCAATGTGAAACATATCTTGAGAGAATAATTAACACTGGACTCTGTGTAATAACCAGTTGGTCAGTGCTGACAGATTCAGACTGCAGCAGGAGATCACGTTTCACTCATGATTGGCCCTGCAGTCTGTGCAGTCATATTGCATGGCACGTTCCAGACACAGGAAAAGCTGGAGGATTTGAGTGCAGGAGAGAGGAGGACATCTAGTGGGCAGTTGGAGTACACACAGGACTTGTGGCAGCATCTGAGAGAGAAATTGTGAATTACTGCAGTGGTACACATTAACGAGACCTGCCTTTGACCGGAGTGGTGAGAAGACTTACAGATTGTGAGTATTTGCACATAATTTGTGTAGCTTATGAACAACAGGCAAGGCAGCTGTGTGTATCATCTTAACATTTGTAATTCACCATGACTATTAACTTTGAGATGGAGCTGTCTGGCCATATGTGTCGTACAGAGGGCCATGCTGATTAAAAATTTAATAATGACGCTTGATCGAATCTTAAATTTGTTCAGTAAATGTCCCAGGTTCACCCTTCTGTGGTGGCACAGTAATTCAGGATGGCATTTGCCACAAAGTAGAAAGTCTAACATCTGCATAGATCTGTATAAAACATTGATTTCCAGCATCTGTGGAAAAGGGACATGACTTACCTCCTCAACTTTGGAAACCATTCATGAAGAAATTGCAAGAGATTGCAAAAATTGCATTGAAACATTGTTTGTTACCCAATTTCCTTTTGTATTTGATCTATTTTGTTATTTTTCATCTGATGATGATCTGATGGTTTTTAGTTGAGGCACATACTGTTGTGTTGTTATTACATGTGATGTGATAAGAAATTCAAAGATCTTGGAAAACCATGAGCTCTCTAAGGATAATGTCTGAAAAAAAGAACACCATTAATGCAGCAGTGTTTTGTTTCCGTCATGAGCTGTAACCTGTGAGCTACGCTGATCTGACCCTGATGAATGAGTGGGACAGGAGGACTTCAAACACTCACCACTCTAAACAATTTAAAGATGACGCTACATGCTCAAAACCCACAAACTGCAGCTGAGTGTTTTGGGGATTAATATCAAAGTAATGAATGGGACACTGAGACTAAATCTGTTGAACAGCAGTCACACTTCTCTTGTCCTGTCCCTGTGCGATTACACAACCAATTTTCAATCATAATCAACGCTGTTCGAGAGCCTTACCAAGGGACACACTACCTCATGCAAGAAAAGCCAGGAGAGAGTTACAGTATAGCGCTATGTCTCTGTGAGTCTGGGGAGAAGATCTGATGAAGATGAAGTCCAGGATTATCACACTGCACTGCAGCCTTCATTCATAAGATCTTCACGTCTGACCTTGTTTTGTTCACATTTCTATGGACTGTCGTGGACCTGGCACCTGAACATGGAACATTTTTTAGTATAAGCAGTTATTGTTATCTGATCATTTAATGGCCTTGATGGTGATTGATAATTCAACTAACACTTTAACATATGGGCCTGAGTTTTGTTGTTAGTGTTAACATTAAAAAATAATATGCCTTTCACTAGGGCTGGACCGATATACGAATATGAATACAAATACCAATTACTTTATTGATCCCAAAGGGAAATTCATTTGTCTACTAGCTCATCTGCCATTTGCAGAAGAATTAAAGTCTGATGTTGTGGGTATAAAAGATCTTCTGTATCTTTCTGTTCTGCTTCTTTGATCCATCAAGGTGTTATGAAGTGGATGATCTGTGTTGTTCAGGATGGCCTCCACCATCCTCATTGTGTATCTCTCCACCACCTCCTCCAGAGAGTCCATCTTTACTCCGATCACAGAGCCAGCCTTCTTGACAAGCTTATCCAGCCTCTTTGCCTGCTTTTTTCCTGAACTTCCTCCCCAGCAGATTGCAGCATAAAATAAAACACTTGCCACCACAGACTGATAAAACATCTGGATGTTCTGATATGGATTTTTTGGGGTCGATATTAAAGCAACACAATGTAGTTCTTCAAGCTTAAAATTACATTTCTAAATTCATTTAAGTGGTAGAAAAATGGTTGATTGGATGAATTGTACCGCTGCAGCCTGAGCGAGGTCGCGCCAGATAAAACTGCAACTTTCCTGTTCAGGTAGGAACACAGCCCCCCCTCCATCTGCTGTGAAGGCAGAGTGCGACCTGCTTTGTGAGGATCACCAGGAAAGCATAGTATGCGCATTTGTTGATGAATCCAGTGTCAGAGCGAAGAGGGTTATGTGGAGGAGGCAAAGAAAAAAAAACGAGAAAGTGACTAATTGGACTGTTGTTGTAATTCTCCACCAGAATCTCACTCAATCTGCGTTTGTTCAAGCTCAAGACCTGTCTCCCTGCTCCTCTCACCCACACATGAGCGCCCTGTGCTGGGCCTCACGGCTGTCAGCCTCCCCTCCAGTGCTCCAGCGACACACAAAACCCTCTTTGCTTGGCACCGGCACCAACACCGGCTCTGTCAACAAATTCACATAGACTACTCTCTCTGGTCATAAAGTATACAGTATTTATGACACAGGTAGCAGGCGTTGCCCTTCTCAACAGAGTACTACATTGGGTTGCTTTAAGAAATAAAAAAAATGCTTTTGAACCCAAACATTTGTTTCACAGATATTAACTGAAAGCACAAAAGGATGTGCAAAAACTTAGTAAAGCTCAGCAAAGGACGAGTATGTTTCATGGTTTGTTACTCCTGTTTAGTTCCTGTTTTATTTTGAACAGATTTTTCCTAGGGTCACATTAGTCTTGGAACTTCTGCTTCTATGGAGCTATTTTGTTCCTCTCATCATTGGTGAAGACAAACGTATTACTCACTTTAATGGCTTCTTCCCCCACAACATGCAGGAATGTCGCATATTGCACTTCTTCAGACTTCTCAGCCATACCACTAGTAATCGCGAACAACTCGTAGCACTATATCCACGTCTTCCAATTTTCCCTTGTAGGCTCAAGCTCAGCGGTGGTTTGCCAAGTATTGTGTGCCATACATGCCGTGTCTCTCTGAGTTTATCTTCTGGCACATGTATTGTTTGGTGTTATATTAAACAAATTGACAGGACAACCAAGTTTACGTGCAGCAGTAAGTCAGTCACTTCACCCAAAACAACCTTTTTCTTGTTTGTTTTGAAAAAGTTTTCCGTAAACATGGGATTGTTTCAAGAAATATCTGTGTACACATTGATCCACTGAAAACGACTCAAAATCAATCAATCTTTATTTCAGACTCAAAAGTAGGTCCATATAAAATGTAATAAAAAAATAATCAGCATACACACAACATACAAGACAGGATAAAAAACACATCTAGAAAACAACATGCTCGCCAGTGTCTCCAGAAACTAGAATAATATCTGGTACTGCTCTTTTCAGGCATCGTTAAAGCTATAATAATTTCATTTTTAGAGTCGTCCAGCCTTGCCATAAAATTAAACATACACCTAAGGACAGCGTCCAAGGTGGGAATACCACTACGCACAAACAACTGACTGGAACTCATCCACCTAGGGAGCTTCAGAAGAATTCGAAGTGCATCATTGTATGCCACCTGGAGCTCATGAAATTTAGCCCTACTGTAGCTGCACCACAGGTGGGCAGTGTACAGTGGAGTACGATAGGCTTCAAACAAAGCAATTTTAACATCATCAGTACACATAAAAATACAGTTTACAATATTGTCTTTGAATATCATCATCATCACAAAGGTCATCCCCAATGATGTGACCAAGATATTTGCACTTATCAACAACATTCAACTCTCTGTCTGCCAAGAAAAAAGAAGGGAATGTTCTTTTCTGGTTCTCTTTAGCCTTAACTATCATGATCACACTCACACTTTTTGGAGTTAAATTTAACATCAAACTGTTTTCCATAATCCGAGCAGACTAAGGACACATGATGACCAAATCAGCATACAGTAAATGATTTACAAGCTTTTCTCCTACCATACAGCCAGTCCTACACCCTTTAAGCCTTTTAGAGAGTCCATCCATGTACAGATTAAAAGGCATAGGTGAGAGAATCCCACCCTGCCTAATCCCATTAGTCACGTTTGATGTGTGTACCAGTAATGTACTATCTGTATTAAATAAGGAGGGACCCCTCACTCTTGTAACTTTTTAAACAATTTCCCATGATAACTGCAGTCAAAGGCTTTAGAAGTGTCCAAGAAGCATATAAACATAGAGAGTTATGTTTTCTACTTACAGCCTCTTTCAGAGCATGAATACACATGTCAGTGCCATGTTTACTTTTAAAACCAAACTGATCATCTGTGGTGCAATATATTCATCCAGTCTATCCAGCAAAATTCTTTCTAACACTTTTGATAATATGTTAGCCAGAGCAATGGGCCTATAGTTGTCAGTACTGGACATCTTGTCCAGTAGCATGGAGTCAGGTAGTGTACCATGCATCAGCATTGCCATGAAGCACAGACCAAGTAATACAGAGACTCTGTGACAGCTCCTCTGCCTCTGTCAGAGGTGGTGGTGGTGGTCCTCCATCCGTTTAATGGGCCTCTGCCTTCTTTCTGTTGGCTGAGTAGAAGTCAGATGTTACTTTAAATAGGCCTAATTTAACAGGATACAGGTGTGAAAACAGCATTATGTTGGGGATAATGCACACTGAAACAGCCACTGAAGGATATTTACTGGTAAACATGATTCAAATGAGGTAACCCCATGAGACTATTATGCTGAAGCCTCACCTGTTTGAACAATGTTTTTATATTGAATTTTGAGCTGTTTCCACCTTCTTTTTTCACCCGTGGGATTGCATCTAAGTGAAATAAATTTTAGCTTTAATACCATTTCCCAGTTTTCACCCAATAGGATTATAATAAAATACATCTAAACTTACGCATGAACTCGAGCAGCAATTTTCTCTCATGCCAACTCCCTCTCCTTTGCAGCTGCAGCCGTGTTAATATTTTCCTGAAGATGTCTTCAAAGTCGCTGTAAGAGCGCATTAAAATGTCTAACTCCATTGGAGTAAAATACGCCGACCTTTTTTTCTCACCCGATGCCATGGTGAATCGTAGTATCGGGGCTCCATTGATGGTGGCTTATTAGGGTCATGGTGGACGCGCTTAACTAAGAATGAACATACTCTGAGTTGACTGAACTGATTGAAATCAGCTGTTCTGAAACTGGTAACCCAGAGTTTCCCATCTCAGAGTAAGTCAACTCAGAGCTCAGGGTTAGGCTCAGAGTTTGTTGAACCTCCTTTCTGAAATGGACCCCTGGACGAAATGCCAAAATGACAAAAAACGTATGTGGATTCACTGAAACCCATATCCATGTGGACGGGCTCTTAGTCAAGCAGCCTCAAAGCAATTTGCCCCACTGAAAGTCATGTCTTCTTCTTCTATATCTGGTTTCCTTTCACAATAAAGTAGCAGTAACAACATAACAATACACTACAGAACCAGCCAGGTTTGTAATTCAGAACGTGACATGTCCAAGCTTTGAACAGAGTCCATCAGGAGTCTCTGCTTAGATGTTTTTATCTGATCACAGAAGGAACTCCATCATGACAGATGCAACAGTGCACAGCTGCTGGATTACAGTCTTGTCTACTCCAATCCAGCTGCAAATGTGGAAACCCAACTCCATAAGTAAAAAACAACAGCCAACACAGGATTAAACAGAAACTGATGGAAAATATTCACATAACACGTCATAATCAATAGAGAAAAGACATAATTATGTGATTCATGGTCAAACTTATGCGATGCGTAAAAGTATATGTAGCCTAAATAAAGACAACAAAATGAAAATTGAAGAATATGAGATAAAAGAATATAAAATATGAGATTAAAAGCCATAGTTATGAGATAGAAAGTCAGATTTATTTTATTGAAATTTATTCAGTGGCATTTCCCAAACAAGGCTTGTGTCTCCCGATGACGGCAGGCTTCACCAGCTGGTGCATTATGGGATTTGTACTTGGCCAATACCGCTCAGGTGTGGTCTTAATGGAAGTGTTGGTAAAGTGCAAATCAAGCACACTGCACTTTTGGTCGTTGGAGAAATGGGACACACTTGTGCCCAAGTGTGTAAGTGTGATCAAGTGTGAATAATGGGACAGGGCCACAGTCTCCAACACTGAACTGGGAGGATGTGATGCACATTCCTGCATATAGTAGTTGAAAATGACTGGCAGAAAAAAGCAAGATAAAAGGAAGGGAAAAAATGAAACACGTTCAGATTGTTCTTTTAATGATCTTCTTCCTCAAGACATACTGTTTCAGTAAACTCTGGTCTGACAAGTTCATCAGCTACTTATCATAGCTACATGTCATTGCTGAGCATGTGATTCACCTCTAGGTTCACCTCTGCTACTGAAGCACACTGCTGTTTGGAAACACCATGATTGTCTTTTCATATCCTAGCTGTTTAGCAGCTTTTTTCTGTCATGTTTGTACCATGTTTTGGCCTCTTTAATTCTTTTGTCCCTGAAGATAATGTAGAAGCCTTGTGGACTGAGCACCCTTGGGTGACAATGAAAGAAATTATTTATTCATTTGTTCATGCTCAACAATTGCAAAACTTGTATTTCTAATCGATTTGCTTTTATTTGTATAGCACCAAGTCATAATTTGTATGATCTCAATGCACTCTACAGAGTGTGGCCAAGACCAGTATATAGAGACACCAAACATGCCCCACAGAGAGAGAACAGGTTCAGGGAAAAATGCGCTAACAGGAATAGGCCTCCAACACTTACTGGAAGTCGCGATGGTACTTACTGTTAGAAATCTAATTTGTTCTCCTTCCTTGAGCAACTAAAACACTCTCTTTCAGTAAACTCTGGTCTGACAGGTTCATCAAACACATATCATAAATATCTTTCTGGATGAAGCATGCCATGACTGATTTGCCTGTAGGTAAAACACAGGTTGAATGTGACCACATACCAGTGAGTGAGAAGTAGTCTTGACAAGAAGAGGCGAGAAGTTCAGTAAATTTTTGCTTTTGACTTTGCACTCTTCTTACCGTCCATCCATACATATAGTAGTCAAACATCAAGTGGTGCTGCATGTTCTGTGTTGTCTGTGCAATAACTTTCTAACTACAGCTGGTGATTTATTAAAGGAGACATATTATGCTGTACCTTATGCTGAACCTCTGCAAAGTTGCACAACATGAGCTACAGGGGTCCTGCCACCAACGAGATTTCACATGGTTTCCAGTCTCTCTGAACGCTCGGTAACGAGATCTCCATGAGATATGTCTGATGTCAGCTTTTACAGTCGAATTAGGATGAATGCCCAAACTGCAAGGGACCTGCCCAAAATGTGCCCACGATGCCCAACCCCAACCAGCATCTCTAGGGATTCCCTAGCTGCGATTTTCCCCAAAGAAGATGAACTAGAGAGATGAACTACTCTGTAGGTGTTCAAAATTGAGAAAATGGTAAGAAAAAGCAGTAAAATATGTATAATATGTCTCCTTTAAAAGAAATTAAGTAATTAATCACCTAATGAAGATAAAAAAAAAAAAAAAACTAACTTAAAGCCCCTACAGAGAACTTTCATTTTGTGTTGATTTTGGCGAACCCTGTGGACAAAAACGGTAGGTTACTCTTTGTGGATCCCGTCCCAATATCAGCCAAGCTTGGTTTTTACTTGTTAGCTTAGCAACAACTCAATGCTTATTTACTGTATAGCCTCGTCAATTGTGCCGTCTCCTCTGGTCTGAGTGCCTTACATCCTTTCATCTTCCAGTGGACTGACCTGTCCACTGCTTCCCGAAGGCAAAGAGTTACACTATTTAGAAATAGCTTATCTTCCCACTGATGGCCTCATTTACTGTTGTAGGTCACACAGAGACATCAGCAGAAACCAGAGACCTTTGCATATCCAGTTAAAAGTTCTTTGTAGGGGCTTTAAAGTGTGATTAAATGATCAGCCTCTTAAATATAAATGAAAAATATAAATAAATATAAAAATAAAAATGTCCCATGTTCAAGTGCCAGTTGAATTTCTAAAGTGTCGACAACACTTTGAGAGAAGTTTTTGAATGCTGCAGTGCAGCATAAAGATGGACTGGACCTGAGGAATACTGGACTTCATCTTCATCAGTTCTTCTCCCAGGAAACATAATGGTAACTCTCTCCTGGCTTTGCTGTGATTTTGTATATGTCTCTATACAGTATATATATATATGTGTAGCATATACATATGCAAACACATTATATGCAGCCTAACTGTATATGTCCTGTGCCAAACCCACAAATCTCAAGTCACTACAGCAGCAGAAGTCAGTACTTCTCACACTCAGTTACAGGCTACCTGCATACTGTATCTTTATTCTAATATTACTGTTGTGTTCCATATCAAAATGCCCTCACACTGAACGCTGTGGTCCAGGTTCATATTAGTCCATATTGTTGCACTTGTCATTTCAGGGCTTAAACCTTTGTTTTTTTTTTTTATGTTTCATATATTTCATATTTAGGTAATTATTTATGCCTGTGTGCCACTGATGTTGTATTCTTAATTTGTTGTGTTGTCTAGTAAGATAGTGACTAGTCTTTCATCAGAAGTGTGCATAAAACAGGATGTCTCTGTCAAAACTTCTGCAACCCAGTGGCACGACAGTCATTTCTGGCATGTTTGTCTGAACTCCTGCAGGCACTTGTCAGAAATCAGCCAAGATCATAATCATGAACAGTAAACTGCATTGTTGTGTCAACTGAGATTCAGGAAGTGAGCAGCACCAGAAAAAACATCATACACACCCTCTGGCCAAAGAGAAAAAGAAATTTAATGATCAGAAGTCACCTGTACTTTACAAACATCTGAAAATCTCATTTTTAAACTTGATTTCAAAATGATACACAGAGAATAAAGAGACATAACATATAAACAGAGAGACATAACATATAAACATTACATTACATATAAACAGTGCATAAAGAGGAATATTTTGTTTTATGTAGTTATTTAAATACCAGTATATACCCATTTTGAGAAATCCCCAAAAAACACAATATTAAATAATGAGGTCAGAAGTCGTGTACATGCACACACACACTCTAGTCTTATTGAGTGTGTGTGTTTCACATGACAAACCACAATCAACCATTCACACACCAGTGTTACTTGGACAATGTCAGGTTCAATGTGTCGCCCGACAGCAGGACAGGAGCTGGGACTCAAATGACAGACCCTGTAATAATGGATGGCAGCACTGTCACATTCATGTAGTGAATAGAAAAGAAAAGAGGCGACTAGCTATTTATCTATTGTGACTGGTTGTGCAAAAAGTTAAATTCTCAAATTAATCGAACTGTTCTGTGCTAGATGAGGAGACATCTGGAAATGAGCTGAAGGCTGTTTCCATCAGACAGGAGGTCTTATGTTAGAGTAGGAGGAGAAAGGAATGCTGGGGTCCAGGTTGTTGGTGCTCTGTTCTGAGTCCTGACCAGTAGCAGCCAGGATGGCCTGAAACAGGAGGACCCTCTGCAGCAAATCAGCCATGAAGGAGAAGTTGTAATCTTGCAGCTCTGCTATGTCTGTCTGCTGCTGCTCTTGCTGCCCGTGCTGTGGCTGCTGTTGCTGCTGCTGCTGCTGCTGCTGCTGCTGCTGCTGCTGCTGCTGCGGCTGCTGTTGCTCCTGTTGCCGCTGCTGCCGCCGCTGCTGGAGAGCTCGCTCCGTCTCCTCATACATCTCATCACTGAAGTATTTTCCTCCATTTGCTGACACCATGTCATCAATTTTATTGATTAGATTTATTACTTGTCTCCTATTCCTTCTCTTCTTGTTGTTGAAGACGTGGTACCTGTTGCCACACTTGTTTATCACCTCTCGAAGTTTTGGGTGGCCGGTTTGCACATATTCCTGTATGGTTCTGCGCTGCAGCTCATCACCTCGTGTAAACAGAACAATCATGTACTTGCATAACTCAGGCCCAAAGATTGTTTCCAAGGCCTGCACTGAGTTTTCTTCTTCTTTGGTGAACCTGCCAATCTGGAGAACCAGCAGGAAGACGTGGGGGCCAGGAGAAGAAACCTGAATGCACTTTGCAATCTCTTTCTTGATGCTGTCTGCAGATTTAGATGTATCCAGAATTCCTGGCGTATCAACCACGTGAATCTTTCTGCGGCTCTTGGCCCGTTCTTTCTCGCAGGTCTCTGTTACAGACTGTGCACTCGCTGAAGACACAAAAACCCTCCTGCCCACAATGGTGTTACCGACGGCACTCTTCCCAACTCCAGTTTTCCCTATCATCACAATCCTTAGAGGAGCACCTGCAAGCAGAAATACATGAAAAAGAAATCTCAATGCTAAAAATGTATTTAAAAATGAATTTTAAAACACATTAATAGTCTAAGTGTTGACTACAATATGCTGAAAGGAGCAGATAAATGAAAAAGTGACATTCACCTTCTGGCAATGAGGAGTGGACACCCATATCTCTCTCAACCTGAGTTTAGCACTTAGACTGAGCAAAACGAGCTCTGTATATCTTTATAGCGTGTGTGTGTATGTGTGTGTGTTTCCAGCCTCCTCCTACTGGGAGGATCAGTAATATTTAAGTCTGACATACTTACAAGGCTCATCCAGAAACTGCTGAAACCTGCCAGCTGTGTGCTCTCTGAGCTGCTAACATGGACAGACCTCCCCCACCAGGTGAGTGAAACTTTCTTCTTCTCTTTTGTTTTTAGTGCTTCAAATATTTTATGAACAAAGTCAATATTTCTAACCCTCTGTCCAAAAGCATGTTTAAAGAAGTGAAGTGTTGACAAGTTTTTCTGACAACTGTCTTATGAAATATATTTTTTGGGGGCATCCTGATTCAAATTCATGTTCACAACTGTAACATCATGGATTTTGCTACAGTGGACTGGTATTTTTGAAAGAGATATAACTTTACACTAAATAATCTTATGCCATTGATAACAAAACCATTATCTGGCATTTTTTCTGATGGATATTAACTGCAAATAAATGCTGTTGAAGTGTAATTTGAACTTGAATTTGAGCAGGATGGATGTCGTCTAGGTGTATAACACTAAGATATTTCAAGGAAGTTAGAATGGAGAGTGTGTTTACAGCCTACAGGGAGCATTGCACAAGAGAATGTACTCAATGGAAGAATAGAATATGCACAGAAAGACATACCAATGCATACATATACATATACATATACATATACATGCATACATACATGCATACACACACACACACACACACACACACACACACACACACACACACACACAAACACACACACACACACACATATATATATCTATATGTATATATGCATGCATTATGTATAACAAAGTTGGCTGGTTCTTTCTAGCACAGAGGTGTGATAGATCTCTTTATCCATAAAACTCTTATTGGACATTTTAACATCCACTCTGGACTGGAACAAAGGATTCTACCAAACCTGCTCTGCTAACTATCCTTGTTCATATCACATGGGTTTAATCTGAACTTGCTTTTAGTTTTTGTGCACCGACCACATGGAATTATCTTCAAAACATACTGGCATTCTCACTACTCCTGGACATATTAAAACTTTGCTCTCAAACCACCTAATCTGTGGGCAACTGTTTTACTGAGCACTGAGTATTGTCTTTTACTGTTTAAATTCTTTTTCAAGCTCTTGTCTGATTTGCACACTGTGTCGACATCATTGCAAATGAGGGAAACCTCAATGATTTTTGAGGTTTAAATAAAGGTTTGAATGAATGGATGTGGAGAAAAGGACTTAGGCTGTACTGATCGCTACATGCTCTGTTCTAACCCTATGCAAAAACAAACATTAGCAGCTGTTTATTAACACATTTCTTTTTTCTGCAGCGTATCCTGAAAAGCCTTCCATCGCTCTGTTTGGAAGGAATGTTCAGTTTAAGAACACCATTGGAAATAAGATCCTCAATAGAACAGATGCTTTTGTCACAACGTCAAACAACCTTGTTGTGATCGATGACCCAACATTCAAAGTCATCAATACCCCTGATTTGTTTGATGAAAACGCTCAGCACCCAGACCAGCAGACTATTGACTTTATGGCTACTTGTTATCCTGGCCTGCATCTGTTCATACTGGCAATAGATTCAGAAAACACCCAAGAGGAGAAGGTCACTGCTCAAATCACTAAACTTCAGGATGCCTTTGGAGGAAACATGACCTCACACTTGGTCATCATGTTCCCAGACTCCAAAAGCTCCGGTCAACTCACACGTCTGAAGGAAATGTTCAACGTCTCTTTAACAGATGTCAATCAAAATGTGGCTGAGGAATGCAAAGAATGGTGCAGGAACCGTCAGTCATTCTTATATGATTACAAAAACTACAGTCATGATGTTGTGATACGAAGAAAGAAAACCTTAGAGCAACGGAGGTACAAAAGTTTCATAACTAAATTGCACTTGTGACCATGTAACTAGCAGGGGCCCCACCCTACTACTAAGCTGAAACATGTTCCACTGGTTTCAGAGGAAGATTTTTATTCATTTCTTTTTTTTTTTGCATAGTTAGTAGGTTGATAAATATCAAGTGTTGGGTAAGAGCTCTTTTAGTTCAAGATTTGCTTTGCTGACAGGTTTGATGGGAAGAACTTGTTAAGTGAGTTGTCTGATTTGCTCTGGCTTCGCCCAAGAGGACAGTTTAACAGTAGTCCACAGTTGGTGCATTCTTGAAATTGTTTCAAGTTGGCACCAGTACAGTGTGTGAAGACGCCTCTGTAGCACCACTCACAGGCAGAGCTGCTCCACTGACACTAATCCAAAAATGGGCAGAGTTGGCGTGTGTCAGGAGCTGGGACTTTGATGCATGCCACTTTATGCCAAGAACACACCCACCAACCTGTAACTCAAAGCAGTACACTCTTAATTAA
Source organism: Caranx ignobilis (assembly GCA_021432705.1). Taxonomy (NCBI): domain Eukaryota; kingdom Metazoa; phylum Chordata; class Actinopteri; order Carangiformes; family Carangidae; genus Caranx; species Caranx ignobilis. The sequence goes on along the minus strand of MU269987.1, from coordinate 1,822,664 downwards.
ACTAACTGTGGGTCTTGTAAACAGGTGAGTTATTAGAAATCACATCTATTGTCAAGGAGGAATTTAGCTATGAGGGACAAAATAGTGTATTGTACCAGGCTGTACATGTGTTTATTTCTGCTGCATGGGTGGACAATTGAAATGTATTTAACCAGACGTATAGTAGTGGCCCAGTTCCATAGACTGACATGAAATGAAAGATGAACATCTTCCTGCAACTCTTGTGATATAATTATATAACTGTTTCAGGTGCAACCCTCCACGTGACCCTGGGAGAGCAGGTAAGTCTCTATGGCTTTAATTACTGTGTATATATCATAATATGTCATGATGAGGGTGCAGTCTGGCCTCTGAAATGAAATCATCTGAAAACTCTAGTCATGCCTAAGACTACAGCAGAGAAGAATATAAACATCCAAATGGGTTTTCCTAGATAATGCATATGTGGGTTTACTATAAATGGAGCACTGTGAATGAGTCCATTCTTAATGTTGCATTCTGTGCTTTTTAAACTGTTGTGTAACATTGCATGTGCTAAAAGAAACTGCAACTCCATGTCAAATGGTATTTTCTGGATGAATCTCTTTGATGTTGCCACGTTGTTTTTTTCCTACTCTGTTTTTTTAGCACAAATGATAGCGTGATTATTTGCACACCCTTCCTGGTGGTGAGAAAGTAAGGTATTTTGTTGAATGATGCACAAGGTGGGTCAGCATCATTTTTGAAAACTCTCAAAATCACCCATCAGCTACTTTACATGGATTTATTTTGTTAAAGATTTTAAAGCCTCTCATATTTAGGCTGGGGTTTCCAATCATATTTCACCAACAGAGACCCAACTCTGTTTGTTCAGTTCTGTGCAGCTATGCTCATAGCTGGATTTGGGTGTCTCCTCAGAGTTCAGTCCCTGTCCCAGTTTACATGCAACAGGGAAAACCGAATAACTGACGGTGTCCGCCTCAGCATAGGTGGTGATACAGTATGCATCGTTTCAGTTGGTTAATACAGACTCCTCTCCAGTTGACTTTTCTGTCACCCAGTAAATAACTGGATATACATAACTAATAAGAGTTCTCAACTACAGTTCCCAACACCCTAAAAAATAGGCTTTATAGCCTATACAAATGACTCGGGTCGAGTCGGTCCACGGGGTTGCAGTGTGTGAAATGCATTCAGTCGGTGCTTCCTTTTTTGGCAAGGTTTGGGCCGGCTTCTATGCTAGGCTACACTTTGTGTCATCACTACTGTTGTGGAGCATGTGCACATGCATTGTCCAGTTTCAGTCAGATTAAGGTGTAGGCTATACATGCAGAAGAAAATCGATTTCTAATTGTTTACATGCACATCAGTTGTCCAGTGATAGTCGGATTAAGGCCATAATTCCTTTTTTTTTAACTGTCATGTTAAATGTATACTGAGGGAGCTGTCAAATGGATTATGTACATTACATCTTAACAGGTGCTGCCCCCTTTCTGCCCAACTCACAACATGAATCTGCTGCAATGGCAACACTTCAAACTGGTAACATCATACGACAGGAACTAACACATTTGTGTCCATTTTTGAGTAATGAGTAATTTAAAAAAAAACAACAAACAAAAAGCATGTTTTTGCATAGTATATTGAAATGATCAAAAATATTGATAAATGTCCTGCAATTGTGTCTTGAAGGTAACAGTGCAGACAACCCATTTAGCATCATTCTACTGGGACTGACTGGTACTGGAAAGAGCGCGTCTGCAAACACCATCCTGGCTGCTGGACACTCCAAACAGGATTCAAGTCACTTTTTTGTATCTGTGCCAAGCTCCTTGCCAGTGACCAAACAATGTGAGGTCAGATTCACAAAGAAGCCGTTTGGGGTGCCGGTGAGAGTGGTCGATACTCCTGACTTCTTTGATGAACAGCTCAGAAACCACCAGGCGCAGGTAGATGAGTGTAGGAGGTACTGTCAGCCTGGGCAGTGCGTGGTGCTACTTGTGTTGCAGCTGGGCCGGTTCACAGATGCTGAGAGAGGAATATTAGAAAGACTGGAGACGATAATGGGCTGGAACATCAGGGAGAGCACCATCGTGGTGCTGACACACGGAGAAGACCTGAAAGGAAATCTGAACCAGCTCATTTACACAAATGATGCCCTCAGGCACGTCATTGAAATGTGTGGCTTTCGTCATCATCTGTTTTCTAACAACTCCAAGGACACGAAGCAAGTCACAGAACTCATCAAGAAAATTCCAAATTATAAATTACATTTCCCTGAGTTCCCCAAAAAATCCAACCGCCTGTTTTGTTAGAGGGGCTTCATGTACCACACTGCAAATATGCAAACCACAAAATCTTTTGAACTAAAAACAAAACAAAACAAAACAAAAAACGGTTGGAGTTGGTCATTTTTTTAATGAACCATTCACTGCATTAGTTCTTTCTCATCCATAGCTGAGCAAGATGTATATATTGTAACTGAAATATCTTTAATCAAATCAGGAACTTGTGAATCCAACGTGCTGATATGCAGATGTCACTGTCATGACACTTTTAGTGAAGATTTGAATGTTTCACCAATAATCGTTTTTGAACCCAAGCACAGCTGTGGTGTGGGCTGGTCCTCGGGAGGCTTTTCAGGTTGTAAAAGCAAAACATACTATTTGCAAAAAAAAGGTTAAGGCTTCTCATATCACAAAAAGTGTTTTGTGTTTGTCTTTTAGCTGAAATAGCAGTGTCTGAGCAAATTGGTCTACAGTTTAATTGTATCACCCCTGTTTGTGCTGTAGTTTTTTTAAGTTTTTTAATATTATTATTATTATTATCATTATTTTAGAGTTTAATTTTACAACATATAACAAAAAATTGCATGTGCACACACACACACACACACACACAATGCATATACAATGCATGCAAATACACCATGAACTATGTTTGTTAGCTGGTGTTCTGCGTGTTTATTAATGACCAATAAATTGTTTGTTACTGTAAGTAAGTCTTGATTTGATTGTACCTTGCTATGCTAGTGTAACAAGGTCCAATGATGCAGCACACTCCACCAGTTACATTTGTTTCTGTGCTGTGCACACTGTGGGTGTGCAATCAGGCATGATGGATCAACAGGAGAAGTGATCCAGTTCCATGCCATTATAATTTGTTGCAGTCTTACTGGTCATATGTACAAAGAGACAGGTAGATGGACAACAGTTGATGATGGCTTTATGTTTATTTAAAAATAAATATTAATTGTTAAAGTTACAAATTATGTAGCCCTCGCACATTTTAATCAGGTGAGAGTGCTGAGCTCCTGTGTGTGTGTGTGTGTGTGTATGCGCGTGTGTGTGCCTTTAGTGCTTTCAATTCATTCTCTTCAAACTTTGTACTAGAGCCCTGTGCAGGACTGTTTTCTTCATCCCGCTCCCACTGAATTTCTGACCATTGCCGCCCACACCCGCAATGTGTGTGTTACACTCCCATGTATGTGTGTGTCCACTCTCGCCCGCACCCACAAAACTCTGAGAATTTTATTCTTAGACATTCCCAACCAAAGAAATAACAGGCATCACACTGTGATCAGTCTGACATTTAACAATGTTCTTTTCTTTGACAGTAAGCTAAATGACACACTCTTCACAATTCATCTTAAAAAAAAAACAGCCTAAAAGCTGAACCCTTCATGTTTCACACTCTGAGGCCATTTGTTTTGGGAATAGTTTCATAGTGGCATGCAAAAGTTTGGGCACCCCTGGTCAAAATTTCTATTAACATAAACAGTTAAGCAAGTTGGTGTTTGGCTTCAGAAGCAGGAAATGGCCTTGTGTTGCCTGTTTGGTGGCATATGTATAAGAATCATGATTGTGTTTAGCTTATTGTATTGGTATGATGGAGTTTTGGACTGTACTACATTCCATGTTGAACTTAAATGTTGCTATGTGCCTGGGCCAACGTTTTACGCCTCCAGCGACAAGAATTAGTTTTCCACCTCATGGAAACCTAAAGCTGATACACTCCTCCTTGTAGAACAGAGAGATATACATCCTAAACTATCCCAATTCTAATTAAGAGAAATGGGGTCAGAAGTTGATAAACTGGGGTGCCGTTTGGCTCAGTGGGTGGAGAGGGTGCCCCCATGTTCAGAGGCTGCACAAATTGTTTTCTTTCTGTTTTACACATGATGGATGGACCCTACATTCTATGGCACCAGACCACACACATTTCTGGCCCTTGTGTGAGAAAACCCTCAGGACTCAGATGCTGATCAGATCCAGAAGAGAGGAGCAAATTCTGTCCATTTCTTGAAGAAAATTAGCATTTTGTTTGGCTCATTAGGTATGTGGGCGATATCTAAATAACTGTGGGATCTGATTTTTTTTTTTTTTTTTTTTTTTTAAAGATTGTTATTACTATGCTACGTGAATAGAAAAACGCAAAGAAAAAATCCATTACTTGTTTCTGGGTGTCGACCTAAACGGTCACAAAGTCCCAAAGTAACTAAGAGAAGAGAGTAAATGATCCAGACAGGGAAAAGTTTCTTCACTCTGCTGCCACGATCGCTGATCCTGCGTCATCTTTCCGTTCTGGCGTACCCTGATGACGCAGGCAGCATGCGACAGGGCAGCCTGCGCTCCCCAACTGGAAGCAGCAGCCTGGCAGACGGAGATGGCTGCGTCCACGGAGCAGAGCCGCGGCGGAGGGTCCGCTGGGTGTCTGCGGTTATCGATGTCGTGGTGGCGGCTCGCGGTGCTTGTGTTCTTCGTATCTTCCCTGCCGGCGGTTGTGGCGTTGGTGGAGGGCCTGTACTGTGGCACGGAGGTCTGCTATGATGTGCTCGGCGTCACCCGGGAGGCCTCCAAAGCCGAGATTGCCCGGGCTTACCGGCAGCTGGCTCGCCGGTACCACCCGGACCGGTTCAGGCCAGGAGAGCCCGGCATGGAGGGAGAGACACAGGAGTCCGCGCAGAAGAGGTTCTTGCTCATCGTGACGGCATACGAGACGTTAAAGGTTCGTCCAAGTCTCTGTGAAAGTAACCTGAACACACTTCCTCCAGCAGCTGCCACATGAACCGGGAAACCAGTGTAAATGCTGCTCTAAGAAGTTTTCATGTAACGATAAAAACCTCCCTGACTGTAGAAGAGACAACTGCAGACATATAAAGAGTAAACCAAACTGTGCTACAGTAACAGCAGTGACACGTTGGAAAAGTAATGATTGCCTTTGTCATCACTGTACGGGTGTCTTCTGTACTGCGAACACCTCAGCGTGGCAGGAGGCCACCGCTGCTTCTTCCAGCTCTGTAAGCTCCTGAGAGGACAGAAGAGCTCTAGATCCAGAACAAGCTTTCAAAAATTACTATAATATACTGTCATTGTTAACTTGAGGAGGCAGAATAATAAACTACATATACATCTGAGAATATACAAATAATACGAACTTGATCATATAGCACTGTTCTTAAAGTTACCAAGTGTTTAACAAGAAAGGAAAGGCGAACAAAGACAACAGGGTCAGGGTCAGTCAGTATGCTTGACTGGACATGACTTCACAAGTTTAAATCTGTTCGAAATCTTGAATTATGACATGAAATTAAAATTGTAAAATGGTATTTACTTTGTTTCACCTCAAAAGTCAACAAACTGTGTCATGTGCCCACAGCTTACCAAATCTTTGCATGTATTTTGTTATGAATAACGTTATGAAATGGAAAGTTCATTATTTCTTCCAATGCAGAAACCTTCATGAAATATCATAACTGATGACTCCTTGTCTGTGCCTGCAGGATGAGGACACTCGGCGGGACTATGACTACATGCTGGACCATCCTGAGGAGTACTACCAGCATTACTACGCCTACTACCGCCGACAGCTCACCCCCAAAGTGGACGTCAGGGTCGTTATCCTCGTCACTATCTGTGCCATCTCCATTTTTCAGGTATGACTGCAGCATCAAACAGCTTTACAGACCAACTGCTCAAACATTCTGCTCCATGTGATAAAACTTAAGTGTTGGAGATAACATATTCACCATGGTGATGGTCTGTATTTCTTGTGTTGTGTTCTTTAAGGAAAGTTCTAATCCCATTAGGGATCAGCTTTGTGCTGATGGATTTTAACATTTAACATATCCTTCAGATACATTCTTGCATCCTTCATTCTTCTTGTGTTTGAGCTGGTTTTGTGGAAGAAACCTCTTGTTCTGCTGCATTTTGAGTCCGTTTTTATTTTTGTGTTGCACAGCTTTACTTTATTGTATTTCACGAAAAATGTGTTTGTCAGAGATGTAAGTTCAGAGAAGGTTATGCATTTTCCTATAGCAGGTTTATACAGTAAATGGTTTGTCTCCTGCACAGTTCAACTCACTAACAGATTGAAAAATGAAAAAGCACAGTTACAGTAGTAAAGTTAAGTAAAGTACAATTGTATCGGCTGATTCAACCACTTTTGTAAAATGACAAAAAATGAGAAAGAAATGCAGTGCCTACCCATCCCACCCCACTGTTATGCTTGGATAAATAGTTTCCTTTCATTTGTTTGTTTGTTTGTTTTTTTTTTAAGTATTGTGGGGCTTTCTGTCTTTAATTGTCAGGACAGTTTAGAGAGACAGGAAATGCGGAGACCGAGAGGGGAAATGATATGCATGTATATGGAGCGCCTGCTCAACCCAGTACTACTATCAAATTAAAACCTCGTTTCTCCAGTATCAACATCAACAACAAAAACTGGGAGAGAGTTTCGAATCTGCACTTTCCAGTGAAGTTGACAGCAGCACTCCAGGTGACCTAGTTTTTTTTTGTCACAGCACATGATCTGATCATGCTGACGTGACCATAGACCCTGGGAGGCTACAGCATGCTCACCTGGTAGTCTGTGTATTATAAAGGTTTATTCCTGACCACAGCCACCGAGTCTATCCCCAACTTTCCTGTGCGTCTCTCACTGTCTTTATAATAAAGGCCTAAAATTCACTTTAGAAGACTGAGGTTAAACCCATTAACACAGACCCCTCCCTCTCTCCTCTAGTACTACAGTTGGAACAGCAGCTATAACGAGGCGATCAACTACCTGGTGACAGTCCCCAAATACAGAATCCAGGCCATGGAGATAGCTAAGCAGCAGGGCCTCCTGAACCGCACCAAAGAGAAGGGCAAGAATCGCCGCTCCAAGGAGGAGGTGCGGGAGCAGGAGGAGGAGGTCATACGTGACATCATCAAAAATAAGATCGACATTAAAGGGGGCTACCAGAAGCCGAACCTGTCAGACATTCTGCTGTGTCAGATAGTGCTCTTCCCCTACTATCTGACCAACTATGTGACCTGGTACATCTCCTGGATTTACCGCTTCACCATATGCAGGGAGGAGTATGGAGACGAGGAGAAGCTCTACATCATCAGGTCAGTTCATGTGCAGAGTCTAACGTGGAAACATCACAGTGCCTACACAAAAAAATGAATTCATGCAAACACCAGTGAAATTCCATGATTCCTGATGCTAAATTTGATACCACAACAAATGGCACCCGCACACGCCTCCAAATAGACATTCTCCAAGCAGTGGTTTGAATTGACCACAGGGTGACTGGGGATGAGTGCAGAATTGGGTGCTGTAATTGGTACTGACTGAATTCCTACAGTAATCCCGAGTTATCGATTCACGTAAAATCAAACACTACCACACGGTACCTGAACGCACCGTTGTGTCTGTGAGACAGTGGAGAAGTGTCTGGCTGACAGGCAGCTTATTGCCCCTCCGTGCCCCACTCTCTATCTCTCACAAACATTTTGACAAAGAAGCTGTCTCACCGGGCCGGGCTGGGTCAGGCCAGGCCGACCAACCACAGGGGGCACGCTGGTTCAGGCCAAAAATATATACAAATATGTCGGGTCGGGTTGGGCCTCGGGCTTCCTCTTTTTTTTTTGGGCCGCAAGTTAATGCTAGTGAGTCAGACCACGCTGGGTCTGGACTTTAATACTGGTGGGCCTGGCTTTAATTTTCAGGCCTGTTTAGAACTGTAGTGTCTGTGAACAGCCCCTCCTCTCTCTGCACACTCTGAAGTTTTAAACAGAGATCACACCATTAAGAAAGACACCTTTATTATGCAGGATGTTTACACTGGTACACAGCAATAAATATTCAAAACTGAGACGTTTTGACTATTTTTTTTTATAAAGAAAATAACTTCAATTACCACACGTACACAAAAAAGTACTGAAAACAGGTACCGTTGCATACTGGTACTGGTTCCCAGAAACCGGGTATCGGTACTGTATCAGTTTAATATACCTCTTATCAGTGTTGTATCAGTGAAAGGTACCCATCCCTAAGGCTGACTGACCCGTGGTGGGAAAATGTTCATTTAAAAAGTCAAAGACGCGTGTCTTATGTATGTGAAGTATGCCATTATTACCCTGCTACTGTACCATCTAATGTTAGCCTGCATGTCAGTCATGTACTGTCCTCATCAGTCCCAGAACAATCACATATCCAGTGTCTACAACATACATGAAACCTTCAGTACTGTACTTACTGTACTGTACAGGACTGATACTGCAGAGAAATTAACATTCCTAAGCTGGACTACCACCAAAATAGTCACAAAGGCAAATATCATCATTTATTTGGCTGGTTTGGAGGCAATGGAGTTGAAAGTAAATTTTTCTCTGTCACCAGCTCACTCTCTGCATGCACCTACATATAACACACAAAAACACATTATCAGTTTAGCAGTTAGGTTTCCTGTGTTCCATAGAGGAAGTGGTCTATAGCTGATAAGTTTGAAAATTGAAATGAGTAGTAGTAGCAGTGGTGAAAGAGGGGAAAGCCAAGAGGTTGTATCTCAGACTCTGTCTGCCTGTAACAGACTCTATGGTTACCTTATGGTTAGCCTGACAGATCTCCAACCACACTTATGTCAAACTCAAGGCCTGCAGGCCAAAACCGGCCTGCAGTGGAATTATCTTTGACCTGCATGATAATATCTAATTACACTGGAGCTGGCCTGCGGGTATATTGCATGCACCAATAATGCACAACAAAGCTACTACAAATCCCACAATGCACTGCCAGTGTTGGCATGTCAATCGGGGGCCCGCGAGCGCGAGTCCTTGCCCCACTTGTTCATCAGCATCAGCAACGTGATCCTCTATCATCGATGGAAAGGAACAATCGACAGTGTGTTGTTTTTTCTTGCCGCTATAAAACGCACCCAGTGCTACAGCTGATCAGCTGATCGGCGCTCAGATGGAGGTTAGATCTTTACATTTTGAACTCTTTTTATACAAACTGCAGCCACTTGTTATCGGTTGACTGTTAATCATGTGCATCCCCAATAAGAAATTGCTATGGAAAGCTGCAGATAGAGCCATAAGAAATGAATCCAGCTGATTTTTTTATTTATTCAATGATTAATGTTGTTTTATATGCAATAACTTACAGGCTTTGTCAGCTTTGGGTTCAATATGTACCAAAAGTCATTTCAGTAAGTTCTCAATAAACACTGAAACAGTCCTGCCCTCCACTCGTACCAAGTTTTTAAATTTTGGCCCACCGTGTATTTGAGTTTTGACACCCCTGTCCTACAGTATCATATTGATCACTAGTGTTTTCTTAGTGTCTCACCACTCCAGTAACCTATGAGCAGCATACAGTCTCTCACAGACAATCAGGCAACAAATATCCATGAATGTATTATTGTCATTTATTCCCATGCTGCTCCTCTAGAGCCATGTGCATGTAGGCAGGTGTGAGTGAGTTACTATGGTTACAGAGACTCTCTGTGTCACTCTGCAACTTTCCCATGATTCAGTTACAGTTTTTTTTTGTCAGTATGACAGAGACTGTCTGTGTCATTGATAATGGAAGAGGAATATCACAACTGGTCATATTGATAACATGCTCTACAATAACACATGCTGGTGCAGCCACATCATGTGCTAATGTGACGGTGAGTGAGTAAATGAGAGTGTTGGTAACAAGAGTGAGTGTCAGAGTCAGAGTGTCTCACAGCATCACACTGTGTGTGTTCTGATCCTCAGGAGGTACATGAAGATGTCTCAGTCTCAGTTTGACAGTCTGGATGAACACACCAAACAGTCCTTCCTGGAGAAACATCTGTGGGTCAAAGAAAACTATGAGGTGGGTGACTTTGAGTCATCTCTGTTTTTATTCATCCTTCTCTACAGCTGCCTTCAGTTCACATGTCACTAGTGTCTTCTTCCCACTTCCAGAACCCTAGTTAGATGGACCACATCAGAACACAGAACTAGCACCTTTTTTTTTTTTTTTTTTTTTTTTTTTTTGATTCTAGCACCAGGCTCTTTTTGGTGGAAAAGAGGTACTAGTTTACCTGCAGTCTTAGCTCCACCCATTTACTCAGCCTCTCAACACCACACAGCTCTTATTGTTGTTCCTGCAACTTGTGCACCACTGTTTTAACATTTAATACCGCAGTTTTTGCAGGTCTTTTATTTTCAAATAATTTAATGTTTCAGTATTTCCGAAATCTAATGTTTGTTTCATTCTGAACTCATTCTAAATATTCTTTCTATGCTGGAAATCAAATGTTGTTATGTATCACTTCTTTATTCACTTTCACTTTCTGTCCTGTTCATTCCAAACCAGCTGGACTTCATTATAATGAGGCCTCTGTTTTCCCAATAGTATTACACAGTCTCACTTACTGCACTGTCCTTACAATGCATAGGGTTAGGGTTACAATGCATCAGAGGGATTTTATACTGTTATAGTGAATACCAGTGAAACCATACCAACATCAACTACAGCCTCTAGTTTGATGGCTGAAACGCTCTGTGTTGGTCTCATTAGAGCAAAGACACTTCTTTGCTTCTCTTCCTTAATTAACAATCAACGTTTACTCCATATTTCATGTTGTAAACTGTCTGTACACAACATCTACTGCACGTCTGCCCGTCCTAGCTGAGGGATCCCTCCTCTGTTGCTCACCCTGAGGTTTCTCCTGTTTTTTCTTGGGAGTTTTTCCTCAGTCGATGTGAGGGTCAGAGGTCAGAGGATGTTGTCATAATGCTGTGTAAAGCCCTTTGAGACAAACGGTTTGTAAAAACGGGCTATACAGATAAACTTGCCTTGCTTTGATCTTCATTTCACTAATTGTGAGACTACTAGCACCAATTGTCTAGACCTCTGCTGAGTTATGTCAGGGGGTGAATATTTATCCACATCACTTTATTCACATAATTTACAGTACAAATTTTAAATGAATGGACCTAAAGTCTGTTTACACTTTGACATCAAAGAGTCCTCTTGTCATAAAAGCCAAAGTATATTGACTATGATTCCATTTATAAAAGGAGAATACATTCATGGTGGTGAATACTCATTATAAGCGCTGCACCACACCAAGTGGTTGCAGCTGTAACTGCAGAATATACCCTTTTAGTGTATGACTGTTCCTCATTTGTGTCTCTCAGGTGTATAGAAAGGAGCAGGAGGAGGAAATGAAGATAAAGATGGCAACCGACCCGAGGATGAAGAGGTACCGCCGATGGATGAAGAACGAGGGACCAGGCCGGTTGACATTCATTGATGACTGATGGCCTCATGCTCCATTTAGAACATACACACCTGCCTCAGTGCCAATACACACACGCCGTGCTGTGTGGAGAAACACATGTACAGAAAGATTAACTATACCTGTTTATATAGTGAGAGATATTTTCGTAGCGATCGAGCATCATTAAGGGCATGACAAGTGGAATAAACTGTGAGCTGAGAAATTTTAGAAAGTTTTGACCTTGTTCTTTCTCTTAAACCAAGTCAGTTTCATCTAAAATGAAGTTTAATGATTGTTTTACACCTCTGTTCTGTCATTCAAGCGGTTTTCTGTTTATTCCTACAGCTGAAACAGATCAAGTTTTGGTGCCTGACTTATGATGATGATGGTTGATGATGATTGAACATGATCCAGGTGCAAGTTAAAGAACATAACACCATTAGCAATGAGAGGGCCACCAGTTTGCCAATATGAGGATGTATTTTTGCAGCTAAGACAATGGACAGCGAGTTTTATAGTGTTATCACAAAGCCTGGAAGCCTGTGGATCTATCAGCTGAGGTCCTGAAGAAGAAAATACACCTTTAAAAACACCAAAGTTGTCTAGTTTACATGTTTTCTCTTGTTTATGAAACAGGTGTAAAATTAAAAGTGTAAAGATTAAGGGTGTGGAACATTATATCCAACTTCTCAGCCGATTCTTAGGAAACAGACACATCAACTGGTTTCATCCTTCTCTGTTGAAGCTTTTCTGTCAGAGGAGGCTGAATTACAAAAAGACGAGCACATTTCAAATGTCTGTGTAACTCGAAACTTTTTGTGTAAATGTGGAAACCAAAGTCACAACTGCAAATGTATGTAAATCGTGCAAAAGCAGATGTTTATTGGAACAGGGAGTCGTGATTGCTGCTCTGTCTCTGCAGATGTTCAGGTGACCGCTTACTGTTTACTGCATTTTGCTACTTGGTTTTTCTTATTATTTATTGTTTCACACTTCAGTTGTCATTTTTGTGTTGAGGTGGTATTAAAACCATACTGGAACTACACAGTTATCCAGTCATATATATTCTGAAAGGGAAGGTTTTTTGGACTTGGCTAGTGACAGTGAATGTGAGAAGGGACAACAGGCCTGCTGCCAGTCACTGCATAATAAAGACCCTTTTACCAGATCATGTTTGAAGTGAATCAGCAGGAAGCGTTCCAGTGTCAGCCAGAGAGCTAATGTTAGCTTAACTAACAAGCTAGCAAGCTACAACCCACAACGCTAGCAACGGTTGCCATCTAAACTAGGCAAAGCTATGGTCAAGAGCTAGTAAAGAGAAGCTGCTTTTCTCTACAGCTCTGTTTATAATCAAGCCAGTTTCAAAAATGATTTCTTTCAAGTGGTAAATGTGTCAGTGAAGTGGAGAAACGTTATGGACATCAAGCCGTCAGTATTCTTCACAATGACTCATGTCATTCAAATGTGTGGGTCAGTCACACTGAATGCAGTGCATGCGTTCCATGTTGCTTCAGCACCAGCACTTGATGACTACCATGACCTGGATGACTGAGAACTCTTCCTCTCCTGTGGCAGGATGGCTGGTGGAACTGCCTGCATTTACATCATTATTATTAGCCTATTATTATTTTCTTTAAATTATAGTTCAGATGAGTGGATGTGCTCAGCTCAGCTGGCCAATAGAAATACTTTGCTGTGTTTGGAAATCCTGAAGTAATTCTAATGTGTTTAGCATTATCACACTTAAAGCCTATGTATTGCTGTATTACTGATATCCGACACTGGACATGACATTTATAAATGACTACATTAAAGCCATAAGTGAAGTTCAGAGTTACTTAAGGTGATACCAGTGGTAAATGTGAATGTCAGGGAGAAATTACACAAGGGTTAATGCTGACTCAGCTTGTAAAAAGGAAATGACAATGGCTTGATAAGATGATATTGCAAATTCATTGTCACTTTGATGCAACTCATTGTTCTCACGTCTGTGGTAACTTCTGCTAAAGCCTCTTAACCATTCAAAAGCTTGTTCTTGTGTCACACTCTATCTGCAAAGTCACCGTTTCAGCAGAGCCTTGACTCTGACCTCAAGTGTTTTGACGTTTTAATTAGAATCTGTCTGAAAAAGAGAACTGTATAAAACCAGAGTTCAGAACACTTCGAAACAAAAGCTGCTCTATAGATACAACAATGACATGTTGGAAGAGACAAATGCAATCCAGTCACTCTGTCTTCTTTCAGAGTTGTCAGAGTCAGATGAGGAATGCATTAAGACAGGGGAAAATGTCTTGAGTAGTCAGACATGTGGATACAAACAATGAGAGAGGTAACCTGGGTGTGTGTGTGTGTGTGTGTGTGTGTGTGTGTGTGTGTGTGTGTGTGTGTGTGTGTGTGTGTGTGTGTGTGTGTCTCCAATGTTCACCATGATCCCTGGAGGACATGTTTCTGTGGTGCAGGAAATGGGTCAGAGAAGCTCATCTTCACCTCATCTCTGAACAGTCAGTCAATGAATAAACAAGAACTAAATGTACTACATTTATATCATAAATTGATTTTTCCCTGAAATAACAATAATAATTAATATGATAATTACCAATTCTTTTCTCTTTTAAGCACGAGCACCAGGCTACAGCCTCTTTGTCTCTCTTTCTGCCCTTCCTCTCCTCTTGTAGCTGCCCCAGTTCTGTGAACCACTGTCATCTGTGAGATCTTGTCTAATGCCTGCAGCAGTTATACTATATATATATATATATTTTATAAGTTTTAATGGATTTTGTCAATACTTATTGTATCTTTACTCTCTCCTCCTGTTTAACCCAACCGGAGGAGACAGATGTTCGCCTACCCTGAGTCTTTTTTCTGACTCTTACAAGGAAATTTTGATGCCCTTGTTGGGTCTCTATGAAGAGAAGGTTTGGACCTTCTCTATTTGTTAAGATAAATTCTGTTGTGAATTGGCACTATGTAAAACAAACTGACAAATGTTTTTGATTCTGTGGTTACTGAATAATTAAAATCTTGATTCATAATGTTCCTTCACTGAAACATAATTCTAGTTTCAGTCCTCCAGCCTGCTAATATCAACAGAACAGTCTCGTATCGAATTGTGAAGGTAAACCGTGGTGGAAAAAAAGCACACTGAGCCATTACATTTTCCATTAGCGATAAAAATTATTAATATACATTTGGAAACATACAAAAGCAATAACAAGGCAGAAGGATGATAGAAGGCCGATATCATTCCAACATAAACAACAATAATCTGTTTTCATTAAAGTAGTGAAATGAACCGGCAGATTTGAACATAACCTCGCTGTGAAACAAGTCTTTGTGGTGACGCGTTTTCTCGACATCAACACTGTGCCTGCTGAGATGATCACAATGATATTTGTTAAAGAAAAACAAACAAAAAAGAAATACACAAGTGCAGAAACCTTCAGATCCCCAGACGAGTCAGAGCTGCACATCTGCCTCTGCAATCAACCACATCACAGGAACCACACAGACTGAGGATTTTACATGGAAACCTGTTCATTGCACCCATTCAGCTGAGCAATCCGATTGGTTAGAGACATTCCCCCACAATGCATTGCTCAAAAACCTTACCTGACAGGTAGGAATTACCAGTTACTGTTGCATTTTAAAAGGCTTAACATCAAAAACCAGTCTGACAATAATCATCATTTAACTTTAACTTTGATAAAGGCTCTTTGAGGGTTGAGCTGGCTGACCAAATGTTTGAAGTGATAGTAGCAACTCTATTTGGGATGTTAGCCCAGTTCTAACCTCATACTTAAATCAGCTGTTTACCCACAAACCCCAAGTGCAAATCTGCAGAGAACACAAGTTTATGAAAACCCTTTAGTCTTGACTAAATCCCAATAAAGTGAAAAGTTTTAAACTTTGTCTTTGCTTCTTTATCTGTTCACACTCTAAACTCAACCGAATGTGTTCACTCTTACTGCATAAACGCTGTGGAGAGGACCACATCATCTTCATGGGCTCTCACAGACACTGTTCTTCAGAAGGCTTAGAGAACGTCACACCTCTCAAAAAGTCATCGACTGACACACAGTTGTCAACTGAAAACACAGGCTTCCGATGCTTAACATCTCACTGAAACCTTCCCCACTGAAAACTTGACTGTGTTGCTGCAACAGATGAGTTTTTCTTGTCAGTTCAGATGTCATCATCCAGCACAGCTATCGACTGTCCAGAGGTTATTCTTCTCGTCTCTTTGTCAGCTTCTCAAATCCTTAGTATTTTCACACCTGACAGAGAATACATCACTGGGCTGTGGAGGAAGAGAACTCATGAAATTGCAGTTTTTTGAGTGCTTGTTGATCTGAAACAAACAAACATAAACATAAAACTGTCAAATACTGAAAGGACTTGGGCCAGTTTTCAGCTTTGTTCTTCTGTCCTTCCTTCACAAATGATTTAGAAAAGATATCACAACAGCAATTCCAAAGGCTTTAGTGAAAACACAAGAGAGCTGTCCGATTGTCCTTAACATCAAACAACTTCACAACAGGAAGGGTGTTTGGCAATGATAAAAGCAAAAGGAAAAAAATCAGTTTTAACTGCAGGTGACTTTTGATGAAAATCTGCTGACCATCATCAGCGCTCATTTGAAACTGGTGAAATGGAGCCTATAGAAACTGCACAATGTGATGAAGCCGTCTGTCTCATTTAGCTCTGTAGAAGCAGAACAGAATCCCACTCTCATCAACCAACCTGTGGGATACTTCACAAAGACTTTCTGATCCTTGTAATAGCTCCAGGTGTTGGAGTCCATCAACCTGTAGATGTTGTTTAATTTAGTCTGGTTCCTTCTGCTCCTCATCTTATGGATGTCAGTTGTATGGAAGCGGAGGAACCAGAGAAACCATATTTATTTACTGAAAGTTTGAAAGCATCAACTAATTGTGGGGTGTCAAGTCAAAATAATGTGATTTTATGTAAAAATCTGGAGATTTGTGGTCAAACTTCAAACAGACAGATTTCCACTTTTGTCTTCCTTTAGTGTTTACCTCAAACCTCATTGTTTTGTTGCAATTTTGACTCCATATCTCAACACTGATTTGCCATTAGTACATTTGTTTTGTAATTTCTTGCCCCTGGTCTGTTTTTTCACTGTAAGAAATGGGCACCCACACCAAGGTCATCCTATCCTTATAATCCTTAGACTCAGCTGTTTTCTTTTGTTCCTCTCTCAAAATGTTGTCTCGTTCTTGTCCTCATGATCAACTATTTGTTTTTCTAGTTCAAGAATTCACCTTCCCCCAACCTGTCTTTTTGAAGCTCCACACCGAGTCACTGAGTCACTTTCTGCAGCTAGATTTGTTCATTCATGTTGGAAACATGACTAGAAATCTTATAAGACTTTTGAGTTTCATCATTTCCGTGCTGCCGGTAACTCCTGATCATTCTCATCATGCTTTTTAGCACAGAAGAGATTTTTCATTTACATCTTCATTGTGACACATGTCCAACATTTTCCACTGCATCCAGTGCGCTGGATGAAATCAGGCTCTAACAGTGATTTTGAAGGGTTAGTTTCTTTAGATGTTGTTTAAAAAGTGAGATTATAAAGAAAGAGTTATTTGGGAAACTTTCTTTTTTCCATTCAACTATCTACGGGCTTCAAAAAGTTGAGGACGTGGTAACGGGTGACATAAAAAAAAAGACTGATTTCTCTCTTCTATTCTAAGAATCTAGGTTGGTCGTAGATAAAAGGCTTCAACATAACTTCAACCCAGCATCCTCAAAAGGAATCTATTCCGTGCTCTTCCGCGGCAAAAAAAACCTTTTTCTGAGTTTGTTTTTGTGTTTGATGGACTGAGGGACGAGCGCTGGACCAAAGAAGCTGCGTTTAGTTTCTGTCATGGGGGAGTGGCTCGGGACAAAGGTGGAGTTTATGACGTTTTGACTAGGTCGTAGACATAAATGAGGAAGTCGTCGTCGAACTTGATGAAGTAGACGGAGGGTTTTGCTTCAACCTGGTGGATGACCATGCCCGTTCGTTTGCCGCCGTCTTCTTTGGCGTACTCCACCTGTTTGCCCACCAGGCTGTCCACCACCTCACCAGGCTCCCTCTCTGCTGGAACACTGTCATCTACAAAGGTGGAGAGACACACTAAATTTATCAATACAACAATAACAAGAGACACAAAACTAATTAATGAAAAACATACCAACAATGTCCTATATAACAGTCATGATCTCAGCTATGATCCTTCACCCCGGGTGATCTGGCTGATAGAGAGGAAGTGCTCCTTTGTTTGGTATTACATCAGAGTTAAACTCATTCTGTTAGTTGTCAATTAGGATTTATGTTTTAATGTTCTAATTAAAATAGAATAATTCAATTAAACATCAGTTTTTCTCCATTCCAATGATATTAGAGTTTCTCTTAATCCTAGTTGGATTCCTGTAAAATCGATACAACTATAATCCAATGCTCAAGGCACACAGAGGGAACAGATGTAGTCTGTGTAGACTCAGTCATCAGGGTCATGGGATCACAATGACTCACTGGAACCACCCTCAAGGTGTTTAGACCCTACAAGAACTTAACAACCTGGAACTTGCTACTAATAAGTATAGTCATAGTGTAAACCCCCTCTGTTGAATAAAAAGATGACTCACTGGAGTCAGGCATGATGCGGAGGTCTCCTTCCTTATAGTCGTCCAGCAGCTGGTACATATACAGGACTGGGTCTTTCTCATACGTGATGTAGAACCAGGTGGTCATGATGGGAGCGCGGGCCAGAACCATCCCCCTCCACTCCTCCTTTGGACCTTCCTCCGTCTCAAACATGTGCTCCACTGCTTTACCTATCATGGTATCTGCCAGGCTGACGTCTGTCAGACGGGATTTAGCTACAAGGATCAAAATAAATATTCATATATAAATAATATTTCTATGTGTGTGCACAATACTTGATGTCGGTTGTCTGTTCCGTCTTGGTTTTTTTTGTATTCAAATTTCCCACCAAGAGGGCCAATGTGCTGTGTAGCATCATCCATGTTTCCACAGTTGGTTGGTTCTGTCACTACCAGATCAACTGCCCATTTGCCCATGCACGGCAGCATGTGTGACGGTAACTCTACTTGGACAAACTGCCCGAAATGCGTTGCCAGAGACTTTTCAGGGATTTTGAGTCATTCTGCGGCACATATGGGTTAACTGCGTTAAAATTTTTAATCAGATTAATCATGATGATGGATTAATACATGTTAACGCGTCAATTTTGACAGCCCTAATAAATATAAATATTAAATATTAATAAAAATCATATGTTAACACTATGAACCCTGACACGGTCACTATAATCATTGTGTCAATAATAATGGACAAACCATGGAGGCTACTTGTCTAGTGTTCCCCATCTTTACCACTATCTAGACAAGTTTGTTTAGATGGTAGTGCCAGAATTTAAGTCATGTTGTTAGTTAAATCAAAAGTGTGCATCCTGGTATTAGCATGTTCTTAACATGTTATTGACGTATACCAGCACTGACAAGCAGATTTATTAGCATTTAGCATGTGGTCACCCTTACCCAATCTGTCGGGGAGCACCTCCAGCCCCTGAACCCTCTCATCTTTATGAAGCTCCAGACCATAAACACAGTCGAAACCATCGTACTTTATCAGGTAAAGAGCGGGGTTCACTGGCACCTGGTTCAAACACATACAGATGAATACACTTATTTTGTTGCATCTATATCCTTTCCTTCCATTAATCATGTATTGCAACAACATACCTTTTAGTTTGCTGCAACATAGAGTTATGTAGACAGAATGAGACATGTTTAAAATGGTCTGCCTGTCTATCACTGGACTGTAGGAATGCTCATTTGAAATGAGCCATTGATTAAAAAAAGAACATTAACTGTTAACCAACTAAATTAAAATGCACTCTTTATAATGGATGAATGTCTGTGACCAATAAAACAAATGTTTTATTGATGAGAAGGGTTATATTTTAAATGTGCAGAAATGGTCTCAGCCTAGATACTGGTGTTTATACATTACAAAGTCCAACAAAGAGAAGAAACACATTGAAACCTCCTCCTCTTGCTCCACTCTCAGGAAATAAAGATCAAAAACAACCAACAGGTTAAAAGTAAACTTGTTTTAATCATGTAACTGATAATGATTAAATGGTTAACACTGTACCTAGAGTCCATTCATTCCTCACTACCTGATCAAGCACTGTTCCTTTCCAGACCACATGTCCTCCTGCCTCCTTCCACACATGCTGGATCCTGCAGCCTACAATGTTGCGTCGAGGCTGTGAGAGAACTTTGGTAGTGGGACCCAGGCTGCTCTTGTGTTTCCTTCAGAGTGACATAAAAAAAAAAAAACAGTCAAGATGATCTGCTAGAGATGAGTGAGGTTATTTTGGTCATGATGAATGACGCTAAACTCACTTATGGGGATTCTTTTTCTTCATCATATTTGCAGAAACACCTGCATGCCCTGAGGAGAAAAGACAGCATGTTCAAAATCATGTGCACAGATTACAACTCTGTGGCAAAACTAAAACAAGAATCACCACCTTGTGGTTGTTTGCCTCTACCACTCAGACCATTTCAGATAATATATCCCTCTCCAACGAGCACCTCGAACCGAAAAAGTAGTCCTCGAAGCGCTCCTTGTTCGAACATTTTTTATTTCAGATTGCAGTCCTGGGTGCAGAGCTGGGGCTAAGATAAACACTAAAAGATTGACTCCCTGAATGAGTGCGATGAACTGGATGGAATTATGCAGCTTCACTGCAGTACAAGCAGCAGGACACCTGAGCAAATGGAAGAATAAAGGTGGAGGACTGGCTCTGTAATTGATGGAGCAAATGATAATCTGAAAAATGCACATGTCAAGGAGGCCTACACTGCTTCACCACCTAGCAGCTCAGATCATAATCTGGTTTTTCATCAGACCTCCTAAAAACCCTGTGTGAGGCACACTGTAACAACCTACTCATTCATTAAGAAGAACCCAAAGCCCATTGTTGCATGGGGATCAGGATTTGAGGAGACTTCGACATGTGGCCTGGAGGAGCCGGGAATCAAACTACCGACCTTCTAGTTAGTGACTGACCTGCTCTACCTCCTGAGCCACAGCCACCCAAAGCAAGGTCTCCTGTTGGGTCACCTCAAATTGATTTTATACAAAATTCATGAAAAAAAAAAAGACAAAAAAGAAATCAAAACACAAACAATGCTTCTTCCATGGATTGGCTGCAGGTTAAATGTATATGTTAATACAGCTGTGTGTCCTGACAGTGAAGGTGACCTCTGACCTGTATCAGCTGTGTCTCTGTGTCCTGGAGTGTTCCTCATTCATCTGGAGGCAGGGTGGCAGCCAGGCTGCCAGTCACACATCTACAAGTCAAACCTGTCCAGGCCTGGAACAAAGCAATATTTACATTTATTATTCAGAATAAATACTCACTGACTACTGCTCACTTGCCTGTAGTAGACTGTTTACCCAGTCAGAGTTCTTCTACAGCTGTCTACCAGAAACCTTAAATAAGAATCAAGAAACCAAGTTGTCTTTAATCTTTCTTAAACCATTTCCAATGGAGCTGCCGCTGTGCAGAACAAAAGAGCTGTTTAACACAGAAACACCAGAGGTGTTTAAGCCTCTCCCACTGTGTTAAACAGCTTACCAGTGAACTAGTATGCTACCATTATCAAGCTAGCATGTCTACAGTATGCACTTTAACCCACATGTAAAATACCTTTAAATATTGTCATGCTGAGTTTCGCTGTTGTTGTTTACTAATTTCTGAACCGCTCCAATGTTGCAATATACTTACATTTAATGGCATGTTATTATGTTCTACCAGTATTAACATTCCAATGTCCTCAAACTCAGCATAATCATCCTGGTGATTCAAACGTTAGCATGTCATATCAACCTGCTACACACTAGGTAGGACAGGTTTACAATTTTTCAAGTCTGTGAACCCATCTAGTACAGTTTAGTACATTAGGGTGACCAGACGTCCCCGATTTCCGGGGACAGTCCCCATTTTGGGTGACCTGTCCCCAGTTAAAGCTGTGCCCAAAAATGTCCCCGATTTTGACAGTGCATGGGGGAAAAACACCAGGTACTACAATAGCCAGTAAACGTATCCAGAGAAGACGTCATATGACATACAGACATTATCAGAAAGCACGACCAGACGCAGCAGCATCAGCAACGACCATCTAGCAGCAGGAAAAAGAGAGAAAAGGAGACCAGCGGCTGCAATAAATTGTATGTTGTGTGTGGACTTATTTTTGTGTGAACTGGCAGTAGACTTGGCTCTGTGTGTGTGTGTGTGTGTGTGTGTGTCTGAGTGTGTGTGTGTGAGTGTGAAGTGATGCAATATTAAAGTAAGTATGATTGTTTATCTGAACTGAAGACCTAACGTAACTTTATAAAAGTCAGTGAACGTTAACATTACGACACTGTTTTCATATCTGTCATTAGTGAAGCTGTAACGTGAACGTTAGCAGGAGATTACCAGGTGATGACATTGTATGTGGCTCTGTTTTGGAAGAGGGGGAGGTGGAAGACTGTTTTGGTAGCATAGGATTTTCCTGGGTGGCACAGGGACCTGAGACTCTATTAAAATTATGAATAAATGGATAAGTAAGTCAGTGGTTTATAGTTGTGTGTGTTAGGCTAACTGCTGTATTTTGCATCGGGCTGGCATCAGACAGTGCTGTGTGGGTAACCAATGATGTTTAGCCTTGCTGATGCTGTTGTGTGGGTAACCAATGATGTTTAGCCTTGCTGATGCTGTTGTGTGGGACATAGTGGTATGGTCTGAAAGGTTCAGGAACCTCTGATGTAGCACATTTCAAACAGAGGCAATTACATTAGTCAGATAAAAAAAAAGAGCACAATGACTAAATGATATAAGTATATCACCAAACTGATGTTATTTCTGTAAGAATCAAACTATTACTATTGGCTCTGTTCTTGCAGTTTTTCTCATGTTCTCCTCCGCTCTTATTCTACCCAGGCTCCTGAGGTGGAGGTGGATGAATGAAGGATCACGGTGATGTCACCCATTTTGATTTATTAACCTGTTGTGTTGTGAAAATGTCCCCGATTTTCATTTCAGAAATCTGGTCACCTTATAGAACACAGTAGCCTATATACTGTATATGTGTGTTTACTTTCTAATGTTTGGTGTACGTGCATGTTAATGTTTGTAAAACAGGATAAAGGGTTAGAGTGCTGAATTTTAATGGTGTGGCACTCATTAGCACTCATTTACTCTCATCAGTCACATGATCACATGTCAGACTGAATATATGGAGTTCCATCACATTGAGAATATGATGTAGCATCAGAGAGACATCAAGAAGAAACACCCATCCAGTGTTAAAGTGGTGGTGTAGGTAGAAGGTCAAGCTAAGGTAAGATAAGCTCTGTCACACCAAGGAGGGGATCTGGATCAAAAGTGACATGGTGCCATCTGTTGGACTAACAAGCTTAACTCATGAAACATGTAATTCACAAAACCTTTGAGTTGCTGGTACTTACTTTCCACTGCTGCTTAACATTAAAAACAAGGTTTTGTCCTGTCTCAAGTCCTCAGGAATGATGAGATGTTGGGCACTTTTCTTGGTCTTCAGGAGTTCAGGCTTGACATCTGCAGGATCAAACCTGTAACAAAAAACACACAATTCAACAAAACTCTGACATAACTATACTAGACTAGATACTAGACATAACTATAAGCAAGTTCATCACAGTCATGGTCGTTTCACTAAGACTCTGAGTGACTGATAACAATAAAATACATTCTGTAGTTAAATAGATAGATGATGACCTGTCACTAAATTTCCATGTGTAATAGTCATGTGATGTGTCATTTGTCAGGGAGACTGTGAGTCTGAAAGCTCTGGAAAAGGTGCCATTATCTTGAGTTGAGATAGTTATCAAATGTGAATCTCTTCAGTGAAGCCACTGTTTGTTTCTAGTTGTGAACAGCAAAGGGGGACATGTTGACTGATACAGTGATGCTGTCTGATTCCTTGTCTCTCTTTTTGACAGTGTCTGCCCTCAACTCTGACTGCAGGCTGAAAGAAAACCAACAATCCATCTGTTTTATTTGTCTCAGTTCAAAGATGAGATCTACAATCTGACAATCTAAATGTCCTGTTTCTTCTTTTCTTTCTTTATTGTCTTTTACTGATGTGAGTGAGTGTGAGTGACTTCACATAAAACATGAACAACAAGCAGCAGCTTGGCGAGGGAGATCAGCATCACTTCAGCCAACAGAGGATCAGATTCAAAAAGTTTCATGTCCTTGACATGAGACTTGAATTATTGATCAGTGGAGTCTGTGAAGACCTGCAGTGTATTATTTATCTGCTGGCAGGGTGTTATGTAACTGATCTGACCCCCCAACTGCTTTCTGTGTCATTCAACCTTCAGGCCATAGTTACAAATGTTCAGGCAAACTCTGAAAACAAGTTAAAACAAGATCAGGAGATATATTATGTGGTAAACCACAGCTGACCAGGACTTCCTGTCACATGGGCAAGGTGTCACACTGATAACACCCACCACCAGCTCTCCTGCTCTGCTCTTTGCTGCTGTTTACTGTTTAAATTGAATCTCTACTTCAACATACCATAGTAAACAGCGGTGTCTCAATACTGATTAACACAAACATACCCTGATACACAACTCCCCAGTTTTAGAAGCAGCACACCCACTAACACGCAATTCACATTCACACCTTGTCATGTTGATGCCTCCTTCTTTCTCACTGTTGTTTCATAATTGCACACCACCACACACTATTACAGACAGACTAGGGTTGCAAAGCAGCGGACATTTTCCAAAGTTTCTGGAAATTTACCAGGAATTTGGGAAATTTTCTGGAAATTTTGCAACCCTACTATTAACAGATCATTCAAAAACTTCTGGCACTCTACAGAAATAATCAAACAACACGTGAATGATTATGGCTTGCTGTTAGTTGGAGAGTTGGAGATTAAGAAATAGATTGAGAATATTTTTACTTTTTTGTTCAACTGAACAACCCAGAAATCTCACCATCATTACTTTGGGAGGCAGTGATGATGATGATGGTGGTCAGTGATCAGGGGGAGATGATACCATACTCACCATCTTACAGGAAACAACAGCAACATAAAACAGAAAATAGTTCAGAACAAAGACTTAACCAGCTTACAAACCTTCACTCCACTAACCCCACAGAACAAACACTAACCTTACAACCCAATCGAACGTCATCATACACATCATACACCAACTCTCACTCCACCAACTTCAATACAAGTTTCAGTACAGCAGCAGAGCAGTGAGACCAGTACAGTGTAGTGATCACTGGACTCTGCACTCAGGTGGTGATGTGGCAGCAACAAGGTTTACTGCATATTCATAAGTATCATCTATTGTATCCACTGAGTGGTGCCAGACAACACACAAAGGCACATTTGTGGGCACAGAGTGAAAATGTCATAGGAATAAGAAATAAACTGTGAGTCAAGAGGAACTTCCTGTTGTTAGGAAGTGGTGCTGTAAATAGACTGAGGTGAGATTTGTGAAGGACTCAACCATGTATAACAGAATCAAAGCCACTTCCTGCATAATTTGAAGGTGCCACAGAAGCCACGCCCTTATCACACCATAACACCAGCGGAGGGGGGGACTGTGTCACCAAGTTTGAGGCACAGTGACCAATGTATATTACAGATATTTCCAAATTTCAATAGTTGGGTAAGCTCTTACAGGTGTTCAGAAAAGAAGATTTAATTTGATCCCACTATGGGTCACTCATCTATCAGACGATGTAGCCCAAACTTTGTGCAAAATTCTATTTTCAAGTAAATCCGGGGTGAAAGCATTGGATAATGCAGGCATATGAATTCACGTTTGACAGAATTCTCTTAAAAGACCTTTGTTATAAGAAGGAACACAAACAACTGATACAGTAAACATCACGTGACAAAAAATGTTTCAAATGGGTTTATCCAACACAGACACATGGCTGTTGTCTCGTTTGGCTTAATGCCTGGCGTCGTATCTCCCTCGGGTTGTACTGTCATGTGTCATATATCTTAAGGATGGTATGTGAGAACTCCCTGGAGATGTAGCATGG
Organism: Caranx ignobilis; assembly: GCA_021432705.1. Lineage (NCBI taxonomy): Eukaryota > Metazoa > Chordata > Actinopteri > Carangiformes > Carangidae > Caranx > Caranx ignobilis. The sequence goes on along the minus strand of MU269987.1, from coordinate 1,797,005 downwards.
ATGTAGGCCCACAAATGATGCGAAGCCTGCTCATTCTTCATGAATGTGATTGTGTGTTAGTGGGATGTGAGGCCTTATGCACTTTTATTATTTATTTATCATGGATATTGTTGTTGTTGTTGTTGTTGTTGTTGTTTTACCACATGAGGATTGCACTCAATTTCGTTGTACTGAAGTTACAATGACAATAAAGTATTCTATCTTCTATCTATCTATCAAACCTGCTGCACCTATGCTCAAGAATACCTATGCTGTGCTTCATCTTGCTGTTCTTCAGCTTGCTGTGCTTCATCTTGCTGTTCTTCAGCTTGCTGTGCTTCAGCTTGCTGTGCTTCATCTTGCTGTTCTTCAGCTTGCTGTGCTTCATCTTGCTGTGCTTCATCTTGCTGTTCTTCAGCTTGCTGTGCTTCATCTTGCTTTGCTTCAGCTTGCTGTGCTTCAGCTTGCTGTGCTTCATCTTGCTGTGCTTCATCTTGCTGTTCTTCAGCTTGCTGTGCTTCATCTTGCTTTGCTTCAGCTTGCTGTGCTTCAGCTTGCTGTTCTTCATCTTGCTGTGCTTCATCTTGCTGTTCTTCAGCTTGCTGTGCTTCATCTTGCTTTGCTTCAGCTTGCTGTGCTTCATCTTGCTGTGCTTCAGCTTGCTGTGCTTCATCTTGTCATGTTGATGATCTCAATAAATTATTTGTTCTCATTTCAAGAGTTGTCTGACTGAACTGACAGTTCAGTGTCTGGCTTGTTCCTTTCTGGCAGTGTGACCATCTGATGTTAATAAACATGATGAGGCCACTGTCTTCTCCACTCCCAGCTCCAAGATTTATTCCTGTGAGCTCAGACTGTCTGAAAGCTGATGGTTGTAGTGATGGGATCTGTAATTCCTTCCTGTAGCCACATCACTGAAAAACATCATATCGCACTCATGGGAGTCACTAGCTCATCACTGGGGCCGCTAGCTCATCCATGTTATTGTCATGTGAGCTGCACTTGAAGGAAGAAGGGAGATGTGCTCCTCTCCTTCAGTCTCTGCTGTCAGGACTCAGTTCTCTTCACCAATCACCTCATTCCTCCTCTCTGTCACCTTACTGACTTCTGCAGAGATCATGACTGTTCTGGTCATCAGTCCAGTGGTCCAGTGGGCTTCAGTGCAATCAGCTGGTCCATGGTTTATAATTCAAAAGGGTAGTTGGATGGAAAAAGTCACTCCACAGTGGAAAAATATCATACCAGATTTCTCTCCACTAGTATGTTTACAGAGGCACAGCCCCAGTCTGTTATGTGTGAATATTCAGTGACAAAAGAAGAAAGAAAAATGGTGGGCTAATGAGAAACTGTGCACGAGCAACTGCAATAGTCTGCATGCACAGTCAGTACATGCACAACTGAAAAGGATGTGGTGCAGTGGTAAGCACTGTTGCCTGTCAGCAAGAAGGTTCTGGGTTCATCTCCCGGTTCGGGAGATGGCATGTGAGATGGCTGTGCCTATGTGGGTTCTCTCCAGGTTCTTGGGCTTCCTCCCACAGTCCACAGTCCATGCATTAACTGGCATTGCATTATTCGTCTCCATACATCAGCCCTGTAACAGACTGGTGATTTGTCAGCTGGGATTTGTTCCAGAACCTGCAACCGTGCACAGCCGTGCAAGTGGCATAGACCATGGATGGATAATGTCAGTTCTTGAAAAACTAAGAGTCAACTGCCATGGAGCAGGAGGTCCATGCCTTGTCACTCAAACACTTGTTAACTGCTCATTAGCAGACAACGCTAACTTATTAAAAGCACATGAGAGGGTGCATTTGTAGCATTTAGCTGTAACTGGTGAATTCCCTCCTGCTGCTCCAAGCAATATATGATCAGTCATCATGTTATCATGAAGGACCAAGCCATACAAGAACTACAATTACTACATCCTTCTGCCCACTGTATAACTTCACTGTACTGGAACCACAGAGAGGGGGTCTTGTATCGAACTGGGAACAGACATAGATTTTATCAATGCACACACAGAGTGACACAGTACTGTTATAGTAAAGACCCCCCAGATGGAAAAATGTATCAAACCCTTAACATTTCACTGTCTCTCTCAAAAACATCTGGATCACATCAGGTCCCAGCATTCCCCAAACTGTTCCAACTGTCAGAGTTCAGCACTGCTGGACCCACGACTACAATAAAACTAACATATGTTATTTCCTTTAAAGGAGACATATAATGCTGTTCCATATTTTAGAACATCCTTACAATGTTATAATGTCATATGTTCATGCTGAACCTCTGCAAAGTTGTACAACATGAGCTATAGGGATCCTGCCCTAATCCACCAACAAGATTTCCCATGGTTTCCAGTCTCTCTGAACACTCGGTAACGAGATCTCTGCAAGATTTGGGCAAAACCTGATGTCAGCTTTTACCGTCCAGTTAGGATGAATGCCCAAACTGCAAGGGATCTGCCCAAAACATGCCCACAACCCCCGCCCCCAACCGGCATCTCCCCTGCTCCCACACCAAAGAGAAATGTTTCGCTGAACACTCCGTCAGTGTTTTTTAGGTTGTGATTGAAAATCGCGACTGTTTTCCTTCACCAAAGAAGATGAAAACCGAAGGTCAGACTGAGGGTCCAACACATACAGACACAGCTCATAGCTGGCCATGTTTGAAAAGCGGACCAGTATCTATTTAACAACGCAAGGTAAACAAGAACATGTGGACCTCCACTGAGCAAGGCAATCAGAGGAAAGCAGGGCAGCAGCAGCCAAAAAGAAGCGTTTCATGAAGTGGCTGCATAGCAGGTGAAACTGGGATTTTTCTTGACACCCGTACGAGACAACTAAAGAGTTTTTGGAGCTAAAACTCATGCAGAACTACCTGTGTTCAAAACTGACACAATGGTTAACAAGAAGTAGTAAAATATACGTATCTTGTCTCCTTTAACAATGACTCTGTTAAAACTCTTTCCAAAGGAATTTTTTATTTCAAAAGTGTTTACACTCTCATCTAAATTTACTGTGTTACGGTCACATGGAAAGTTTTAATGTTTACAATACTTTAAAGATGTCACATATACGTCTTAAATGTTAATATTGTGCAGAATGATGAGTAGTAGTAGGTAGTTTTCAGCTGAAGACACGGATACCATTCATGATCTGGCTACAGGTCACATCAATTCCAACTTCATTGAGAAAGGAGGATTTTGAGTAGGTGTGTGTTGTTCCCTGCAGGATCAGACTGGGTGGTGAGTTAGAAAAAGGGGCGTAGCTAACAGCAAACTGGAGCATTCAAATCATCCTTCTGGATCTCACAGCACTCACTTCGTGACTTCATTGCATGTATTCAAATGAAAACATGCATATTTACAAGGCTGCATTCAACCTGATTGTTTAAAAAAGGTTTTCCCTAAAGTCCACACTTCACAGCTGTTTTAACAAGTTCATGTATGTAAATACACATATGCATACATATATGTGTGTGTGTGCGTATATATATATAGATAAATATAGTCATAATCTGCACTAATAAACGACCAACCGGGTTCTGCAGGACCAGCGTCAGCCATATTGTTTTTGTTTTTTTTTAACCACTATTATGTACAGCTCCAGATCAGGTGGGTGTTGGTGGGGGGGGGGGTGTGGACCTCTGACAAGCGGACAACGGGGGGACTGTCCGACAGCTGACTGCAGAAAAGACAAATATCCCAGAAAGAAAGACAGCAGCAGACTGGGTTAAGTCTTCCCCCGCCCCTCCCCCGCAAGACCAACCTTCGGCGGGAGAACGCGATTGGCGAAACGAGCGCGTGTGTTTTTTTTTGGCTGTTTACCTGCGGGCCGACTAGCTAGCTAACAGGCATGTTTGTTTCTGTCTTACCGTTCTTGTTTTTTTAAAAATGGAGGTCGGAGGGGGCAGCGGCGGGTTTTCTCGCCTCCTGCTGTCTGTCCACAGAGCCCGTTTCGACTTCACAGGAACCAGCACAGACTCCTCGGCCATCTCACCCTGGAAAGTTAGTTACAAAAAAACGGGAGACGTCCGGTCAAGCCTTTCACAATAAAATATATCAATTTGATCCCTGTTGTTCCAGTGCATGGATTATGTACCTTTAGCCAATTTCAGCACAACAGTCAGAGGGAGGAAAGTAACCTAATTGAATACTTTACATTTTAAAGGGGAAAGTAGGCTACTAAATGTTCTGCCTAGCCTACGAAAAGAGGTGAATAAATGTAATGTAAATGTAAAATGCTTTATAAGGCGTTTGCAGCCAATGTTCAAGCTTTTTATTCACCAACAAGGTTAGATTGCTCTGTATAGCTAACACAATTTAACAAAACCAATCTGTTGATAAAATATCCATTACTCAAGCTTTAATTCTTTGTAGAGGGGAAGAGTTAAAAATGAATTCAATTATGATAACATTTTTATATTATTTCATAAATTAGTTGGTAAAACATTAACTTGATCATTTTCTTGTGTACATGCTTTTTCTGTTGTTTAATCATTTCATTTGTATATTAACTGCCATTGTCAACATCTGTGAAATCTTAAAGCACTAAGGCCACGAGATATGTACAGAGCACAAATAAGGGTTGTACAACGCATCAAAATTAACAATGACATATACAGGGAGCAAATATGAAAGAGATGAGAGAGAAAGTCAGCATGAGGTCAAACTAGAGTGTGAATCAAAACCACGCTTTTATTTTACTTCGTCGCATCACTTCCCGTCGTATTGCTGTGAACATGACGTTCTTCACTCTCTCTCCCCGCCCCTGCATCTCTGCCAAATAGTGCAACTGTAAGGAAATAGGAGGGCACAGACTGGCGCATTACGCTGTTTTTCCTTGCTGAATAGTGCTCCATCCTGGTGTTGAATGCGACAGTGGGGAAGACAGACAGGCTGAGATGAAACAGAGCAGATAGAGAGAGGAGCATGAAGGGCAGTCAAATGATTAACAGTACAATGATGAGGGCAGTGTCTTCACAGTTGTCCTCATGTCACAGGCTGAGATTATTGTGTCTTTGTGTTGGATTGGTCAAAATAATACCACACCATAGTTTAAGTTACCTTTCTTTTTCACCTAATAAACACAGATTGTGTAGTATCCATGTGTTCGTGGGTTTTAAACACTTGTGAAAACAGAAAAAAAGAAGTAGCCTAGTGTCGAGGGCAGTGAATGCTGAAATTTGAAACAGAAATGGTTGAATGGTCACATGCATGGCTGCACTCAGAGACCTAGAAATAGAAGGAAACAACTGGGCAGGTGGTGTGAGAGTTTTCAGAGCTTTATTGATGCATCTGAAAATGATCTGATGATACAACAATGAACTGAACAACGGGGAAGGAGAGCCGCAGACTCCGCAGGTTCATCATTACGAGCAACTGTATTTCTACATCCACACAGTCATAATCCTCTTACAGGGAAGCATTAGAGAATTACAAAAACATTTCTTAAGTTTCTAAAATAGTGTGAGATGACTGATGCTGACCTCTCAGTTTCATATAATGTGCTTCACAGGTGCATCTTGTGCTGCTGCAGGAATCCTGCTTTACACTGTTTGCACTATCTGAGACAACAAATGGAATTATTCTTTCCTGAGCAATGTCATATAGTATCCCAACATGAGCACCTGTTGTACCATTAATAACACTCTTTAAGTTATCTATCTGTCTATCTATCTATCTATCTATCTATCTGTCTCACATTCCTTTGAACTGCTGCATGATGGAGAGTAGATGTTCACTGCGTTTCTGGATGCTGCTCTGCTCCTCCTTCACCCTCTCCTGCTCCTGCAACACCACCTCCTAGAGAGAAAAGAAGAAGAAGAAGCTCTTCTAATTATCACAGACCTCAAATCAGTGGGATTTCTTTTAAAGGACACTTTAGAGTAGACAGTCAACAGTAATATATTGCAAGATGAATTATCTGTACAACATATTATCCTACTGTATGTGCTGTGAAGTCAAAGGCATACTATTTAATAATGATAAGAATATCCACACGTGTGTATGTGGTGGTTTTTCTGTGATGGTGTTTCAGCACAGGACTGTCACAGTTTCTATTTCTACATAGTGGGGACATTTTGGTTCTCACAAATAAAAATGGCTGTTTGATGGTTGGGAAATTTAGGTGTTAGGGTTGGCTTACATCTTACACATTTAGTGGGGGTGGGCTAAGGTTAGGGTAAGGGGCTAGTGTGTGTGTGTGTGTGTGTGTGTGTGTGTGGACTGACTCTGAGTCTGCAGAGCTCCCTTCTCTCTCGATCATTCTCCTCAGCTCTGGCTCGGAGCCAGGCCTCGTTCTGAGAGCGATGTCTGTCCAGCATCTCCTGCAGCTCCTGACACATGCAGTCACACAAGAAAATACAGTGTGGTGCTGTTTGAAATATCTCTTTTAAGAAATGCACTTAATGTTGCGCAAATTCTACGGATGATTCAAGAAATGTAGCAAAGCAACTGAGAAAAACTGTAAGCAGACAAGATAGAATGGCTTTATTTTCACAGTTAAGTCAGTGAGTTGAGATTAGTAATGGACCTGTTGCTGCTGTTGTCTGTAGGTCTCATGAGCTTCTTTCTCTCTGTGCAAAGAAGCAGCAGCTTTAGACAACTCTGACTTCTCTCTGGAAAACAGGTGGGAAAATGTTCATGGAGTTTAATCCATCCATCCATCCATCCTTCTATCCACCCATTCATCCATATATGCATCCACTATGTTTGATTCAACTGATAGTCCACCTGTGTGAGATTCTGTACCATGTTATATGCATACATACAGATATGAAACAAACATGTACCGATCCAGTTTGTAGTACTCTTGGTCCAGCAGAGTGAAGGCAGCCTGGATCATTGCCATGGCCTGATCACGCACTGCACTGAAGTCTCTGTGGACAAACATCTGTACCAAGAGACAAATGTAAATACCTGCTGTATCATTGCTGTGGCCATGGATGTGCCTCTGGATATAATCAATCATAGAACCAAGTGGTCGTGGGAAGTAACTGATATCCAACTTTTTAAATCAACAACCGAGCAGCGTCTGAGATGCAGTTCCAAAAACATGAGATAATGGCAGAAGGTCAGGTAGACAGGCAGATCCCTAGAGCTGCAGCCAGTAGGAGTGAGATAAGTGAGAGCTAGGGCTGAGCTCAGTTTTGTGAATGAACTTTGACTTTGTTTTTTTTTTTGTGGATTGGTGTTAACTGAGTCTACAGCATCCTGTGGTAGAAGATCTGAACCCATCTACTGTTGTTTCTACTCCTTGTTAAAATGAATGCTGCTGTTATAACTACAACTATTGTCATGACTAATGCTTAAGATACAAGTGCTGTTATTTCTGCTGCAAGTGCCATTGTTCAGGTACACCTGGTCCCCCTGCCTGACAAGTTTTTCTGCTGCTACAGATACAGCTGTCAAACCTGCTACAACTCATGTAGGAACAATAATATAATAAATTGTATTTGTATTTGAGATTAGCTAAACTTCACCTGTGCATTAGCTGCTGCGCTCCTGGACTGGCTGAGTGGAGCAGGCTCACTCAGCTCATAGCGGACGTTGGGGATCTTTGTAGGGGTGAAGCTGTAGGTGAAGAACAGTCAAAGCCAAAACAAAAGCAAAGGGTTGAAATAGAAAGAAGAGAGTCAAACAGAGCATGACACTAGACTGAAACTACACACACACACACACACACACACACATGAAATAGGAATGCCGGTGTGTACAGCAGCTGCTGACCTGTGGCTGATTCCCTGAAGACCAAACTCTGACAGAATCTCCTTCATCACTGGAGATAAAAAAGTCAGCTGTTTTCAAGTTTTCCCACAGCTACTTCTGTCACATTATACTTTTTAATTCATCTTTTTTTGTTGCTCTTCTCCTTCTTCTTCTTCTTCTTCTTCTTCTTCTTCTTCTAATATTATTCTAAAATCAAATAGATATGAAGAACAGACCTGGTTGTCTCTCTGAGGGGTTGATGAGTCTCATCACCTTCAGGTCGTTGAACTCCTGCTCTTCATTCTTTCCTCCAAATACATATAACTGTCAAACAAACACACACATGTCATATTGTGTTATAAGGAATAGCAATAATGAACATTAAAAAATATATAAATGTGGCGCTAAACCACTGAGTTGCAGGCTGACATGACTGTGCAGGATGAAGGCTGTGTGTCCATGCCGGCGAGCTGGCGGGATCCCAACATACAGAGGAACCTTCCACTTCATCTTAGCTGCAGAGGCAGTGTGAAGTATTTAAAGAAAAGCTTCAACTCTCTGTGTCTCTTTAGAAGACCTGAAACTAATTATCAGTTAATCTGCTGTGTCTCACTCACCAATACTGAGTTTATGGATTTCATTGGATGATGACACTGTGCCATCCTCATTTATGCTTCTGCCACCAAACCAGTAGATATCCTGCATGGGATCGAAATGAGGGAAAATCAGGACCACTTAATAAACTGCCAACAGGTCACACTCTTCTCTGAGAGAATCAAAAATTTCACTCAATATGTGGCTGAAATCACAGACTAAAATGGAACCTGGCCCTATAATAAACTTACAAAGAAAAACAACTATGTGCTGGTGTAATAATTATGGACAAAACCTGAGGTCATCATGAGTTGAGGTTAGGTTTAGAACTGGAGGGATTCGGATGAGGGATTCAGTTGAGAATTAGGGTTAGGGGGTTAGGGTTGCAGACATATATGCGTGTGTATGTGTGTGCATTAGAGATGGAGAGGGCAAGTGACAGACTATCTACCTTATCATGGTGGGCAGTCAGTGTGTGTCCACTGCAGGCTGCAGGTGATTCTCCCTTCACCTCCCATTTCTGCCACAGCAGGTTTTCTAAAATCAAGACAGACACAAAGGTCAGAGGTCAGAGAGCGATGTAGAATCTGTGGAGATAAAACTGATGAATCTGAGGTTTGTTAATAGTTGTTCATTTTGCATGATGGCACAGATGCAGATGTGTGCATGTGGATGATACCAATGGCAGTAAAGCTACTAAACAAGTGTACTAAAGTACACGTACACAAGTAAACTAAATTTTCTTTTAATGTTGTCCCGTTTGTTGTATTCATCGACAGGATCTCAAGGAGTGAAGTGAGGAGGTGCTTTGGAAACCTGGGGATTGTTTCTTTGTTCCAGCCCTAACCTGTGGTCATGAACTCTGGGCAGTGACTTAAGGAATGAGATCGCAGATGCAAAATGCAGAAAAGGGCTTCCTCTATAGGGTGGCTGGATTCAGCCTTAGACATAGGAATGCAGACAGTCAGTGGGAGCTCAGTATAGAGCTGCTGCTCCTTCATTTTGAAAGCAGCCAACTGAGGTGGTTTGGGCATCTGATGAGCATACCAAGGGGAGGCCCTGTGGAGGCCTTCCAGGCATGTCCAACTAGAGGGAAACCCCGGGGCAGACACAGATCTCAATGGAGGGATTTTGAAATCTCATTTGGCCAGGAAAGGCCTGGGGATCCCCCATGAGGGGGGATCTAGAGGGCTTTATTTGAATTCTTAATTTAAATAAAGCTTTGATTAATTTTCGTTTGAAGACACATGAGACTTCCTTAGTAGCATGTGACTGGTTGAACGTAATGTGTTTAACAGTTTTGCCACATTGTGCACAAGCACTGAGGTAACATAAATACATATTTATTCACATGTCCCATGTGAATAAATATCCCATGTACCTGTATTAAGGACGTGGAGGTCCTTACAAAAGTCTCCACTTGCTTGGTAACCTCCAAACATGAACACCTGATCACCAACAAGAGCAAAACTCTGACCAAAGCTGCACAGACAACACATAAGACACAAACATTCAACTCATATTTTTCTTTAGTGTGTGTTAGAGTCAATAAGCTGATGATACTGACAAACTTCTCTTATAAATCTATGAAACAACAGGAAGTCTTACAGTGCAGGAGGCAGTGATCCACTGGTTTTTACTGGTGTCCAGGTAAGAGACACTAAAAAGACAACAGAAAGTCTGAGAACTACATACAGAAACTTTGTAAGTAGGAACATGTAATTTGTAATGAAATTATGATCAGCATAATAACACTGTGTGTGTATTTTCATGTTTTTAGACCTGTGCTGAAGACCAGGAGATCATCGACTGGACTTCCTCCCAGAGAGCCTCCATATACATAGATATTGTCTCCCACAGTAACAGAACTGTGGCCGAGGGTCCTGAGGTCTACACCCCCAGTTACTAAGCACTCCCATCTCAAGGACACTATTAGAAAAAGGAAACACTGTGGCAGCCATGTTGAGTTTTGTGACTCACACACACGCACACACACACACACACACACACACGCACACACACACACACACACGCACACGCACACACACACACGCACACACGCACACACAAACATGCGCACATACACAGAAAAGAAGGGAAAAAAACTAAAGAAAACAAAAACAGGATTCTTCCTCTTCCTCCTGCTGTGTCACATCCTCACCTATATCAAAGCTGTAGACCCCTGGGAGACACTCAGATGCGTTGGGGCTGGACACACCACCAAACAGATATAACTTGCCCTTCACAACACTGAAAAGGAAAATCATTAGAGTATTTGTTACAGTCAGATATTGTACAGATAAATAACTGATGAGATCAACAACACAATTTTTTTTTTTTCCAAACATTTCTAAGTAATTCTAATGTGTCACACTGTTGTTTACCACAGAGTGTGTCCCTCCCTGGCTGAGGGAACTTCTCCGCTCTGAGGAATCTGATCCCATGTCACAGCATCAGGAGAAACTACAGACAGAAACAAGCTGCAGCAGGTTAACAGTGCTCCAGCCTTACAGAAGTTATTTTATGAGGGAATGTGACAGTGTTACTTGCTCCATGTGGATGATTGAAGTTGTTAATTGGGGAATTAAAGCCCCTACAAGGAACTTTCATTTTTTGTTGATTTTGGCGACCCCTGTGGACAAAAGTGGTCCATACTGTCCTACCAGAGCACTTCGCTCCCAGAATGCAGGTCTGTTAGTGACCCCCAGTATCTCTAAAAACAGACTGGGAGGTAGAGCCTTCAGTTACCAGGCTCCTCTATTATGGAACCAGCTCTCTCCATGGGTCAGAGAGGCAGACACTCTTTCTACATTTAAGTCTAGGCTTAAGTCCTTCCTCTGTGACAGAGCTTTTAGTTAGGGCTGGCTCAGGTAGTCCTGATCCATTTTATAGCTATGCTGCTATAGGCTTAAACTGCTGAGGGACACATCAGGTTACACGGAGCCCTATCCTTCCTCTCCTCTCCTCTCCTCTCCTCTCCTCTCCTCTCGCACATTTTGAACTGTCATTATTTGTTGCACTTTGTAGTCTGGCCTTGGTGTCTCGCACTCTCTCTGTATTTCCACAGATCTCTTCAGAGCTCCATCCCCCTGCACCAACCAACCGACCTCCTGCTGTTAAACCGGCCTGCACTCCCTGCTCATGTACCAGTCTGCCGTCCAGAAGTCCCATTAAGTCCCATTTTCATTAACTGACTGATTTCATTTCCATGTTTTCCATATTCCATGTTGTAAATTGTTTTCTTGTCTGTATACAACACCTATTGCACGTCTGCCCGTCCTGTTGCTCATCTTGAGGTTTCTCCATTGTTCCCTGTTAAAGGGTTTTCTTGGGAGTTTTTCCTCAGTCGATGTGAGGGTCTAAGGGCAGAGGATGTTGTCATAATGCTGTGTAAAGCCCTTTGAAACAAACTGTTTGTAAAAATGGGCTATACAAATAAATTTGCCTTGCCTAGGTCTCTCTTTGCGGATCCCCTCCCAATATCAGCCATGTTGAAAATATAGCGATGAAACTGAGCTTGGTTACTCGCTAGCGTTGCAACAACTCAATGCTCATTTATAGCCTCGTCAATTGTGCCGTCTCCTCTGGTCTGAGTGCCTTACATGGTTTTGTTGTCTGGTGGACCGACCCGTCCACTGCCTCCTGAAGATAAAGAGTTACACTATTTAGAAAAAGGGACTTATCCAGTTAAAAGTTCATTGTAGGGGCTTTAATAATGAGTGGAAGTGAAAAAAAAGAAAAAAAACTAAATGTAGAGCTGCTTGTAAAGAAACACTGCTTGATAGAATGATAGCGATCCAAAGGGCACCGTATCAAACGTAAATGATCTGTCGGGACTTTGTCAACTCCGCATGTAGACATCCTTTATTTGTACCTGTTAACATGTAGAAGTCACTGAAGTAAACAGGTTTGTCCTCCTAAGGAAATGAGAGAAACAATAATGTACCCTCCAGATTTCAAGGTTCTGTCATGTTTCCTTGTGCAGCTTTATGTATTAAGACATTCTTTGCTTCAAAATGTCAAGTCTACCTGAATGAAGAGGGGCTTTAAAAATAGGAGGAAAAATTCAAGTCACCTCTTGGTTGATGCTGGAGGCTCCTCCAAACAGAAAGGCAACATTTCCTGCCAAGGCTAATGTGTGTCCATACCTGAGAGGGTTCAGACACACAGACAGGCATCAACAAAGCATCTGAACATAACCTTCGTCAGACTAACTTTTAATGAGACTATTACAGTAAGACAAGTAGAGATGAGCTTGAAACTGACCCAGTAATTACAGTTAGACAGTGATAGGTACTGCAACTTACACAACTACAAACAGCCCAGTTAACACTGTAGTGGCCACATGGTTTATCTCACTGCTTCTGTTAACTGTACAGAGGAAGAATGTGACTCACCTGGGACTTGGGGCTGCTCCACTAATCTCTCTCTCCAGCCACTGACCGCTGGCTAATGCCATCTCTATACTTATCATGCACACAAACACACACACACACACACACACACACACACACACACACCTCTGCCAGTTGGACTCTTTGTCCAGTTGTGTCAAAATTTCAAGGGCCATTTCACAGAATTACTTTGAAACACATTGTGCAGGCGCAAGTTAATGGTTGTAAGTAAGTAAGCTTTATTTGTATAGCACCTTTCGCAGATATAAAATCACGAAGTGCTTACATTAAGAGCAAAATCACAAACAGTAAAACAATAATAAAAATCACACACCATTGTACAAATAAAGTACATTATCATCATCGTCATCAACGTCAAGTCAGTCAGTCTGTGTGTGAGTGATGTTAACCACTTGTTGTTTGAAATTTGTGGATAGAAAGATAGATCGATAAATATAGATCACTTTTTTGTTGGTTTTATTCTGAAATTAGTTCTTACATGCTTTACCACAATGCCTTTTATATGTGCAAACAAAGTGGAGACTAGCTTTACTGTGTTTTTCAAAGAGGAAGCTGGCTTTACCACAGTCTTACATGGACTGAACAATGCCAGCATGTCCTGTTGCTTGCAGTGAGAGTTGTTTGCAGCTTCTTACTTGAATGAACATGTTTTCTACCACAGTGTTGCTGATAAAAACACACAATATCCAGAAGATATATAAAACTCTACCAACCAAAAGTTGAAAAAGCAACATTAGACACTAAAGATAACATGGCATAGACAGAGCTACTGGACAGGCCATACTGATATATCATGATAAGAATCAATATATTCTCTCTGCACTGAGACAGCTGTGTGGCCTTGGTGGATGTATCCACTCTGGATGTTTTCCAGTTTCTGTCATAAAACGAGCATCATCCAGATGAAACCTACCTGTTGAGGTCGGTCACTCAGGATAGCACCCACTTGGTTATTGTCGTTTTGTTGAAGCTGCACTGAACCATGGATGAGTCATCTCAGCGCACTTTCCAACAGCTGTCCTCTACGCCTCAGCTTACAGGTAACATACACTTTTCTCTGCAGGAGCACTGTTTCCTAGCAACACCTCAAAACACACAGGAGGTCTCTGTTCTGTAGTGTGTTTGTACATCTAAGTGGACAGAGCGAGAAAACTCAACTGATCTACAAGACTGGGTCTGTGATAACAGGAATCTGTTGTTAGCCCCTCACCAAGGCTTATTACTGGACCAGCTCTCCGTTTAAAGGGTCTGTTCTCTAGTTCTAATAGGGTCTGACCTGAATAGAAATTCTATGATGTTTAAGCTGGTGACAATGAAACTCACCTAGCTCACTGCTTTCATCCAGACGTCTATCCCACTTCCCCAAGCCACTACTCCTGGTAGAGCAGCCCTGCCAACCAGAGACAGTCACCTGACACACCTGTTAACGGCAGATTTCCTCTTATGATCTGGGCTCTTGTTAAGAGTTTGTAAAATAACCTTAGGGACCTGTTTAAATCTCTCTCAAGTGGACACAAAACTAGATTAACGTTTAAGAACCTTAAGAATGTTGTGCACACCAATGCTTAGTGTTTTACTATCATGGACAGCTTCCCAGTGTGAAGGGGTAACACCTCTGATCGTTATCAAATTCTACTTCAACCCTCAGTAATCTAGTAAGTGCAAGATTGGGGATTGGTGTTTGTACACAATATCTTGCAGACCTTACTCTCACTTCTGACTATGTCGAGTGGAAGTGCACTTCCTGTTCTAAATTTAGCTGCCACTCCAAGACACAAAACCCTGGTTAAAAATCTGAATTGTCTCTCGAGGAAGCAGCCAATACCTGTCCCTGGTAGATGTCTCTCCTCAGGATACACTGTTACACCCCCCAACATATATACGACAGACTCAATTACAGGGAATGAGGATAAAACTACTCTTGTCTTTCGATTGAACTTTGTTGCAGGAATTTAGCAATGGCAAAACAGCATCAGAGCATATGAATTCAATTAAATCACATCGATCGCACAGCCTATCAATTTAACTCTGACCTTAATGAATAATAACCTTATTTACCATTTTTGGGTAGGATACAGGCTTCAGCTGGCCGGACACAAACATCCTGAGATCCTTCTGCCGGGGGATGATCAGGCTGAGGGGCTTTGTGCCTCTTGGCCCTGGTCTTCGGGAAACAATCTTCACCAAGCTGAAAAAACCCAAAGAGGCGTGAGTGGCTATGGACTCAGAAACCCTGTTTTCACCAGGCTGGTCCAACCCAGAAGGGTGACGGCAGCTCTGGAACACAGGGCTTCTCTTCACCAGGCTGGGATACCTCAGATAGGAATAATTCACCAGGCGAGAGGGGATCCCCACGCTCCAGTGGCAGGGAGAGTGGGGATCCCCCAAGACCCCCAAGTTTTGTAGCAAGTATTTTTCAGTTGGATTCTTCTCTTGCCACCAATACTTGGGGTCCTCGTAGGCAGATGGTCTGTCCAATGACGGTCTCCCACCCGGTCCTAATTACACTCTACTGTAAATCACTGTCAACCCACTTCTTCTATTCCTAAATTAGCCAACATCCCTCCCATTTCACGGGTCAATTTCTCCATCCCCCCTGCACTGATACACCCCTTATATGGTCAGTCATTCTTCCTCTTGCAGGGAGCTAGGTACTTTCCTCTCCATCTCTCTCCATTACATAACCTCGCCCCTCAGAGTGCCAGGCCATCATTTCCTGAGGCCTCCTCCCCTCAGCCTGCCTCATCCTGCTCCCCATCTCATCTCACAATCACCTTATATGCCTCAACCTTCACCCTACCACTCTCATTATTATTTCAAAAGGTTACAGACATCATTTTCACCATATCACAAGTTTCAACACAAACTTCACAATAGCCAAAATAACATACGACTCTCTCACCCTAATCTTACCATTAGTTACAATTGTAAATTACACATGACTATCTTTCCCTATTCTTACCATTGGTTACAGCATAAATCTCACATTTAAGCACGAATCACATACTCATTATACCACCCCAGACTGCTCTTTTTGCTCTCCTCCTAGAGGCCAAGCCCCAGAACCTTACTTGACACCCCCTCCTTGAGGTTCAGGGCTTCTTCTCCTTTTCTGGTGGGGCAACACCTGCTTTCTCTCCCCCCTGATTGGGGAGGTAACCAACTCCCTCCGTTCCTTGCCTGGTAGGTAACTGTGCCTCCTTCTCTCTAAGCACGAATCACATACTCATTATAACACTCCAAGCTGATCTTTGTGCTTTCTTCCTGGAGGCCAAGCCCCAGAACCTCAACCTTACTTGACACTGTGTTGTTGAGAGACACATGTAACATAAGATGCAGGATATCCTAGACATCCTTTGTCCCCACAGCTATCAGACTTTGTAACACACCAGCCAAGGGAAGTAGACCCATTGAATTATTGCTGTTTATTTAGTTATTTATGATCATCTTATTACATCTGCACTGCACATGCAAGGAGTCTCCAACTAAAGTTATCGAATCCCGCAATGGCTAATACACATGTTACTGTTATTACCATTGATGGGGTCAAGAGGTGAATCTAAGGAGTAAGAAATGATAAATAACTGTCTTTGGATCAACCTGACATTGATTGAACTTTATCATTATTATTATTATTATTATTAATCGCTTTATGATATTTATCAGACTTCATACACTTTGGAGACACTCAGGTCTCTATATAACTACCTGGAAACACACTCTGATGCATGAAATCAGAAGCCATTTCTTTAAAGAGAAATAGCATCTAATCCATGTTGCTTACTATTATGAGACAGGTTGGCGTTTGAACCTGCATGGCATTTTTGTGTTGCACCTCTTCCAGTGCCAGCTGCAGTGCCTGCCCTGTGCAGGAGATGGCCATCCTTCACTGGTAGTTCAGCTCTTTAATCACCTGTGCCCAGTTGTTCAAAAGGTGCAATCTGGATTAAAATGATGCTGAACCAGGATCATGTAATCCATCCTAATTGGTCACCGTGTTTCAAAGCAAAGCTGAATTAGATCACTCTGATCCAGACACAGTCTTTTCAAGATTACCAAATCCGGATGACAAATGCTCTAAATGGTAAGTACGATAAGTACAGAATATCCAACACAGAGTCACTCAAAGTCCATTGATTTGAAGAAAGAAACAACAGTACTGTGCCATTTTTTAATGAATGCAGACACAGTGAAGAACGCCTTCTCTCCCACAGTGAGAAATATGCTTCATTACTGGTCATTCAATCAGCCTCATCAGGTTCCATAGTTCTCTCATGACTTGAGGACATCTTGTGAAGAACTTCCATGTTCTTATCCCAGGCCTCTGGCCCACTTTTCTGCAGTTGCTCTGCTTCAGACAGGGACAGTTGGGGAGAAGAACAGTTTAAGTGACACTGGTAAAATGAGATGAGTATGAATAAACAGATGAAATGTTATGTAGTGCCGGTGGGTCCTGCTGGGATGATACCACATTGGGGTGAGTGTTGCCACCGTGCTCACCCTGGCTCTCTGCCCCTCTGTCTCATCTGCCTCAGCAGACCAAGGCTGACTGCTTCTCCTGAGGGACCCCTCCATCTCCAAGTCATTGCAGCTGCCAAGCTATTATCGCCTTTACATCATTATCATTACAATAATCTATCTATCTACCTATCTATCTATCTATCTATCTTGGTGATCCCAAGGGGATTAAGAGAAAGAAAATGACATAACGTGTAAGGCGATGAAAGGCAGTCACGTTTCCCACGGTCACCACTCATGTTTTATTCACACACACACACACACACACACAGCCACAGCCACAGTTACTGGCACGTGACAAACAAGGAACAGCTACACTGCTTTATTTTCAAAATAAAAAAACACATTTTGACTATCTAATAAAACACACATGGGGAACTCCCCAGGAGAGATGGGTGATAATGACTTACACGCTTAAAGCTGGTTTGTGATTATAAAATGAATATGAATCAATTCTGGTTGCAAATAGATTTACATTTATTCTATTTGGCGCTTTGATTTTGAAAGCGGGATCTTATTTCCGGTCTGACGTTGCTGTTGATCCATCTCGCCTTCAGGCCAACAGGTGCAGCTACAGTCTGTGTGCGCTTGTCACTTCGATGTGTTACCATTTCCTCGTTAATCTCGTCATCAGCAGCATCAAACCAAGCTCACACTTTTCTTTCTTTTTTTATTCTTTGTTTTTGCGTTTGTTTTGTTGGCGTTTTCCCCCACATCGTTCTGCAGAGTGAATGTGTGAAGCCTTGCCACCGACACATAACAGGATATGGCGTGACTTGACTTTCACAATAAATGTCAAATGTGCTATAAAAGAGAAAAACCGCTACAGGTCGAGTCGTCAGTGGGAAAGTCAAACACTTTTCCTTTGGTTGGCTATTTCAAATAGGATTTGGTCTAATCTGTAAAATGTGTCAAAGCCACCATATCAAAAACTGAGGCTAGAAATCGTATGTACGCTTTAGAGACTGAAGTTGTACAGTTAGAGTGCTATTAAAGTTTTGTTTTGTTTTTACCTTCAAATAAAATAAAATTAAAAGAACTAGGGGGATTTAAAAATATAGTGAAAGACTCTATTATAAAATAAATAACTCTTGCTTTCAAATATTTTTTTAAAAAATTGGCCAAATTCAATATAGATTGCAAGTGATTTTCTTTCATGTTCATTGTGTGAGCTGCGTTGAAGTGATTGAGAAATCTGTAAACACATCCAACAGTTAGAACAACAGGAATCTTTATTCATTCCCCCAGTCCTGTTTGTGATATCCAGGAGAAGCTCTCCAGGTGCAGAGCCACTGTTGGGCCACTGCCAGCTTACTGACAACACAACATTACTTATGTATGTTATTTACAGTGTAAGATGATTCCGTTTTTTTTTTTTTGTTTTTTTCTTGTGATCCACACAGAGGTGGTGTAGTGGAGCTACGAGTAGGCAACAACATGTGTCTTTCCAAGAAATTTTGGTTTCCAGGAAAAGAAAACTCAACTGAATACTGGAGACATTTACGCACAGCAGTCAAGTAACTATGTCCACTTGTGTGGTGAAACAGGGAAATGTGCTGGGGTTAGTTCGCCTGAATCCATATTAATATCCCTAATTTCTGGGTAAATAACGATTGGCTGGGTAAAACCGGGGGATGGGGGGGTGGGTCTGATGTCAGTGCAGGGATGTGGCGTAGGACAAATGACAACTTTGTTGTGAAAAGAAACAGGAAGTCGTCTGCTGACTAACTTGACGGTGTCAGTGTTCGTACCGTGCGAGCTGCGAACTGTCGACGACCTGACGGACAGTCTGCCGGGAGAAGTTGTGGATTACATCCGTCACGGGGCACATTTTGTTTTCATCCTTTCACTCGGTTTAGCCTATTCGGGGCTAAATACGGAGACATCCTGGAAGAAGCCGGAGAACCGCGGATATCTACGCGGCATGGGTGCTTCGTGAAGCACGGCAGGTGTGAGGAGATGACGGGGGAGCCTGCGTCGGGCACCGGCCGAGTGGTGCTGGTCAAGAAGATCATCATGAAGGACGGAGGCGCGGTGGGTGGAAGGCCCGCCATTTTACTCACGTTTGATAATATTATACAGTTAGGTTGTTGTTGTTCCTGTAAGCCTCTGTTATCCAGGTCATTGTGTATTTGTTCATTCATTCATTCATTCATTCATCCATCCATTCATCCATTCATTCATCCATCCATTCATTCATTTTCTAATTGTGTGTGCTGTGTTAGATTCACTGACCATCGTATCTCAGGATTCATAATCAACTTAATATAGTCTGTATTTTGTAGGGGGAAAAACGCTCAGTGTGTGTGTGCGTGCGTGCGTGTGTGACATAACAGGGTATCATCACAACGCATGACTTATCTCATGGATCAACGGACATTTCTACTTTGTAAAATAGCTAGAAACAGGATCACTGGAAAAGCACACAGCTGATTTCTTCTGTTGACGTTTCCTGCTGGATCTGTTGTTTTTATAGCAGCGGCGCTGCGATGGAACTGAAGTGATAAAATGTCACCGATGGTGAAAATGAATCAGTGAGTGAAGCTAAAATGGGCCCGAACAGAGCCGCTCTGGTCCAAAATGGCAGTGTTTGCTGCGTGGATCAGTGTGCAGTGTAATGGAGACACGGCAGAGCAGGTTTAATGTGGCCCACAGACAGCTCGCACGGCTTAGTGTGATGATGCTGATGTGGTCAGGATGGAGCCATTATCTGTTACGTAACAGCTCTCTGCCTGAAATACATGGAGGGCAGACTGCAGCTCCAACACTCCACAGCCTCCATGGCTGCTTCATGACCAGCAGTCACACACTGTTCCAAAACAAACAGTGGATTGTAACTGACTATCTGTAATTAAACGTTATAGACACCGATATGTTGTATTAAAATGACCTTTGTGTCAAATATGATAAATTGTGTGATGCGGGTTCTGAGACAAAATGGGACAGGACTTGTTGAAAAATAAAAAATTGTTTACAGCCCAGGAGATCCTGACCCTGATCTTATGATGAATTTACTGGGGAAATTGTAAAGTTCATGCTCATAATAAAAATGCCTCTGATACTAGACTGAGCATATGCAAGCACACAGTACACACACACACACACACACACACAACAATTTAATTGTCTTTTTCCGATCATTTTAAGGCACTATTACAGTTTACGCCTAATGTGTTTAATAATACATATACACCTTATAAAGAAGGGCCATTTATTGGCATTAAACACTGAAACATATAAAAACTGCGTTTCTGTTTGTGTGTCATTAAACCATAGAAGAAGAAGGGGGCGCAATGTGATGATATCATTAAAAGAGGACCAGTCAAACCTCAAACAGTGGACAACGACAAAGAAATAGTGATGAAATATGACACTTCTGTTAGTTTCATCCCGCTGTTTTTATACAGATGAATGGAAACCATTTGAACAATTATGTAAAATAATTGTGATCAGGCCAAATAACTGTGATCAGGTGATTATGTAGTAATTGTGACAGGTCTAGTAGGATCTCATAGCAACCACCAGAAATCACACTCAGAAGTTATTATGGGGGGTGCCATATAACTCAGTGGGTTGAGCAGGCGCCCCATAAGAAAACCATAAAAATATACTGAAAAAAGAGGTTATTATGGCCTACACAGACTGTGCAGCAGCCAGGATGTACTGATTTCCTATGTGTATTCTTAAATGTGTCCACTAGGTGGAGCCAGGGATGATGGCGTAGACACGTGGTTGCGTATCAAACCATACAATGAAAATATGTAAATCAGAGATTGTTGTTGAAGAGTTACTTGCTGTTTCGGTATGAGTCTTCAGTGTGGGACCGACATCAATAATGTGGAATAGAGGGAGGCTTGGTCAATGTATAACAGAATTAAAGCTACTTCCAATTTTTAAACACGGCCCACAGAGTCCACGGCTTTGACTGAAAACTCACAGGCTCGTATAACAGTAACATCCAGTCTGTCCTGCTGTCCTTAATCTTGGTTATTTCTAAAATGAAGTCAACGATGTTTCTGTCTGCCTCAGCCTGGGGTGCGTCATGGCTATTGTCGTGGCAACCCTCTCAAATTGTCTTGGCAACCTCTGAGCCTCAGGCTAAAGCCACAGCTGAGACCAATTCATTAATTATCTCCCATACATTTATATGAAGTGAAACACAACCACACACGCTAACACAGATACACACACACACATGCACACAGGTTGACAGCTCCTCAATGTCAGTGTTCAGAGAAGAATAATCATGTGTCTGTCTGATTAGCTCTGTCTGTACAGTATGTGACTGTTACACTCACACCCCTCTCCCACACACACACACAAATACACAGACAGGTTGACAGCTTCTCACTGTAAGTGCTCAGAGGCCTGTGTCCGTCTGATTAGCTCTGTCTTGACCATCGTGGGTTTGATTCCCATGTTGACAGAGATGGCAGTGGTGGCACTCTCAAAATTTCCGTATTGTTTTTAACAGACTCCAGTGCTAACAGGGGCACCAACACAAAACTGTGATTTTAAAGCATTCATCAATCCCAGCATTCACAGTAACTACTCAACATCAGCAGGAAGAGTCATTTAGAAACAGCTGTTCATTTGTCAGTGCTCTGTCAGTCTGGTCATCTCCCCCTATATAATGCTGTTGTTTCTACTTAGGGGCACTCTGAAGCAATTATTCATGACATCATAGAGAAAACAGTTAAAAACTTTTTCATCCTCTTGTGTTCACTTGTTATTGACTTTCCATGATCTGTCATCCTGCCTGATAACATCTCGTTTTGCCATTTCGTGTGGTTCTGTTTGATTTAGATAACTTGCACTTCTGTTCCCCAGTTGCAGTTATGTCTTCCTCTAGCAGTCTGCAGACAGACCACACTCCTTCAAATAGAAAAGAATAGAGGAGGGGAAAAGCAAAAACAAGATGGTATTTTATCTGGTACTCATTTAGTTTAATAACTGTATTTTAATTGACCAAAATCTTTAGCTGTGAGAAAATGGGTTTATTTTGTAGTTTGTGGTTTTGCAGTCATAGTTGCAGAGTGTAATCTTGCTAAGATTTGGAAGTTAAAGGGTACTCCACTTCAGACTGATCTCAGACCTGTAACAGACAAAGCTGTTCGTGCATCAGAGGCCAGGATTCTCAGAAGCATACAACCTCATCTCAGCTTGAGCCCATCTTTGGTTTGTCTATTTTTGCAAAATTTTAAAACATGCCAGTTATTAAACTAACAAAATTTGTGTGTGTGTGTGTGTTTCAGCTCCAGCAGGGTATCGGCAGGCCCAGCGTGTATCATGCAGTGGTGGTGATCTTCTTGGAGTTCTTTGCATGGGGTTTACTCACCACACCCATGCTCACTGTAAGTGACAAAGTGAAGCGTGTGTGTGTTGGGGGGGGGGGGGGGGGGGGGGGGGGGTAATCGCTACTAAATAAGTTTGTACAGAGCTATTCTGGCTAGGCCTCACGCTAGATGACTAGGTTGAACAAAAACAAATGAATGATTCATTCATCCTTTCATCAGTGTTTCCAGACTCCTGGACACCTCACTGTCATCGGTGTACTGTTCCATTTAAATCAGTGTGTCATTAACCTACTTAATGAGTACTAGGGGAGCTGTGAGAGGACACTTTTTAGAGTGAGAGGTGCTGAAAGGCAAGTAGGTTAGCTCAGTTCCCACATTAAATCAAGACAGTTTTTATTGTCATGTATTTTGCATAAACATATTCAAAAACCTGCCCTATCCTGACACCACTGATGAATCCTGATTGAAATCTGCCGCTGAGTGTCTGGATAAAAAGGATGAATGTTCCTTCATTAGCTATGCTCAGCTATCAAGTGGATTTATTCTTAATCTGTTTTGATTAAATTGAACTGTACCGTGGGGCTGTGAATGTGCACCAAGACCTCTGTGGTTATTGTTTCTGGATCTAAAAATGCAGAAGAAATGTAGAATCCTGTTGTGATAACAAACAGATACGAGCGGAAGTTTTAACAAAGCCTGTTTGATCTTGGGCCCAGTTGTTCAAAAGTAATCTGATTGGATTTTGGATAATGGATTGGATCAGATCTTGAAACTCGGCTGTTCAAAACTAAAAACCTTGGATTCTGAAATCAGATTAGATCACATAATCTAATCCTTGTTTTAATCTCGATCAATTTGCAATTGTTTAAAACTTCTTAGTAAAAATCTGGATTTTTCTGATCCCAGCAGTGAAGTGGATTCCGCTGGATTATGGCTATTCTACCTACTACCCATACTTAGTAGCCTTCAGTGTGATGTGCACTCCCATTCAGAGCACTTGTTGTCCGAATTTGGTCATCTTGTATCTGGATCAGACTAATCCAATCCAATTTTGCTTTGAACAACTTAAAAAATAATATAGAAAAGTAGGGGCGTTGTGGCGTAGTGGGTTGAGCAGGCGCCCCATATGCAGAGGCTACAGTCCTCGCTGCAGTCAGCCCCGGTTCGAATCCCGCATTGGGCGGCCCTTTACTGCAGTTATGTGCATGTGAATTAAGAGCTGTTATTCACCACATGACACATCCAGTACAGATGATACTGAGTGGGCCACCGAGGGAGGAGAGGTTTACTGACATGTGGCCTAGAAGTTTGCTTTGCTTTGCTCTGATAAACATATAAAAAGATTGTGTTGGAAAAAAGTGGAGCTTTAAACCTGCAGGTTTTTATTTACCCTGTTTGGCAGTGAGAGTAATTACAGTAATTACATTTCCACTGTTCTATAATTCAGTAATTAGGTAGAGTAAACATTAAAGCTCTGCAAACTTATGGGGATGGTGCCCTGGTATATTATTGGTTCATGGTAAGAATTGAAATTATGCAGCTTATTTAGACAGAGAATATGCAAATCATTCTTAAAGCAAATTCTATGTAAATGCTCACTCTGCTCAGTGAAGCTGGAGAGATAGTTTGTGTCTTTCTCTACAAATAACAGTTTTGTTTTCTGTTGTTGTAGGTTTTACATGAGACGTTTCCACAGCACACGTTCCTGATGAATGGACTCATTCAGGGTGTGAAGGTAAGAACTGCAGATAATAACACCACGGTCGGGAAGAGTAACCCGCTGATTTTGGCTCCCACCATCAATTCTGTGCAAAGTCGATAGCAACACTAGATAAGGCCCAGGATCAGGCATCTAACACCTTGTACTGCTCATTAATTGTTCCATTTCCAGTTGTTCCACCTACTGCCTGGATATTTGGGGAAATGCATATTAGACACATACTTCAATCTGTATTTTACAAAAAACAGCACTTAAACGCCATGATTTAGTTGACTGCAAGATTGCACAATGTATGGATCTCATACCAACTTCATAACAACTGTAAACATGTTTGGAAAAAAAGATTGCTAATATGAACTTAAAGGAGTATGTATGTTTAAGAAATGAATAGCTAGGACTAATATTAAATGTACGTCATCTCTATAAAGGGGGAGAATTCATGGAACAGTCTTGAGGATGAATAGAAATAATGTGAGACATTTGAAAGATTAAAAAGTCTCCTCAGAAATAAGATGATTGACAAATATAAGCAAATGGTTTGGTTTCTGGGAATCAGGTACTTCAAGTGTTGTTTGATTGTTGCTGGGGCAGGTTGTTGGCTTGTATAATGGGTTGGTATTGTAGCCTTTGCATAAACACACTGGAATAGGAAGAGGGTAAATTATAAATCTGCTTGTTGTAAGATAGGAGAGGATGCTGGGGTTCATAAGCTTGTATCCTCAGCCTACACCTTTTCACTTAAATTTATAAGATATGCTACGTTGTGTTGTATTGTACTGTTTGTTACATGACTGAAATAAACACATCGTATGTCTAGTCCTAATCTCCTCTCAGAAAGGTGCTGCCCTTGCTACCACAGCTAGTTGTCACCCTGGTAACCAATAAAATGGAGAAGCTTGTCACTGATTTTATCTCCTCCTGTCTAGGGCCTGCTGTCATTCATGTCGGCTCCTCTGATTGGTGCACTGTCGGACGTGTGGGGCAGGCGCTCCTTCCTACTGGTCACCGTCTTCTTCACTTGCGCTCCAATCCCACTGATGAGGCTCAGCCCTTGGTAGGACTCCCTGTTTTCTGTTGAAACGCTGATGTTACTGCTGAATGTAGAGATACAGCGATGAGGTTACAGGTTGTTTGCAGTTTTGAAAAGAGAGAGAACTAAAGCTGTTCAATGTTTTCTTCACACCTGCTCGTCCTCCAGGTGGTACTTCGCCATGATCTCCATGTCCGGAGCTTTCTCTGTCACCTTTTCCGTCATCTTCGCCTATGTTGCTGATGTGACAACGGAAAGAGAGAGGAGTACAGCCTATGGTTTGGTGAGGCCTCTTGTTCTGTGTTTTGTGTTGAGGAATTGTTCAAGACTAAAAAGCATGTTTAAGGAGGCAAGTTCTGCTACCATGCAAGCTTGTGTAGCAGCTTCAATAACAGCTTCTGAGGACAATATTCATGAGGGACAACCAAAAGATGAGCCATTTAACATGAGCTGAATGGCTCACAGTCACACATTTACACTTAATGTTCAGCACACACTTCTTCCCTGTGGCTTTAGTTTCAAGCTATAAAGTTTCAACTGACCCAGTGATTCAATGACCCTAATGATGACATTTGTGTTTATTGCTAATTAGAAAGTGTTATCAAACTGACGTTGAGATGGCGAACATATTAAGTGGTATATCTGTTAAATATAAGCATATTAGCTAAGCCATTACAACCAGTGTAGCATGTTTTTTTAAATCGTATTTTATTGGTTTTCAACGTAATAAAACAAAGCAAGAGGACTGGCAGATCAGCTGCATAACACTACAATGTACATATCCATGCCTCCCACCGATTCACACTCACACCCATGCACACAACACCGCACACCAAAGCGTGCACACACGCTCAGAGACAAGTGCCAATGGACCACTTGGACTCACACACATACAAATACACTCTCTCACACTCTCAGAAAGAAAGAAAGAAAAAAAATGACAAGGAAGAGATGTTCACACAAGCGAGTGAGGAAGACAGATCAATTAGTAAGTAAGATATAATAACAACACAAGTAAAAATAAAATGGTGGTGACCATATTAAGTACTATATCTGTTAAACATAACATTAGCTGAGCCATTACAACCAGTGTAGCATGCTGACGTTACAGCTGGCCCTTCATGTCATGTGATTGGTTCAAATTGAACAGAACCTCACACATCAGTTTAATGCAATTTACTCTGGACCTCTACAATGAGTCTCATCTCACTCTCTCCATCTCTCCCTCCCGTCTCTCTAGGTGTCGGCCACATTTGCAGCCAGCCTGGTGACGAGCCCGGCCATCGGGGCCTACCTCTCAGCCTGGTATGGGGATAACTTAGTGGTTCTGGTGGCCACGCTGATTGCCCTGGCAGACATCTGCTTCATCCTGCTGGCCATGCCAGAGTCTCTGCCAGACAAGATGAGGCTCAACACCTGGGGGGCACCCATATCCTGGGAACAGGCTGACCCCTTCGCTGTCAGTAACCAATAATCGTTTTGTATAGATCTGACTGGTCTGTTGGTTTAATAATGGATTCATACCAGACTGATTTGTTTTGTAGTTGCATGAAGTCTTTTTTCTTTCCTCTGTTTTTGGACACACCAGAGTCAAAGTCACCTCAGTGTTCCTCAACACAGTAACATGATTTGAATATTTGACTGATGCGATGTGATTACTGTAATAAATAAATAATCAAATACAATAAGGCAGTTGATGTGAGCCAGATGCCTTTCACATCCTGTAACACTGACCCTTGAGTTGAATGTGTTCACTGATGACTAAATGGTCTGTGATGTATTACCTGCCTCTCAGTCCCACTCTGTCTGTCTCCCTCTCTCTCCAGTCACTAAGAAAAGTGGGTCAGGACCCGACTGTTTTATTGATCTGTATCACTGTGTTCCTATCTTACCTGCCTGAGGCTGGACAGTACTCAAGTTTCTTCCTCTACCTAAGACAGGTGAGCCACACCACTGGCTAATGCAGCTCCTACACATATTATCATTATTACTGTTACTAACATTATTACCACTATCAGTATATCAACTCCACTGTTTGACATATATGCTCTATGGAGCATATTTTAAAGGTCAGAGTTTTGTTCGAACAACTGCGGTTGAGTAGTTTAATTGTGAAGTGGTGGAGCTCCCAGCTGCTGTGTTATATGACTGTATAATATCCTAAGTTAGTCACTGATCGTGGTAATTTCCATTTTTGTGCTGATAATACCATCTTATATGCACAATTGAAAGCTTGCTCTAAACTCCCACTTGTGCCTTCCACAAGAGCACAGAGCTTTGATGTTCTTGTTGAGCACTGTGCTGATTAAAACCTGGTTCGACACATGGTCGTAGTATGGATCTCAGGTGTTATAATGTTAAATGGCGTGTCATTTTCATTGGAGTGTGCAACAATAACAGTAACACAACAATAATAATAATAATGTATGTCTGTTCCCCTAGGTCATTAATTTCTCCTCTACCACCATCGCTGTTTTCATTGGAGTGGTGGGCATTCTGTCCATCGTAGCACAGGTAACACATGGAGAGTATGTGTAGACACTGGTCACTTCTAGTGCCACAAACCTGATCAAAGTATAAGCAACTCAGATATGAAGTGTAAAAGGACACAGATTATTAAATATACTCATATTACTTTAACTACTTACCATGATAATGAATATTAATAAATTGCACAAATGTCAGGTTAGATATTCTCTCCCTCCCTCCTTCTCTTCAGACTCTTTTCCTCACTCTCCTGATGAGAACTCTGGGTAACAAGAACACTGTTCTGTTGGGACTGGGCTTCCAAATCCTTCAGCTGGCCTGGTACGGCTTTGGATCAGAGCCATGGTGAGCTCACTGTTTCAGTCTTATATTCCTCTTCTTCACCTTTTCCATGTCTCCAGTTGATGGTCTCTTCTTCCGGTGTTTCTGTTTCCCTCATTTCTCCTCTGCTCTGTGCTTGCACTTATCTTGAGGAATTTTATTGAACTCAGGCTCATGGTGATAGAAACATTAGTTGATGCATTCATATCATGCTGTCTAGATTACTCTTTACCTGCCTAAATAAACATCACAGGACTGGACAAGTCCAAAATGCAGCTGCAGAGCTCTTAACCATTGCTTTTACCTCTTTCATGTCCTAACATATGTTTAATCCTTTTACGAGGTACAATTTGATGTAAAGCTTTTAAACTTTTGATTCCCTGCCCTGGTGCTATATATATATATATATATATATATATACACACACACACACACGCACGCACGCACACACACACATATACTTATATAAAGGTACTTATGTGAATACTTTGTGTGTATGTAAATAGGATGATGTGGGCAGCTGGTGCTGTAGCAGCGATGTCCTCCATCACCTTCCCAGCTGTTTCTGCTCTGGTTTCACAGTCTGCTGATCCAGATAAACAAGGTGACAAAGAAAACTCCTCTCCTCTCCTCTCCTCAAAGTTAAAGCTATAATGATTAGAAGTGTTTTATAATGCTGAGCCGTTTCTCTCCCCTGCAGGTGTGGTTCAGGGGATGATCACAGGGATCAGAGGTCTCTGTAATGGTCTGGGTCCAGCTCTCTATGGATTCATCTTCTTTCTATTCAATGTTGAGCTCAACACCATGGACCCCATCCAGGGAGACTACAGCATTGACCCCCTGCCTCTGCACAGTCCTACTGAGGTACTTGCACCAACAACCACTTGCACTGTATTTGGAACAGAGATACATATATTGTGTGATGTTTGGGACAGAGAACATGACAGAGAGGGTCATTTCACAGACAACAGCCCATATTTTTGGTGGACCACACAGTGTGACCACAGCATGAATGCCACTCACTCACTGATTGATTGACTTTCTCCATCGGTCATTGCTCTTGCATAATCAATTCAAAGTCACTTAGCAACAAATCTAGACTGTATTTGGAAAAACCTTGACTAATATCTGTGAAAGAGTTGCCAGTATTGCTGATTACACATCAGATGATATGCATTATCTTCTTTCAGTCTGAGTGATCAGTGCAAGTAAACGCAGCTGAAACACAGCACAATCTTTGTCATTAATTTATGTGTTTGCCTGGAAATGACAGCTAGTTACCATGAAGTCTCAATGGGCCACATCCCAGTGACTCACACTGACAATGGGTAGAACAGCTTCATTGTGCATTCAGCTGTATTATGGTAAAATATTAAATATGTGAGCACAGAGAGGAGGAGAGCAAACACTAAGTGGCATTAGGCAGAATGCGCATATGACACTTGTGAAATCATACAGTACATATGCTAATTCGCTCGTTACATCATCAAGCGCTATTTAGTAGCTTTTCCAGCTCTGTGTGTATTGAAAAAAGAATGAGAAACCAAATGAGAGCTATGTGACTTACTGTCTTTTAAACTATTGAAACATCTTTTCCTTTCTGTCTCTCTCTCTCTCTCTCTCTCTCTCAGCGAGCGCTCATCCCCGGCCCACCCTTCCTGTTGGGGGCGTGCACTGTGGTTGTCGCCTTCCTTGTTGCTCTCTTCATCCCTGAGAAACCCTCCTGCTCCTCCTCTGCCTCCCAGCTGTCCCTCAGCATAAAGCCTCACCCAGACAGCAAAGAGTCAATATCCTCAATGGCTCCTCTCCCAGGCAGTGATGAGGAAGCCCCTCCCACCGCCACTTTTGAGGACTTTGAGCCACTGCTGCAGGACAGTATTGTCTGAGGGGGGGGTTGAAGAACCACAGAGGGCAGTGATAACATCAAGGTTTTATTGATTGACATTTTGCTAAAAAAAAAAAAAAAAAAAGAACCAGTGACATATTTGCCACTTGGTTGGACTATGTTTACTTTTAGAGTCTTTTCCAGCAGGAGGAGCAGAGAAAGTAACATCTTGTGTGCAATCAATAGGGATGGTTCTTTAACGAGGGGGCGGGAGCAAAGAGCTGCACATAAGATGTCATTGTTTGAGTGACAGTGGAGAGGAGTGTTTGATGGGGCCCAACAGGAAGACCAAACTGAAAGACCAACTGTCTATTAATGGAATGGAGTGGTGGTGGCGGTTTTAGGGCGAGCTCTCCGTAACACTAGGAGGGATTGGTGTTCTTCTTAAAGCTTGAAGTTGTTGATTGTTTTTGTGATAAACAAGAAAGGTGTTTTTACCTTCAGCTGTAACATGGTGAAGCCGTATTATAATGTTCCATTTGGTTTCTTATTGGTATTTATACAATGAAAACATGTCTGCAGCATATTTACAGCAGCCAAAACATCCGTTTTGATTTCTACCTGTAGAATAACATTTTTTTCTGTTGTTAGGGGTTGTTAAGGGATTTTTATTGTTTTTGTACAGCATCTTACTTTCTACAAGGGATCAATGCTAAGGCATGAATGTGAATACCTGAGAGATGAGTCAACTACCTGAAAACCAATATGTCCGAATATCAATTATAATCGGTATTTTCATATCGCAGCCAACTTTTCTCTTGAACTGTAATTTACTAATTTAATATTTTTTTCAGTTTTATATCAAAGTCACTTTATGAATGTGCTGCTGGCTGCTGGCAGCGGGAAAACCTCAGTATTGAACTTGTTGGCACCAGCAGGGGGTGCTCATGTTGTTGTTTTTTTTTTCAGTGAACAGTTGTGCAGCTCAAACTGTTGGAGGAAGAAATATTGAACCTTTCAGGTTAAATATTAGACAAATATTAATCTCAGAATAGATGACTGATTTGGTGCAAGTCCAACAATAACTGGTATTTTGTGTCTCAGGATTACATTCTTCAGATGTCACAGATTTTGGTGTGTACATCCACTGTCATGCACTTTTGAATAATGCCACTGATTTAGCCAGGTTTTCCAGGTCACCAACAGACTCACAGAGCAACAACAGATTTGATGAGCACATCCAGTGTGTACTCCAGATGTTTTGTACCAAACTTGTCAGTTTATCAAAATGTCTTTTGCTCAGCAGCACATTGTGTAATATTCACCGGATGTTTGTGTGCACATACTGCATGTCCACCAGTATTGTAATATCAAAACTTTAAACTTTAAATCATGAAAGTAAACGATAACATAACTTGGTTTCACATGGTGTCATGCTACCATATAGTGCCTCTCCAGAATGTAGGTTTCAAAATTCAACTAGGTGGGAGCATGACACCGTGGATTTCCGATTTCAGTGTGCCTTCGAATCCAAGTCATACAAATGCTTGGACCCTTGTACACTCTCTAAGTAGTCTCACGTTTCCTTCATACTGTGACATCAGCTGGTCGTATATGTTATAAGTCATTCACCACATCATTAGAAAAACACTGAGGTCAGCTGAACAGTTATGTGTGAGGTTTTTCCCTGACAGCAGTGATGTTCCTGTGATTTAACATATACTTGAACCATAACACGGGGATTTTAGGAGTAGATTTAGAAGCAAATGCCGAAGAGTTTAACAGTATATACCTGGCACAGAGTGTAGATAGTTATTTAATTTATGACCTTAAAGATGTAAAGCTATGTGAATATGCTATATTATGCAGATGAAGTGTGGGACTGACTCATATGTCGTTGTTTATAAGGGGGTTAACCCTAACCCTAACCCTTGTTTAAGTCCTGTGGAGCTCAGTGGGTTCAGTTCCCCTCGTGCAGCTAAACCATCCTACACCACTGTGTGACAATCGTCCCACTTCTGTCGGTCCTGTTCATTCACATCACTATTTGAAACAGATTCCTTCACACTTTGATTTTGTTCTGTCTGTGCTCAC
This sequence comes from Caranx ignobilis, assembly GCA_021432705.1. NCBI lineage: Eukaryota > Metazoa > Chordata > Actinopteri > Carangiformes > Carangidae > Caranx > Caranx ignobilis. The sequence goes on along the minus strand of MU269987.1, from coordinate 1,765,014 downwards.
ATTTGGTTTGTGATCTTTAAATGAAGAGAAAGAAGAAAATATACTCACTCGTATCCCTGCAGCTCAGTTATATTTTTTGGCAACAAATTTTGAATGGTGCTGGATTAGATTCATTTCAAGCTTTCATCTAATCTCATCCATTGTCTTATTAAGTCTTATTCATTTACCATAACGGCGAAGGCACCTGTTTTTGCTGCCATTATCATTTGAGATTTTCTGCTTCTTCCTCAGTTTAGTTATAGTTTCCTTTGAGACCTCTGCAAACCAAGATGAGTGATAATTCTGGTTTCTGTAGCCAGGATATGATGTTTATACAAGCAAATCCTCTAAAAACACAGCACAGGTAGGATCTTAATGTGCAGTTTAATACGTATTGACTTGACAATTTGGTTCATTGAGTGTAAATAGTGTACATGGATTGGATGTCTATACATGTGATGAAATGAAATAGATGTGGGGATTCACTGTAAATACATTTTGTCTATTGTCTTGTCCAGAAGTGTACCGACCATTTGTTGGTTATTGGAAATTAAAACAGAGCAACACTTGCCTTTGTTTCTCCTTTTTTCTCTAAATTCCAGCTGGTTGTTGTTCACATCCTTGGAAGACAAAAAAAAACTCCTTACACAATGTCAGTCAGTAAAGACTCACTTCTTTCACAGGACAAGTGATGCATGTGAGTCCATGGCCGTCAGACTCAATCTTGATATCATACTATGTGAGAAGGAGGTAAGGCTGGGTGAAGTATAGGAAACCTCCGCAGCTCAAACCATTAGTGGTAGTCCTGAAGCTTGGGGAGAAGCTCCAGATGTAGTTGTGATGAGTTCAGCGTGTCTGGATGTAAAGGTTGGTGGAAGTCTGGATATGAAGACTGGAGGTGAGACAGCTAACACGCTGACATGATGACATGACAGCAAACAGCGGCAGATTTTTTAAAAGGTGACTCACTGACCTGTGATCAGCTAAACTTGAATCACTGAGCTTGAGCTTGTGTTTTTTCCTCTTTAGGAAAATAAAATGTGTCCTGTTGATGTAATTCTCTGATCAGTCTCTAGGTGGCGATCTGTGATCACGCCTCTGCCTCTGCCTCAGCACAGGCCAGAGAAAAAACCACTGTAATCAGACATTCCAGTCAGAAACAAAAGCTGAACACATTTTCCAACAATCACACGTGGTTAAAACATTTTTAACATGATGTTGCATGAGGTGAACAGATTTCTGGAATGAAACCTGGGAACATCTCACACAGTAAGGCAGTCAACAGAACATTAAAATATCCAATGAAATTAAAAAGAGGGGCAGTCCCAGTGTCATGTATTGTGACCATGCTAGGTGTTGCACTGTAATAAACTATGACTGGAGACAAGGGAGCCTGAGGCTTTTTGAAGGTGCCCATTCTGGAGGTTACCTCTCTGCTCTTTGGACATCTGGTTATGTATTAAAATGTGTGCAAACACTGACAGATATATAATTGTTTGAGGGGTCTGGGATCTTCCTGCAGACAAAAATGTTGTGATTTAAAACAGATTACCTCAGTGTTTTTCAACCTTGGGGTCACGACCTCACATGGGGTCACCTGGAATTCAAATGGGGTCACCTGAACTGTCAAATCTTCACTGTGGCCAGTTTAAGATGCTGCAGTCGCTCTTTTTTCATAATTCATTGTTTGAGAGATTGTTTGTTCAGTATTAATTTTCAGCCTTGTAAATACAAGCTGGCCTAACTGTACATGTATATGCTGATCAGGGAAAATACAACGTCACTTCGAAAACTAATCTGCCTACTCTGTGTTTGCAACACAGTATAACAAACATGATCAAAAACTAATTCTAGAAAAAAAGTCTCTGGGGATCACGAGCCAAAAAAGGTTGAGATTACCTGCAGTTTTACACCGTCTAATCCTTTGGATTAATTTAAATAAGACCCAACATTTGGATGATTAATGATAGTTAATATCATTAAGATATACCAGAGGGTTCAAGGTTCAAGGAAAACTTTATTATCCAGTTTGTTTTACAGCCAGCAGTGTCACAAATTCTTCAAAACACACACAACATCACAGGCAGTGTTGGGAAGATTACCTTGGAAATGTGATTGGTTACAATTACAAGTTACCCTGTTGAAAATGTAATAGTAGAGTAACTATATCAATTACTTTCTCAAAGTGATGTAACTAATTGCATTTGATTACATTTTGATTACTTTTCTTAAGTTTGAATGAATGCTCTCAACTGTTAACCATTTTCACATTTGAAGACCTGATGGTGTTAAAACCTCTCAGCAGTAACTTAAGACAACATGAAGACAATGTAATAATTGACTGTGAGAACAGATGTAGACACTTAACATCTTTCATCATGTTGGGATAACACTCTTTGCACTGCACTTTAGTGTAAAATAGGCCCTTGTCTGCAGTCTGTGCAAAGTGTTTTTTGAACTTCCAACACAGGAACAAGTTCTTCTGCACCTCCGACATTGTTGCTGACTGACAGATTGTTCCGCTAGCGAGCTGAGCAGCAGAATGCCACATGACCAGAGAGAGCCAATCAGAAGTGTTGGTATCCAACTTGCAGCTTTGGGAGGATGTTGACATGAAAAAACTATTTAATAAATCCAAGCTTTTGCAACAATTTTTCACAAATGTACAAATGTACCTAAAATTGTAATCATGGAAATTTCCAAAAGCAACTGTAATTTAATGACATATTTTCCCCCAGTAATGTAACTGATTATGAAAATGTTGTAATTAAATCGTAATTAAAATGTAATTCGTTACTCCCCTGCACTGATCACAGGCAATGGGTACAACAGTTCATTATTCAGTCAGAACAAAGACTTTCTGAGCCTACTGCTCCTGCAGGCAGCTTGGCTGTGAGCTCTCCATACAGAGGATGGCTGGACTGGATCAGCCAGGACTGACTGGGCCTTCTTTAAGATCCCAGCCTGATACAGGCCACCAAATCATTTAAGGTTAAGTCAGCCATCTTGCCACACACCTTGAATTATGTAGCCTGCTCTTATTTTTAAGGGCGAGTGACCCACACCAACTAATAAAAGAGAATGTCAATATAGATTCAATGTAACAAGAATTTAAACATTCTCATGAAAGTGTCGTCCACGTTAAAATCAAAGTTTTCAATAAAAATACTTAACCTATTTTATTCAGCTGTGTCAATGATCATAACTTCATCACTAAGGAATTAATATCATTATTTAAACAGCAGATCATTTAACCTGCATTATCTCTGTATCAGGGGCTGTTGTATTGCAGACAAACTGTCCATGGCTCTGTGACTCCTGAAATGAAATTGTTACATACCAGTATATTTCAATATTGAGGCAAGGTCAGATATATGATTCTCTGAGGGTGTGGTCACCTAAAAACTGTCACTGCATCTCAAGAAGGTTCCAGTTTAACTCTGGACTGGAGACATCTGCCAGTCTGCTCCACTTCCCATCTCACCACTCTGTCTCCAGGGAAATCTGCAGGGACAGGGCAGACTGGGGACAGGCCACCAAAAGCAGGTGCCACCCTCTTTGCAGATCCAACTCTTATTTGCATACTTTGCCTTAAAACTTCCCTTAACTTCAGTCTTGTGTTGTCAATGTAAGTCATTTGACTGTGAGACGGAGGGAGCCACAGACAGTCAGTGCAAACAGACGGGCACGTGCGCTCCCTGTTTAACTTACATCCATAGGGACTGCTGTTCAGGAGAAAAATGTCACCTTACCTGAATGAACCTGAGCCAGTCTCTTCTTTGCTAGTAAACCATTGCCACCTGTGGCTGCTGTTATCTGATAGACTTGATGACATTTGAGTCAGACAAGAGCAGTAAACTAAATCTCATCACAAACGTCTCAAGAGTGGCTGGATGGATAACAGGGATATCCTTCACTTTCATAATGTCATCTTGTAAAAGCACTATAACTTGCATTGTGTTGAGTTGAGCTGAAGCTGGTCATTGGAGAGCTGGTGTAAACTCTGATGGTCAGTTAATAGTGACTGATCCACCGGTCTGGCTCTGTCTGTAATCTGGTTTCAGGGTGAAGGGAAACAGTTCCAGTCCTACAGCTGCAGGGTTCAGCTCTGCTGTGGAGGATTGGATTACAACTCATCAGCACACTCACAGGAAACACTGCCTCCAGTCCTTTGTTATCTATTAGCTTTCTTTCTTTCGTTCTTTCTTTCTTTCTTTCTCTTTCTTTCTTTCTTTCTTTCTTTCTTTCCTGTTTCAACTGTTCACTGTCCTTTCGTTCTAGTTTCTCTCTCTCCTCTCCTGCCCCCCTCTCTGCCTCGCTCTACCTCACTCCACCTCTCTGTGTGAGTTAGTATCTCTTTTCTTTTCGCTCAGTGAGTCGCAGGAAATCCCATTGTAATGCTAAACTGATTTTCTAGAGAGAGAGGGAGAGCGAGAGCGAGAGAGAGAGAGAGAGAGAGAGAGAGAGGTCAGTGTTTCTGTTTGAACAACTCTGATGGGAGCTTCGTTCATCTTGGACTTTTTCTCTCTCTCCTCCCAGTAAAACCAGTGGATAGTTTCGTGCTGTTCGTGCGGATCACTCGCGTTCAGGCGCTTCAGAAATGCACTTTGCAGGAAGCACGGCTCGGTGCTCGGACACCTCCTGCTTGCCGTGGTCTCAGCTAACACTTCAATGAATGAGGCAAATGCGGTCGTGAAGGAGGACTCTCTTCTCCAGTATCCTCCCAGTCCGCCGGACCGTAGCCCGGCTGAAGACAGAGGAGCGCTCCCTGGCAGGCTATGGAGAGCGGCGCTGGCGGCCTCCGGGCGGGGATCCAGCAGGCAGAGGGCGGAGGAGGCGGCGGCGGCGGCGGCAGCGGCGGCGGCTGGGTGCTGGTGGAGGCCCGGTTGCAGGGCGGAGCGCCCTGGGGCTTCACCCTGCAGGGTGGTCTGGAGCACGGTGCACCGCTCATCATCTCCAAGGTACGGGGAAGAATCACTGAACTATACCGTGTGTCACCATCCTCTGCTCTGACAGTTTAACATGACCTCTTCAGTCACTACTGAAGTTCACTATGGAACTCACAATGCTTGATAGGCCAGATCAAGTGACGGTTATTGACGAATTAGTGTGATCATGTTTGATGAATGAGGTTTGAGGCTAATGTCAGTGAAGAAGTCTATTCAGAAATAAAGAGTAAACCATGTAGCTGAAATGATGCAAAGATGAAAGGGCTCAGTGGACACAGTCACAGCTTTTTCTGTTTGATTAGTTTTCAACCACAAGCCACAAGAGCATATAAATATAACAGATTCCAGACCTGTAATGTTGTCCACTGTAGTATCTGATAAAACCTTCAGTTACACTCACACTGGTCTGCTGGAATAAGCATTCTGTGTATTATTAAAACATGTTATGGTAATAATGATAAACTGACAGGCCGCTGTTTATTTGAGTGATGGCCTGGCTGCTCAACCAGCTCCTCTGCCTGAATGCTGCAGGAGCCTGAAAGCTCCAGATCTTGGTTCAGTGATGTTATGGAGATAAGATTTGAACATATTACTGTGGTTTACTATCCAACACCTGTCAGCTTTTCACACTCCCATGCTGGAAATTATACGATGAACCATATGACATATTTAGTCCTGTTTTCTAAAACCTCAGTATAATACCACTAATGACCCCCCCACCCCCCACCCCGTCCTTCTAGTCACTGTGGCCTAATTTTATTAAAATGCAAATCTGGTGTGTGTGTGTGTGTGTGAGGATTCTTCTGGGACAGGGGCCAAACAGCTATGAAATAGGACAAGAATGGGAATGATGGGTTTTCCTGGGTGCTTTGCAGACACAGCATTGTTCTGTACTGTATTTAGATGTGTTTTATCACAGTGCTTTACAACTGCTTGAGTCCTGGCTGTCTGTCAGCTCCACACTTCCTTTGTCTTTCAGATTCTCTGTATTTCACAATCTGTCATTCTCTTGAATGAATCGTTCTTCCAGACCATCACATATCTATTATCTGTCTTTGTACTCGGCCTCTCACTCTCTGCCCAACACTGCTCTACATCATCACCTATACAGTTTCAATACAGGGTATTGAGGCTTTTTATCAGACCATATTCCACCCTCAGCTTGTTTGTCCCCAGTTATTGTGGTTCTGAGGATGTCCAGAGATTACAGTAAAGATTTCTGTTCATCCAGGCCGCTCAGAGCACACTCAAAAAATTTCACAAGTTTTGATGTAAAGGTCTCATAACTGGTATCCAAATAAAGTCCAGTTGAATAGTAAAGGTGTAAACAAACGCCCCTCTCTGAACATCTACTGCTATAGCTCAAAGTTGATCTCCTCCTCTCACAACTGCAGAGATGGACTCTTAGTGTAGCAGTGGCAGTAAACATGAGTGCTAAAATTTCACACCCACATTCATATCAATTGACTGCTAATGATTTTCACTTGGGCACAGTCAAATCCTAACCCTAAACCAACACCCAGTGTTTCCTGGAATTGTTTTGTTGAGTCATCAGAGTATCAAATCTTTCCAGACCCTCCTCTCATTCTGCACAAGACGTTAGAGTAGCATAGCTCCTTAAGGCCAGGGACAAACTGGATGCGTGGTGTAGGTGCGGCTGCTGTGGAACTCGATGTTTTTCATTTCTCTGCACATGTGAAGGGATTGGAGTGTTTGTTGCAGTTGTAGGCTCTGTTTTCAGACACGTGGCTCTGTAATCTACAGTTAGTCACTTTTAGCTTTATTGTTATGTTTGATCAGTTAACCACTTGCATCATGCTAAAATTGAGGTCTTAGAGGATGTATTATGAAATGCACATGTGTATTGTTCCTTTCTGTAATTATCAGTGCCATCAGATCAATCTAACATGTTGTTTCCTCTAATAGTGTATGGTCATGGTGGAAGACCACCGTGCAAGTTTAACAGGCAAACGTTACATTAAACAATTCAAAGTTCCATGTAAAGCCGAAACAAAAATGGATAACACACCCTGAAGCCCCCCCCCCCAAGGAATACAGCTACTGTGATGACATCACAGGGAGTTCAGTTTGCCTAATGCCTTAGCTCTTGTCTTTTTCCAGTTTTCCTACTGAATTCCTTAGTGATGCTCAGCTACAGCTCTAAAGCCAAGTCCCTGAGTCATGCTCTTGGCTTTTGCCATCGTACATGTTGTGACCACATTTGTACACACATACTGTGTGTTATTCTTATAAGCTATATGAAAACCAACTGAATCAAGCAACAGAAGTACCTGATTCTTGTAACTTTTTATTGGTCATCCCCTTTTCCTCCTTGAAGGTTTTCGATATCTTTAGAGTCATCTGGCCAGTGCCTGACCTCTGCAAATTTATTCAGCAAAAGTCAAGTGCAGTAAAGTTTTATTTAACATCATCCCACAAGAGAGATCACCTGGACTCACTGCAAAGAAGCCTGCAGTGAAACCAGGAGTGCCCAAGAAGTCAACCGATAAACTGGTGCTGATAGGTGCTGGTAGCACAGTCAGCTACATCATGTTATTGCACAAGATCTACACACAAAGTAAGACCTGACTTGGACTCAGTATACAGGGCTTTCCCTTAATGGCAGCCAGTGTCCAAACAGCCAGATAGACGAGCTTCTCCAGCCACTCCTCTCTCCCTCCTGACATCCTGAACAGATTTTTTGCAGAAGAAGAAATTAAGTTTTTCTTCTGTTCTGTCTGTCTCCAGTCACTGTCACAGCAGCTAACTCAGCAGCTGATTGTTACAAACAAGCTAAACAGAAAGCTGCCTAGAATATGTCCATACAGTGGATGGGCCTATGTCCTTTGTTCATCATAAACACAGGTTACTGTACACAGCTGACAGATTCCTGCACTTGTCTTTGACAAGTTGTTTTAACTATAAAACAGCTCATACTCTAGGAACAGTGGTATTCAAACTGTGGTATACCTTGTGTCCCATGCCTGTTCACATAATGCATCATGCTCTGTGAAAGTAACAGAAATAAATTAGGCACACTAGGAGCAGCACAGAAGAAGTGTAGCTTAAGGTGGACTCTATCAGAGCTCAAATAACAGTGTCTGACACAAAATGGTCTGATATGGAAACACACGAAGATGGAAACCTGAGGAGCGTGAAGGAACAGATGTACACCTGGACAGGTGAAGCTTGATAGGCCATACAGTACCAGTACTTCAAGGGAGAGCTATCAGTGTTACCTCCATGAGATCACAAATGCTGACACGACAAGCCACAGGAGCCATTTAGAAAGGTTGTAATGAACCTGTTTCAACTGAAAGGCAGGGTCTTGTGGCTGCTAATGGATTATTATTCCAATTACCCAGATTTCTCAAAGTTGTCAGGCACACTGGCAGAGCAGGCAAATCGGAAATGAGCCATGTCCTAATTTCATTTAGAAATACTGATTTTCAAAACAAAAAATTGTTGGCCACCAGGCACATGGATCTGTTATCCACATGTCAGATATTAGAAGTCAGATTCACCTGAACGTCTTACTCAAACCAGAAATCGTATGTCATAACAGGACATATCACCTGTTCATACAGGCTATCAGAGGACCTGTATCTTATTGCTAACCATTTAGCTCTAGTGATATTCACCCAGTAACTTCTAAACAGTAGACAGTAGAAGTGTAACAGTAGAAGACTGGCTTCCTCAACACACTATATTTTCTGTTTGACCAGAGTTAAGCTTTCTAGACAAACTGGGACTCCTGCATTCTTTCACACTCATGGCTATAGCACTATACCCCACCTCTCCAGGGTAACAAATTGTCTTCATGTAAAATGCTGTTTTTCTGTAAGAGATACTATCTGGAGCAGCTAATCAGGAGGTTCAACAAACACATAACAAACAGAGGGATGTTGTGGTTCTGGCTACATTATAATCAGTTTTCAGTGTGCAAATATACATGGTGTTCCTCATGGAAAGGGAAAGTGATGTGATGTGATGAGATGTGATGTTATTTGACGTATACTTTCAGGAGAGCACTATTAGATAGAGACAGTGGAAGTCATCTGTACAGTAGGCCACTTCCCTGTATTACATTTTCTAGTCAGTGTCTGATATGTATACTGGTTTTTGTGGCTGATCAGTTGGAAGGTGATCAGGACCAGTGTATCCACATTCAGCACTGTTCTTCTTCTTGACACATGCGTTGCACATTGACCTGGTTGTTCCTCTGTTCATACTGTGAATCAGATCCACATATGCTCTTGATCACTTGATTTCATTGTGATCAAAGTGTGTGAGTTTGCATTCATCCTCTTCATTCTCTTCATCTGCATTAACATGATGTTACATATCAGAATTTACCACATACATGCAGGAGTCCAGTCCAATCTATCAGGATTTGATTGAATTTATCTCCGAGAACAAGACAATGTGACCTTAAAGTGGGAGAACACATACACACAAATAGATAAACAAAAACACACACTGTATTGTGGGGCTGCTAAGAGGCGTCATTATAAGCATTGATAACGTCATGCAGATAAAAGTGAATCACTAAACTTCCTCTGACCTCGCTCTCTTGTGTTTGTGTCTGCATCTGGGTCCTGTGTTTCTCCTCAAACCGTGACAGTACGTGAGTTGAATCATGACATGCTTTTAAATCCTTTGTCATTAACTCTGGCTCCTTCCTTTGAAATACAAGTAGACCAGTGCAGTTTAGACAGCGGCCGTGAACCTTAACATCTGAAATGACAAAGACAACAGTCACTGATAAAATTCATTATTTGGAGAAATTCACACATTTGGGCAGGCTTTTTTTTCTAAACAATTCTGACTTCAGTCTCAGAATTTCCAGTCAGAATTCTGAGTTCAAAGTTAGAAATGTCAGATTCGGAGAGAAGTGAGAATTCTGATTTTTTTTTAAGGCACAGTTCAGAGAAAGTCAGATTGTGATTTAAAAAAAAAAAATCCAAATTCTGAGAAAAAAAAAAGTCTGAACTGATAAAAGTGGCCTGTAAACTGTCTCCAGCTGAAATGTTTGAAACAAAAACATTGCAGGAGGCTTTCAATATGTATTTGATATCTTCAAACATGATATTCTAAAAATAGTGCACTTGGCATTGCTAACATCACTACTGCAGTAAGCCACCAGCTGGATATGGTAGTATGACATACATTAAAAACAGACTTTTCTATCATTCCTTGTAATAAGTGGATTTTGGTTAAGAGTAAGACAGACAAGTATTAAAATCACAAACATACTGTCTCCAACCTCCAGGACAATAGACAATGCACATTGTAACAGTAAAATCATTGACATGCCTGCCTGCTTCATTTACACTGTAACATTGTGGATCTGGCTTTAAGGGTTTGTGTTCATGTGTGTGTACAGGTAGAGGAGGATGGTAAGGCCGACCGTTTGGAGCAGCCTCTGCTGGCGGGGGATGAAATAATCATCATTAATGATGTAGAGCTGACTGGATACAGACAGGAGGCCATTGCTCTGGTCAAAGGATCGTACAAGACTCTGACACTCACCGTTCGCAGGTAAAGAACCATAACCTCATTAATACCAAAATAAATCTGATTGATACTTCTGAAGATCCTGTAAAGCACATTTCCAGTTTTTTTTTTTTTAAAAAAAACAAAACTAACATATATTACAGAAAAATTCTTAAAAATTAGAGTTAAACTGTATTTCATCATTCCTGAGTTGGGGTTTGTTTGAGCAGGTCCCAAAATGGGGAAGAGGGGATGCTCTTGGTCCCCTACTTAGCATATCCCTCCCTAATGGTATAAAACAGCATAGAAATCTATAAAGAAGTAGCCTCAGTAGATTTTCTGCTCATTTTCGAGATGTGTGTTCGAGACGAGTGTTAGTCAGATTATCAAACTCTTAGTCAGCTCTGCCTCCTCTCACAAAGTGCATCTTCCTTGGATGTGACAGAACCAATGTTGATGTGTGAGGAAGAAGCAGATTGCTTTTGTAAAACACTGAGATGGAACAGAAGTAAAGCTCACCACCAAAAGCCAACTCTGCAGTAGGAGTGTTTTTAAAATGGCTCAAAAAACAACTGGGATTCACTGATAGAAGGCTAAAGAATGGAGCTGAATAGCAGTTCAAAGAGTGAATGGTGGACTTGGGCTCCTCCTGCTCTGCAAATGACAAAGGCTCTCACCACCTGTCCCAGTTTTTTTTCATTCAACAAGGCCAGGTATCTGAAGGTGGCACACACTGGTCCAAATTGACTTGATACCCAATAATCTATAGTGTATAATATAAAGTAGGTGGCCTGGTCATTTAGCATGTTTTTTTGGTTCCCAACTCAGAAGATGACCTGAAACAGAGCCTGTATATTGTGAAATGTCCCATTGAGATCCATGCCAATATGTAAAGAGTCCTTTGACTGGTTAGTTAGTTAACCAACTGGCATCTCTCCAAGTGAACTGGGCCTTTATCCAGTCCAGTATAATGTCATGAGTCCAGCCATTGGGTTATAATGATCCACTTGGGAAACAGTTTTTAGCACCAACATATCGGGGAGTTCTTGTGTCACAACTCTGTACAGCCTGTTCCTAATCAGTGAGATACATCCATGTCTGTGCTGAACGGGGGTTGTGTTAACCGAATATTCTCCATCACTGACAATGACAGAAAAATCTGAAGGCCATTGGTCATTTTTACAGATTGCAACGTGTCCAGTTGGTGGCGAGTGGGCATATTAATTAGCTGTTGTCTCGTCTTGATGTATGACCTGTGACAGCTGAGTGTCCTGCTGTCGCTGTCATGTTTCCACCTTTTACATGGCACTATTTTGCCAAACTAACAGAAGAGAGTTTATCCTCATGTATATCTGTGTTTATGGATAAGTGTCAGCGTTGTTAGCAGGAGGCCTAGCTAGCTGTCATGATGGCAGGCAGGCTGAGCTTCAATAACATCACCGTGCTGCATCCCATTGTCAGGTGGGGACATGGCACTACTTGCTATGAGTAACACGAGTAATGAAAGTTAAAACAGATACTCCCATGGTCAAACTTGGGGGTGCTTGATGTCTTTATACATGTATGGTGAACACACTGTAAGTGATGGCACAATGTGGATGTCTCTGTTCATTTTCTCTTTCATGCCCTTACAAATGCACATAAATGCGTGTCCTTTGGTGCTGAATGAGGGTGCACCACATGACCATCTATCCGTCATCACTTGGTTGAAGGTAGGCCAAGTGCTGCTGCCATCCCCTCATCTCCAGGAAAGTCTGGGGGGTGTCCTCTTATGCAGGAAGATGCTCAAGAATGATGGCAGTGCAAGGACATGGCAACGAAGCCCCTGTCTGGGAGAGCAGGCCCTGTAGGTGCTGGGCCTGCTGCTCTGTCTGGGCGTGCACTGCCTCCAAATGCGTCTATTCACCTATTCAGATCTTCTGTCATAAATCTGGGACAGACAGATGGCATCTGGAGGTTTTACAGTGAATGTTTGTTTTGTCAGACAGTCAGTATTCTGTTGAGCAGGTTTGGCTGCCATGTCCTCCTGCTCCTCACTGCTCTCAGTGTTTGCACATGCTTTGTTTCATTTAGTTGTGATTGTGTGACTCAGACAGAATGCAAAGCTGACCACAGAAAACAACACCTGTCACTCCTCATTCTTTTTTGCTGAAGAGTTGGCTAAATAAAGTTTTCCAGCGTAGTTTATTGGTTTCTTCCTGTATTTTGTTTTTATAAGAGTGGTATGCACATGTTGGTACAGAGTCCTCAAATAAACTCAGAATTTAGATAACTCAGAACTATGAATCACAGCGCAGGAGGGTGAGAGATAACAGCTGAGCAGAGATTTTTGCAGGAAATGAGTCAATATGTCACAATGCTGTGTGGAGCTAGTACATGTTGTGTGTGTGTGTGTGTGTGTAGGTCAGGATGTCACGCATGCAGTGTGTGTACTGAGATGATGATAGTTTGGTACAGTGATCCGTGTGATGTTCTAGTCTTCTCTCGTCGTCATGGTGACAGGAACTTTAACTTCCTTCGACCTGGTTGTCATGTTGTTGGCCTGAGGTCTGGCTCACTCTCCTGACTGTAACACTAGGTTTGATATGATTATGAGTTAGAAGTTATTCTTCTGTGTGAGTTTTTTCTCTTTTCCAGTTAGGTTGTGTTACACCAGTAAGCATGACACTGTGACTGCTGGAGGACCAGTAACTTTGAAATTGACCCTTCATCAGAATTGGTGTTAGTTTACATTTGTTGGTATCTAATGTGTCTTTAACCATTCAGTTTAAATGAACAAATTAAACATATAAATGAAAAACAGGTGAGTGAAAACCTGAAATGCACTTAGTGGTAAATGAAGGTCAAGTGGAATGTGAAGGCTCTGTCTTCTTGTTGTTGTCACACTTGTGTAGGCGTCTACGTCTTCTTTCATTCATCTCCTGTGACACTGCTTTTGTGCTCTTTTGTTGCTAGTTGACTCAGTCGAGCTGAATGAATGTTTGAGTTTCTCTGCTCAAAAGAGATGAGGAGGAAGTCATTACAGAGACGGACCGCCACAATACTGTCTCCTAGGCAACAGCTTAGTGTGCATATCTCAGAGTGTTCTTGTGTTTAAACTATTCTTTTACTCCTTTCACTATAAAACAATGTAGTACAGAATTTAGCAGAATCTGTGTTAATTCTGTACATTTAATAACAATCTGCTGAAAATCAACTTCAGTATACTGCAAATATGTTATTCTCCTATGTGACCTCTTTGTGACCCCAGAGAATATTATAATAATTATGTAATTATTATTATTAACATAGTATTTTTAAAGACCCTCTTTTGCCAGAAACATGCGTGTGTGTGTGCGTGCGTGCGTGTGTGTGTGTAACTTGTCGATCTATGACACTGAGTTTCTATAATGGTGAAGAGAATGCTGTGCAGTTTGTTGTGAATGGATCCACACAACGGAGTTACTCCCTCCACACAACCGCTTTGCCTGATGAAACACCGGAGAACCACAGTGTAAATGCAGAACCAGCCTCCCTTTCCCCAAAATGGAAAAAATGGATGATGAGATTTGAAACATTTCTCACTGCAGCTGCCATAACTGATTAAACAAGAAAGAGGGCTATGCTTCTGTACTGCACTGGAGAACAAGTGCAAGATATCTTATAAGATAGCCAGATGATTTCGATAAGGCAGTACAGCTACTCACTGAATACTTCAGTCCAAGTCATAATGTGGAACGTGAAATCTACATATTTTGACGATCAAAACAAAACCCAGGTGAAACTGTTGATGCGTTTCTTACCAGACTGAGAAAGCTAACTCCGAATTGTAAATTCAACAATGTGGACAAAGAAATAAAGTCTCCCCAGACCCAGATATGACTCTTAAATGACTTTTGGATCTTGCCAGTGCTTTTGAAACCTCAGAACTTCAGGCCTGGAAAACAAACATTAAACAGGACAGATCACAGCCACACCCAACACAAGAAACAAAAAATGGACCACCTCTAGGCCCCAAAAGGCAAATGCTGAACAGCGAAATCAGCCAAAAATGACATGCAGGAATTGTGGAGGTACGTTTCCCCATCAGGGTGGTCAGTCAGCATGTCCAGCAAAAGGCATCCAGTGTCGAGCATGCAGGAAATTCAACCACTACGCCCGCTGCTGTCTCTGACCCTGCCAAAAAGGTGAAACAACATGGACAGAAAATGAAACCAACTCAGAGCACACAAAAGATGACATGGCCTAACCAATGCAGGCAAGTTAAAACCATTCTTACTAATGATGCTGAAACTACCCCCATCAGTCATGTAGTTGCTGCCGACTCAAGCACAGATGAGGAGTATGTTTTCGTCACAAAGGATGCAGAGGGCAGAGAACCACCAGTGAGGTCAGTTATGATAGCTGGTGAAAGCATTGATGTTCTTGTCGATTCAGGAGTGTCAGCTAACCTCCTGGATGGAAAAGCCTACAGCAAACTGAAAACCAAATTCAAACTTGAGCAGTCGAGCAAAATAATTTATCCCTATGGAGCAAAGACTCCCTTCATGGCAAAGCCACCACAATGGTCTCTGCCAGTGGACGAGCAACTCAGGCAGCATTCTATATTGTTGAAGGAAACTACGGCTCACTACTGGGCATGACACTGCAACTGCAATGGGACTCATACATGTGGTGCACTGCACTCAGGCCATACCACAGGATCTGTCTAAAGCTGATCAGCTGCTCCTGCAATATCCAAGTCTCACCTCAGGTATGGGGAAGCTGAAAAATTCCAGGTCAAACTGTACATTGACCAAAGTGTGCAACCAATCGTCCAGCCCCACCTTTGCATTCCCTTTCACATGAGGAAGAAAGTAGAATACGAATACGAATTACTTTATTTATCTCCAAAGGGAAATTCATTTGTCTGTCAGCTCATCAACCATTTGCAGAACAATGAAGAAGCCTGATGGCTGAAGATACAAAGGATCTTCTATATTTCTCCGTCCTGCAGTGAAGAGAGAGGAGCCGTCCACCACCACTCTTTTCTTGGTCCATCAAGGTGTTATGAAGAGGATGATCTGAGTTGTTCAGAATGGCCTCCACCAGCGTGTATCTCTCCACCACATCCTCAGTGAGTCCATCAGGGAGACATGACTGAAGTCAAGTGCCTTAGGATGTTTAGTCTGTATCCTAGCAACGACTTCATGGAGAACTTAACATGGAACTTCAGCAGTAGCCGTTGGTGGGATGTACACATGTATTGTTTTGATTTGAAAAAATGTCTACTTCCTGAGTCTTCATCTATATTTCCAGCTCCTCATCACTCTTGTTGGGCAGAGAGTTGATATTTTGCATGAAGACTGACGGCAGAAAGGACCTACAGTACATCTCTACTTCCAAGCCTTTAACCTCTGCACCACCAGCACAGAAACCATGAAAGCACCTCCTCATCCAGCTGGAACAGGGTGGCATCCTCCAGACTTGCTCCATTTTCAATGACAGAAGCTCCACTCCTGAGGAATCTCCTCTCCCCACAGAAGTATCCATCAGTAGTTGACAAAATACGACAAAAACATACAAAAACACAACAAAATAAAGCAAAGGTTGAGTAAAAACTCCCAGTGCTCCCAGTTGAAGCGCATGTTCTGGAAGAGGAGGAGCTACAATGCTTGGAGGCCCAAGGCATTATTGAGAAAGTAGAGGGTTAGACACCATGGGTGTCACCCATTGTGGCATCCCCAAAACCAAAAAACCCAGAGAAGATATGTCTCTGCATAGAAATGCACCTGCCTAATACAGCTGTCCAAAGAGAAAGACACATAGTGGATGACATCATGCACGATCTCAATGGTGCAACCATGTTCTCAAAACTAGACCTCAATGCGGGATATAACCAACTGGAACTAGCGCCTGAATCCAGGTACATCACTACATTCTCAACGCATATCGGACTGAGATGGTACACAAGGCTCATCTTTGGAGTCTCTTCAGCAGCAGAGGTTTTCCACGCGTAATCCAAATTGTACTCCATGGATTACTGGGTGTCAGGAACTTAGGTGATGACATCATCATTTTTGGTACCACTCCTGCAGAGCATGACCGTTCCCTGGAATGACAGCAATCTCACCATCAACAGGAACAAATGTGAGCTCCACAAAACATCTCTGGAGTTCTATGGCTATGTCTTCTCTGAGAAAGGTATCTCACCTGACCCTAAGAAAATACAAGCCATCACATGCATGTCACTCCTGGAGAATCCAAGTGAAGACCGCAGCCTACTGGGGATGGCCAACTACGGCGCTCGGTTCATTACGGATTTCTCCTCAATTACCCAGCCGCTACTTGAGCTCACAAAGAAAGATGCAGAGTGGTCAGGGAAATGAAACATCCAGAGGCCCTCAGTCAAGTGAAAAACAGGCTGATCAGCAATCCAGTCATGAGCTACTTTCTCCCTGAGAGAAAGACAGATGTCATCGTGGATGCAAGTCCAGTTGGTCTTGACAAGACATACATTGTAGCTTATGCAAGCAGGGCTCAGACTCCAGTCGAACAGTGATACTCCCAAACAGAACGAGAGGCACTGCCAATCGTTTGGAGTTGCGAGCATTTTCATGTCTATCTCCATGGAGCTCCAAAGTCCAAGCCTCCTGCACGGATAGAAAGTTGGGCCCTCAGACTGCAACCTTACAGGTTCAAAGTGGCCCACAAAGCTGGGAAGTCGAACCCAGCAGACCGCATGTCTCGCCATCCACAAACACTTCACACACCTGTTAGAATTGGATCTTTTATTAGAAGCCCAAGAACAAACTGGAGAAGTCTTCAGTCCACAGATGAAGAATTTATTCAGGTCACAGGTAAAGTACAGCAGCGCTGGGTGCGTAGTGACTGAGCTCACTCAGGATCTCAGCCAAAACGAACACAGCGTTGAGAAAACAGTTCACATTTATAATTCACAGTTATCTTCTTGGGCTGGTCCTGCCCCATACAGAGGTTGGACTTTATGATAGAGTGTGATAAGTCAGATGATGCTGTCCATTCTTGGTTTATGATGTGTGCGCAGGATATGTGTTAAGTCAGGCATGTATCTATTCTAACAGACCTAGCTGACAGAGAGAGAAGACACTGCAGAAGACATCTTGTCCTTACTTTTCAGGTGAGAGTCACCGCTAACTGGTGTCGTAGGGACACTCATCAGGTCATGCGAGTTCAAGCACAGGACAGAGCACACACAGTGTCAGATCATCTATTTGTAACAGAACAGTGCATACATGATGTCAACTCACAGTTAATCGTAACATTACTAAATAGTGCCTATAGTGTCAAATCATAGCTTATTCGTAATATTCCCCCTTTTGACATGATTTTATCATGTCAATCAAATGAGGTAGGTCCTCTATCTTTGTATTGTATCACATTTATCAGTGGTGACCATCCCAAAGGGCCCCAAACTGCAGGTGACCACAACACTGTAGGATGCAACACAATCAGACATGAGGTCTCAAAACTTTATCACATCAGTAATCAACAGAATCCCTAAATTATTGAGCAGAAGCAGTTTCTTCACTGCTTGTAGCACCCAATATGTGAGCGACTATGTGTAAGCTGTTCTTCATTGCATCATCACACATGATGTTGACACTGAAATGCATGTCTCCTTCATCACAGCACATGCAGTACCCAAAGCAATTACTCTTGAAGAAGTAAAGAGGGAGACTTTAGGAGATCCACTGCTGCAACATCTTGTCAAAGTGATTCACTCAGGTGACTGGAACAGCCTCCATAGCAATGCTTCACAGGTTTATCAATCAATCCTGGAAACATTTTACAACATCAAAGAGGAGCTTACAACTCTGGGGGGAGGCAGCCTCATTCTCAGGGGCAACAGACTTGTCATATCTCAAACCCTGCAATCTAGAGCTCTTGCACTTTCTCATGAGGGGCATCAAGGCATTGTCAAAACTAAGCAGCTGCTCCGAGAGAAAGTGTGGTTTCCAGGAATAGACAAAAAAGCCGAAGAACTGATATCCCGCTGCCTTCCTTGTCAATCATCCACACCCAAACTGAGCATCAGCCACTACAAATGTCAGAATTCCCACATGGACCTTGGAAAAATGTTGCAGTGGACTTCTGTGGACCCTTCCACAGAAGGTGACTATCTATTGGTCATCCTGGATGAATACTCAAGGTTTCCCTTTGTCAAGATTATGCAATCTACTTCAGTGTGCAAACTCATCCTTGTCATGGACAAAATCACCACTTCTGGTGGGCATACCAGAAGTGGTGAAAAGTGACAACGGCCCTCCATTCTCAAGCAATGACTTTTCAGATTTTGCAATGTACCTTGGTTTCCACCACAGAAAGATCACCCCCTACTGGCCACAGGCCAACGATGAAGTCAAAAGATTTAACAGAACTCTGACCAAAGCAGTACACACAGCTACGCTAGAAGGCAAGCCATGGAAACAGGAGCTATGCTAGTTCCTTCGGAACTACCGTGCAACCCCTCATCACACCACGAACTGGCCTCCAGCTGAAGTATTCTATGGTTGACCCATGGCAATAAAGCTACCATCCATCTCTCATCGTCCCAATGATGAAGCTCTCCGTCTAACAGACAGATTGAAGAAAGACAGGGTGAAACACTTTTCAGACAAAAGGAGGAACCCATCACACCCTGAACTCAAGGAGGGTGATGTTGTCCTGATACATCAGAAGAAAACAGAAAAACTCATAACACCATTCAACCCCGACCCATACAAAGTCATCACAGTGAAAGGAGCAATGGTCACTGTACAGAGACATGAACACAAAATCACAAGGCACAGATCACACTCCCATTACAGAACAAACTCCTCAAACACAAACCAGAAGTCCCATTCACAACAGGAGACGATGACAACAGTGATGATGACAGTGTTGGCGGATATGCAGGTAATCCTGAATGTGTTAACCCTGAAGCCAGGAGGAGATACCCTGTGAGGGTAAACAGACGACCTCCTCAAAGACTTTTGTCTCATCACTTTTCATAGCCTTTTCATAGCAAAGGCTATGAAAAGTGATGAGACATTGACAAGTTCCCCCTACAGCCTCTCATCACAGTTATGTTTGTGTTGCTGATTAAACACCTGTAACAGGTGTTTAAAAATGTTCAGAAACACTATTTTCAGTTATTGATTTACTGTTATATACATGACCTTTGAATTAATAGCGCACTACTGGATCGTAGCTACTCCTATTTTCGAAAAACATTTATTTTGGTTAATCCAAGTCCTATCAGTTTGAGCATTGCTAAACCCAGGGAAGGACATTTCAATGGAAAGAAAAGGAGGGATATAGTGTTGTGAGAATGAGGCAGTATCGCTTTAAGAGACTGAGGAAGTCATGTTGTGTTTTTACTGCTGGGGTTAGTAGCTGCAGCATGAGCTGAGACTGACAATGTAGCATGCTATCCGTAATGGTTTCGTGTAAAAGAAAGTTCATTGAAGCTTCAAGTCCAAACACATGAACCCGTGAGGACATTGAGTTTCTACAGCTGTGTGCTTGACTTCCTGTTCCAATATTCAAATCCTCAGGAAGATAAACAATGTGACTTCAGACACTCTCATCATATGGGATGGTAACTGTGTTCACAAAAACAATGCAGACAAAACAATGAGCAAAGTTTTGATGAATGCTGAATGCTACTGTTAAGTAGCTGGAAGTCATCAGGTGAGCTCAGTGCCAGGTTAAAGGTGCATGGAGGAAAGTGTGACTGTGTGTGTGTGTGTGTGTGTGTGTGTGTGTGTGTGTGTGATGAGATGGAAAGTGGCAACATGGCCCCTCCTGGTGATTTCACTGTGTTGTGGCTGCTTCACATTCCTGCGACCAGCTCTTCAGGTTTCATCTTAACAAGCCTTTATTTGTGTATCTCTGTGTGTGTGTGTGTGTGTGTGTGTGTGTGTGTGAAATGCTGTCAGTGAATAATATAAGCCTGGGTGTGTCTCTGTTGTCTGTGAAGTTGTCTATTGGTGTATTGTGTTCTTTAGTCATCTCATCTTTAAAGATTATTCATAATTATGTGGCTCTGTCGGATGCAGATGTTATTGATGACAGTACAGTATCATTTACTGTATAAACTCTGATGTTAACAGCAGTGGCTTCTGCATTTTTCATCACTGAATCATAGTAAAACTGCATCTCTCAATCAATACATTCAGAAATAATTGTAATACTTAAATTTATCTGACCTAAATGCAGATGCAGATGCAGATGCAGATGTGTGGTGGTGGTGGTGTGTATGTGTGTGTGTGTGTATTTGTTTTTGAAGTTTGATTTTACCTGTGATTCTCTCTGAATCAGTTTGCCACGTTAGGAATGCCTAACTGTACCTCTGCACCTGTCTTGTCCCTTGGCATTACAGTATGTTTACAGTATGTTTGCAGCACTTCATACATTAGCTGATGTTCCTCCACTTATTCCACAAGAAGAGGTAGTTTGACTTGAGAAATAGGAGAAAGTGTTGCACGGTTCACGCAACTTCAGCATGAATTCATATGTATAATGATGGACTGCAGTAGAATGAGTGTGCATTTGCTCTGTTCCCATTTGAATTCTTTATTGTTTTGATGAGCTCTTATTTATGATTGGACTGAATTTTTTTTTGCAATCAGCTGTGTTTTTTTTTTTATTTTAAACAATAACAACACAGATACAAAACACACACAGAACCCCACCCCACCCCCCATCCCTCCACCCCTTCTCCCCCTCCCCACGGACCACACAGTTCAACAGATGATTGGACTGGATTGGATGTCCAACCTGTGCACTCACAGACAGCAGCTCTGTGTCACTGTACTGGAAGCCATGAGTACTGACACCCCAGATCAATCTGTCTTTAAAGGACCAATTGTGTCTTCACACAGTAAATTAAGTTCACACATTAAACTAAGTTCTGGCCAGTAGAGACTACTTTCACACACACTATGTGGTTGATGTGAATATCGGCGAAGCTTCAGCTTGATTTTATCCAGATATGTGATACCTGATGTGACGTGTGTATTATTCCTGCTGACTCACTGTAACTGTCCAGACTTACTGGAACATTGCAATACAAAAGGAGGGACACAGCAGCCTCTCCACCCTCCCAGGACAAAGAAAACCTGCAATAAGATAACTCTTTCTTTTATTTGACCACCTCTGGACAGTTTGTGAACGTAACTTTGGCGTCTTTCATTATTTATGAAGTTGATTTGGTTAACTTGCTATCAAACAGTTAAGCCTTCTCTTGCCTCTCTTCACCACTGCCGTGTTTCCGAGCACCCCTTTTCTTTTTTGGTGGCAAAGTACAAAACATTTTGGACAAAATGAACTTCTGTGCACCGTGCAGTGCAGGCAACGGAGGAGAAGTCATGTGAAATGCTAACTTTTTGCCCAGGCTTGAGGTTTGGACTGACACTCTCCTCCATGTCTGTCAGAAAGTTTGTGCATGATGTGAACCAGTTGCCACCCTTTCAGAGGCTACAGTGTAGGGCTATGTTTTGCCATTGATTTTCTGAATCAATTACATTGTGATTCTCAAAGTCCCAAATCACTTTAATTCAATATCAGTGTGATTCAATGTCTATGTATTTGTCCAGCTCTTCACTTTCATCACAGTTTGAAATCTGAAATGGAGGCACACACCTGCCTTTGATGGTTTTACTGGGCCTTTTCAGTCATTGGTTGTCTTGTGCAGAGGTGTAGTTCTGTTCGTGGCTCATTTCAAAGGTTATGTTATGGCTCACTTCAGAGTTGATGAAACCACTCTTCCTATAATGAAAGGTTTACATATGTTTACTGACTTGTGTTGAGTTAATGAAGCAGCATTAGAAACACCCATTCCAGACTATGACTTTCCATTTTTGCCTACAATTTAATCAGCTGTGATGCTCATATGTTAAAGGCAGATGCCAGACACTTCTGAGGTGGATGTTTCTGGTCTTGTCTTGTGTGTTACTCAATCTTTTGATAAAGGTGGGGAAATAAATAGCTTAACTTTCAATGTCAGTATTAAAGTTTGGGATTCTGTGAACTGTGGATATTATTATTTCATCACTTTGAGAAGAATTTTGTCCCGATGGCTCCAGCTTCACTTGCCCACATGAGAGTGTAAAAGACATGAAAAGATCAATTAATCTCGGTTGTCTGAATTGATTTTGGATTATGCAAATGTAGACTGAATATCAGGACTTTTTTTAATCCAGCCATAGCCTACTATAGAGTGGAACAGGGACTGCTGTCTTCGGCTGTAACAGGCTGTAAACCTAAGAAGACGGGTTTTTAAAATTGGATACCTAAATATATCAACTTGAAATGGTGTAATCAGTATGATTAATCTGAAAAGCATGCAGGACATGGGTAAAGATCTCTCAGAGCAATGACAACTCAGAGCAGTGGAGTTAAAGGTGGAGTCTGGAGGTTTGTTCGTTGCCGTTCGCAAACAAAACATTCAAACTGGGCCGCTCCTCTCGGCTCAGCTGTGCAGCCTCCTGCCGCTGACAGCAGCAGTTGTCAGGACAGGAAAGTAATACAGTCGGAGTGAAGCGCTTGAGCTGCGGGCCGGTAACGGGAGCCTCAAGTGTTATGCTGCAATGAGTAGGAGGGCCGTTGTGGTGAGCTGGGAAGCGGGTGCTAGCGGTGAGTGCTAGCTGCTACCGCTAGCAGAAGTTAGTGTCCGGCATCGTCATTGGCTGGAGAGAAAACACTGACTCTCCAACCAGAAACGTCCCCGTGCACAACAAAACAAAAGACCAAAATATAGGCGGGGGGAGGGGGCCCTGCAGACAGTCACCACCACACAGGACTAGAAACCCACAGGTGATGACTAAGCCGGATTTCATCTGTATATGTCTAGTGTTCATTTTTGAACAAAAACCTCCAGACTCTACCTTTAAGAACTCACTAAAATCATTGTTCATTTTCTGTCTCCTCAGGGAGCTTGATCCAGCATACGTCCAGGAGTTTGGAACTTCACCTCCTTTGCTCCCTGCTCTTCCTTCCTCTTCTCCTTATCCACCTCCTCTGTCTTCTACACCATCACCATCCCACAACAGCAGAACATGTTCAGTAGGAGAGGTTCAACTGCGCATCAATAACAGGTAGGAGAACCCCCTCGAGTCCTGGACTGACAGTAGCCTGGAGGTTAGGGTCATTGTCTGAGCCTGAGACCGGCCCGACCAGGTGACAGTGTTTCACATTACAGCACAGTGTCCACAGTATGTCTCCTCTTTACAGACAATCAAACAACTCTGAATTGTAGTTTAAAGTTAAACATCCAGTTCGCTATCAAACTAAGGCCCATAACGGGATGTGGGACCTGCCGGGCTTGGGTTGGCTTGGGCTGGATTTTTGGGCCACACTACACTGTTCCTTTCCTCGCAGTTGCCTGTCATTACTTAGCTACTGTAACTAGGTGCTGTTGTGATTGGCGATGACACTGCTATTGTGGCATGTATTAGGAATGGACAGGAATCTGAATATAGGGATTTGATAAAAGCCTTCAGTGACTGGAGTCACAAAAACTGCCTCATACTTAACACCTCAACGACAAAGAAAATGATCATGGATATCCGTAGGTCCAAGCCCCCTCTTCAGCCAGTGAATACTTGTGGAGTGGACATCGAGGTGGTGACAACCTATAAATATCTAAGTGGACACCTGAAGTTGGACTGGTCTGTTAACACAGATGCGCTCTACAAAAAGGGGCAGAGCCGCCTCTTTTTCCTAAGAAAGCTCAGATCTCTAAACATCTGTAATAAGATGCTGCAGATGTTCTATCAGTCTGTGGTGGCAAGTGTTTTATTTTATGCTGCAGTCTGCTGGGGAGGAAGTTCAGGAAAAAAGCAGGCAAAGAGGCTGGATAAGCTTGTTAAGAAGGCTGGCTCTGTCATTGGAGTAAAGATGGACTCTCTGGAGGAGGTGGTGGAGAGATACACAATGAGGATGATGGAGGCCATCCTGAACAACACGGATCATCCACTTCATAACACCTTGATGGATCAAAGAAGCAGCAGTGGTGGACGGCTCCTCTCTCTTCGGTGCAGAACAGAGAGATACAGAAGATCTTTTATACCCACAGCTGTCAGACTCTTTAATTCTTCTGCAAATGGTAGATGAGCTAGCAGACAAATGAATTTCCCTTTGGGATCAGTCAGTATTTTCTATTTTATTTCTAAGCGCGGAAGGCCTGTTAAAGCCAAGTCAGCGGACAAAGCGCATTTCATACTACATCATTTTATGTAGGGTTATGTTAGCATCTCTGTGTTCGCCTTCATTAGTGAAGTTTACAACCCAGCAGCCTCAGCAAATATGACTCAAGATACAATGGCATTCAGCGTTCTGTAACGAGAGCTAATTCCGCCCCCAATCACGTAACCGGTTCGGTTGCCGGGCAACCAGATGTTTACAATGGACGTCACAGAGTGTCATGGCGGCGCCTACACTCGGGTGCTGGAGAGAACGGTAAGAAGTCGGGGTCCGCGTGCTAAGCGGTGCAGGCAGAGAAGCTGAGGCAGTTTAGTCTCTCGTCGGACTCTTTCTCTGCCGAAACACGTTACTCTGAGCACACTACTGACCGACTGACTGA
Source organism: Caranx ignobilis (assembly GCA_021432705.1). Lineage (NCBI taxonomy): Eukaryota > Metazoa > Chordata > Actinopteri > Carangiformes > Carangidae > Caranx > Caranx ignobilis. The sequence continues at coordinate 1,740,024 of MU269987.1, read as the reverse complement.
CGCCACTTACTCCTCCGTAGTGTGTGAGTATCGCATTCAATTAGTATTGCGTGAATTTTTTTATTAGCTAGTAGCCTAGCTCTTGTTTTTTTTGGCAAGAGGAAGGATTTGAGTTTTGTTGATGGACTAAGTTCAGAACTCAACCTTTGATTTTGTTTTTGATTGGAAAGTAATAACTTTGCCTTTGTCATGAATATCTGAATCAGTTTGTGTTGAGTTTTTCTTGTTGTGTTGGAAAACATCATTTATTTTGGGTTATATGCTGTAAAAGGGCAAAAGCCATCACAGGAAGGCTACTAGCCTACACATGTTGCCATCCAAGATTACAATCTAATCAACTAATAAACAGGGAGCAGTACAATGGAGAATAATGCATAAAAAGCAGTATGAGAGCTAGAGCCATCCTTTATTTATTTCCTATGAGGATGTTGACTTTGTTGACTGTCATACACTGAGTCATTTGAAATGCCATTGCCCATAACTTGGCTGCTTGTTCACCTTTAGTGATCTTGCGGTTGGTGGAAAGCAGGTTGATGCTGCATTGCACAGGTTTACAGTGTTTCTCTTATGTGAAGTTCATGAAGTGTTAGTGGCATTTAATGGACCTTTGTAAACACTGGGGTATAGCTGACAGGGACATCCTGTCTGGTAATGGTTCCTTCCAGTTTAGATAAATTCATGAATGTGTCACCCTGTGGGAGAGATGTGAAATCAGTCACAGGTTCACAGTTGTCAACTGAGGGGTCATCACCCCTGGTGACAGGATGTCCTGCCTGTGCTTCCTTTCACTGTGTGTGTTTGTATTTGTGTGATTTTGTGCATCTTGAGCCAAAAGTGGGAAGAGTTTTGATTATAAAGAAACCACATATCTCATGTGTTAAGTGAGTTTGGCCCATTTACTAATCCAAAACCACCATTTTTTTTCTGAACCTTACACCTGTGCTGAGTCTTTACCACGTTACCTCTTTTTAAACCACTCTGATGCTTTCTGCTCTTTCACCTGTCAGCCTGCGGTAAGCAGCAGTGGCTTGATCCAAATTTCTAAATGTGGAAGTAACGGGCAGATGTGACTCACAGTTTTCCATTTTTGTTATTTAATGTGGGAGCACCATGTTAAACAAACTATTCATGATAGCTAAGGTTTTCAAAGACGTCTGGGGAGGAGAGAAGAGATTTGTTTGGACAGGAGAAATTCTATCCACTTTGGCACCATTTTTAGTAATCGGTTGATCCTGTCATTGTTATCTTTCATTTGGATTAATACATCCATGCTTTTCACTGACACAGCTGCCTACTGCTGCCAGAACTGCAGAGTCAGGTGATGATTTTCCATGAACTCATCACTGTGATCTATTTTTGATGTACAAACATTGATTGGAGCAGCTTCATTTAGGGCACAAAGAAAATGCAAATGAAAAGAGGATGCACTTCCAGAACACTTTGTACATTTTCTTTTATGTGTCACTGTGCTCTTAAAATAGTGTAGAACAGCTATTTAACAGGAAAAGGCCCATCCACATGCACTTGCACTAGACCTGCTCCACTTTGCCTGCAAGGACTATACTGAAGTGGACGATGCAGTCCTTTATCTGCTACACCATTCTTACTTGGATTAACCAGGTTAAATGACAGTTATGTTCATTGATTTTTTGACACCATCCAACACCCTTTTCTTAAAGACAAGCTAAAAGTACTGGATTGTGGACCACCAACAAGACCGGCATCAGGCTGGGTCATCACTTCATCTGACAGTGATGGCTGTTTTCCTTAGGAACTCTCTACAGGAAATGCTGCACGCTTTAGTCAGTGGTGGTCAATGAACTGTCTTATGCTTCAGTCTGACTTGAACACAAGGAGACTGAACAAGATTGTTAAAAATGGAACAATAGGACTGAGATTTGGCAACAGTCTGAAGATCCCCTGCTTGCCAAAAAAGCAAGAGAATTCTCCACAGCAACAACTGAGTCTGTGCTCTGTGGGTGTTTCGCTGCCTGGTAGGGAAACTGCTTCTCAAGAGAGCACTAAATAGGGTGATAAGGTGCACAGCGTGTAAGCGTGGAGTTCATTTTTTGAAGCATCCTCACCTTTGCCACCTGCTCAGTGCTATCCAAAGGGATACCAGTGGTGGAGCTCACCTTTTTAATCAACTACTCATTATTACTGTTATATTATTTTTTACTGTAGCTATACTGTGTGCTTTTATGATTATAATAGTGTCTACTGTGTGTGACAATGAATCACTCCGAATCCCAGAATTACATTGTCATTGGAATATAGACAGCTGTAGGCTTTAATAACACTGCAGTGGCACTGCACTGGTCCCTGTCTCACAGTCTGTCATTGTTGTGATAATGATTTAGTGTGTCAGTAGATGTACTCTCTCTATATTTATCTTTCTCTCTCTCTCTATCTCTCTCTCCCTCTCTCTCTCTCTCTCACACACACACACACAATACATGAAGAGACATGTACCTGCCTTAATTTTCTCGAGACTACCCCTAACTCCCCCAGCTGTCTGTCTGATTGTAACCCCAGACTTGCCTTTGACCTAACCATACCCACTGACCCCAAAATCAAAACTTTTTACCAATTTGGGAGACAATCTTGTCCCCAACTGGACATGCCATCCATCAAGTAACTGGTCTCAAGTCTGAAATTTGTCCCCAAACATAGCCTATGACTGGCACACACACAAACACAGTATGATATGCATAAATGTCTGTGCAGACAAACAGTCTATAAATAACTGACACTCTGCTACAGCTAGTTTCATCCTAATATGGAGGTCAGCTCCTGAAAGTACTCAGCGTGGTATGTGTGTGTGTGTGTGTGTGTGTGTGTGTGTGTGTGTTGCACATGTTTGTGTGTGCAATGAACATAACAGCCTCAGGATGGTGCTGGTGTGACTGCAGACTCTTGTAGTCTTGTTGATGTTTCCTCTGTCCTGTTGTCCTGTTCTACACCATTATCTCAGAAGTATCAAAGTTGGAGTCCATACTCAGCTCATTAATGTCTGGGTTGGGGTCACAGCCAGCAGCCTGCAAGCAGACTTAGATCTTGGATAAGTGACCTGCGTTCTTGCAATATTAGTCATTTGAATATTTTCTACTGGTGATCCCATAGAGTTATATAAACAGGCAAAAGACTATTCTCCTAGAATCCCATGGGCCTCGGGTGCTTATCAGACACCACCAAGGGTACAGGAGTGGGTAGAGGGGTTAGAAGATAGGAAGGATGTTTGTGATTGGTCCAAAAACAGGAAGAGGGCCATCAGAACCCCATGAGGCTGGGTGTTGATCTGCAGAGGACAGACAGATGGATTTATAAACATACACACTGCCTCTCTTTGTCTCCATTCCTCAGACGTTTCTTACGTTGAATCACCACATTTTTCTGAAATAACATCATGACAGAATTGCTCACACACATATGAACTGACTCAGCCTCCACTTCTAGGTTCGCCTCATTTATCAGGTAGAGATCCTTTAGGAGCTTCCAGGGGTGCTTGAAGATGTTCACGGGCAATGAAGAATCTTCTTGTGTCACCTTCATGATTTTCCAAAGGTCCATGAAGAGGTACCCAGAGTCTTTCAACTGAATCCAGGCATCCTGTTCAGACACACACATTTAAAGTATGTCCTCTGCACCTCTCGCTCCAATTTAGTGTTCCGGGTAGATTAGAGAGATTATTATTATGGGCAGAAGGAGCAGTTTCCCACGGCAGCAGATAAGGTCTCTGTTCAGAGAGACACACCCTGTGCACGCACACACACACACACACACACACACACACACACATAACGGGTTGTTAACACAGTTTAAATTAGACCATGTCTTTACAGCAGTATTTTTTTTTAAATCCACTGAGTTTGTTGTGAACCCGGTGCAGATTCAATATTACATATAAAAACACTTTTACTATTATGAATATAACACATTTAGAAGGCTGAGTGCATTGTCGCTCAGTGCTATAGTTTACATGGGCTGTTGCACACTAGTCACCAGTCTACTCTCTCAGCTGGGTTTTGTTAGGTTGCTGGGGGGGGGTTCTTTCTAAAGCTTCAGGACTTTGGGGCATGTGGCCTGCAGTACTGACCATTTCTGACCAAATACTCACAGCATTTTGTTTCATTCATAACTTGAAACTAATGTTGCGCATCATTTCAGTGTGCACTTTTCCACAGGTAAGGAAGACCCCATATATGTTGGCATTATCCAAATGACACAGGGTTGGAGGGCATTTTATGTAGATGTGAGGAATGTCCTACTGGGTGGAGACCCAGCAAGTCAATGTGCTCTGTCAAGGACACTGACCTGCTTGAAAGGTCTTTGAACTATGGGAGGAAACCGGGGACCCTGGAAAGAACCCACTCAGACACAGAGAGAACATGCAAACTCGGCCCAGAAAGGCCCCAGGTCTGGGAGTTGAACCCAGGATCTTCTAGCTGAGAGAGAAGAGTGATAATCACTGCATCGTTGTACATGTGAAGCACATCACTGCAGAAGTGCAGAATTGATATTATATATTGATATTATTGATATTATTGATAATGGAGGGGACTGCCAGAGTCATTCAGGTTTATCCTTGAATATCTGAGCAGGTTTTGTGAAGTTATTTTGGGTGAGTGAGACACATGAAAGAAAGATCACATGCAGCAACGCGCCACAGGTTAGACTTGAAACTGGGCCACTGTGGTGGATCTTCTACCACAAGAGGCATCGGGGTCTGTACAGGTTCATGTCATTAGCATGGCTAAATGATTGCTGACTGATATTTAAAATCATAGTTTTTCTTGACAGAATTGATACTTAATGATCAATATTGCACTAATAGCTTTTTCAATTAGGAATAAGTAAAAACCTCTTTAAAGTCTACTTGCTAATACTGATAGATTGAATATATGTGTCCTGATGTCTCTGAACTCCAGTTTGTTGAACAGTGATAATCTAAGAATCAGCAATAGTGAGTTCATTGTTCACTGTTGAGCCACATGCTGCATCATGAGATGTGTTCCTCCTCACGGCTTCACAATCCATTTTTATTGCTGTTCTCAATAATCGACTGTTTTCAACAGCTCTCTCTCTCCCTGTTTATCTGTCCTCCTCTTCTTACTCCCAGCCCCCCCACCCCCACTGTCCTCCCTCTCCTTCAGCTCTCTTACTATTTGCAGTATTAACAGTCAATTTCAGTTGCTTCAGCCGTCAGTATCCTCTCCTTAAAAATTCTTATCTGTCTGCAGCCTCCCTCCCTTTCTTTCCACTCATTCCTGGCTCTCTCTCTTTTCCCGCCTCCTCTCTCTCTCTCTCTCTATCCCCAGATGTTCAGTGTCTCTCGCTCACACACAGCTACTATTCAGACCGAGTTGGGCCAAGGATGTTTACTTCATGCTTTTATCATACGACAGCCTAATGACACTTAATTGCTTCATTTGCTTAATGATCTTGGGGCTGGAGGCTCATGTAGCGCGACTCAATCCAGTGTGCTGACCACAGACTGGAACTGGAGTGAAGACACAGATCATATGTGGTAGAGACAGCAGCAGCAGAGGCGAGCAGATGCTTATAGAAAATGTAGGATCAGAGCAGTTCCCTGAGTTGTATTATTTTCACTGGAAGCGCAGCAGCAGACAGTGGACTGCAACTGTGGGTAGTAGTTTGTGTTAACTTTTTTGAAAAGGAAGGGGTTAGTTTGAAGCTTAAAAACGGAGAAAGTGCAGAAAAAAAATAGAAAAGATGTGGTGTGGCCTGAAACTTCAAGTTAAACAGACCATGGAATAGTAGGACGTGGTTTTGGAAGTCTTACAAACAGGAAGACACATAAAGGATCGGCTGGCAAGAGTAGAGTTCAGTAGAAAGGGCGTAGAAATGGAATATTAAAATTTCATAGAAGAAGAAAAGATTTGAAAAGTAAAACAAAACCAAAAGTAAGAGAGCAGAAAGTGAAGTGGACTTTGAATCAAGCAATGGAGCTGCTGGAGGTGTTCTATCGCAGGAAGCTCCGTAAGAAGCAAAAGAAAGCGGATCTGGGCCGGTCAGACGGGACGCTGTGTCGGTCGCCCTCAGAGGCCAGCGTCAATATCCTGGCAACTGGTCTCATCTCTAAAGTCCTCAGGTTCACCTCCAGGTAAAACCAGTCACACCTTGGATGTACTCATTTAGGCAAGAGCTGAGGTTAATGCAGGTCAAAGTGAAGCTTAAAGAAAACTTCTGTTGTCTGCATTTAGATTTGATACTCACTGTGTCCCACTTTGATAACTGCAACCAAGGAAAACTTTGTGCAATATGTACCATATGATATTTGTATAAAAATAGACTATAGATATATATAGACTACATGTCTGTAGGTGCTGGCATAATTGTGATATAACATTTATGAGAACGTGTTGTGTATAACTTGGACATGACACTTCAGACTTGTTTGACGCCTTTGATTACTCACACATGACCTTAGTGACTCACTCATGGCCTTTGCAGCCCTGACATCACAGTGGGACCTCTAGAATTTGGACCTGAATTATATATGGTTTTATGACTCTGGCATGACCTTGAAGAAAAAGTGTCATAGTGTGAATGCAAAGCTGATTTGATACAAGAAGGCATGCCCCTAAATTTACCATTAATGATACCTGAAATAACTAATGTGGTCAGAGTTTCAGAATTAGACTTTGATTCGGAAAAAAAACAAATCAAACAGCACCACATCCATACCCCTCCCTCTGGATCTGAAGGACAGGGTGAACATCAGTGTAATGAGGATGATAACGTGTTGATGTATTTCAGTTATGTCCTGTCATTACCCAGGATGCTGGGCTTCAGAGACATTCTGTCTTTCATGTCTCTGTCTCCTTACTCCGATAAAATCTCTTCCTGTTTATCTTTGAGGATGGAGCAGCAGAACATGTGGAATATGACGAGGATGAGGAGATTATGGCTTAACTGCCATGCTAGTTATGTCTTTGTTATCATAAGTGGTCAAACATTAATTCTCACTACAAACAGCAACAGTCTGTTCTGTCACTGAAGCATCACAGTGAAGATTTCTTAACCAGTTTATTTACTCTGTGTGTTCACGTCACAGATACAAACACAATCATGAGAAAGAGCTCAGGATGCCTCAATACTTGCGTCCGTGTGTTTTTTAATGAAAAGCCTCAAGCCTGCGAGTTTTATCTGAAGGACAAACCCACCACCACCTTTAAGAGTTTCATTGGATATGTTATGTGAATGGATAATGGATCATTTGAAAATCAAAAACATGATCAATGCAATTCTGTTTAAAAGTTTTAGACACTGAGGAGTTTGAGTCGAAGCATCCGGTTGGTCCCAAATTCATTCTGCAGCAGGACAACAAACCCAAACGTACAGCCACAGTCACAGAGAACCATCCTCAGAGGACAGGACGAACATACAGTCCTGTTACTAACAGCCAGATCTCCAAAGACTCTGGCCCCCTTCTCATGTCTGTAAAGCTTTTGTAGTTTTCCTGGAATATCTCCACCTCCTGGGTCACTGTGAACCTACTCTATGTCAAGTCAGAAAAATAGATACTGAAAATACAGACACTGAAATCTTCATAGAACCCTCTCAAAATTGCTCCTGCAGCATAAAACGCTTCTCTGGTACAGAGTATAGACTGTATACACAGAAAATCTACACTTTTATGAGATGATCTTGAAGTGTTTAAGTTTTTTTTGTTTAGATCTGAGGGGAAGGGAATGTGAGTTAGATCTGTGTGGAATGTATGTGTGTGTGTGTGTGTGTGTGTGTGTTGTTGTTGTGTTACCATGGGGCAACTGTGATAATATTTATTTTAGAGAAAATCAGTTGTCTGCTTTCAGCTCTGATGCTCAACTCACTGCAGTGGTTCGAGGACTCTGATGGTTGTGTGAATGAGGAAGACACATATAGAAACCATGAGTGTGTGAGTGCTGTATGTTGGTCAGCGCTGTTTAATGCTCTATGTTATCAAGGCTAAAAGCATTTTATTGAATAATTATGTCAAATTACATTTCAACAGCAGATGTTTTTGTCTATGGGATCAAGATAAGAATTTGTGTCAGCTGCCCAAGAATTGGTTTGTTGAGTGCCAGTGTCATAGTGTTTGTGTATTCACTACAGCCATATCGATGAGTCCAACATTGTTCATACACTCGTTCTAACCCAACAGACGCAGTGAGCCAGCATCCCGTCCTCATTCATGGCATTCATCAAAGCTTGCTGAGGCTCGGCAGGAGGCGGAACAGGAGACGATGGACACCATGAGCAGCGCCTGGCACCGCAACTATCACAGCAGGTCAGCACCCACACACAGCTCTGTTCACTAACACCCATCCTTCATGCCTGGGCCCCTGCTCTCACTCTGGGCCCAGATTTATTGTGGGGATCATTTGTTGTGCTAGCCACTTAGCAGCCTTGTAAACAGTTTGTTGATACAATACACAATATGTAATATAAAGAATGCAGAAAAATCATCCCAGAGATTTTGTGTCCAACCAGACTTGTCATCGTCTTCTTATTATTTGTTTGTGTGTTTGCTTCATTTCTGATGCTGCAGTTAAGTCAGAAGACAGTAGAAAGTGAGAGGAAGGAGGAGGAAGGAAGTAACAGGAAATATGCCAGAGGGCACTCAGTGTTTAAAATAAACTCTAACCATCAGGAGGCTGACAGAAAGACTTTCTGAACACACTGTACAAGTCTAATTTTGCATCTCAGGAGACTAACAGGAGAAACTTCTGTTGAGTGAGGAAACACTGCTGTTTGGATGTAGAGTGAATTGGATGAAATCTTCACACAGCTTACTGTTACTGCTGTGAGAGTGGACATGTGTCACAGCATGTCAGCATATAAGATCACTGTGGGTCTCCTCTTTCAGATGGACTGATACACCCACCAGTACAAACAAAGTGCTGTCGAGCTTCTTGTTGAGTCAACTATGTTTTAAATCCACTCTGTAGTAAAAACACACATGCATTCGGGTGGTTGTGAGAAAGATCTAACTGGATTAACCTCTGTTTGTCTGTGTCTGTCTGTGTTACTTGTTTTAGTATTTTAGTGTTCTGAAGAGATGGTTGGAAGCCTGGATTTTGGCTTCAGTGCTTTCGATCCACAGCAGCTTCTCAGTTGGCCATAGTTCATGTTCAAGTCAGACATATAACATCAATCTTTTTTACAGGAACACATATGAAAGTATCTGTGAAGAAATTCTAACAAGCAGAGGCATTTATAACCTTCAGGTTTACCTGAGGAATTGATGGACAGTTGTTGTTTGACTTTACTTAATGATATCAGACAACACGAGTTGGCTGATATCTCTGCCAATCTTGGTTCACTGTTACAAAACCTAGCTTATTCACTTTTCCTTATGTTTGTTATGTGATGTGACCTCTGATCATCTGTCAGTCAGTGACCTCCTTTTAGTCTTCATAAATGCAAAATGATTTCCAACATGTAGTAGTTTATTGCATTACTGATGATTTTATGTTGTATTGGTATCTTTGATCATATAATATTGAAACTTATGATGTAATGAATTATTAATATAATTAATGTGATTTATCAATTAAAGAATCACGTAAGTATAGTATTTATATAATCTCTATCAATTGTTCTAAAGAGTGAGGGGTAAATTAAAGGCAGTGACCTGGATGTGTGTGTGCGCACATTCCTGACTCCCCTCCCCCTCACCTCTTGGTCTCCCATGGCAACTGTCCCACCACCCACAGACACATGCACACAGTTTGTTTTGCAGCCGTGCTTTAATCGACGTGAAATGACAGAGGTAGAAGTGAGAGATACTGACGCAAAAAGAGGGAAAGACACAGAGAAACAGACAGAGACTGTTCTCGCTGCCAGGTAATCACATTGTGTTTGGTTGAAGTACTTGGTGGGTCAAACTGTGACGTAGGCACAGACACAAACACTCACATTTACATTCCAGTCAATTATCCAGAGTGAAGTCACAGCAGATTCAGCAGCTCACTTAACAACCAGTAGTGCAGAAGCATCTTTCAGACACATAACTACCCACTGATGTTTCAGTAAGGGTTAGGCACTGTGATGAAATGATCACTGAGGTATCTTATCTTGTACATAACATTAGTGTTCATATGACTCAGGGTAAAAGAAGGGAGAAACATCAAACATCAAACTACAACATTACAGCAGCATTCAGAACACTGCTCTCACCATCATTAACAGCAACACGATAGAGCAAAACACCTTACATGGAGCATTTCAGCATCTCATGTCATCTCGAAACTTGTGCACTGTCAGGTTTAATTAAACAGGCAGCCTCTCGTGTTCAGGGTGACCACTGATTCAGACTTCAATAGCAGAATAAGTTATGAAAAGAAATGGTATCTCCTGACTTCTCATCTAGTGCAATAATAATATATACAGTACTTTTATTATTTATGAAACCACTGCCATTCCCATCAGTTACAGCTGTACTAACATGTTACCACTATGCTGATACCAGCATTAAGTGTCTGATATTTTGTTTTATGAGTCTCCTGCAAAGAATTAAAATTTCTCTCTGTCTCTGTCTCTCAGTGTCTCCACCACTGACCTGTCTGGTGGCTTTGACTCCGGTGGCAGTTACCTGAGGAAGAGTCCAGACCAGTACAGCTCTAGGGGCAGCATGGAGAGCCTTGACCCTCCCCAGTCCTCCCACCTCCACTCTGGAGCTCAGCACCAGCACTCACTTGGCCTCCACGCCCACGGTGGACCCCACCCCACCTACTCCTCCTGCCACCAGCTGTCCTCTGCCAGGTTCAGATACTGTCGTACTGTTGAAGAGATAGTTCCAGGAAGGGGTTAACTTAGCACAGAGACTGGGAGCATGTGGAATCTCCATCAAACATACAAAAAGCTGATTTATATGCTGTATCTTGATTATTCAATAATGTAGAAACTCACCGCAGTTTTAGGAGCAGTCAGTGTCAAACCTTATCTGTTGACCCACTTCTGAATGCAGTGACTAAACACAACATCACAAAACTGATTTCTCATCCTATGGATACCAGCTTTGTATGACTTCATTAATCTGAATTGAATGTTTTAGCCTTAATATGTACTAGGAAAACCTGTGGAATTCTAGCCTCACCAAATACGATGTCAGTATAGTCATTATGTCTCTGAGGGTTGTCCCTTTGGATCTTAACAGTACATACTATTGCTGTACTATATGTACAGTAATGATAGTTAACCCAACTGGAACTTTTGTTCTGTTAACTAGTGTTGCTCTAAAAATATATAGTATGATCAATCTTAAAAGGAAGTGTGGTCACAGTTCAGTTATGATCTGGCATTAAATCTCTTTTCATGTTCCAGGTCTTCCAACAGCATCGATCACCTCCACAGCAAACGAGACTCTGCCTATTCCTCCTTCTCAACTAGTTCCAGTATCCCAGAGTACCTTGCCTCCAACCCCTCCTTCAGCCCAGAGCGATCCTACTCACTGGAGACTGTCCCTCAGAGAGGACGGGGAAGTGATGAGATGCAGCAGACTGACATCCGTTACATCCACCCAGTGTATGATGCCCACAAAGGCCTAACTCAAGAGCATGAGTACAAGTCCACCTCTGCTTTGTTGCTACGCAGCTGTGACCGAGGCGAGGGTGGGGCAAGGGCAGGGCTGAGCCGAGACGTACAAGGTAAAGTTTCTCTTTTCAGGTTAAATTAAGTCATATAAAATAATGTAATTGTGATGTGATGACATCAGTGTCTCTCATTGCACGACTGGTTCATCAGGTGGGGTCCGTCACCGTGGAAGCAGCAGCAGCAGCAGCAGCAGCGGTGGTGGTGTGCCAGTGTCGAACAGGCACAGTGTGGGACCAATATGGAGCCCGGCAGCTAGCCGCAGCTCCTATGAGAGCCTGAGGGGCGTGCCCCCTCCACCGAGGCGTAGTGACAGCTATGCAGCCATCAGGAACCATGAAAGACCAAACTCCTGGTCCAGTCTGGAGCATGCCCGCTCACTACGGTCAGTAGACTCATCCAAAAATATGTGACATTGATATTGTCATTATGCCTCCCTGATTATCATTTCATCTTCCACTTGCTTAACTGTTCACATTAACAGAAATGTTGACCAGGGGTGCCCAAACTTTGCTTGCCATTGTAATTTCTTATAATGTTCTTGTGTAAATGAAATGTCAGTAAAATTAATCTGATTTCATCTGTTACAACTGATTGCATTCAGGTCTCTGCAGAAAGGTTCCTGCCATCACTCAAGTGGCCCTGTGGCCTCAGGTGCAGGTATGTTTTAATTCAGTCACTGTGGTCACTCATTATGAGGTTGGATAGTATCAAATCCCACTATTTGATTTAAGCTGAAATGACTCATAATGCATTACATGCATTATTCCTCCAACCATTACTACTGTGTTTCCAGCTAAAGGCTCATATGGCACAGACTGTCAGCTCCACACAGTGATAGAGAAGAGTCCAGAGAGCAGCCCCACCACAAAGCCCCGGCAGGGCGGGGGCTTTCCCCCTTCACCTCCTGAACCTTTCTCTGGACCTGCAGACTCCTCCCTCCAGTCTGGTCGGCTCATTTTTCCACAGGGAGGGTATTCTGCCCCCCAGCCTGAGCCCCCCCACTATGCACAGATGCCCAGCTCCAACCCAGCCACAGCAGGTTCCTCTGCAGTCTGTCCCACACTTTCCAAGGAGAGCAGCCGACGACAGCACCAGGGACTGCAGGGAAGTGGAGGGAAGGATGACGGAGTGACAGACGGTCAGAGGGATGGAAAGATATCAACCACAGAACACAGACACCAAAATAACATTTCTGTTTCCCAGTGTCTGCAGTCGTCTTACATGACATCTGCCTCTTCAAAGCTCAGGACTCCAGCACACGATGCAGACAGGTAATGATAAAATGTAGTAATCCTCCAGGGTGAAACAGAACCTTTTCAACCAAAGTTTTGGTACTTGATTCACTCATTGGCAAGTGACTCTAAAAAGTTTGTCACTGTAGTTAAGTGAAGTCTGTAGCACAGTGTCAAAAAGTGTGAAAAAAGTGTCAACAGACACTCACTTAACCTTGACAGTATATTTAGTATCAGTAAGGAATATAGTATATTCAGTATATATTTCTGTGTATACACTAGCATTATAGGTATGTTCCAGTACTCACTAGTCAAGATGTCATGTTGTGGTGTGTGGCTGTAAAAATGAATCATGCAGATGGATAGAGGCCACACTTAAATTAGCATATGACAACTTTGACTGGTGAGAGGAGGGTATACTATGGACAAGTTACAAGTATGTGACAATGCTGATATATAAAGATCATTCTCACATTTACGAATATGAGCATTGTAAATTGCTAGTTAATTTAGCCTGTATCTCTTCGGGTGAGGAAACCCATGCAGCAGCAGGGTAAAAAGTCATATCAGACCATAATGTTGTAAGAGTAACTCTACCTTTTACTTTTATCAGCTCTCTGCAGGAAGAGTCTCACCATGGACACTACAAACCCCCAATGAAAACAGCTGGAGGGGGACCAGATGGTCTGACAGGCTCCCAGATGCCTCACCACCAGCCACCTCACAGTCAGAGCTACCCACAGTCCTATTCTCATAAAAGCCATGGACTCCACAGCCATGTGTTCCAGGAACACAACCACACTCCCCACACCCAGTCCATCACTGGATCTAGGCCCCAGGCCCCATCACATGAGTGGAGGGACCCTTACACACCTGTCCTATCCAGGGGAGACAGGAGCAGGTAAGGACATGTGTTGAAATAAGCTCTGTCTGTGTGGAATGTTGAGATAACAGATTTTTTTTTCTGCCTCTGTCATAACTGTGAGAGGTGCTGAGTTCAACTGGTTGTTCATCACTTGCTGTCAGTGATGATGTCTTCTTTCATCTCTTACATTTTGTCCTCCATTTTCCTCTCCTCCCTCCCTCAGATCACAGGACCAGACTAGTATTCTTTCAGATCCAGTGGTGATCTCCAGGCCCGCTCAGGGACAAGTACCACCTACCCACTTAACAGTGCACCCCCAGCCTTGGGCTTCACACACCTCCCAGACTACTCCCTGTCACCATAGTGACTCAGCAGCTATGCCATCCCAACACTGGGACCACAGAGAATGGGACAAAGACAGAGAACATCCACTGACCCGTCTGGAGATTGCCCTCGCTGAGGTGCAGGGATGTGCCACCTCTGACTCTAACCACAGCAACAGTTGCCTTGCTGACAGCAGCCAGGGACCTGCCTCCAGCCTCTCTGTCTTGGAGAAAGTCAGTCACTTTGAGCGGCGTGAACGTGTCGGGAAGCAGCGTAGTCACAGCACAAAGAACTCACACAACAAAGCCACTGTAATAAGGGTAACTCAAATTTGTAACCACAATCACTAATCACTACCATCAAGTGGTGATGACTGTAGTTGACTGTTTTGTATTTGTGGTGTTGAATCAGATGGGTGATAGAGACTACAGCACCTCCTGTAGAGCAGATGACTTGAGGAACATGCTGGAGAGAAGCACCAATGGGACCAAAGCACACAGAACTCTGAGCTGCAGAGGAGGGAACAGCAACCACATGAAACATAGGTAAGAGCTGCAGATCACTCACAAATACAGTGCATCAGATCTATATAATCCAAAAAAAGACCATCAGCGTTTATATATTTATCACAGTTCTGGTCCATGGGTGCATTTGCATTCACTTACCTTCCTATTAAAACCAGCTATTTATGTTTCTTATGTTTAGGACCGCAACTGATCCCAGTTCAGCCCTCCAAAGGAGTCAGAGCAGCTTCCAGCTGGATGTCAGGGACGATGACAGCAGCAAAGACTTCCCCCAGAGACAGGGGATCCAGGAGATCCTGGGCTCCACGCAGGACACGTCCTCCAATAGGTCAGAGTCCTTTTAGTGGTTTAAGAACTCTCCAGTAGATGAGTCTGTCTCAGCCGTCCTCACGTTGGAAACTTGTCTCTATTCAGATCTTACAGGGAATCTTTGAAAGACGCCCAGTCAAAGGTCCTGCGGTCTACCTCCTTCAGACGTAGAGAGCTCAGCAATTCTGTCAGCCCTAATGCTGCTCCTCCTCCTGTGTCCTCCTCCTGTAGCCATCAGCCTACACCTGTCCCTGTCAAGTATCACTCCCTGGAGAAAAAAGGCCCCAAAACCATGCCAAAACCACAGGGCATCATAATCACAGGACAGACTCCACCTGTGGTCGCTTCCATCCACACACCAAAGGAGCGACATGTGGTCAGCCCAGAGGTCCGAGGCCCGAGCCCCCCAGCTCTCCCCAGCGTCCCTCCGGTGGGACACCCTTCTCTGATCAGGATCTGCGGCCGCAAGCGTCTGACTGCAGACCAGAAGAAGCGCTCTTACTCTGAGCCAGAAAACATGAACGAGGTTGGGGTACCAGAAAATGAGGCCGCTGCCCTTTTCAGGCGTGGAGGAGGTAAATATGTGTTTCTACTCCCGATACTGCAGTAACAAACAGACTCTAATTTGTAAAGGGCACTGATTATAAAGATTCAGAGAATTTACTCTTTCTTTCTGGTGCTTTCTCGTCCCCAACTTGCATTAGCATATTTCACATAAAAAGTCACTAAGTGAAAAATCTTAATATTCAGAGTCTCATGGCTCAAAAACAATTTAAAGCTCATTTCAATGGGATAATCAGCCTTTACATTCAAGTATTGTCTATAATGGCTCAAAGTATTTAAGATCCTGAAGCCACACCAAAAAAGCCAGGAAAGGAAATGATTTTGTAGCAAACCATTTTTCTTTCACATGGTCTCGTTTTGGGCTTTAGTTTTTTCAGAACCTTTGAAAGAACTTAAATGAAATTTGTATGGTGGGTTTACATCACACAAACACCTGTTACGGCCACCACTGAATCCTATATGGAAGTTCCTCACAAAATAAATCAGCTGAATAGAAATGTTAGTTTTGTGAGAACATTAGAAACATCTTAATTTTGCATGTGGTTAACTGTGGGTCATGACCCGGATCTCTCTTTGTGTCAGAGACCAGTGTTGCAGACCGGCGGAAGATGTTTGAACTGGCAGCAAGTCATGTCAGGAGTGGACCTCCTCAGTCGGCCACGTCAAAGCCAGACCTGCGGCAGCTTCAGCATGATGCTCTTGTAGAGTACTTGGAGAGGAAGAGAAGTGTAAAGAGAGACGAGGGAGGAAAGAGGAGTGGACCTAGACCTCACAGTGTTTATTTACAACCTGACAACGGCAACCATTCAGGTGAGTAATAGACAGAAGAAAAACTGTGAATGATGGGTAACAATTTGAGGGCTGGATGAAGGATAGAAACCAGATAAAGAAACCATTTAAATGAAAGACTGAGAGAAACAGATGAATTCTCCTCCTCTGTCCTCTTTGCCCTCCTTCTTTTCTTCCTTCACTCTGTCCCTCTTCACCTCCAGTCTCATCCTGTTACTCAGACAGCCTCAGCCTCTCCTCTGCCTCCAGCCTGCTCTCCCTGCAGGACTCTGGCCCAGAGAGGGGTTTCTCTGGGGAGCGGCGTCTCAGCTCCACTCTTCCTTCTGGGGGTGGCCTTTGCAACCTCCAGTCCAACCTCTTCTATTCAGGCAGAGCTACGACTCGAGGGCCTCTGGTGGAGCCACCACACAGGTAACCAAATGATTATATTCATTTTAATGTAATCATTATTACTTTTTTAAATCAATTTTTATTGAAGAATGTATAAAACAATTATACATTATATACATTTGATTTGATTTGAGGTAACAATAGTTAAACCCTATATCCTCTCCCACCCTCCCCATGGTGACTCCCTATGAACCTCCCACCCAGGATCTCTCCCCCCAGTAACAGATAAAACAAAAAAGTCAAGGCCGGTCACACTGCACCTTCTCTATATCTAACTCATGTGCTGCCTCCCACGCCTGGAGAGTCTTACGGCCGGCCCCATTCATACGGGCCACAGACCACTCCATCAGGATAGTTTCAAAGAATGAGTTGAGCCACTGCCGGTCAAGCAAAGGAATGTGGCGGTTGCCACCTGAGGGCCATCGTTTTCTTGCTGCAGTGACACTGGCCCATAGAATGTGCCTATGCTGCAGGGACAGATCTAAAGAGGAATCATCATTAAGCAGAAGCAAGGCTGGGGAGACTGGGATCCTGATCTTAATCATGTCTCTTGAAGTGAGAGATATTTCCTTCCAGAATCTAACCACACCGTGAATGACCCCTGGGCATTAAGTGGACATAGATCACAAATGGAATATGTGGTGATCTTCATAGAATAACATCTTCTGGGGGTGAGGTACAGCCTGTGAACATGCTTATAGTATTAACTGATGGTTGGGGTTTTTGGATGCACCACTGAGATTTTCACACACTGTATCCCAGCAAATCTCTTCATCAGTAACATCATTTAAACCCCTATTCCTAATCATTTTTGCATTTTGATAATAATGGTTTTTCCTGTTTCTATTTCCAGCACTCCACCTGGCTCGGCTCCTGAGCACCAGGTGAAGAACCTCCAGGATCTCACCCCTGAAGCAGCTCTAAGCAGACTCAGCTGGTCTTTGAGGGGGAACCCTGGCCTGTCCCACCAGCAGCAGGGTGCAGAGCCTCAGGACTTGGAACAGCCGAGGCAGTTCAACGGGGCTCTGCAGAGGACGGGGGCAGATCGTAGCTCTGGGAAGTCAGTGTCTGCTGAGGATCTCCTGGAGCGAACCGAGGAGAGACAAGCGAGTCCTCAGCACTGCCGCTCCCACTCCTCACCCACAGTGGAGACACTGGATCAGGTGAGACTGGACTCTGACATGAGTTCATGTCTTCATTGTAATTACTGCAGCTCACATTTCCTGAATTTACTGTGGGGGTTGTAAAAAGAGTTTAGTGAATGCCCTTTGGGTTTTTGTAGGAATGTGTGGCAGTCAAGAATTATATGTGATGAATTACATAATCAGAATATAAAATGAGTTTGTTCATAATAGTAGTCGGGGATCATTAGGGCCTGAACACACCTACTGAAAGTTTGCATTTTCATCAGAATATTTGAATTGCTCTCACTCACACGTTTGTGTAGTTTGTCCTAAACTGAGTTTGAGTCCCGCCCTAAATGCACCACTATGCTATAACTCAGTTGACTAAGAGCTCCCTTGTAGAAACAGGAAATGCCATGTATTACAGTTACATGCACTAATCTTACACAGTTCCAGGATCCACCTAGTTCTTGGTCACAAGATGCTTAACAAGTTAAAATTGCTGAGAAAAATCAACTTGCTCTAACTCCAGCATGTCCTATGTAAACTGGCCTCTACTTTACATTTTAATATATATTATATATAACCCTACTCTCATCTTGTAGTAGTCTTCCTAATATACAACTTCAGTGGATTCCAAGTAGAAGACTGTCATGGCCCTGGTGGCACTACACTACATTTCTGGGGACATTTTGCTGTTGTGGGACATTTGGAAATTCCCAGGATCCTCACAGTTTCCTGTAAGGTTCCAGAGAGCCGGCGATGGTGGCTGGGCGCTGTTTGATGTGGATGATGGCAAAGATAACACACGCACGCACACGCACACACATACAACATGGACACCTCTGCGGAGCTCTGAAAGGAATGCAGACGAGGATGAATTTGTCATTTATCTTCCTCAGTGATCAGAGCTGCCTGTGTCACATAAACATCATTACAGTTCAATCAGATAGACTCACACTCTGTCCTTCCATGTTAAACAATACACTTCTCTGCAGGATTGAGTCTGTCCTTATACATGGATATAAATGTTAGTGGTCTAAAATGTACCTGTTATTTTAATATTTTTAATTGGAAATTGATATGATG
The DNA here is from genome assembly GCA_021432705.1 of Caranx ignobilis. Classification (NCBI taxonomy): domain Eukaryota; kingdom Metazoa; phylum Chordata; class Actinopteri; order Carangiformes; family Carangidae; genus Caranx; species Caranx ignobilis. The sequence continues at coordinate 1,721,213 of MU269987.1, read as the reverse complement.
ATGTGTGAGCCTGTCTTCAACTAAGGATTTTCATAGTCGAATCTGATTCGTCAGATTTTTGCCCTTAGTCAACTAATCGTCAAATCATGTTGTTTTTCCCTCATTGATTCATGATCTCATTCATGTCTTTTTCTGCTCCAGAGGAAAGAGCTAAAACACCCAAATGAAGAAATGTAATTCTTCAGTTGGCAGAAGATAACAATAACAGGACGTTCTCCATCCATCCTTTTCCTTATGTCACTCATTAGGCTCATGTGCACGACATCACCGTCATCATCACTGAGAGAGAGAGAGAGAGAGAGAGAGAGAGAGAGACCCACTGTGATGTTTGTATCAATATAGGCTATATTATTAGAAAACAATTATAAAACAAATAAATTCTATGTAAAATCAGATGTTCAGCAGCAGTGAGCACCCCCATGTCGTCAGAATGGTACGATCTTGGTTTCATAACGACATTTTCGACTATTTGACTATGAAGTTGATAGTCGAATCGGATCCTCCAAATCGAATCGTCAAGTGACCGGTAGACCATTATTAAAATGTTTTTACTGACATTAAAATTCCTCAGCTTCCTGAGAAGATGGGGACGCTGGAGTGCTTTATTGTAGATAGTGTCCAAATGCATTCGAAAGGACAGGCATGTGTCAATCTGTGTCCCCAGATACTTGAAACGCTCCACCTGTTCAGCCTGCTCTCCCTGAACAGACAAAGGTTTAAAAGGCTGAGATGCAATTGCTGCTCTGCTCTGCATGCAGCACAACTCCTTTGTCTTTGGAATATTTAGTTCAAGTGATTTCTCACTAAAAGTTGTGACCAGGTCGTCCTGCCATTTGCTACTGGGTGATAGCCTCCATATTGTCCATGTAAGCCACCAGGGCCATGTCATCAGCATATTTAAAAAGACTCATTCCCTTCCTGCTACAGGTGTTATTGGTGTAGGCAGAGAACAGAATGGGGGATACATTCCCCTGTTGAAACAGTTAACAGCTCAAACTCAGCTCAGAGGAGAAGTGGTTGACCCTACAGGCATTTTTGTGTGTGTGTGTGCTTCAGCATGTGCTAAGGTCAGTGGTTCAGACATGTGATTGCTGATGTCAAAGTCTATATTTATTTTCTTAAATGAGTCATTATTAAAGGTAGCGCTCCACATGAGGAATGCTTTGCATTTAAAATGACTTTCAATCACAACTTATTTTTCGTCTGTAATGGATACTCTTAAGAACAATAAGACAGCTTTGTCCCTGAGGGTACGGTTAGGGTTAGATCAGCAGGTCAGTTTGGAGTGTAGTAGTAAATGAATACATACAATAATAGTAATTTTAAATAGAGGTAACACTTTACTTTAAAGTTCTGTGGTTTCCAAAAAAAAAGATTAATTTCACTCACAATTTAGGTTTCCCAAAAACCACTCTAAGTAATTTCGTATATAGTTATTGCTGTATACTGTCTCATGCCTTGGACTGTATTTCCTTTTTAATTTCTACCAATACATGTGTACTTACCAGAAACAGTTTGAGGCAACCATTCTGAAATTATTCCATCTACATCTAAACCTTTTTCATATGCCAACATACCTTAACGAGAGTAAAGTAGGAGAAGAGTATGGACACATTACAGTCTGATTCCAGAGGCCTACAGTAACCAGCATTATGGGATTTAGGTTCCAGTCTTAACAGAAGTATGTCTGTGTGTTGTAGGACTCCCCTCCAGGTGAGATCAGGATGTTTGGTGTGTTCATGTCTGGACCAGGTCGCTGCAGTCAAGCTGAGGACAGGTACCACGTCTCTACTTAGACAATATGATGTTATGTTATGTTATCTTATCTTATCTTATCTTATCTTATCTTATCTTATCTTATCTTATGTTACATTGTTCATGTACAATAATAGTAGCTGAACTCTCTCTGAAATGAACAGTAGAACTGGACATCTGTCTCTTCACATGTCTGTCGCTCTCTTTAATTCATTCTCTACCTGCCTTTCTTTCAGACCTACATATATCCAGGAGTCAGGAGACCTTGCCTCTTCTCAACCATCCCAGAACAGTGTGAACACCGTCCAGCCCATGGAACGTCGTCAAGGTTAGTAAAAAATGTTAAATGAATAAACGTGAAGATCCACTGAGTTACTTTTGATGCTTGAGTCATGGGTACAAAGATAATAATTGTTTACTCCCAGCATTTGAATTCTCTACTCCTTGTGTTTTGACCCCAGACCCAGGCTCCTCCTATGCTCCTGTCACTCGCAGAGAGCGACAAAGGAACAACGACCGCCAGCGAGCCCACAGTACCTCCAGCTTGGCGGCATCCGTGGGCATGCCCTGTCCCTTCTCCCCACCTGGTACTGGTAGTAGCTCTGAGTGGCAAGCCAGTGAGAGGCTGAGCTTGGCCAACCTCGGTGACATCACCTTCCCAGGAACACCTCAGACCAGCACAGGTGACAGTGCTGACAATAAAGGAGCTACCCTGAACACCTCTGGCTTTGATGAAACCATGACAACAGACAGACAGGCAAGGCACAGTTTGAGCGACGTTAGCATCTTGGAAGACACTGAGAAGAAGAACTTGTCCAGAGACAGAGCCCACAGTTTAGAGCATTCTGCAGTTTCACTGGTGCCTCTTCCCCAGCTTGCACCTCAGCCAGACAGGAAGGAAAGTAACACTGGGATATCTCCTTCCACAAACCCTCATTCATCCCCCCGCCACCTGCAAATCTCTGAGTCCAGACTCTACAGCTCCACTGAGCAGCAGCAACCTTCAGAACCCTTCACAGGCTCATCACAGCGTCACTTCAATGAAGTCTTCCTCCAAAAACCTCTGTCAGCATCCCCACCTATTGAAGAGGAAGAGGACTTCCCTCCTCCTCCCCCTCCCCTTGAGTTGGATCAAGAAAGTGGACTCCAGTCTGCAGAGAGGTTTGTAGTTCAGTATTGTAATAAGTAAGGCCTGGTATGGTATGAAGAAAATGTTTGCGATAACATTAGCTGAAATCACAATGATGGTATGACTTGATGAATAATCAAATATTGAAGTGTGCATATATAGTTTTGCTGAGCGAAACTGAATGAAGAACAGAGAGAGAGAGAGTTTTGTAGTTACTTGTTAACATTTCATGATTAGTTCAACATTGGCATCCTGCACTCCTGCAAAACAAACCACAGTGAGTGGAGGAAGGTGTGATGAAAGAGGTTAATTCCTCTTTTGTTCACAGAGGTTGTGATCTACGAGCGTACTTGTTGTCATTCTGCTGGTCTCCAGTGTCACTTGACAGACAGAGAGAGGCTTCCAGGTCATCTGTCTCAGGCTTTGTTTATTATCCTAATTCACAGTGTTTCAGTCTGTCTTTTGCAGTGTGTCATTGCGAAAACTCTATCAGTCAGCATCTAAGTTAAACCTGATTATTTGCTACATTTTTCCTACTGGCTCTTTCTCTTCTTCCGTTCCTCATGTGTGTTTTTTCTGTATTCAGACCCAGTTCTGAATTCTTAAACAACTCCATAATTCCCTCCCGAGAGTCATCCACTGTCAGTTCTCCAACCTTCGCCCCGTCCACCTCCTCTCCACCTGTTCTCTCCACCACCTCCACCAGCACAGTTACCACAACCAAGGATGCCCGAGGTTTTGAGTACCAGCCTCTGCCCAAGAGGGAAAAGACACCTGAGGAGCTGAAAGTGGAGACCCTGGCCCGGCAGCTGGTGAGTACCTGTAGTCAGCAGTTACCTTGAATGAATGTTACTATACCAAGGTCCAACTCTTCATTTGCCTGATTGTTCTGATTCAGTCTCTGTAACTCTGACCTTGCTATTCCTATGATGTGTTCTTGCATAACCAGTTGAGACTATATACAGTGGGGAAAATAAGTATTTGATCCAAAGCTGATTTTATAGGTTTGCCCCCCGACAAAGAAATGAATGGTCTTTTTTATAGTAGGTTGATTCAACAGTGAGAGACAGAATAGCAACAAAAAAATCCAGAAAAAACACATTATATAAAGGTTATAAATTCATTTGCATTTGATCAAGTCAAATAAGTATTTGATCCCCTACCAACCATCGAGAATTCTGGCCCCCACCCACAGGTTATGTGCCTCAAATTAGCCCTGTCATTTTATAAGGTACACCTATGCAGAGGCCACAGTCCTCGCTATGGTTCAAATGCCTTTGCAGCCCTTTGCTGCATGTCATTCCCCCTCTCTCTGCCTCCCCATTTCCTGTCTCTCTCAACTACTACTGATAGCTACTAAAAGCTATCAAAGGATGTTAGGGAAAGGATTGTAGACCTGCACAAGGCTGGAATGGGCTACAAGACCATCAGCAAGAATCAGCAAGAAGGTTGGTGAGACAGACACCACAAGTGGTGTGATTATTCCAAAGTGGAAGAAATAGAAATCGCCCTCACTGTGGAGCTCCATGCAAGATTTTACTTCATGGGGTAAAGATAATCATGAGAAAGGTGAGTGAGCTCCAGAGCTACTCAGGAGGAGCTTGTTAATGATCTTAGGGCAGTTGGGACCACAGTCAACAAGAAAACAACTGGTAACACACTTCACTGTAATTGATTGAGATCCTGCAGTGCTTGCAAGGTCCCCCTGCTCAAGAAGGCAAATGTACAGGCCTGTCTGAAGTTTGCCACTGAACATTTGAATGACTCAGAGACGGCTTGGAGAACGTGATGTGGTCAGATGACACCAAAATTGAGCTCTTTGGCATCAGCTTGACTCACCGTGTCTGGATGAAGAGAGATGCTGACTATGACCCCAAGAACACCGTCCCCACTGTCAAGCACGGAGGGGGAAACATGCTTTGGGGCTGTTTCACTGCTGAGGGTTCACTTCATTGAGGGGCCGATGGACGGGGTCATGTACTGTAAAATCTTGGACGAGAACCTGCTTCCCTTAGTCAAAGTCAAAGTATCTTTATTTATCTCCCGTAGGAGGAATTTGACTCGGACAGAGGGGTCTGCTGCACAGTCAAGACTTTCCACCCACAGCAACACATTCCACAACACACATACAATAGTCATCAATAAGAAAAGCAAATACATAATAAATAAATAAGAATACTCAACAGGGTTGCATAAATAGCACAATTCATCTCTGTGCAAATTCAGCATCACATAGTTCCTTATCATTTCCGTCCATCCTGAGCCATCAGCTCATTAATGATCTTAACTGAGAGTGGCATGATCTCAGTGAAGATCATTAAGGTCGAGATGTATCAGATAGGATGTTGTTCGCAAGTCTAAGGGTTGGTTGTTCAAACAGGAATTGGGGAGTTACAGGTGCTGTTGCACCAATGATTTTCCCTGCCGTTTTTGTTAGATTTAATATCGAATTTGACTTAACAGTTAGGTGCCGAACCAGCTGACAATGCCATACCGTAACACAGACTCAATGGTTGTCAGAACACAGCAGATGGGCTGTGGCTGGGTCTTCCAGAATGACCCATGACCCAAACCGTACGGCCAGAGTAACAAAGGAGTGGCTCAAGAAGTAGCACATAAAGGTCATGGGGTGGCCGAGCCAGTCTCCAGACCTTACTCCTATAGAAAATCTGTGGAGGGAGCTGAAACTTCGAGTTGCCAAGCAACAGTCAAGTAACCTTCAGGATTTGGAGAGGATCTGTGATAAAGAGTGGACCAAAATCACTCCTGAGAGGAGAACAAACCTGGTGACCAACTACAAAAAATGTCTGACCTCAGTTGTTGGTGGAGAAACCCTTGAAAAGTTTTTTCTGGAATTTTTTGTTGCTATTCTGTCTCTCACTGTTCAATTAACCCACTATAAAAAATTTGGGACCATTCATTTTGTTGTGGGGGGGCAAACCTATAAAATCAGCAGGGGATCAAATACTTATTTTCCCCACTGTACAATTGTTGTTGTATGTGCTTGTATATTTTAATTTCCCTCTATATCCAGGTGTTGCAGGACAGCTCTTTGGTGCCTCTCCTGGACACACTGGGGGCTAAATCCACTGTGGAGCTGATGGAGGAGATCTTTCCCAACAGTAAACTGGTTGATAAGTCACACTGGCAGGACAGGGGCAGGTAATTCTGACAAGGTTTTTTCTTTTCATATTCTTAAATCATATCATAGTCTAACAAAACTGACTCAGAGAAGAAACAAACCTCTGCTGTCTCTGCACGTTGAGGACTTTGACCTCAGTGATGTCTTATTTCAAGTTGTTTTGGTTTGTTCATGTTCAGGGAAGGAATGTTTCCTCAGAAAAGAAGACATATGATCATCTACTGATGATGTAGAGGCAAAAATGTTTGTGTTGCCTGGTCAGCCAAGAGTAACAACAAGTGTTTTTTCTCTGACTGTTGTGAAACTCCTGAAGCTACACTCTCATACTGTTGTGATCCTGGCTAAATGTTGATGGCACAATTTAGTTCCAACTATATTTTTGCTTCAGATAATAAGATTGGATATGGAGATGAGATGAAGCAAATATGTTAGATTATAATTATTATATATTATGATACATTTTTTCTTTTTGTTGCCAAGTGAGCTCCAGTGCTTCACAGTATACAACCACAATGGTGAAAATATGGTTTAGTGTTGATTCAGTGTTGAAAGCAGTCAGTGTCAGACAGGGCAGGAGAGACCTGACAAACCTGATCAACTCTTGTCAGCATGTGTGAGTCACAGCTCTCATTGTCTTCATAAGGCCACAGACTTACCATAGAAAAGCAGTGTCTTTTCTCAGTCGTCCTTCCCTCTTGCCGTACTGTATGGCTGTTTGTTCTTTGTTTCATCTGGAGTGTGTTGAAATAATATGTGTGTAAGCAGAAACACAGGAGGTTCCCTGCAGTGTGACCAGTTGAACAACAGTGACACCTTGGGGCCAGAGTTAGTACAACATGAAGGCAGTTCATTGCAAATATCATTTTCCCAACTCCTAATGCAGATCTCAGAGCATTTAATGCACTTCTGTTCCACTAAACCACCCGTGTAAAAGCTTCCAAAACTATCAAATCTGCAAAGTCTGTTAATCAAGATGGTCACCAGTGAATTAAGACTTTTCATCAAGCCTCAGACACTAAATGCTGTGATATTTTGATAAAAGCCTGACTGACACTATGGCAATCTATACGCAAGTATGTGGAAGTCAGAAGTGCTTTGGATTTAGAATTTTACTGACTGTGATATTTGAATATAGTTTGGCATTTTGCTACCTCCAGTTTTTAAATTTTGTGTTTTGATGAAAAATGTGACCTGCTGTAGAAGGAATGAGGAAAGCCAGATCAAAGATCAACGTGACTTTGATGATGTTATATGTGATGGTTCAGCATCAGACCTGTCTCATTTAGGTGTGCATTCTCAATATGAACTTTGTAAACCAGAGGCTCATCCCCATGAGTCTGATGTTGAAAGGATCATAGAAATGCTAGAATGACACATCTGGAAAAATAAACATGAGTCATTTAAAAAAAAAAAAAATTAAAAAAAAGATGAAATTATTGCTCCCTTCCCAGGATCCAAGCAGCTCCAAAGACAGCAACAAATGGAGGAACAGAGACCAATTTGGATGATGATGATGAGAAAGACTTAAACTCCAGAAAGGTAAGTATATACACAATATTATTGTCATTCATTACCATTACAATAAAATATCTTAATCAGTAGGTCAGCCTACTACCACAGCTCACAGCACTTTAGATCCTTTTATTCTCTCTCAGCCCTCACCAGGAGCTTATTTTCTTTTTCTTTTAACTTGGCTTTTGTTGTCTTGTGTAATGTAATGTTTTGTAATGCGCTTCACTTGCCGCACATGTAAGCCAATGACAATTTTCTGCCATTGCAAATGGTAGACAACACTGTTTTTACAACAAAAGAACGATTAGATCTTTTACTTCTAGAAAAGCAGCTCATCCTCTGCCACTTCTCTTTGATTCTGAATCAATCATTTGCTCACAGCATTATCAGTTTAAACTCCTGATTATCTCTGTGTTTCCTCTCCTGTTCTCCAGGTGGAGCTGTGTGATGCTCTGAGGAGCAGTGTGGAGGTTCTGCAGCAGGAGAAGGAGGTGTTGTGTGAGGAGCAGAGGAATCACCAAGCACAGGGGACAAGCATCGAAGCGTTGCTGCAAGAGCGCCTCACAACCAATGAGAGAGACAAATACAGCATGTTCATTGGTACATCATCTGACTGACACTGTTAACAATGTTTTGGAATATTACATTTACTAAATTGAATAGTATGTTCGATTGATACTCAGCACCTGCAGCATCTAGGAAGCTTTCCTGTGTACCTGCGGTCTGTGACAGACCTGGTTGTCGATCTGTTTGCAGGAGACCTGGAGAGGATCGTGAACCTGCTGCTGTCTCTGTGCAGCCGGCTGTCAAGGATCGAAAGGTCTCTGCTCATTCTGGAAAGAGAGGGGCTGTCACAGGAGAACACAGTGGAGAGGGTGAGACAGGGCACCATGAACACCTGTATATCTGCTCCATCCATTCATCTGTATAGCATTAGAAATAAATAAGCTTATGTGTAAACTCAGGTCACTGTCTTTCCCTCAGGACTCCCTCCATCACAAACGCTCTCTGCTCCTCCGTCAAACTGAAGATGCCTGGGAGCTGAAGGAGAACTTGGACAGGAGACAGCGGGTGGTCCATACCATCCTGTCTGGCTGCCTTTCTGAACAGCAGCTGCAGGACTGCAGCCGGTTTGTCAGCACCATACCATCCCTTCTGATTCGCCAACGGCACTTGGAGGAGCTTATTCGGCAGGGGGAGGAGCAGCTGACACGGCTGGTGGAGAGCCTGCCTGCAGAGCTGGCAGAGGCTCACGGTTGGTCGAGTGCCTATCCGTTCTCATCGCTAAACCCTGTGCCCTGCTCCTCTCATTTTCCACCACTGCTTCCACAAACTGTGATATCAGGCCCTGTCCACTCTGTCAGGTCCACCACTGTGACATCATTGTGATGGGACATGCCACAGGATGGGAAACAAAGGGGAGATACTCGGCTCCCCAGACAAGCTCTTTGAAACTGAGTGAGTGAGTGAGTGAGTTTGAAACTGAAGTGGGTTTTGTCCACACGCAACAACTTTTCAAGATTTATACATGAAGAAAAAAAGCCTAAAATGTGCCTCGCTGAACTGAAATCACACCTGACTGTGTAAAACACCTTTTTTTTAAACAAAGTCTGCCTTATATTACATATCCTGCCAAATGTGTAGAAACCCCTTCATTTTCAGAAATATTACTTTGGGCCATCAAGGTATCACCAGCTCTGAGAAGTAAAACGAAATCTGAATTAATCATAGAAATGCTTTACAAAATAAAATGAAAAAAAAAAGAAAAAAATACACACTGGAATTGCCCTTGAACAACGATGGTACTTTCAGGAACTGCATTCAGTGGAAGGGAGATAAGCAACGGTGCACCAATCTTGAAGGGGAACAACTTCAGAAAACTGTTAGGATCACTGTTAAATCATATTGTAGCACTACTACTGCTTCTACTGTCTGTGTATCTGCAGCTTCTTACACTTTTAGACATTTGACTGTTCACATTGATACATGAACATTGTTCTGTTTATTCATTGTGATTAAACACTGGAGGTCCCAAAAAGGAATATTTCAAATTCCTAGAATAGAATGATTTTCAGTTTAATTTTGCTTTTGAAGCTTTGTTTTGTGAAACAAAAATATTATTTTACAGGCACATGCATATTTTAATAGATAAACCATGTAAACATTTAATCAATCATTAAAATTACTGATAAATATGCTGCTGGTCACTTCATGCTGAATAGCTGTTTCATGTGTTATCAAATGTCTCAGCTGTCCACTGCACCTTGTAACACTGAGAGGAGTTCAACACAAGGTTTATTCATTCTGCTTATCATGTTTCCAAAAATATTCATAACTTGAAATTCCTCATTTAATCTCTGCCTGAAGGTTTGATTCAGTATTAGCACTTTGTGCTATGACAAGTTTTGGTGCCACTTTATTGTTATTTAAACTGTCATACTCATGGATTATTGCTTTATTCCTATGTTGTCATGAAAAGTTAACACTAGCAAAAGATGTTGCCTTAAGCACTAAGTATCTATTTATGTCTTTATCATAAATATTGCAAATTTGTGGTCAAGTGAATTGAAGTAAATGGCAACATCACAAAACATGTAACATCCAAATGGTCAAAAATACTAAAAAGTTAAAATAGTAATTGTCTTAAAATAAATGTAAAATATACTTGCTCATTCACACAGTGAAATCCTTTTATGATGTCAAGTCTTATTTTGAGATTCTTGTCATTGCCGTTTTTTTGTCCATACATGTTCTCCTCACCTCTTTCAACTGTCAATCAAACATCAAGCATACACACTATATAAAAGACTTTGCCATGTAGCAGGTGCCATAGATACACATCTGTTCTACAGAGTCAATATTTATTATGTAACTAACAGCTGTAGTGGTGTGTCAGAAATACAAGACCTTTCAAACAGCTTTTTTTTAAACCTGTTTCCACTCTTTGAGAGGACTTTTGAAATGTTCTCCAAACATTACACCACCAGAGTTTTATCACTGATTATTATTTGTTTCATTCTTGACTTATTTCAGAGGCACAACTGAATATGTCGTGGTTTATCGTTGAATAAAATTCAATGTTTGCTATGAAAGGAGGATTGTACAACAGTTAATGGTTTTTACAAAATAAATGTGTTGTGTAAATTCTTGCAGACTTTTCATAATTATTTCCTTGAACCTGCTTGGATGTACTCCTTATGGGATATTCTGGCGTGGAAAATGCGATTTTCATAGTTTTTTCCTGAAAGGGAAGGTCCCATGCTGAAAAACACTTTTTTCACACTACCTACTACTGACTGATGAATCCAGAGTAAATGCTGAATCTACTGAGCTGTGAAATCTTTTTCATTCTTTATTTTTGGAGATGCAGAAATGCACGTGCTGTACCTAACCCTAATGTGATCAGCAAACATGTGTCCATGAGCTACATGTCCTGAGCACTGTTTTCCACTTTTTGCTGTAGTGTGTAATGACTGCTCAGCAGCGTTAGTGCAAGATCTGACAGCACTGTGCCTCTGAGCGCAGGTCAAGATATTTTGAGGCGATGGGTTGGTTTTGCAGAAAGAATCTGAGGTTTTGTGAATGTAGTGTGAGAAAGGAGTTTTGTGTTTACAGCTCTGAGAAAAGGGCAGGGGGATTCAAAAAGTGTGTTTGAACAGTTGTGGAAAAACTGTAAATGGTTCCTCAAACTGTTCATAAACGGAGAAATTCACAGCCCGTTTTCAGAAGCTCTCCCTTTAAGAAGAGCGGACAGCACTTCCTGCTTTTTGTGCCGTCACCTGTAAGGCTACTCCGCCCCTCCAGCTAGTCCCCCTCCGATTTCTTTCATACATTAGGTCAGTAAACAAGTTTACAACATGTCGAAGAAACGGTGCTGTACAGTGGACGGGTGCAAGGAGGCTAATGTTTCATTGCACACTCTTCCGAAAGAAAGAAGTGTCAGAGACCAGTGGCTGAAGTTCATTTTTTACCGGATACCGCAGGATTTCAGTCCGTATCTGCTCGTCTGTTCGGCTCACTTCACCGCCGACTCTTTCACCAACCTGGCTCAGTACAATGCGGGTTTCGCGAAGAAACTACGAACAAAGGATACTGCTGTCCCCACGTTGTTTGGACCGACCTCAACTCAGCAATCGGTAAGTAAACTCTGTCTCATTGAAACGGTAACATGACATGTTCGGCATTTGTAAGGTTTTTTATGAACACCTTTGACAACGTTAGCCATGAAGTGGACTGTCGTTAAGGGCAGTTCTTCAATATGAAGCAGACCTAACGTGAAGAAAAGACTGATGTAAACGGTCGTTATAAAGCCCTGTGCTGCGCCTATGGTTTTAATCACTGTGAGTTCACTCGGTCAGTGACGTCATCTGTCCGGTCCATCCAGGGGACATCACAGCACTCGGTGAAGTTTAAACATGTCGGCACTCAAACTGACCCTCCACGGAGATCCACGGTTGGCACACAGTTGTCAATAGGAACATTGAAAGGACACGTGAGAAGCAAAGGTGACTGATGGATACATGAATCCATCTCTAACCCTAACCCACCAATTCAGAAGTGCAACTTATGTGTTAGTATATGGTTAGTGTTATTTATATCATGATACTGTTAGTTAGTTTCTGTGTTTGTGTTATCAGGCACACAGGCCAGCATGTGTTGTCAAAGTGCAGGAGCTGGCTCTGGTGTCATGTCCACTATTGCAGGAACAATGTCATCATCACTAACCAAGGATTCAAGACCAGCTAAAAGACCATGGTGTCAACCACTGGAGGAGGAGGAGGAGGAGGAGGAGGAGGAAGTCATATCTTTTCAGATTCCTGAGCCTCAAGACTCCACATACAACCCAGAAGACTCACTGACAGTTCTCTCACAGTCATCAGAGCATTCGTAAGTGTTTACAATCCAACTTCTTTTATTTATTTATTTTTTTTTAATCTAATACAAGCCCTTGCATTATTGGTAGTAAGTTATTCATAAAATGTGGAATATGAATAGGAAATATGTTTTTTTTTTAATTTATTATCTCCTATGAACAGACCGACTCCAAGCCCTTCTTATGTGGAGCCAAAATTCATAGTATATGGAAGCTGCCTCCTTGAGCTGTTTACATGTTGCCCTGTGTGCCAGCGTGTGTGTGACATCAGCCACAGAACTCAAGGGACTTTCTTGGCTGTTGATCAAACCTGCAACCACTGTCATTTTTCAAGAAGATGGAAGAGCCAGCCGGTTTTTGGTAGCACCCCCGCTGGGAACCTTCAGCTGTCTGCCGCCACGTATTTCACTGGTGCATCTTTTTCTCAGCTGGAAAAGGTATTTGGAATTGAAATAATTTATTTCAAAGAAACAGAGGCAGATCTGAAGTAATAACTTTCTTATTTTTATTAGATATTCAAGGTAATGCACATCCCAATGTTCCAGTATCAAGATTTCAGAATGCATGCCCAGATGTACCTGGAACCAACTATAATTCACAAATGGAAGACTGACCAGGAAACTCTTCTGCAGCACCTCAGCCAGAAAGACAGTGTAATAATTGGAGGTGACATAAGGGCATACTCACCAGGTAATACATCCTGTTTCCTCAGCCTCACTTTGTTTGCATTATTAGTCTAATGTGAATCTGTATATATCAACATTTTACCCATGAGGTTCTGGCTTTTGTCATCCTCAGGCCACTCAGCTAAATATGGAAGCTACAGCGTGATGCACCTTGAAAGCAACAAGATAATTGACATCCAGTTGGTGCAGGTCAGGGTGAAATATACAAGGATAGAAATTTCCCCAGATACTGATGCAGTGGGTGATTTGGTAGCTAAATGGCTTGAAAAGATCACAACACAAGGAACACATAACAGATTGAGTGAAGAGCTGTGACCCATTCTGCTCAACACTCAGTAAGGAAAGATCATCCCCTTTCCTTACTTTGCTTACTTAGTTTTGTCAGATAGTGAATATAAACTATAGTCAATGTGAAACATATTTCAAAAAGTGTATTGTCCCCTCCACTAGAGCAATGAAGTGGAGGGAAGCCATCACATGGAGCTGGAGGGCCTGAAAAGGAGCCTGGACCAACTTCAAGCAAGCGGCATCACCCTGGACTACATAGTCAGTGACTGTCACCCACAAGTCCAGAAATTCCTGAAGGATAACAACGTAAAACAGTGGTGTGATATTTTCAAAGTGGCAAAGTGGAAGTCTCTTGTTAACTATCTGCAGAGTGTTCACACTCACGACGACCCCAACCTCCCAAAATGTGAACATCCTGACAGAACAACCACAGACCAGAGCAAATGGTTGCAGCCAGGTGTGTGATGTCATCTTTTGACAGTACCACAACAATGATTATGTCATATAGAGAAAATTTTAGGGCTCAAAAATGCCATTACAGAGTGAAAGTTCTATGTTAAAACTCTCTCGCTCTCATATACATATATATATATATATATATATACACACACATAAATAAATTACATTTCTACTGCCTCTACCTCTTACATGTTTTCAATATTTGTTCACAAAATCAGGTTCAAAATCACTGTACAAAGTTGAGAAGACATTGCTCAACAAGAGAGAGTCTAAGGATGTGGAAAAGTTAAGCTACCACCACCAGACTTCATCCTTGGAGGCATTTCACAGTCTGATCCAAAGGTTTGCCCCAAAGAATGTTGTCTTTCCATTCCTTGGAATGTTGTGCAGGTAAAATATTTATTACAATTTATAATGAACAATTGAAGTTAAAAAAGAAATAATGGGATCAATTTATAAACCAAAGTGTATTCTAAACTTTTAACATTTATAACAGCTGAACACACTCAGGGCATTCTTTCTACAATGGAAATCAAAAGTTCTTCCCAACTGTTGCAGAAGTTTCCATAAATGTGGAGTAGGTTGGTTTGCTTTCACTCTTCTGTCCAGTTTATCCCAAACCAGCTTGATGGGGTTTAAGTCTGGAGACTGTTCTGGCCACTCCGTGTTTTCAAGCTTACCATCTTGTTACTTTTTCCTAAGGTAGTTCTGGCAGAGTTTGCACTGCTATTTTGGGTCATTATCTTGCTGTAGGATGAACCCTTGACCAACTAGGCTCATACCACAGGGTCCTGCATGGCGCTGCAGAATGCTCTGGAAGCTGCTTCGGTTCAGGGTGCCTTTCACTGGACAACCCTGGATCTAGCAAAACAGCCGCAGACCATCCTCCATGTTTGACAGTTGATGTCACAATGTCGTACAAAAATCCTGCATGATGAACCAAAGATTTCAAATTTTGATTCATCAGTCCATAACACATTTTCCCAGTCTTCTGTAGTTCATTGGTGTTGGCCCAGGCATGCCTCTTTTTTCTTTCAGTTTTTGGTAACCTTTCCTTTTTTACAAAAAACAAACCAAACCATTTCAAGCTATTCACTGGACTTGAACTGTTTGAAACTGGAAAAATTGGGATGTTCTAAAGTGTATATTCAACAATATTTAAACAAGTGTCTGTCTTATCAGGTTATACCTGGCTGCCATGCACTTCAACGACAACGCTGACCTCCCGCAGACTACCTCAGCCTCAGGAGAGCCAGTTTGCAAAAGGAAATTCCCAAAGTTCAGCATGGGTGAATATGTGATGAACCCAGTCAAAGCAGTGCCTACATACAGTAAGTTCAACAACATATTTATAATTCAAAAGTAAGACAACATGTATTTATAACAAATATATACAAAAAAAACATATGAACGGTGGTCTTACTCATCAATGATTTTTCAGGCTACATCCAGGAGCTCATGGAGCTACTTTTTGAGAGAGTCTTCTTTGACCCTGCACCGTATGCTGAGGAGGTGCACAACATTCTCATCCCTGAGCCACTGTCCTCCCAGTATGACAGAGCTTCCATTGACGAAGCTGTCACTGATCATTGGTCCTGCTTCAGTTGAGGGGGGGCTGAACCTGACATTCCTACCTGTTGCATCAGGGAACTCCTGATGTGTACGCTTCACAACGTGAGGGGATGACAGCCCTTACTCTCCTGCCAGGGAGCCCCAGCACCAGCTGACAGAGCTCCTGTACGCCAGATGCCTACAACGTTTGAGGGAGGGGTATTTGGTGCCATCAGTTATGATCATGACAAGTCAAGTTTCAAGGTTCAATTTATTGTCATTTGCATGTGTACACATGACACAGTTCACTGCTGTGTAATTCTATTTTCCAATACATAAACATGGTCTGTTACCTGATGGATTCAGTGCTCACTTGAGCCATTATTACTATTATTATTAGTGGTAGAACCCTATTGTTTTTGCTCAGGTTTATTAGATTGATTGATTGATTTTTAGTCATGCTATTGGCGGAGCTTAGTTACCGGGTAGAGGTGATAACTCCTTGCTCCTTGATATGCTCTTGATCTGGAAATAATTCACTGCTCTTATTTCTCTCTGTCACTGATCTATGACTGGTTGGATGCTGTAACTGACTGCTCTGACATACATCAGCTCAGTTCTATACCAATATTTACAGACAGATAAAAACTGAATTTCTTAGAAAGACAATGTTTTATTGTCCCGTTTAATCTGCATCAAACGATTAGTAACTCTTTTTCCTCGAGTTTATTGTTTTTACAGAAAGCATGAATTGAATGATGTTTCATTCAGACCACTAAAGTTTCCCTCAGTTTTCTCCATAGTAGTCAAACATCACATTGCTGAATAAAAAAAAATCCTGATTTATTTTCAACCACTCAGTAAATATGTTTGTTTAAGGTTAAAAAAAGATGGCAGGATATCACAGGAAATAAACACAACTGAAATGAAAGAGTTGGCTTCCTGTCCTCCATCTGACAACTGGTTCTTTAAACACTTGACTGTACATTTTTACATATATGAATTTATAATGTTGATTAGTGACAAAAGAAGTCTCCTCTTTGAGCTCAAGGTTGAGTACCAGCTGACTGTTGAGCTGAGCTCTCAGCTCCTCCATCTCTTTCTTCAGAGCCAGGTCCTCATCGGATGTTTTTTTGCTGAAGTAAGGTTTTTCTCCATGAGCAGGTGTTCTGTCACCCTGACAGTATGAGCCTTCATGTGGAAGCCGTCAGTTTGTCCAGTTCTTCTGGCAGAGCTGTGTTCTTCTGTCTCTGCCTCAAACTCTGTGGTTAGCTCAGAGTTGAGTGAGAGCTCAGAGTTGAGCTGAGCTCTAGTGTTTTTCTCCAGGAGCTGGTCTTCTGTCACACTGGCAGCATGAGCCTTCGTTTCTTCTCCAGCTCATGCTTCAAGTTCTCAGCCTGCTATCTGGCCCTGATGGCTTCAGCTTCATACTTCTGGGCGTCTTGGTATGAAGCCGTCAGTTTGTCCAGTTCTTCTGGCAGAGCTGTGTTCTTCTGTCTCTGCCTCAAACTCTGTGGTTAGCTCAGAGTTGAGTGAGAGCTGAGAGTTGAGCTGAGATTTCAGCCCCTCTGACTCTTTCTTCAGAATCAGCTCCTGCTCTGATGTTTTTCGTTGAGCAAGGCTGATCTCTTAGCTCATCTTTTGCTGAAAGATGTTGATCGTAGACCTCAGTTTTTTTTCTCCAGGAGCTGGTCTTCTGTCACACTGGCAGCATGAGCCTTCGTTTCTTTCTCCAGCTCATGCTGCAGGTTCTCAGCATGCTCTCTGGCCTTGACCATTATCTCCCATACATTTAAATATGAAGTCTCAGTGAAACACAACCACACACATCAACACATGCGTGTGCTAAAGAAAGACAACCATTTGTGTGTCTGATTAACTCTGTGGGCCATTAATGATTCGGTTCCTATTTGGAATCAAATTTTTGTGCCCAAGTCTATTTGATGCTTTTGTTATTAATGCTTTTATTGGGATTCTAACCCCGAAGGAGTAGAAATGTAAAAATGAATGAATGCAGCAACCAATATCAAATAAAGATTTAATTCTAACAAGAAGGAGAAATAATCCGATTTAAGAACACTGCGTAACAGTTAAAACAGGGACAGGCCATGAACAAGATAAAATGTATTGGAACATCAAACAACAGTAAATGATTTCAGCATTTGAGTTTTTCAAAAAAAGAAAATATTTACTTAATATTAGATGTATTCTCAAATGTAGCATCATCTCATTGCATTTTTATTTCTCCCTGTCTCACTGTGTCTTAGATTTGGTATGGAGTGGGTGGCTGTTGGAGAATGGCTCCATGCGCACAAGGCAGAAGTACTTCTGACTCAGATGATGATCTCCTATCTTCTCCTCTACCTAAACAGGAGGAGCTTTGGCTGTAGCGCTGGCTTTGGCTGTGGCAAAGAGCTCTTTACAAGCTTTTACTCTAGAGCTCTTTTCACTTTTGTGTCTGTTAAAATAGCTGTTTTTCTTTTTCTTTTGCCAGAAACTCCAACTTTTCATGGCGCAGCCTTTGGCAAAGGTTGCTGATCATCAGGGCCGGGAATTTTTTTCCCAGCTGCATCTGAGGGACAGAATTTTGCTTTTCAGGGTGGAGCTGTGTCACAGACTCACCACTTTGGCTGTGGAGCATTGGGTCTGCCTAGTCTGTCACATACACTATATTGCCAAAAGTATTCACTCACCTGCCTTGACTCACATATGAACTTAAGTGACATCCCATTCTTAATCCATAGGGTTTAATATGACGTCGGCCCACCCTTTGCAGCTATAACAGCTTCAACTCTTCTGGGAAGGCTGTCCACAAGGTTTAGGAGTGTATTTATGGGAATTTTTGACCATTCTTCCTGAAGCGCATTGTGAGGTCACACACTGTTGTTGGACGAGAAGGCCTGGCTCTCAGTCTTCGCTCTAATTCATCCCAAAGGTGTTCTATTGGGTTGAGGTCAGGACTCTGTGCAGGCCAGTCAAGTTCATCCACACCATGGGATGTCACTTAAGTTCATATGCGAGTCAAGGCAGGTGAGCGAATACGTTTGGCAATATATGCATGATGGTGCATGATGGTGCTATCTGAAAAGATGTCCCTGTTTAAAGGGAACACAGCTAGAAGGGGATAAAAGGTGAAAAGTGTTCATAGATATACACTGTTGGCTACAACTTGATGTAATGCTATGGCTCATTGAAACAATTTGAAATCAGGTGGTTTATACCCTCAGACGTGCTTAAATTCTGAACTGACTTGACTATTCTGACTTGAGGCCATTCTGAACAACTCAGATCATCCTCTTCATAACACCTTGATGGACCAAGAAAAGAGCGGTGGTGGACGGCTCCTCTCTCTTCACTGCAGGACGGAGAAATATAGAAGATCCTTTGTATCTTCAGCCATCAGGCTTCTTCATTCTTCTGCAAATGGTTGATGAGCTGACAGACAAATGAATTTCCTTTGGGGATCAATAAAGTAATTCATATTCGTATTTGTATAATATTGAAACTTGCATAGCTTATATTAAAATGAAAGAAAAGAAATCCACTTGTTTTAGTTGCTGTAGAATTTGTTTGAGGTTTAAGATGTTAATTATAAGTGAAAAATGTTAACGAAATCATTTATAGCTGAAATATGAAATATTGAAAATGTTAAAATCTCTGGCTGTTCTGCAGATACTTTTATTTTCCAGCGTGACCTGCCTCACTGTTATGTACTGTAGTCCTCCCTCTCTCTGTCTTCCTCACAAATGTCCTGACCATTTTGACACCTGAAAGATTTCTGACATGTAAATATTCCCATCAGTTTTTGTAATAAGAATAATAATAACAATAGATGTTATAGCCATAACCTTTGTAACACAACTTTGCCAGCTAGCTAATGATCACAATTGTCTAGATCACATTTCATATTTGCCTTCAACAAATCTAATTTAAAATTTGGACAGTTGAATTGATATAGTTTTATTTAAGTCTCAAAGTAGTGAAATATGAAAAGACAAAAGAGATTACTCACTTCACAATCTTTGATGTCTTTAGGCTAGGCTAGAGGTAAATCCCCTCCTCTCATCTTTAAAGGGACAGTTCCCACAATGTTCCTAAAGGAGCAGTATCCACAAGCTTCGTAAAAAGGACAGCAGGGTAAGTAGGTCCCACAATAGAAATTACAGTCATGGGCCAAGGAAGAGACAATACAACACACACAAAATTAAAGTGTATAAATTATGTTCATGTATAGTGCATGTCTTATCAAATATATAACTACACATTTCATTTTGGGTTGTTTGCCAACCAGCCCCATGATGAGCGTGTCAGCCAACCCCCTCCCACTGCAGCCCACCTTGGTGAATATATGGTATTGGTATTGTCTTTCAAATTTCATATGAAATTGTAGTTGACTCCTATAACTAAAACCGCAAGCAGCACATTTCCAATATCTCTATTCAAAATCGTTTTTATGACACTGGAGCTGTGAGGGGCATTTATCCACTTTTGGTACTAAGAAGTGATATTTGCCCTCACCCAAAAGTGAGAGAGTCTCAGATGTTTTAACAATAGAGATTAGTGCAGATCATTTTGATGTCACATTTGTGAGTCTGTGAGCAGCAGGAGGCCAGAAAACGGGGGGGTGGACTAACCTCTGTAGCCAACATCCCCTAGGTGGCAGTGGCACTGTTGCAATCTGCAGAGACATACTGATGTAACGAGCCGTGCTTGCCAGAGCTGCGGAAAGAGGCTACAGGAGCTGAAAACTACATTAAGTGGATCACAGGTGCTCAAAATCACCAAGACAAATAAACCCAGTCGCCTACAACATGAAGCCTCGTGTTCAGATTTCCGGTCCATCCTCCTGTGGAGGTTGTACGATCAGCAGTATAAGAACACACTCGTAATGCGGCTGGAGTTTACAAGGTTTATTCCGAATATGGATAGAAACCTGCAGAACATCTTTAAACGTAAAACATGAAAACAGCATTTATCCAAGTGTACAGGCTGCCTGTAGTTTCTTTAGGATGCGAAATGAAATTCACTGAGTGCATTTTTAAGTAGAGGGGAGTTCTGTTCAGTATTGATGTGATCTACCTTGATTCAATCTGTGCTGCTTCACAGATAAAACAGATCCATGCAACAAGTGACGAAAGCCTCATTATCAGCTATTTAACTATCTTTCATCATCGCTTCACAGTTGTTTACATGGAGGCTCCTGAGTGAGAGAGAAAAAAACAAACATCCGGGTCACCTGCTGGAATGCAGCGGGTGGGGCTGAGGCCAAACACCTGAAGTGGGCGGAGCCTCATTTCTGTCAAACAGAGAGAAAATTCCGACCTTTGGAGCGAACAGGGCGCGAGGCGGAGGGCGGATAAAGAGGGAGCAGAATGGCCACAGACTTCACCCAGGACGCGGTGTTACGCTTCCTCCAGAGCAGCGGGGGGTCGGTGAAAAACTCGGATTTACTTCTGCATTTCAGAAACTTTCTCCGAAACCATGCGGACCAGGACCGAAACCGGGAGCTCTTCAAGAAGTTCGTCAACTCCGTGGCCACTGTCAGGCAGCAGGACGGCGTCTCTTACGTCGTGCTCAGGAAGAAATTCAGAGGACACAGCCCGGGCGACGGTGCAGCGGGTTCTTCCGGGCCGCGACGACACCCGGACTGGAAGAGCTCCGGGCCCTCCCCGGAGAGCCGCGACCCGGGAGAGAGGTCAGGACTGAAACCACAGCTGAGGGGGGGCCGGTGGAGGAAAGCCCGAGGAAAACAAGCCAGCAGCGGCTGCCTGCAGCTGGAATTATCCCCAGCAACACTGACAGCAACGTGAATGTGAAAAAAGAGCAGCAGGTAAACACTCCGCCTGGACGGTCTGCTGTGTCCTCAGCGCAGGGGGTGTCGCAGGTGTCTGAGAAAACACAACTGAAGGCGCCAAGTGTGTGTGAGCCTCCTGTTCCAGATCAGTGTGCTGAAGAGTCACAGCAGAGGGGAGGCTTGGGGCCATCTCCTGGGATCACACCAGCAGTCCCTGCAGTCAGACATCATGGAGAAGACCAGCAGGTGGTTCCAGTCCCTCAGACCCTCAGAGGGAGGGGAGCCTGTCCACAGACCGAAGGAGGTCTTCATCAAGTGCCTCCTCCTAATGCTCATGCTCAGGGTCCTCCACGTCGCTTCAAATACAGACAGAGCTACAAATCAGCTGTGTCCTATGATGAAGATGAGGGAGAGGAAGATGAGGTCACTGAGAGACAAGGTTCAACAGGAGGCATGTGGCCCCAGGGTGTTCCTCTAGGAGACACAGGGAGGGTCATCTCTACCTCTCTGCCTTGTATCATAGACACACCTGTGCCTCCCTCTGTCATCTCCTCCTCTTCATCATCCTCATCAGAGAGAATTGTCCCAAAAATTTACATCCAGGATGTTGAAGGGGCAGTGCTGCCCCCACCTGACCCAGGTCTGACCTTCTATCCAGGAGTAGGGCTGAAAGAACAGCAGACAAAGAAAGGGCCAGAACACATGTCTGTACCAGAAGAGTCGACATCCAGCAGACCTTCAGAGGCCCTCTACACACCATCTACAGACCCATCTAAAGGGCTTCACCCCACCACAACATACACCAGGACTGCCAGATCTCCCAAGCTGCAGGTGTTCAGCTGGGACCAAGACAGGAGCTTCATCACAGCCCAACATCAGGACTGTCATCCAGCCACAGCAGCGTCCTCTCCCCCTCGCCTGATGTGGGCTCCTCCAGAGGATCAGGGTTGAACAGCAGCTACGAGGATCTACAGGCCAGGGCAGGTATGGCAATGTAAAGGATATGCCTCATCATGTTTTTCTAAATGTCAACCCCATAAATGTGTGTAAGGGTGTGTGTGTTTGTTGTAACTTTAACGTTAACACAGCCTTAAATCTTTTGGTATGTAGCTAATTTTCATCACTTCTCCATAATCATTACAGTAAGTCAATGACAGAAAGTGGACAATGAAGTGACAACATGCAACTCAGACACCAACACAAGATCATACAGTTTTTGCAACTGTTTGTATTGTGCAACATGTAATAGAAAAAGACCTTAGTAGACCTGTCAGCTCCAGGTTTCAGAAGACTCTCTGTAGATAAAATACTCGTTTGATGCTGTGGCCCATATCCACCAGCATCTGCCCCTGGGCTGGTCCTACATATCTGACACACCCAAGCAAATTTCCAAACAGGCCTTATTTGCATAAACTGACAACATTTTTTGGAGTCTCACCGTCACTTTCTTACTGAAAAACCATCAAAACTGTCTGAAGTGATGATGATACAGTCATAAAGTCAAATTTGTCACAGCTTTGAATCTGGTTTTCAATACTTTGATGGTGAAATTTGGCACAAAATGCATTCTGGGATGCTTCGCTGGCTCAAATCCATCTGTAACCCTCCACATGTAGGCCTGCTGAGGCGAGCAAGAACACCTCTGGTTGTTTCATCTGAACTTGGGTAGATGTGAACTGTGAGTTGGAACAGTGTTTGGGCTGAGATCAATGAGGATTCCCAAGTCCAAACAAACAAAAGACAACACATGCTATGTCACAGCTGAAAATCTTGTGTGAAATCTAGTGGCAGCACTGAGAGCATAGCAGCATCATCGTTACTGAGTGAATAGAGGAAGCACTTACAACTAAACATGGCAGTAAACTTTTTACTCCTCTGTCAGTGAAGCCAGCTGACAAGCATGTCAGAAGGTCAGACAGCTTTTACAGTCCTGACAACATCATTTTTGACCTTGTGCAACATACCTGTTATGTTAAAATAGCACTGTCGTGTGTTAGTGTTGCAGCAAGGCTGTTGCATCTGTTCACCTGCTCTGGAGACTAATGTAACATAAGGAAGCAGAAACGTGACAACCAGACAGAGTTTGAACTTCCCCTTCATTCAGCTATCTCTTTGTTTTTGTGTGTCCAACTGTGAGACACATTTACCCACAGTTCAGTTAGGTTTGTCGTCCTGGTTTGGAATCAGTGTAAACACTTTACAGTGCTTTGAAGTGATTGTTACGTTACATAAGGCTACGTGAGGTAGGTTCTGTTTTATCAGCGCAGGATCACCAGCACAGAAGCTGAGAGACACGCCACAGAACGTTTTATGTCAGTCATCATAGAAAAAAGTTTATGTAGGTGAAGTGTTTTACTCCTCACCACTATCTGCTGTTACACAACCCTGTGGAACTACTTTTTTTTTCAACCCTAATGTTGGAAAAATGAAGCACCTGGCTCATCCAAGTCAGACTGGTCCTGGAAGACCATTCATCCACTCCAGTATGTCCCGCGGCCGCAGAAGGCAGTCTTCACACACGAAGACTGCACAACACAGTCTTCATGTGCGATGTGGTCAGCTATCTCAGCTGTCCTGCTCTACGTACCAGGACAGGACGTGTTTTTCCAGGGATGCTAGATCCTGTAAACTGGCGTCTGTAGTCTTGAAACAGTCTTGTGAATGATGTCACGTGCGACTGTTGGCTCAGCTTGAATGTCAACAACAATGGCAACGATGTGAGAAGTCCATGTGTACATAGGAAGGTCCAAAAGCTTCATTATCCTTTATATTAGATCTTCACTGTTCTTCACAAGCAGAACCAGTCCTTCTCCTTTATTCTGTCCACTTTCTCTTCTGTTAGTGCTGCAGTGAAGCTGGGTGAACCCACAGTCATTTAACAAGGTCTCTGAAACACATATGGGATATGAAACAATCTGTTGATTCTTTACACGTGTGTAGTTCATGACACTTGTTAGCCAGGGGCTGGAGGAGGATTGATGGTAGAAAAGGCTTTTATCTCATCTCCTACCTTTTAGCTGAGCTGAAGGATGGGACTGTAACTCCATATCTGATACACCTGAAACATGTATATTATTATCTCCAAAGTCAGACAAAAAATTATTAGAATAAAAATGACAATCAACAAAAGAATACAGTATGCGCTGCAAAAACTATGAGCTGCAAAGACTTATTACCATCTGTTGGCAGTGTATCACAGCACACAACAGTTGTGTTTGTGAGTGTGAATAGTATTCAACAGCTCGTAAAGTGCAGATTGAAAGGAAAGGCCGGTTTGACAGCAAGATACACATACTTCATGTCATCTGAAATCTTCAGATGACTCCTACTGTGTTCTCACCTGCAGCAAACATACTGAACCCTGAACCCCCCCCACAGGTGATTCCTATGACGACCATGAAGAGGCAGTGTCCAGTGAGGGCTCCACGTCTTCACCCCTGCTGTGGCAGCGTCCAGCGGTTGCCAGGCGGCTCAGCAGCAAGGCGAGGAACAGGATGTGCCTCAGCCTGGGAGCTGACCTGGACAAGGTCCTCCAGGAGGAGGAGGAGGTGAAGCACTTGAGAGGAAGCGAGGCGGCCCGGCTCAACCGCCTCCACCTCATCTCCTCCTCACTCAGCCTCCGCTACAACCTCTCGTCGTCGTCGCTGTCGTCATGTTCCACACCGCCTCGCTGCCACAGCCTCGCAGACCTGGTCGAGCGGGATGAGCTGGGAAAAGGGAGGAGGAGCCTCCCTGCTTCTGCCACCCCCACCACTACTCATCATGATAGCCCCAGTAAGCAGGTGAGACTTATTCACACAACAGTTTTTCTCTTCAAATGATAATTATAATATTTGACTGACATTCTGGAGGGAAGTTAATGAAGTTGCTCTTCGTTCCTGTCATCAGTCACTGGTTCCTCTGGAGCCCAGGGAGCACGCCTGGCTGGTGAAGGGGGCGACGGGGGCCTGGCCCGATATCTACTCATTGTTCAGAGAGGACTCGTCACTGCTCAATAAACAAGACTTCATCTCTGGCTTCACCGTGCTGCATTGGATTGCTAAACATGGTGACCACAGAGTCCTCAACACCTTATGGTATGCTGCAACAGTTTTTAAACTGACACAAATTTACATTTACACCTGAGATAAGCTCAGTCAACAGTGCACCTCTTCAGGCTCAGCCCTGCATTTGTATCAATCTAAGACTGAAGTGGATGGTGACAGTGAGTAAATCACTTCACCACTGACACTTTCTCCACTCACATGCTGGTGAGGTTCTTGCTCATAAGCAAACATTGTGCAGTGAAGTCTAGGACTATTTAGTCTGTGTCTGTGTATGATGATCCTGTCCTTCACAGATCTACACTCCCCAAGTAGTGACCTGCCCCCACCTGATGGTTAGCATTAAAACGACACTCTCAGCATCTTGCATTCATCTCAAAATATAGCTGAGACTAACAGCTACACTTTGAGCCATAAGGTTTAGTTGTCTTGTATTTCACATAATGGTCTTATTGAAGACTGTAGACCAGGCATGTCCAAACTATTCCACAAAGGGCCGTGTGGCTGCAGGTTTTTGTTCCAACCAATCAAGAGCACACAGTTTGACCAACAGAGTGTCTGAAGACTGAGATCAGTTGATCAAAGTCTGGTGTGCTGCTGCTTGGTTGGAACAAAAACCTGCAGCCACACCGGCCCTTTGTGGAACAGTTTGGAGATGCCTGCTGTAGACCTTTTGCACAAGAGGTCAAATAAGACCAAAAAATTCATCCTCTGTACTCTGTGGCCATCTGTGCCTAATCAGTGACTGGTGAGATAGTTCTGTTTCACCAAGGGACCAACACACTCATATGGCAAATAAAAGTTATGACACAATGAATAAGAAGCATTATGTGACCGGGCACTGATCTGCTCCCTGGCTGTGGTTTCAGGTATGGAGTCCAAAAGGCTGGTTTGGTGTTTGACATAAATGCCAGGTCAGCGTGTGGCCATACACCGCTCCACATCGCTGCCATCCACGGCCATAAGAACATTATACGGTTGCTGGTTAACAAGTTCGATGCTGATGTGAAGCTGAGGGACACGGCGGGAAAGAGGCCCTGGCAGTACCTGACCGGCAACACACCGGTGGATATCTTCCAGCTCCTGGGAGCACCAGCACGAGCTGCTGTGGGAGGAGTCAGGAGAGCAGACACCAGCTGGGAGCAGCAGCAGCAGCAGCAGCAGCAACGCCACCGTCGACGGCATCATCTGTCCACGGCTTCAGGAGAGAGGCCATTTACCATTGCGGGTGCAGCGAAGGTTAAAAGGTCATCATCAATCGCTGCGCTCCTCAAACACAAATCGCTGCGGCGGTTTTATGGGCATCAGTCTGACTCCTCCATTTAACCTGAGACGAGCCTCAGATGATGTATTAATGGACCTGGGTCTAAGCACAACATCAAAAATGACACTGACTTTTTTCCTGGCTGGTTTGCCTCAGTCATACATGGCAAGAAATGACTGTGCCACAGACACTACTTCAGTCCAACAGCGTATGTATTTAAGTATTAAAGTTTACTACGGTACTGTGCCAACAAACTAAAGTGCTGATTAAAACTGTGTTTGTGATTACAACTTTGTCATAATTCAACAGATTTAATATGTTAACCATACATAATGTAAAGCTGTGGCTAGGACCACTAACTATCTTAACCTGTCTGTTTCTGTACTATGTCCTCCAGAATAAAGGTCCACGTAGACCAGCATTTACAGTATATTTGTAAAATTCTGTAGTGAAATTAACATCTGTGACATCGTCACAATTTGCTCACAGAGACAAATGAACTGCAAACAAAACCAGAAAGTTAAGGTACGTGGAGGAAGTCATTGCAACTGTTTTGCAGGATCTAATTGTAGCACGGCATTTAAGGAATATCATGCAAGGCAGTTCTGGCTACAGTTCAGCAGTCAGACTGGAGCCTGGGTAACTAGCATGTTGCCTGTAATTTTACAGAACTAGCTGTAGTAATGATGCATCAGCAAGCTCAGCACAGCCTGCTTCACAAAGCCTCCCTCTAAGTGCAGTGGAACCTGACTGACTGTTTATCAGCGGAGTGTGGATCAGGAAGGTTATGGCATGTATGACAGTCTCATACATGCCATCAAGAATCTGCATATTTAACAATAGTGACCTTCCATGAACTCCTCATCAGTCTTCAGTCTTCTTCAGAACATGCTTAGCAGGATTGATAATGCAGCACTGCACCTGCACTGTCACTGTGGATGCTGAAAACCTTTCCACCACATTTCCCTGACCTTTAGGTGTTTAACTGCTGCTGAAAGCCAACTCACTGCACAGCATGCAGGACTGAAAAGATAAATGACAGCTTCAAGCAACAGATGACAGTGGACACTTAGTTTCTAATGTATTTATGGTGTGTTGCACAGTTTGACACACAAAAAGAGAGAGATGATGGTGTGAAGCTGAACAGCAGCATCCACTCAACAGTTGCTTTTGTTCAGGTTTATGATGATTCTGCTGCCCGAGAAATAGAGACCAACTTGTCACGCGGCGATGTCTTTCATAGTGGTGAGGTGATCTGTAGGCTAAAGGCTGAGCTGGGGGTAGCTTCTCACTACACCGAGTGAGTAAATCCTCTCCTCTCACTCTCAGATATAAAGCGAGTATGTGCATTTCCTTTAACTATGTGGGTAGAATCATAGAAACGATTGTAAGTATTTCAATTCTCAGATCACGGCTTGTCACGCTGCTTTGTTTTGTCCTCAGATGTCTTTGTTGGTTCGTCCACCCCCTCCGTGCACACAGTAATCTTGATGTCACAGTCACCCGTGGCTTTTACAATACACTTGGTTTATTGTAGTCACAGTTACACAAGTGTTGCCCAAATGATCCACACACTGATCTGTGTGTTTGCATGTTATTTGTCTCTGCCCAAAGAAACCAAACCAAACCACACCTGATGTTGATGTTCACACTGAAACCACTGGTAACTGTAATTATCCGTGACCCTCGTGAATCTTTCTGGACTTCAGTCATGACATCATGAGGGTTATACCTTATGTGTGTATTAGTTTCTAAATAATTCTGGTCTGATATTTACTGTAATCTGGTGTTCTGACAGGGAAATAAACAGTATTTTTTTACAGCCTCTTTCATTTGTGTATTTCACAGTTGGGGTAATTAGTCATTTTTGAGTCATTTAAAACTCAATGTAAAAATAAACTTCAAGCTTTTACAACACAGCCTAAATAGAGTCTACTAACTCAGGGGACTTGTCACTGCAGCATATCTTGGTCTGTCACTCAGTGTAGTTAATGTTAACAATTGCAGTTATATATGCATATATCTATATACATGTGTGTATATATATATTTATACACTATATTGCCAAAAGTATTCACTCACCTGCCTTGACTCACATATGAATTTAAGTGACATCCCATTCTTAATCCATAGGGTCTAATATGATGTCAGTCCACCCTTTGCAGCTATAACAGCTTCAACTCTTCTGGGAAGTCTGTCCACAAGGTTTAGGAGTGTGTTTATGGGAATTTTTGACCATTCTTCCAGAAGCACATTTGTGATGCCTGGCTCTCAGGCTCTGCTCTAATTCATCCCGAAGGTGTTCAAGTCCAGTCGTGAAATGTCCTCGCTCCTAAATATTCCACACTCAACTGTCAGTGGTATTATAACAAAGTGGAAGCGATTGGGAATGACAGCAGCCACGTAAACTGACGGCGTGAGGTCAGCGGATGCTGAGGCGCATAGTGTACAGAGGTCTCCAACTTTCTGCAGAGTCATTGGCTACAGACCTCAAACTTCATGAGGCCTTCACATGTGCTCAAGAACATTGCATAGAGAGCTTGATGGAATGGGTTTCCATGGCAGAGCAGCTGCATCCAAGCCACACATCACCAAGTGCAATGCAAAGTGTTGGATGCAGTGGTGTAAAGCACACCACCACTGGACTCTAGAGCAGTGGAGACACGTTCTCTGGAGTGACAAATCACACTTCTCCATCTGGCAATCTGATGGATGGGTCTGGGTTTGGCGGTTGCCAGGACAACGGTACTTGTCTGACTGCATTGTGCCAAGTGTAAAGTTTGGTGGAGGGGGGGTTATGGTGTGGGGTTGTTTTTCAGGAGGCGGGCTTGGCCCCTTAGTTCCAGTGAAAGGAACTCTGAATGCTTCAGCATACCAAGAGATTTTGGACAATTCCATGCTCCCAACTTTGTGGAACAGTTTGGAGATGGGCCCTCCCTCTTCCAACACGACTGTGCACCAGTGCACAAACAAGGTCCATAAAGACATGGATGAGAGAGTTTGGTGTGGATGAACTTGACTGGCCTGCACAGAGCCCTGACCTCAACCCAATAGAACACCTTTGGGATGAATTAGAGCGGAGACTGAGAGCCAGGCCTTCTCATCCAACAACAGTGTGTGACCTCACAATGCGCCTCTGGAAGAATGGTCAAAAATTCCCATAAACACACTCCTAAACCTTGTGGACAGACTTCCCAGAAGAGTTGAAGCTGTTATAGTTATAGCTGCAAAGGGTGGACCGACGTCATATTAAACCCATGTGGACCCATATGGATTAAGAATGGGATGTCACTTAAGTTCATATGTGAGTCAAGGCAGGTGAGTGAATACTTTCGGCAATATAGTATGTATGTATATATTTATATATACATACATATATGTATATATATGTATGTGTTCTATATATATTTCAGATTACAGGTGAAGTGAGACACAGGAGCACGAGGCAGGGCAGGATTAGAATCTATTAGAGAAGTATTGGGTGGGTGACACAGTAAAGATATGAAAACACATATCTCAAATAACAGCTCAGTGACATACTGAGGCATTATTGTCTGATTAGCAGAATGAAGGGGAGTGTACACTGTGGAGTGTGGACTTGCAACATGTTCAATCCGTGTAGAGAAACAATGTAGGAGGGTGGACATGTTCACTCATGTCTGTGTGTGTGTGTGTGTGTGTGTGTGTGTGCTCTTGTGTGTGTGTGTGTGTGTGTGCTCTTGTGTTTGTTGCTTTGAGAACATCTTGGCCATCACTCACAATTTCAAACACACGTTTGGCAGTTAACACTTATTTTAAGGTTTAGTTTAGGTTTAAGATAGAGACTATTTGATTCAGAAGGTACAAACGTGTGTTTGAAGGCTCTGGTTTGAATGAGCTCAGTCAGCTGTGCACACTCTGAAATATCTGGTTCAGCCTGTAGTGGATGACAGTTATATAATGCTGTGCAGTCTAAGTTCAAGTCACACCTCAACACCATCAACTGTCTTTATCAGTACTCTTTACTGCCTGCAATATTCATCCAGGTGGTGTAATGAATATTTTTTTTTCATATATATGCTTGCTGATTAAATTCTCACTAACCTGTGTACTTATGGCCACATCATTTACAACCAAGTCCAACTGAAATGAAAATTGCCTTTTTGATCATTTTAGGTCACAGCCCTTCTCATATTGTGAAACTACTGAGCAAAAAATGACAAAAAACTACACAAGTACAACTGTACTGTTTAAACCTATGGCTTTTCTCTTTTGGGACAAGTTGCCCACAGTCATGTTATTGTTCCACAAGCCGCTTTAATATAGGACTTGGTTTATCTTGACTCTCCTATATGCTGTACAAAAGTAAGAACAAAGTTTTATTACATGGTGCTGCCATGTACTAAAACCTTTTTTTTTATTATTACATGGTGGAATAATAAAACTGTTTTGAAGTCATTTTTAGGGTTGAGAAACAGGAAAAGGATTTTGAGTGAAAGATGACACACTCACGCCACATGTAAAGAATGAAACAGATTTGGAACAATGAGTGACACATGCAGCTGTTTCTCAAAATTTCTCATGTGACCAGTGTGACAACTTCTCCCCTGTACTGCATACGGTAAAGCAGGTTCATGTTCGACTCCACTGAAACTCCAAAGGTTGCTCTACCTGATGCAGATGCTCCCTCTAACAATGATAGGGTCTGCGATCCATGAGGTCTGATACTGACAGATCTGTGTCCAAGTTTATATGATGCTGTAAGAGGCCACACCTTGGACTGTAACCACTACAGCTGGGTTGGCTCACCTTCCCTAATTTCCAGTTCTACAGCTGGGCCTGCCACATATGCATTGTGTCAGAAGGGCTGAGACACTCTATAGATCCAAAGGGGAAAACTCATGACACCTGGCACTGCCCATCCATCGCCCTACTCAGCCATGATTAATGCAATGCAGCTGTACTTCAATCTGGAGTGAAGAATAGCCCAATATTGACAAAACTACCTCAAGCACACTGGAATCATGTAGGTGTAAGTACAGATAATCATATAGGTATTTTTGAACAATACATATCAGTTAAATTCTGATTAAACTATCTAATGGAGTCCAGCAAATGAAATATTCTGGTGTCAGAGCTGATTACATGTCAGTTGGTTTAACAGCTGCTGCCACCCGGTGGTTTGGTTGGGTCACTACATGCTTTACCTTTGGCCAGTAGTCACCGTGTGTGTATCCTACAATGTAATATATTTTATTAATTCCTAACCTGCTTTGAATCAAACTTGTTGTACATCAGATTAAAACACAGCTAGATCTCCTCATTGAATCCAAGGTTTTTCACTGTAATGTCTAGTGGCTGACAACTTTTAATGTTTTACATCTGCTGCTGTCCTGTGTTGCTGCTGTAATACAGACTGCTCTTTTGTGCCAAAACTGCTTTAAAAAAAACATGACATGATGAAGTAAATCTTACAGTGTCTTCTTTCATCATGTAGTGCCTCTCCATCCTCACACAAGCAGCTTGTTTAAGTTGGTATATGTAGGGGCAGAGCACCTCAAAGTTTATAAAATAGCTCATCTTTTCTGTTGCACTCAGCTGTTTTGTTATATGTCACATACTGTCATGTTTCTGTCTTTTGTAGTATGAAGTCATGTATCATGAGTGTGTAGTGAGATACACATTGAGGATAACAATTTGTGTGTGGATCATGTGTGAAGTATATCCTTTTGAAAATGTAACCTTTCACAATCACAGGATTCAATCAACGTGAAGGCTTTAACATCATGGCAGTTTGACTGAGTGATGGTTAATAGGTTTATTTTGTCAATCCTATAAAAACTGGGACTCATAGAACACAGTGGTGTAGAAATCTGGCAGTGAGGGAAAGTTTCACGTGTGATGACACTGAAAAAAGACCCACTGCAAGTTTCTGGCATGATATTATTAAAAAGTACTTTTACCCAGTATTTTGGGGAACTACCAAGGTCAGGACAACACCATTATATTCTGTGAAGTAATTGGCTGGAGTAAGAAAGACATACAGAACAGATGATGCCACCCTGCCAAGGTCAGGATTATAAGATGTTGCATACCAAGGAATGCAAGCAATTGAACTCTGCTGCAGTGAACCCTGACCCTCTCTCTGGTGCTCCCTTGAAGACTCCAGTTTGTTCTATTAGCGTTTGAAAGCAATATCGGTAAGGTATAAGTCTGGACCTTGTCTCTGGCCCAGTCGTAGACTTTGACCTTGTTTAAGTCAGTCAGGGTTCAGGGCCTGAGAAGCGGAGCGGGAATTGGGCCCTTGTGTCCCCGGCCCTGGCCTGTACCTCACTTTGCTGTGTCCCCGGTCTCTTACAGACCATAGACTGTATATGACTTTCCTTGTTCATGTGAAGTGAAGTGTGTGAGTGTCCCATTGTCACATCATCAAGTCACTTTATGTCCTGGTCCTGGTCCTGTCCCATTATACTATCACAGCATCTGGACCCATTCAGGCTCTCACACTCATTTACTTAACCAGCACGTCTGGTCGTAAACAGCTCTACTGAGGTTATTATTGCCTTCAAGTTTAACACCACAAGCTAACGTTTTTTTAAATTTCTTTAAATCAGTTTGTATCAAAGTTAGGATCACATGAAACACAGTCCCATCTTCAGTCAGTCCTTTGTGTGTCCTGGGAGGATTAGCAGGGTTTCTACTATGTACGTTATGTACATAAATAATAATAATAATAAAATACTTTCTTTGTTACATAAAATTGCAGTTCATTCATTTATTATTTTCAGTGGTAGGTAATGTGTGTGTGTGTGTGTGGAGGGGTGGGGGGTAGGCACAGGATA
Source organism: Caranx ignobilis (assembly GCA_021432705.1). Taxonomy (NCBI): domain Eukaryota; kingdom Metazoa; phylum Chordata; class Actinopteri; order Carangiformes; family Carangidae; genus Caranx; species Caranx ignobilis. Next base: position 1,687,896 of record MU269987.1, on the reverse strand, counting down.
AAGTCATTTTTTGTGTCCCCCCCCTTTATTTGGAAAAGTATACCAAAATGTTGGTATTGGGTCAACACTGCTGTGTTATGAGAGACTGACAGCACCAGGACAGAGACCCCCCCCAACCAGTTCATTTCTGCAGCCAGGTCTGCATGAGTGCACCCTGGAGTGTCTGAAGTGGGCCAGTGTGAGGCATGAAACTCCAGGGCTGAAAATGAGTCCCACTCTGGCCCTGACTTCAGGATCCGTCTCTTTGTCCTGTGGGCCCTCAGCTACACAACCAGACTGCACAACATGAATGAATGAATGAAGACAAAGGACTCAGTATCAGTTTTCATACTCTTATGTCTTTATTGGTGCCACGGTATGTTCAGGGACCTGGAGCAGCTACCAGCAGCCACCACAGCAGGAGCAACAGAGCTTTTTGTAGGAATAAAAATATATTAAACATAACTTCAAGAGATAAAAACAGAGCATGTTGTTTGAGCTTTTTTTTTTTTTTTTTTTTTTTTACATCAAAGTGAATTGTCACTCATCTTCTTTTTCTGAGTCTGCTCAGCTCAAAAACCTAATTTTGTCTCTTATCTTACTAAAATGCCTCCAATAACTCAAGGTTGTTTTATTACATATGAATATATTAACTAAACCTTAGTTGTCTCTGGGTGCTGTTACACAGAGATTACATGTGGACTATTTTTTTTCTTTTTTAGCAGGGCGCTATATCATTATAACCCAAATTAGTTCAACAGGTTTAAAGAACACGGTTTTGACTGTAAAACAAAAATTGTTGGTCCTTCAGAGAGGGTTTGTTTTAAACTCCTTGTTGTCTCAGATGGGTGGGGTTTACAGCAACTGTCTGTGGACAGCAACAGCCACTGGAACCTGCTGTAGTCAGCTGAGACATCTGGAGGGGGAACTACGACTGAAGAGGGTGAATAAAACAACCTGAGAAGCTTTCATTCATTAGAGCAGTCACACCTAGCTGAGAGGGAAGGGAGACAAAAAAAGGATTCATACGTAGGATTCTTAGTAACAATCAAATTGCACGTCACTAACAAAAAAAAAGAAAAAAAAATGAAAATAAACTAAATAAGACAAACTAAAAACAAAACCAACTTTTTTTCTATCTGGGTGAGTACGACAGATAATCGTCCGTACAGTAACATTCATACATTTGATTTAGACTCGTTAAGAGGAAGTTATAAATAGATAGAGGAAACCATGCAGAGTGAGTCAGGGAAGGGGAGAGGACAGAATAAAAACATAAATAAGTGAAAGAAAAGAAGAGTTGAAAATGCGAACAAATAAAAGTTGACAAACAATTCCAAAAGTCTTTCACAACAGGACAGAGAGCGAGACACTGGGGTAGAAGTCAGTTCAGGTTTTTTTTGAAGGTAACTTTTTCTATTTATTTTTTTTTTTATACCTTTCTAAATACTGTATTCATTTTCAACAAATATCATTAATCAGATAGTAGCAGCAGTTTTTTAGTTTTTGAATGTTTAATTTTTTTTGGGCTCTGTTTTCCTGCAGCAGGGGATGATGGAAACTGACCTCGGTACAGCTGAACAGCTCGGGGTCACGCTGGGGTGATTTGCACCAAAACCAAAACCACTTGAACCTCTGACATCATCTGTGTCACTGCTTCTTTTTTGCGGGGGGTAGAACAATGTTTCATCACCAGCAGTGACATGGAGGACAGGTTGCAGCGGCAGCTGTGAGGAGCAGCATCCCCCGAGGAGCTGCCTCTCTACTGCTTTAAATGCAAATGTGAACACTGAACACTTCTCTCTATCTCTGAACACACTGAACTCTCTATTGCTGAGGGAGCTGCCCATCACTGCAGCCATGATGTCACAGAACACAGTCCGAGTGCTTTGACTGGAGGAGTTTAATGTGAGAGTGAAGCAGGCAAATGATGACGGGGTTGAAGTGGTTTTGGTAAACGGCTTCCATCACTAAGAGGAGCTGACAGGCTGCAGAGGCGGGCAGGGGGAAGAACTGCCTTCCTGTCGGGACAACAGGACACTGCAGGTGTTCAGACCTCCTCCTCCTCCACCTGATGTTATTGCCCCCGTCGCAGGTGTTGCCCCCTCCTGGATGGTGATGGTGGTGACGTCCTCATTGTAGAGGCGTTTGATCCCATCGTAGAAGTCGTCCACCTCCATCTCCTCCACCTGAACACAGTCAGACCAATACTGTCAGTGTGGTCTAACACAGCAATGATGAACGTAGTTACTACTACAGTTCACATGCCAAGGAATACATAAACACTGCAGCTGAGAAAAGCTTAGAACAGTCACATGTGAGAATCTGTAACCGGTCAAACGCACAACAATCAAGACTTTTCTGTCCATCATCTAATTTATTAATGTGGTTATGAAGTGGTTCGATTCCCTACATGAGGTTACCAGGGTGATTGGGTTACCTTGCGCTTAGCGGAGGCCTTGCAGCGCAGCGTGACCTTCTGCAGGCGGTTACAGTGGTAGAAGTGTTTGGGTGGGGAGAGCAGAGTTGGGATGCTGCTGTCGGTGGTGGAGGAGATGGAGCTCCAGGGCTGCGCACTCCCCTCCCCCCCCCCAGCAGGTGTCTGTGGCAGGGCAGCAGAGGTGTTGGTGAAGGCGTGGCTCCTGGAAGACTCTGTGGTGGAGGTGAGGGTCCCTGGAGGGCAAACATTTACAGAAATACATTAATAATTACATCAAATCAAATCTAATTTTAGTTGAATGGCACTTTTCATACATGAAAGCAACACAAAGTGCCTAAAAACAACAGACCCCAAAACCCAACCCTCCCACCCCCAAAATACACACAGACATACACACACGCACGCACAAGGTCACACACTAGCTGTCATTACATGGCTGGGCACCGAGACCTGAGGCAAGGAGAAAGCCACGTCTGGGGGCCGTCCACACTGAGAGGGCTCACGGCCCACGACTACAGGGAGTGCAGCCGCAGAGACAACCCTGACCCGGGCAGACAGGAGGCCCTGCACCAAAGTGCGGAGCCCCCTCGCCACCCAGGGCAGAGCCGTCCACAGGACAGCAGGCCCCCATGAGGAATTACTGGAGCTAAAAAATTGAGGGACTAAAACAGTAAAATAAGATAAATGGTATTAAATGAACAAAATAAATAAAATGCTAAAATTAAGTTAGAAAACAGTTTTCTAACTTAATGCCTGTTTTAAGGTAAAAAACAGGCATTAAAACATCTAATTAAGACATGTGACTAAAATAATATAAAATAAAGATTAAATATCATAAGAAGCCTGATTAAAAGGAATAATAGAAATAAAAGAAAGCCTCTTTTTAAAAACATCAACAGTCTCTGCAACCCTGAGGGTCTCCAGGAGGCTGTTCCACAATTGGGGGCCATGATAACTGAAAGCCGCATCCCTGTATGTATTTGATCTAACTTTTGGTATGGTTAAAAGGCCAGTGCCAGAGGACCTCAGGGTCTGCAAGGGTTGATATGGTAAAAGTAGGTCAGACAAATAAGAGGGCCATTAAGACATCTAAAAACTAGTAAAAGAACCTTAAGATCGATCCTGAAGCGCAAGGGGAGCCAATGCAGCGATTCTAAAACTGGTGTAATGTGCTCCCGCCCTCTGATCCTCGTCAGCACGCGTCTGAATTCTGTATTAACTGAAGATTAGAGATACTCTTTTTGGGAAGACCAGAGAGCAGGGCATCACAATAATCTAAACGACAAGAGATAAAAGCATGCACCAGGACCTCTGTGCTGGCCTGAGAGAGAAATGGGCGGACTCTGGCTATATTCTTGAGGTGGTAAAAACCTACCTTTGTTATTTCTTATATGTGGAATAAAACTAAGCTCAGAGTCAAAAATCACGCCCATATTTTTTTTACAGATTGAGATGGTTTAAGATCTTGTAATTTTGGTTAAAGGTTTCTCTCTCTGGCCTTCAGGACCAATGACTAAATCCTCTGTTTTGTTCTGGTTGAGCTGTAGGAAATTCGCTGCCATCCATGATTTGACATCTAAAATGCAGTTAAAAAGGGCATCAACTGGCCCTGTGTCATCAGGACACAAGGCAATGTACAGTTGCATATCATCAGCATAACTATGAAAGCTGATGCTGTGCCTCTTGATGACATCCCCAAGGGGAAGGATGCAAAGATTAAAAGGAATTGGACCTAAACTTGACCCAAGGGGAACCCCACACTTGATCTCATGGATTCCTGAGGAACATGTATCCGTACTAACAAAGTGTCGATCTGTGAGGTAAGAGACGAACCAGTTAAAAGCAGTACCAGAAAGGCCGACCTGGTTCCTCAGTCTGTTTAACAAAATGTGATGTCTTCTGTATCGAAGGCAGCGGTTAGATCCAGTAGTACCGAGACTGTGATTTTGTGTTTATCTAAGATGCACCTGATATCATTTAAAATCTTTAAAAGGGCTGTCTCGGTACTGCGGTTCATCCTAAAACCAGACTGATACTTCTCTAAAATGTTATTTGTGTTTAAAAAGTCATTTACTTGGTTAAAAACTAGTTTTTTCTAAAATTTTACTTAAAAATGGTAAGTTTGATACAGGCCAGTAATTACTAAGAATGATGGGTCTGCTAACAACAAAGGCATGATGCTCAAATGATGTGTGGCTATTAAAAGGCACTTCATTTGAGGACATTATGGTTCTTGTTACGGATGCACTTCCGCCCCCTTTTTTGTCCCCCCTAACAGAAAGTTAAAATTTGGTGGGGAAGTGTGTGAGAACAACAGGTGCATCAGTGCCAAGCCATGTCTCTGTAAGGAGAACACTGTCTAGGTTTTTATCTAAAATGAAATCATTTATGATAAAAGATTTGTTTAACAGAGCGCACGTTCAGCACAGCCAATGTGATGTCTGTGCTGAACGTGCGCTTATCATGGCGTTTCAAGGGAATGTTAAAAACACTGCTGGGTCTAAAAACAGTTCTCAGTTTCACCTGTCTATGTGAAATGATGGTTTTGATGGTGTGAATGTCCTGAGATTCTGGTGTGAGGGAAGGGGCAACTGATGGGAAGGCGTGCATGGTGTGGGTGTAACGTGTAGTGGGGGAGGGTGGGGGAGAGTGAGGGGCGGGGGGTCCGTGTGAATATGTGTTAACAGTGAGTCAGGAGGTGGCTGTGGTACAGGACTGGACAGTTAGGTTGATGTTAACTGATAAAAGCCGTGAAACCTCCTGATTTGGGGGGAGTCCGTCCTGTTTAAAAAGGCGAGGCTTGTTTAAAAAACCTGCAAAGTTATCAACAAAAGCGATACTTTTGCCCAGGCAGTACCCCTTCAGCCACAGGTGCCGCTGACGAAGGCGGCTGGTGATGGGCCAGAGATAATTAGCTGCTTCCCCGTGTCTAGCAGGCAGTCCACCAGGGAGACAAAGTCCTGTTTGAGGACCTCTGACTGCTGGTTTTTGAGGTTGTTGATACCGGCCTCCAGGACCAGCGTGGAGGCCAAGCTGTGCTGTGCACACAGCTAGAGGGCGGAGGATGCAACCTGGAGCTTACGTTACCCACAATGCAACACAAATCACAAGACTCAAAAATGTAAGTGTGATATGGCAGAACCATTGCAAGTGGGCTACAGTGGTCATACTTGTAGTTTTCAGTCTCCACCAACAGTGACTCAAGTGCACAGAGTTTAGCCTGGACACAGAGGAATGCAGAGGGGAGGTCTCCTTGAAACGTACCCAGTGTGGAGCAGGGGGGCGTGGTGTCCTGGGCCGGGTGCTGCAGAGTGGTCTGGCTCTGCAGGGGTTGGTAGATGTAGACAGTGTTGGGAGGCAGGGAAGCTCTCAGTGTGGACAGACTACGAGCCACAAGCTCTCGACCCCTGATCAACTCAGAGCTGTCGATCTGAGAGAGAGAGAGAAGAAGAGGAGAGGACGAAGACAAACACAGGATGAAAACAGAGGTAGGCGACCAAAACAAACAAACAAACAAGAACAAGATTTACATATTTGAGTCTGCAACAGTAAAATACCAACACACACATATCCGTCTGGCAGCCTGAAGATGGTCTTTGCTAGGACTGGGTGTTCCCTGAATCGATTTCATTTCATTTTACAGGGTCCCAGTTAGATTAGATTGTATTTTGATTCAGTCAGAGATATTTCACTTACAATATCTATTTGCTTGGAGATTATTGAGATTCTCAGAGAACTCTTGCTGTAAATTGTTCCTCTAACCTGCTGCATCATTAGAAAACATAATGAATGGAAGCATAGCAGTTATATTAGGATTTTACATGAGCAACAGTGTGTGTGATGTGAACTTCAGAAATAATTTAACAGTAGTGTTTAGTGATTCCGTCAGGCAAAGTCTGAAAACAGGATTTCATACTTTCTCTGAACACAGAAACAGAAAAAAATATGTATATGAAACCTGAAACAGCTTTATTGGAAATGATTTGTACTGGGGTTATACTGTATGAAATAATGTGAGCACAGGGAGGTGCAGAGAGTAGGATATCATGTTGTCAGACCTGTTTTGAGGCTGGAGAGTGTGGACACAGAGGAAACTGAGGGCCAGGGCCAGCAAAGAGTCAAACAAGGGACTGGCTGCTCAGAGCATCTGCACTCAGTTTCCTCTTGAATTGTTTTAACCGAAGTTCAGTGTAAGCTTTCTGCTGCATCTTGATCATGATAGAAGCAGTCTGGTACCTGTGCCCTCTTCAGCAGGTCAATGGTCAGAGCCAGCCAGTCGGGGCAGCAGGTCTCGAGCTCCAGGGTGATGAGGGCCAAGGCCAGCATGGATCCTCTGAGCTACAAGAGCAAAAGAAGGACAAGGCTGTTCACTGGCAAGTCAAAAGCTCAAGAAAACAAGCACGCATTCAGTTATAAGAAATACAAGTGAAGTAAAATTTAAAGAGGAACTACGCAGGATTTACCCATGGCTATGCTACATTTTTACCTTAATTAAACAGCTTCGGAGTAATTGTGATGGTTACATAAATGACTTGTAACATGTTATGAGGGAGAACAGAAGCTCTCTGTCCTCCACCTGGCATCTCTTGGCTGAAAACCAACCTTGCAACATCAGTGCAGCACTTGGCCTCCGACCCGGTGTCCCAGCTCTCATCTCTGTGCACCGCTCCGTAACCCGTAATCTTTCGTTTATGACGATTAAGACTACACAAATATAAATGTCGTATCATTGTAACGTTATCTAGGGCTCCATGGATTGCTTTTTTCGCCGGCTTCGTTAAAAACAAACGCACATGGCCGGGGGAGGGTTAGCAAAACAGAGGAAAAGTGACTGGACTTGCATAGTTCCCCTTTAAAGACTGATGCATGGAAATTGAGCCTCAAAACATCATGGAAGTGCAAAGTGAAAGCCTACGGTGTGTGTGTACCTGTATGAGTGTGTGGTCAGCCAGACAGTGGTAGAGTCGCTGTGTGAACAGGGCGAGGTGCTGAGAACGGTTCAATCCCAACATGGAGTCCAAAACCCCGGAACGACACGACAACACCATCACATGGAACTGAGGCAGAGAGAGGAGAGGAGGAAACAGCTGGTAAATAATCTAACTCTGTAAACTCAGTTCATCTAAGAAGTCAGAAAAGCTTTGTTACATCATTTCAAATCAGTCACACACTATGGTCGCATTCACACCAGCCTTGTTTAGGCCGGTTGAACCGAACCCTGGAGCGTTTACCAAGGTTAGGGGTGGTCTCAGTCTGCTATCAAGTGAACTCTAGAGCGGTTTATTTCTGGTGTGAACCCCATCCACACCAATCAGAGGGAGCGCAGCGTTTTACACATCATTTCACTCACTGACTAAAGGAGATGCATGGATTCTGTAAACAAGAGCTGCTGTTATGATGAGCCAACTATCTGGTCCCTCTTGTATGGCAAAAGAAAAAAGTTGTGGTATAGGGATGCACATTATCGTTTAACTGTTAACGAACTTGGGCCGAATACTATCGGTTATTTATTTATTTTAATTAGCTCCTTATGTCATCAACCATCGCGGCGTGTCAACACGTTCAGATTTCCACTCACAGTACAAAGTTACACGGGAGGGCTATAGGCTAATGCAGCTGACTGACCTGCAATGGAGCTTCTCAGAGGAGCGCTCTGCTGTTCCTAGGCTGTCATCACTGCCTGTTGTCTTGTGATATGACCATCTGATTGCAGAGCGGTTTAATACATTAATTAATGGCTGCAGTCTCACCAGCCGTTCATATGCGCGGCGCGTTAAAGTCTGCTGATAAGCCTATATACTCTAGATTGGCACCAACATGAAAAGAAGCTGACAATGCTCCATGATGTAATTGCGAGGAGGTCACGCTGTCTAGTTGCTTAAACTGTATGACCAATAACTGAACGGCATCTGTGGCCATGTGACTTTAGATTACAATTTTTGGACTGCTTGAGTTTGGCCTTTGTGAACGCAAACCGGACCAATTGAAAAATTGCAACAATTGTGTTGATTCAATTCAGATTACGGACCTTTAGGTGTGAACCTGCCCTATGAGACCGAACACCAGTTCACTGTTTGTACAGGACCAACTTCTGATTGATACATCATCAGTGATTGCAAAGCTCCCAGAAGCTGGGGTGAAATCTTTTTCCCCTTAAAATAAAAATTCATGCCTTAGGGTCTTTACCACCAGGTGTCACTATCTGAGCCCTTTAGCATACAAACACATACATCTCAGAAAAATCAGGACTCACACTGTGTGATCTGTCTGTATTGATGACAGATGTGTAAAAATGTTCAGCGAGCTAACAACTAAATACAATAAAATGCTTTTGTGTGTGTTACAGACATACAATGTGCAGAAAGTCCAGTGCTGTGGCGGTGTGCAGGTCCCAGTTCAGCTTGTCCAGGATGATCCTCTCCATCCTCAGAATCTCTGATGGAGAACAGCCACAGCTGCTGGAGACAACCAGCTCCTTCAGAGAGGGCACACACTGACACACACACACACACACACCTTTTGTGATGCACCATCTCAGTACACATTAACACTCATGACATTGAATGTATGACATGTATTCATTCTGCATCCTACTTTGTACTCACCTCGTCCTCCTCACATGTCTTGGCAGCCAGGAAGAAGCAGGCAATGGCGATGCAGCGCAGGTACTTTGGACGAGCCTGGAAAGAAAAAGGCATTATTGTGTTATTACATGTTAGCTGTCAACATTCTCCCTGTTTAAAGGGATAGTGCTGTGAATATGTGTACAAATCCAGTGCAACAAATTTTGGCTGCTTTGTGATTCACTCAGCTCACCAGCTGCTTGTTTCAGAGGGCATTTAAAAAAATGGATTCTGAGGAAGCACCAGTGACACATCATTGTTTTCTCCCTCAATTACTGTGTCCTGTTCAGAGTTAACCGGCTGCTTCCAGAGGGTGGCAGCATAGCAGATATTGGCTGCTGCAGTTGCTGCATGCATCAGCCGAAGAAGTTGCTTTGCCAGCATTTTATGAAGATGTTTAGCGTTCATTACTGATTCCTCAGAAATGGCAAAAGTTGCAGGAAGAAAGATTACAACTAAAGGACTTGGTAAAAACGTATTTAATGTCATGCATTCTTTTATCCTTGTCAGCTTCTACAAATGAAGGCCTTTTTCCTAATACCTGAAAAACTAAGACTAAAGCTAAATAAAACTAGTCAGTTCCTCAAAACAAAAACTAAACTAAAACAGCTTAATCACTTGTTCAGCTAACTAAAACAAAACTAAAAAAAAAGCAAACTGAAAAAATAAATACTCATCTAAAAACCGACCTCCCGAAGCAACAAGGCTAAGGGAAACACTGATGTACATGCTTTTATATCGAGCAGGATATCTGGGCAGGACACGCTGCCCTGTCTGGTGTCACTAAAAATGTTTTGAGTCAGCTACTAAAGCTGACTCAAAGAAAGAGAGCTGCCCTAGTGCTGACTAGTGCTCTGAGTGCTTTTGCCAGTGATCTTTGAAGCACTGTGAACCAACCAAATGTACAAGTGCCTTACAAATAAAGTTTGATGGAGTTGGAGACATATGGAAGTGGCTTATGGACAGGTCTCTAACTGTACTGGAATGGCTCACATCATAATAAACTGACAACATTGAAGGAGTGATAATGTACCACTAAGACCATTACTTCTAGAACTATATGGCGATTAGTCAAGATAATTGACAGTAATTTTATCTGGTTGTTTCACTTTTGTTTCCACAAAGTCTACGCTGAGCTTATGACAATCCTGGAACATTCTGTTCCTCAGATAAAAACATCCTGTCTTTTGTGCAGGACAGTCCTGACAGGGGAGAACGATCAGAACCGACACTCACTCCTGTGTAAACACTGACAATCAGCTGAGAAGCAGCTGAGAGAAAAGTCATCATAGCTGCAATGGAAGTCCAAGTAAAAACATTTGACTACACCACCCCCAAACCAACTAAAGTTTGTTTACCCTTCAGCTTTTTTCCTTGGTTCCTCTAAATTCTTACATCTGTCACTCAAGTATGTCTTTAAAAAAATGAGCTCACTTAAACTAATCATTTTTGTGAATTTTAAGTTAAAAGGCAACATTTTCTTTTACGTAGTTCACACAAAGATGTCTCTAATAATGAGGCATCATAGATATAGATAAAATGTACAGGGGACATATAATTTATTTGGTGCAAAAACCAAACAGTGGAAAGATTTAACTTGTGCTTTTTTCACTGGTCACTGATGATGCTCACTGCAACAGCTGTGCTACTAGTATGGAATTACCTTGATGGGAGCGAGGAAGCGGTCCAAGATGCTAACAGCTAACACCAGGGTCTCTGGGTACAGCTGCAGCCTGCTGTGGAGCTCCGTCAACCAGCGCACGGCCTCGTCCCGCTGGGCTGGGGAGATGTCTGTATCCTACAGTAAACAACAAGTAAACAATATCAGCCTCATTGTCTTGTTAGGCCCTGGAGATATTTGCAATGGTCACTGAAAAATGTAATTTTTCACTGTTTGAGGTTTGACTGGTCCTCTTTTAATGACGTCATCACATTGCACCCTCTTCTTCTGCTATGATTTAATGATACACGAGTGGAGCCACAAAGTGTTTGTCTCAAGGAGCTTAATTTCTAATGCGCATCTACTGACATTAGCATCCTGTGTATGAATCCATGTGTATTTTTTGAACTATGTTACTTATACTGTAATACTGGCATAAAACTTCACAATAACTTTCATGACAATTAATCATTAACTAAAATTTCATGATTGTGACAGCCTTAATACAAAACCATCCAACACCAAACTCAGCACAACACAAAGAACAGTGTATCCAGAGGGAGGTAAGAGGAAATCTCCACAAATACAAAACAGGATGTGAGTCCTCTCCTCTCTCTTAAAGACAGCAATACTATTTCAGGTAAGCACTCGGCCTGGTTTACATATGGGGCCAACCAGGGTGAGACGAGACTTATCCAACTGTATGACCTGGTGTTTAGGAAGGACCCAGACAGTAGAGGCCTCTGTGACTGTCATACAAAAGGACAAACCAGTCTGACAGATGCAGCAAACCAGTCACCAAATCTCCTCAGAAAAACATTCCAGGCATTCAGTTTGTTCTTCACACAGCTGAAGTCATTTGGCAGCTGCCAGCCATTTAGATCACATACTCATGAGGAACTGGGATTTTTATCTGAGGCAGTGTCCACAGTAAACCATGTATGATGGTCTGAATGGGCCTGAGTTTCAGGTTTCTATAACAGAGTATACATTCACTCATGTATTGTTATCGGATCAATCTAACCATACAGTGGATGCTGCAGCAGCAACTCTACGCTCTAAAATGTAAATCAGTTGCACCAGGTATCATATATAATATATATCAACACAAATATACCATGCTGATTGAATTCTGTGTATTTACTGCAGTTATAAAAACTAAGCAAAAAATGTATCAAGGTATAATGTGTTATGTCTAAATGTTATTTTAGCTTTAACATGCAGAATGACATTTCCTTCAGATTAAAGATACATAAGAAATGATTTCTGCGAAAAGCTTTCAAAAGCATTTTAAAAGACTTTTGTCTTTGTCTTACTGGTAATGGCTACATGATGCTGGGTGGTGACTGCTAATGTTGGTTTGAGTAAACCTTTTATTGCTCACAGCTATGACCCCCCCCACACTGAGAGTAAACGCGGCTGTTATGGCCACACACCATGCTGACTCAAAATGTACTGTTGAGTGAGAGAATACTGTAAGTTCGCAGCAAGCTTGGTAGGTGTGGCTACTGAAATGCTAAATATTTGAAATTTACTGGACTAGAAGCAGAGGTCAAAGGTAAGCGCTCAACTGACCTGTTAGGCAACTAAACTGCAACATGACACCGTTTGGCCTCTCAGCCCAGAGCTGACCAAACTAAAAACAACTGACCCGATTTCAGATACTTTCCATTGATGGAAAATAGATGAGAATCTCAGAGCACAGCGTTACGACTCTCTCAGTGACCACATGGACAGGACTATCTGCCTCCTTTACAGAGGGTGTGCTGGTCAGGTTCAGACAGTCCTCAGTGTCACTTCTATCACAGCTACTCCTGAGCTCAGCACTTCTCCAGCCGAGCCGAACCTTCCTGTTTTCTCAGTAAAAACAAACAGAGAGACGTACAAACATATTTGGACATCAGCTTATCTTGCAAATTCAACAGTCCGATGCCTTTATGTATCATATCTTTGATGGAAAATACAATATTATAATGTAAATATCCAAGGACACTTTTAAATCAGTGAAGACTAACATCACACCAGCTAGCAGCACTGCTGTTGTTTACATGTCTCCGAGGAGACCAACTGCCTCCTTGACCTCTTACACCAGTTTACATACCTAATAACCCAGTCAAAGGCACTGATAAGCATCATAACTATCTTAGTGTCGTAATTTATTGCTCTTCATTATCAATACGAAACGACAAACAGGCGAGTTCAAGGCCTAGACAGAGAGGAGTTTGTTATTCTTTACATGAAACCTGTATTAGGATCATCTCAATATCATTAAAGCATATATGATGTCTTCTAAGCTTTACAGTTCCACATCAGCAGTGGATTCTGAGCCGGTTCAAGCTGTCGAAGGTCTTTGTTTAGATGTTTGAATTAGATGTTTATAAGGACATGGTTTCCCCACAAAGACTGGCCTCCCACTAATTTCATTAACTGAAGAAGGAAAATAACTTCTTTTTGTCTATGTTTTGCATGTTCTTGTCCAGTTAATTAATGAACACTGGAAAATAACACACCGTGGTGCGTTCATAGAAGTGGTTTTGGTGCTGAGCTCAACACAAAGTTCTTAGTGGTGTGTTGGCCAGATTACACTGGCAGAGTTATGAACGTGCAGCCGTGCCCGTGACTCAGCAGAGCAGATCCGGATTAACAGTCAGAGGCCGTTCTGCTTATTCCATTTGACTTGAAATCCTACACCCTAACATCAGCAGTACATGTGAAAGCACAATGAAATAAAAAGGAGACTGAAAAGATACAAGAAAACCACACTGTAATACCAGGTGTCTGAGGAAGAGGTTAAGGGAGTTACTGCAACAAGCTTCACACTGGAAACGATCAGGACTGATTTTACATCACAGATGTAGCAGAAACATGCATCTATGAGCAGAAATGATCAGTCATGACTTATTTGCAACAGTTACTGGCAAAACTACAACTGTGACAGATCAGTGTATATTACTCATAGAGACCAAAGTAACAATCTGCAGGCAAGCAAACAGGCACAGGTTCACTTTGGGCCTTAGAACTTCATGACATAAAAATACAAAACTTGAACTCATTCATGTCTACAGACCAGAGAACAGACCAGAGCAGACCACATTTTAAGTGTGAGGCACAATTAATTACACAACATGACCAAAAGTATGGAGACACTTAAACATTATTGTACCTGAACTTCTAATGTCAAGCCTGACTCGCTTAACATGTTTTTGATCACAGAGTATACCTACTTTAATGCATGTAAATGTCCAAGGAATGTACAACACTAAACTGTGGAGACAATCTCTAACACAGAGCCACAGCAACACTGGGAGTCCCAAGCTGGGTCTGGACCTGACAAGTTGGTAAAGTTCAACTGAACCTAAGCAAATACATTGATTATCAAAAGGAACAAATCCGCACTCGTTTTATATCTAGAGTATAGTGAAATATAAACTGTGTTCAAAATATTACCATCAAGGACTCAATATTTAATTCAGTTATTTGGATGCGATTAGTAAATAATTAGTGTGAGACATACTTTTAAACTGGGTGAGGCCATTTAAGGGTTTGATGACACAAAGCCTTCATGACATCATGGGAGGACGTGTCTTAAGACATGCAAACTGGGTGAGACCTACTGAGTCAGGTAACAGCAAAGAAACTAAATGAAACACTGGAGTCTTGCTCAGTGATTCACAGTGTGTCTGACAGACTATTGCTTCATGATTACATGTTATCTACTGTCTTGTCTCTGCCACTGTGAGCCTTCAGAGGACAAAACTGAATTCTACACAGTACACACTGGACAGTATAAATAGTAAGTTAAAAATAAATATTTTGCTAGTAATGACATAACTATTGATTCTAAAAGAAAACTCATCTTCCCCAGGTCCACTCTGAGCACCTTTAAAATCAGAATAAAGTGCAGTCTGCTGGTACTGTTGTCTTTATTCTAAAACATTTACAGTCAGATTGTGTTGGAGTTGGTTTGGTTTTGACATCACACTGTGGACAAGATAAAATATGGATATGGATATGGATAATATGGATGCAGCTATTGTACAAACACTGCAAGTTGGTCAATGCCAACATGTATTTTTGAGTGAATCCATCCCTTGTGTGAGATGAATGAAGGCACCCAGAACAATCACCTGTGAGGAGGGCTTCTTTGGCACGTAGACCTTCCACATCTTGGCTTCCCTAGAGGCGGCCTTTTCCAGAAGAAAAGACAGCCTCTGGCGTCCCCAGGGTTGAGTGAACTTCATTCTGTCTTCCCCTGGTTGAGCCTACCTCCCCACTGGATACAGCTACCTGCGGAGTGACACAGCACATAAGTACATCACATTCTCCGACCCATCAACAAGAGGTGAGTGAGACTGATTTACACTTTGGTGACCAAGTTGCAAAGGAGACACAGTCAATCTCTGCATACACTGCAATATACCAGTGGTTTTGAGAAACTGCTTGACTGTGGTTATTACACATCTACTATCTCTGGATTTCTTGGGTTGTTATGGGCAATGTTGCAAACCAGTGAGGAAAGCTTCACAGCAATATTGGATAGTTGAATTTTACATCAGGATTATTACAGTGTATTTCGAGTATATTCCATCATAATGTGTTGTGCATTGGTAATGCAAGGCAATATTTCATTTACTAGGATATAGGAGATGAACTAATATCTCTCATCTTTAAAGCAAAACGTGGAAAATAAACAGCATATTGCGTCGGACAGATACGTTTTCTGTCTGGTCTGTTAATAACTACAGGAAGACCGTAGTGATGTTACACTGAAATAAAGAAAGAAAAAAAACCCATATAAAACAAACTTTGCACTTTCTATAACGCCATTAAGCATAGCGTTACATAACAGCTTAGTTACCTAGTAGATAGCTACGACTCAAGCTAACTGTAATTAAATCAGTCATTGTCTGAGGAAATACTGTGTGGTCAACCTTCCTTCTCATTTTTGAAAACTACCTTAATTTCCTCCGGGAGGTCCCACTTGCTCTGGGAACCACCAGGCCTCCCAAAGCAAGTGCATTTCCTTTCATTATTACCCCGAATATGACTATTCCCTGGACCGGAGCTAATCTGACCCTCTAACATCCCCGCGCCACCGCTAGCCGCGTATTTCCTGTATTTAAAATATATACGTGTCTACCGAATAAATATTTATTAAAACGCTTGTTTAGTGCCAGACATGATGGGTTGGAGTGTGTTTATGGGCGACGAGTGAGCTAACCACTCCGTAGCGGCATTTAAATGGCTGACTCATAGCCAGTAAGTAGACGGAGCCCCAAGACTTACCTCCCCTGCGAAGCGGAGAAAACCACAGTTGGATTTCATCCGGTCCACTCAATTCAAAGGTAATTAGGGGGTGGAATCGGGTACCCGTTCTTTAGTTTAGTAGTCCATCTTCGCTTCCATGGTGCTAGGTGCAAGGGAAAAGGGGTTACTGTAAAAAATGTATAAAAATAAAAGAACGGAATATAGACAGATACGTCTACTTCCGAGGAGGGGACCCGGGGGGAAGGGAGAGGATAGGCTCCGCCCACGTACAGGCAAGAACGGGAGGACATAACAAACATACCCTGGAAAAATCCCATCAAATGTCACACATGAACTTATTAATATAGTAAATATACCTATATGCCCTATTGGTAAGTCGGGTGTCAGTAAGCCTCCTTTACCCGACATGACAGATACTGTGTTATGGGTTTTTTTGTGTTATTATTATTCTTTTTAAACCAATTTATTTACTTTATTTATTTAGAAACAAAACAGTAAATAAAAGATAAGAAGAACTAGACATGCCTTAAATGACCATGGAAACTTATATGATACAATTCAATACAAGTAAACTCAAATCCACCCAGCTACCAAGAGAATTCAGAGTTATACTGCAACCATAAACCTGGGAGACACGAGCAATTTTGACAGCTATCATACCAGGAAATATGATTTATGCGTGCGTATGTGGATGTGGTTGCTCTAAAAAGTATAATATAATTTCTGTCATTTATGGCCACCACAGTATACATTTATAGCTTGAAGAAATTATTTTATATTATGGACAATGACCAACATGTGTTTGATTGTATATACCCATGTTGTCAGCATTGCAGTAAGCCCACAAGCAGAAAAGAAGCATTCACAACATTCTCTTGCTGACATTTATTGTGAAGTTTGATGTAAACAACTGAGGCACACTCAAAAAGCAATACGTAATGCTATAATCGCGTCAGAACAGTCAGAACTTGGGTCAGTTGTAAGCCAATCAAGACATCCCATTTTGGGCGGACTATTTGAACATTCTAAACTGCGGCTCGCTGATTGGATAATGGCAGCGTCAATCACAGAGTAATCGTCACTTATAAAGATACACTGTATTTCAGTTCCAGTGGCTTATGTAGATTGAAGATTAATTATTGACATTAAGTACAAATGTATTGGTGAAACTATCGGTAATTCAGCCAAAATAACATAAAAACATTACAGAATTTGATCCATAAAGGTTTGTATAGAGTTTAACTCACGTTTGATTGGTTACTCCCATGTGACGTAGCGTGTGGGCGTGAGCGTTATGAACATCAACAAAAGACAGAAAAGAGAAAGGAGAAAGACTAGAAGGAAGGAATAAGACAACGCTCAAGCAGACAGAACAGATATGTGGATTTAACCCTCAAAACAGGTAAAGTGGATTATTACCATCTTACTAAAATTACACCTATTTACACTGTTGTTCTGTATTTTACTGAACCTTATTTACGTTATTTTAGTAACAGAAAGAGAAGGAAAAACAGCCGAACAATGGGACGTTGATTTGGCTACAATCTTCAGTCTTCTAACATAAGATAGCAATGGTCAAAAATGAATAATAATGTGATAATAATAATAATGTTTTTGTTTAACAAATACTTTGCCATCGCATTTCGTCAAAATTCGTACTGTAACGATAGAGATGGTGATCAGCTGCCTCTCTCTCTCTAGTGATATTTATACACCAAATTGTTCTTGTCGTGGTTTTGGGGTTAAAAGAAGTATTTGATACTATAATTTTCTTCCGACAATGTTTATCTTGTCTATTGTTTGGCTCTCCTGCAGTCGACTCCAGTCGACCTTTCTTTTTTACTACGGTAAACATTACTAAGGCAAACCCATATTAACGAGGAGAAACCACCGAAAAACAACATTTTTTCAGGTTAATTACATGTGTACACCGTGGTTAAAGCAGGTTTGTTTACTTATTTTATGTTAATAATCGTGTGTTACATTATAATTCTGTAGAGATTTAACGTTTGAAAAAAAAAAACCAGCCCCTCCCCCGCTCCGACCAGAAAGGATTTAATACATTAGCTAGCTGCGGTTGACGCTAGCTTCCTCGGTTACCACCGAGTAAAACGATAAAACAGTGGATTTCTGGTCGTTTGGGTTATGTTTGTGTGATTTGTAGGTTGTTAATTAACAGACAGAACCTTGCAAAGTAGTTGTTTTTCGGTCAGAGGACAGAGGCGTCAACCCAAAGGAAATCTGACACCGGAGACCAGCTGAGGGAAGTGGGCTGGGCTTAGAGCTGTGACCCCTGTCAGCCAATGTAGAGCAGTCAGACACAGTAATGTCATCATCCAATAGAAACAAGAGGAAAGCGCTTTTTCTATTAAATACGGATGAATACTGAACACATAACATTATAACGGCTGATCAGATATTACCTAAATGTATATTTTGTCCTGAGAAAGTTTTTGTTTTACATATGGCTGTGAAATGTTGCCATGTTTGAAGCTGTCTTAAAATAGGCAATATCGTATTACTTGTGATCAAATTAAATAATGATTATTTTCCCCAAGTCTGTTAATACACTCCGTAAACACTGCTCAATCGATATGCAGTAGAGTTGTGATTTTTTTCTGACATGAGCACTTGGTTATGATATGGAGTTGACCCTTGCTGTTCTGTTTTGCAGTGTAAATACTGTAGTGAAAATCAGAGGTCCCTTCTTCCAGTGCCATCTGAGATATGGATGCCTTCAAGCTGATGAAGGAGCTGCGAGTGAATTATGAGCAGGAAGTTTATTACCTCCCCAAAGAGACGGGACTCACCCTAATTGAATCCACAACACAGGTGAGCACATTTCACAAAGCCATCATTGATCCACAGTAGATTTAGTGAATGGGGAAGTCTCCTTTACTGTATCAGAGCTGTGACAGATAAACTAGGTTAATCACCAGCGTGTCTGTCTCTCTTCTTTTCCAGGATGACAGGCGGATCTCAGCCAAGTGCAGAGATGCCAAAGTGGAGGACCTGTGGAGTCTGACCAGCTTCTTTGGTTACAGGACTCAGACCTTCGTCCTGGCTGTTAACCTGCTAGACAGATTCCTGGCCATGATGAGGGTATGACATGCTTACACCTGATAGGACCAGACACAGGACATTTTAGTCTACCCTTTTCAGGGTGTGGTAATACACTCTGACTACTTGTGTGGTTTGGAAAAGCCTGTTGTATTGGTGTCATTGCAACAGGAAATTATAAACAGATTTAAACAATGGAGCATGTGATCAGTGTTGTTTGTGGATACAGTTTCCATCTTCCTTAATCGGTTGTTTATAAAACATAAATTCAGCAAATGCTTTTGTTGCAGACCTTGTGATGCCAACAGCAACCTGAAGTGCCCTTATATACTTTTAGTGACATAAAAGCATAGAATTCTTAAAAAGCAAGTTGATTTTAAAGTATTTACTCACCTCTCTCCCCTCAGATCCAGCCAAAGCACCTGTCTTGCGTCAGCCTCAGCTGCCTCCACATGGCGGCCAGGGTGACAGAAGAGGAGTGCAACTTGACGCCCACCGATGAGCTCATCCGCATCGGACAGTGCAGGTTCACCGTGTCCGATCTCAGCCGCATGGAGAAGATCATTGCAGAAAAGCTCAACTTCAAATCCAAAGCCATCACTGCCTTAACCTTCCTGCACCTGTACCACCAGATCACACTTTCACACTCCACAGACAGGTGAGAGCATCGCGTACAGGAAATAACTTTCAATTTACACTCATGTGAAATTTTCACACAGATTTATTTCACCTCATTTCTCATGTAAGTGAAATGTAATGTGGTCATGCAAGTAAAATTCTGTCAACATCCATATTTAGTTTTTTCTCTTGCATCAAACATGATTTTAACTTCAGATCTACATGGTTTTCAGCTCCTCTTTGGGGCCTATTCAGGATTTTTTTCACGTCTCAACCAAAAACAGTTGAAGTTTTCCACTGAGTATGATGTCTCTCCACACCACTGCTTGTTAGCTACAGAAGTTCCACTTTACGTACAGTAGTGCAGCAGTCACCTATCAGCCAACTCCAACGTCAGTGACAGAAGGGCACTGATAAGATTTGTCAGCTACTGCTGCCAACAACACCTTACACTTACATAACTCTGGCATATTATTGTCATCTGTTTTGCTGCACTTTGCTTCAGAACACATTCAGTTTGTCATTGTCTTGTTTTTCACAATGAGTTCCGTTTCAGGAGGTTTTGTGATGAGTCAGTAGTTAATTTAAATGGATTTATATTTCTAACTGTTCTCAAAACTGTAGATTGACCCTAACCCTGACCTGGAAACACACTTTAACCTGACTGTGTGTTTGTGTGAACAGGAAGGAGAAGCTGAACCTTGAGAAGCTGGAAGCTCAGCTCAAAGCCTGTCTGTGTCGGATCTCCTTCTCTAAAGCAAAGGTAGGAGTTCACTGCAGGGGTCAAAGGTCAGGCTGGATTTCAGCTCAGCGGTCTGATGAGATGCTCAGAAATTAGTTGTTGCAAGTTACAGATGTCTATGTCAGATTGTGTTTTTTTCTTATGTTGCTACTGGATGTCTACATTTCCCTCAGTTCAACATAAAATATAAAAATAATATAAATAATGTATCTCTTCCTTCCTTTCTGTCTGTTCGCCCATCCAGCCCTCCGTTCTAGCCTTGTCTCTCCTGAGGCAGGAGATTGAAGCCGTTCAGTCGGAGGACATGTTGGAAATAGCCTATCACATCCAGAGACACCTGAAGGTAAACAACACACTACAACACAGCAGTGAGGGAAAGTAACACCAGCGGAGACCCGATGTAATGGAAATCCAAAAAAGTGACATTGCTTATGGCAGCAACTGAGGAAATGAGAGTCCAGATATTTACTTTGATGGGACCTCAGTGGCTTCATTACAGGAATATTAACTGTTGGTAGTGTTGGTCATCTTCTCACTATTTCCTGGATTAGCTGAAACCAAGCAGACGAACAGTCTGATTACGCAGCCATACAGCCTGCAGGCTTGTCACTTCGAGGGGAGTTTCCAGCTTCAGTCTGAATAAGAGAGAAGTAAACACAATGCTGGATTGATATTAAATCATATTTTGAAAAGCAGAAAGGGTGTTTAGTCATTCCTAGCTCGGCTCTGACCCAAAGGACTGTTTTCTGTCTATGGCAGTGTGGTTATGTAACCTGGTGTCTTGTGTTGTGACGTCTCACCTCCCGACTATTTTATCCATCATATCTATATGTGGTAATATAGGATGTCTGTAAGAAGGCGTCTCTAGTTTGGATGTCATTTAAGACGGTCCCACTTGGATTAGTACAGTATGTGAGAGTTGGATTGTTTCAGGTCTTGGTATGTTGCTGCCTCAGTGATAATGCTGGTTTCCTGGATGTTTGTCTTTCCAAGCCCTCAGTTTAAAGTTCAGGTGTTACATGACCAGCAGATCAGGTTTCTCTTAA
The DNA here is from genome assembly GCA_021432705.1 of Caranx ignobilis. Lineage (NCBI taxonomy): Eukaryota > Metazoa > Chordata > Actinopteri > Carangiformes > Carangidae > Caranx > Caranx ignobilis. The sequence continues at coordinate 1,666,460 of MU269987.1, read as the reverse complement.
CCCCCTAACCTAGAAAAGGAATCCAGGTTTCTGTTTACACTCAATGTACTGGTGTGTTAAGTAAATGGATTATTTAAAACACTCTGATATCAGTTACTGTTCAGGGCAGGGGGCCAAACAAGCTAAACTGTACTGCTGTGTTGTTGGTTTCAGATTGCAGACAGTGAGCTGCTGCTCTGGAGCGAACGTGTGGCCCAGTGTCTGTCAGACTACGCCTCCCCAGAATGCAGCAAACCCAACCACAGGAAGCTGCAGTGGATAGTGTCGCGGCGGACGGCCCAGAACCTGCACAGCTACCGCAGCGTCCCCGAGCTGCCCACCATCCCAGAGGGAGGCTGGGACGAGAGCGAGAGGTCAGAGCCACCCCCCCCATCACACACACAAACACTCATACACATACTCTCACCTGAGCAACACCTTATAAGTAATTAAGATCACAGAGCTATATCCAGACTAAGGTGGTTGACCAGTTTTTCACTGATTTCAGTTTCATGCTGATGCACACGAACCTGTGATAGATCACTCCAGGTAAATACCAAACATTCCTGACAACAATATAGGTATTTAAATGACAAGGAAGTCAACACACCCATGCATCAGCACTCATGCTAAATGATTTTTCTGGCAACAATCTGTTCAAAGTCTCTTCATAACTCTTTGATATGATAAAGACATATTACTAGTTAATGTCTTTACAAGATAACTGAGATGATCTTCAGTGGGTGTTTTCATAGTGTACTATGTGTGAGCACATCTCACAACTTATTCTTTTGAGGCAACACATGTATTTCTGTTGTGGTGTAACACACACGCACACAGACCAGCCCCGGGGAGTGTCTGAGCTTGTTGGGGCCTCTCCTATCTCCCAGCGCTGTATGATGGGATGTGTGCGAGTCACCGGGCACGTCCCACTGACACAGACGTTTCCATTACGTCACACAGCCAGGAAGCCTCACCTTTATGTAACAGGGAACTTGTGGAAAAGTTTTTTATGAGGCAACGTGTGAAAAACAAATCAAGAGGAACCAAACATGGGGGCTTTTTCCCAGCTGGTCACAAACCACAGAGCAGCCCGGTCCAGATAATGGCATTTTAATGATGTTAGATTTGACACCTGAACTTTAACCAGCGAAACAAAAAGAGCAGACGTCAACAGACTGACAGCAGACTACTGCTGAACTGTCACAAACAACATAAGATCAGCTGATGACCATCTGTTTGAGGAACTGATATCTTCCCACGTAACCGTTCCTTTTTCTTGCTAAGTGTGTCCTCTTCTGCCTCATTATGACTTCATCGTTAGTCAATTTATGACAAGAGAGAAAAAGTTAAGTATTGTAACATCACAAAATTTAAGATATAACAAAGGTGGTTACTTGTACTTTTTATATAATAAAAAGGACATTTTGCACTTCAGAAATTATAGGGACTTGGGGCAGGATTTGTGAAAAATTAAACATGCATTTTAAGTTTTTTTTAACACTAATGGGTGATGAAGCGTTCAGAACCAAAAAGAATGAGCCCATCCACGTATCTCTCCATTGCCTTGAACAGGCTGTGTGCTGCATAATGTACTGCAATTCGGATGGCTTACGACTTGGATACGGGGAGAAGATATGTGCGATAGTAATGGACTCTGCTACGATAAACAAATGACTCACCACCACAGGGTTAGGGTTAGGGTCCACTGAAAAGTCCTACAAAGAAGAAAACGAAAGTTTTATCAGCAGCATCTCGTCAATCAAAACGCAATTACCTGCAATGGCCGTCGTGTCAGTGTTGAGTCTTATTTCTTGATCCTGCCCCAAGTCCCTTTAAATGTTTTGATTGGTTTCAGATTAAACAAACTAGTGAAACATGAGTTGAAGAGAGGCATAAAAAAAGTATGAGGCCACGCCAGATTGTGACCTGTGTGTGGAGTGTATTCTTGACAGCGTCTCTCTCTATGTGTGTGTGCAGTGAGGATTCAAGTGAAGATGTGATGAGTTCAGGCGAAGAGTCCCTCAGCAGTTCTCTGGGCAGCGACGCTGAAGGGCCCTTCTTCCCCCTGCACTTCCGCTGCCAAAAACACCGCCAGCACCTCCACGCCTGAAGCCCTCGCCGTCCTGTGCCTTGTCACCTCTGACCCCCACTCCCACCTGACATCTTTTTAATTTATTGCTTAATAAGCCTTGGTGCTGGGGGAGAATCACATTAAGTGGCAGCTGACTCTTCTTAGGTAGATTCTTAGTTTGTAGAAGTGTTGGTGCATGCTGAAGTGTCACATTCCAGGATGCAGTTTTTAGGGATATTCAAGTGATGTTTAGCAGATAAGCTCTGGTCCACTGGATGCAGTGGCTGGTCTGAAAGGTGCCAGGACCAGATCAGTAACAGTTCTCATTGTCAACTAGAAGACGATTTGCTATAATATGATGTTTATTTAATGGAATGTTTTCTGACTGTTATTAATCCAAGACTGTTTTTCTTAAAGGTAATGAGGGGTTCTCTCTTTGTGCAGAGGCTGAGTGGCCACAGTTGTATTGTTTTCTCTCTAGAAAAGATTTGAGGGGTGTTTTCAGTTATCCTGAGACAGGCAGTGAAGGCCTCATCACCACAAACATTCTTGAGATAACTGACACCTCCAAATGTGAGTGAAAGCTGTATGCCTGTGGCTGCTCGAATGCTTGGTTACAAAGGTGAATTTGCACAATTTTCTTTTAATCTCAGTTATAATCTTGAGTGTTAAATGGTGAAACTGGAGGTTGGACTTTGTGTCTGGAGGGGAAACTGATGCGTGAGCAATGTTTTTATAGCATTATTTGTAGCATCACTGCGTTTACAGCAAATTTACCCTCAGATGAAGCCCCACTGATACCACAGGGCATTCAGAGAAAAACATGTAAGTGTGTTTGTGTGTGCGTGTATGTATGATCCTGGTATCGATTTAAAGTTGCCAACTGTAGGATGTAGCTAAAAAAAGTCTGTGGTGTTTGAAACTGTTAAGAGAGTATGTTGAATGGAACAAAAATAATGCTGACCAAGTGTCAAAAAAAGTCTAAAAAATGTTCAAAATGTAAAAAAAAATGTTAATACAAAAATATGTAAAACTGTAAATGATGTACAAAAAAACTGTTCATAGTTCTTTGTAGATATTAAGTTATTTATTCTTTTTGTCACATGTACTGAAAAAGAAAATCTTATAAAAATGTTATTTTTAACCTTTTGTTGGTGTTTTTCTCCCACTAACTGATGTGGCCTCGTCACAGCTGTACCATTGTCTCAACAGTGAAGAATTTAAATATTAACTAGAAAGTCCAAAGTCAAACAATCAGTTTAATTTCAGCATCCACACTGTAAAACAAGTGTTTATTGATCAAACACAACTTCACAGCGTCCATTTGTATCATTGGTATGTGAAAGCTGACAGACTGTCACCAGCTTGTGTTATGTATTAATAGGGATGTAACGGTTTTGAACCAAACCAGAAAACCTTAGTTCAAAGGATCGAGGTTTCATTCTGTCGTCCTGAACATGGGTTCACACTTGTCTCAGACCGACTGACTGAGACAGTGAAGCACAAAACTTCCAACAACACAGAGCAGGCAAGAACCAAGACAGCCACGTGACCATGCACTTATGCATCCATGTGTAACTCCAGGACCTTCCTCCTTTCACACACATTAGCCACTTACAGTGGTCTTTCCCTCCCCCTCTCACAAACATTGGCCTGCCACCTGTCATGACAGATTCCAGATTCTTTGAGTTGCCCCTTCCAAGTTTCACCAGTGTCAGAAAAACAAACAAAAAAACCCTGCAAATTTCTGGTCGCATGTACGTTACTTGCATGTACGTTATTTGCACATACGTTACTTGCACTGTCTCAAATTTTAGGGACAAAATGTGACTATTAAGGGGCAGTCTGAAGCCCTGAAAAGGTTTCTATAGTGGTTTTTAAAAACAGGTTTGAACTGAACTGTGGGTTACATGAACCTTCACACCCCTATGTATTCAGACAAATATCTCAATATTTCCACTTGATCCTTGAAAAACTATGAATTGACCAGTGGCCCAAATGACCTGTTTAAGGCAAATCACTGGGAAGAGAGGAGAAATGAGATACAGAGGTGTTTTGGTGTATTTCAATGAGAAGCTGAGTCTCACCAAGTTTTATTTAAAAAATATTTGAAGACTGTATGAAAACAACTGATCACAGTGACTGAGTCGTAATCTTCATTCAAGTTGACAACAACAGTGATATCAGACAAGTTGTACTGCCAAAGGCAAAGATTCAACAACACCCAGACTGAGTATGTCGCTCAACAGACACCTGCTGCTCCATGCTGTTCTGTGGGGTTAGTTTTCAGATTGTTTCATATTTACCATTGTTAATTTGTTCCTCTCAACATTTGAAAGCTCGGTTCTTTCAGGCTTTTATCCACCTAGAGAACAGCTGCATCCTCCATCCAGCCTGTGCACACATCCAGTGTGTTGTTTTCCTGGACACTTTTAATTACTTGATCATGTAAACTTATCTCCAGACAGTGATGGAGTTATTGAACCAGTGAAACAGAAACACTGCACTGTGAAAAAAGCTGCAAGGTGAACAATCCATTCATCCATCAGCCTGTGGCGGCTCACATGCTCTCATAGGCTAGTAAACATGCACCACTCAGAGATTTAAAATAAATTCCACTGACCTACCAAACCAGATTCCTACCAAACTGGTCTCCCGTTAGTCTCCAGACCCAGCACTTCCGCAGGAATCACTAAGACTGTGACAAGTAGTAGTCTTAAGTCATTTAATCGTCCATCAGATCCAGTTGTAATAATTACAATCTTGGTGACACCAACTGAAATCCATGATGATGGTCCGACCCCTTGTTTTTGTCCCCGAGTACAACAGGAAATCCAAACAATGTTCTCCCGAGTGATGGACAGTCCAAACAGTGAATTAAAATCCCATGCGAGATCTCTTCTTCTTTGTTTGAGATGCCTGTGACGATCCCAGTCGACCTTGTGAACTCTGGGAGACGGACGGAGACTGGGAGAAACCAGACCAGGCGAGGAAGTCCTGGGACAAATCAACTCGGAGAGTCCTGAGAGGGACAGACTGAGAGCTGTGGCACTGAGAGGAGGAGGGCAGTGATGCAGGGGGAGGTGGGTTGTTCTCCTCACGCAAAGGCTCATCCTGGAAACAGAGCAGAAATAGATTGATCAAGAATGCTGACATTCATTAAGGACGGGTTGTGTGACTACATCTACTTTACTTGTAGTGTGACTACAAGTAAAGGATGTGATGGTCCACAGTGGCTCTAAAAAGGCTCAGTGACTGGTTTCATAGAAACCCCTAAAAAAAAGTCTGGCAACATTATTTCAGTTGACTGTTTCTCCCCTTTGGAGTTGTATTTTATACCATTAGAAAGCCAGTCACTTTTACAACGAGGTACAGCTTGTAAGGATCGTGCACCTGTGGAATGAGCAACACAGCTACTTTAAACATGTAGGTATGTGCCAAAATCTGCAATATTCTCCTGTTGGTATTCACCCTTCAAGTCATAATGTCAATCTACTTGAGGATTTCTCTAGTCCCATAGAGACAGACCCTGTGTTCTACTGGAGAGTGGGCTTTGAGGGGGCACATCATGGACACAGCTTGTGTTGTCCTGATACCAACACTTTGGTATCGGTACCAATATGTATTTCGATACTTTTCCAAATAAAGGGGGCGCACACACACAAAAATGACCTACCACTGAGAATAACGAATGACCTGCAATTTTATGCAACAAAGAAACTATATATTTTTATTATTATTTATTGAGCCTATATAATGTACATAGTAGAAACCCTGCTGATAGCTCTCTGATCCTCCCAAGACACACAGATGACTGACTGTAAATGGGACTGTGTTTGCATGTGACACAAATCGTTTTAAAGTTGTGAATATTAGGCCTGGAAGACAGTGATAAAAAAAACAGCTTGATAAAACGCTGGATAATTTGATATGTATGCACTAAGTGCTCGACATGCTCATTGAAACAGCCAATTATATCCCTGGACGCTACGAGTGACAGGCAAACAGCCAATCATTTACCAGCTGTGTAGTTTGGTGGCAACAGAACAGTGTGTAGTGAGAACATGAGGCTGAAGGAGAGGAGCTTATAGACTAAAAAGGAGCTCGTGGTGTTAAACTTATGGGCTATAATATCCTCAGAGTTCTCTACGGACCGGGTCGGGGCGACTGATCCGATGGGACGCGCTGGTTCAGTCCGGGTTCGTGCTGAACATAAGCTACAATACAATACACGACCACCACTTCTTATTGTACATTGCAGGAACTCTCTCTCTCTCTTTTTTTTTTTTAACAAATGCAGTATAGTACCATTTTAATTGCTTTAGTTCCGGTATACCGAACAAGCTTATTTAGAGGTGGGGCTTATGGGACTGGGATGAGGGGACAGTGGCATCTGGAATGAGCAGCCAAAGGTCTGGCTCTGCTCAGTAGAGAGTAGACGATGGGAAAACAGACAAAAACCCTGAATCACACACATGAAAAACCTCATGGCTGCCTGTCAGATCACAGTCAGGGAATCAGGAAATGTAGATTTTTTTTTAATGACTGCATCTCACAGTCAAAAGTGTGACATGTGAGGACTTTACCAACACTTTCCAAATAACACTGAGGGGATTAGGCATCAGATGTCTTCTAACCCCAACTCTACAGATATCACCTGAAATCCTCCACCTGCTCATTAGATAACCTGCCTGGCTTTAAAAAAACATACTTCATATTACAGGTCCACACATTCTTTCAATTGTTCACAGCTCCTCAACTTCTGGTTTAGTCCCCCCCCCTCCCAAAGTTTTAAAAACACTGTAGTCCAACCCTAAGTGAAAAAGCCCAAGCACATCTGTTCCATCAGACGCCTCCTCTGTCAGTCAGCTACAGAAATGACAACACATTTCCTCTGATGTTAACAGCTACTACCAACAACTAACACAGTCTGTGTGTCAGTGAACACATCACCTTCCTCTTACCTGAGGGGCAAACACAGAGCGGAGGGGGTCCTCAGGTTTGTTGTGCCTCCTCTGACTGGCAGGTGTGGAGTCAGGTTTTACAGTCCGGGACAGAGAGAGGACGCTGGTGTTGCAGGGGGTCAACTGGTTGGCTTGTCTATTATTCACATTTTGAGGTGTGGCGATTACTGTGGACACTGGGGTGTCATCCTCCAAAGTGGGGGGTGTTGTGGCTCTTGGCGTCTCTACCCCCAAAAAGCTCCCCAACTGGGACAATGGCCCTGAGCCTTCAGTGTCAGACCAGCCCTGGCTTGCTGCAGAGGACCAGCCTGCAGAGTCAGAGAAACTGTCCAGATCAGACAGGTGGCTGACAGATGAGGTGAAGCTCCCGGACAGCTCCAGGCCTTGACCGGAGGCTCTCTTCGCCTGCTTCTCTCTCCTTCTTTTCCTCTTCAAAGCCCTCACCTTTTCCTCCCGGTTGAGCCCGAGCTCCTCCTCCCACCATGCCCGCCACGCCGACTTGCCCTGCCAGGACTGGGTTAGGCGCTGGCTGAGCTGGTCTCTCCAGGCTTCTGTGTCCACTGGATTTGGCAAAGACTCTACATCTGGGGGCCTTAGGCAGGTGGACATGGTGCTGTGAACCAGCAGGGAGCGTTTGGACATGTATGTTCTCAGATCTTGCCTCAAGCTTTGCACATGTTCCTCTTCTGTTGAATCTCTTGTATCACCATCAGGCAGGTAAAGAAAGCCTTTAGTGCTGACTGTCAAGTGCTTCGGACAGCGTGGGCGGGGCTTCTTCTCACTGCTTTTTTCCATCAGTTTCTGGAGCCAATGCTTCCAGGTGATGAGAGCGCCATTGCTGAGCTTCACTTCAGTTTTCCCCACACTGATGGGTTCTTCAGCAGCAGCAGCATCTTTACCTCTCACCACCTGTCCACCTTGCTCTCCTGCGTCCATTTCACTCATGTGGTCCAGCTCTGGTTCATCATTGACAATGACCTGTAGACCCGAATGCTTCAACCTTCGACCTTTCCCTTCTGAATCGGAATCATCAGAGTCAGAGTACATCACTGGTTGTTCCCTCTCTGGTGTTTCAGCTACAAACCTGGGTACGGCCACATCCTGAGTTGGCCCTATGATGCCGTCATCGCTCCATGTGTCCTCCACATCCAGCTGAGAGTCTGGTGCAAGCTGTTCTGCTGGTTTTCTCTCTGGTGCTGTTGCTTCTGTCAGCGTTGGTGTTAGCAGGCTTCTAGCTGTGTGTTGAAGCAGTGGCTCGTCCTCTGTTGCTGAAGGTCGGGGTGTGTCGCTGTCCGACTGCTCTGGCTGAAGGATCTGGTAGAAAACATCTCCCGCCTCTGTCAGCTGCAGGACACATATACACTCCTCTCCACCTGCTTCTTTTGCTCCTTTCATCTGAAAACAAGTCAGACCTGAAAACAAACCACAAGACTGGGTCAACATCTAGTACACAGCTGGGCCGTGTGTGGTTCATGCACAACATTGAGGACGTAGATTAAAACGCTGGAGCTAAAACAGCGTCAAAAGATAAAGACTGTGCTGTGTTTTGGGCTGTATAAATGAACATTTGCTTTGAAAGTTAATGTTTTTCACATTTGGTCTCTCACAAAGCACATGACCTCCAACTGCACCATTCTCAACTAAAGCATTACATCAAGAAGCAGCAGAAGGTCACAGGTCTTTTGGTTCTGTAAACCATGCTTGTATTTCATTGCATGTTGAAACTCGTCCACAAGCCTTCATATTTGAACAGAGTCTGTTTACCGTCATTAGCGTATTATCTCATGCCTGGCTGTTGGTGTTCACACATCATTAACAGTTAGTGATGACTTCCCTCTTCCTGCTCTCTCTGCTCAGTGTTTCTTGTGTTTAGTTGTCCCTTTAGTTATTATGATAAATGAATTAATGTTGCTTACTTGCTGTAATAAGTTTAGCCTCTATACATGGTCTGGTCATGTACCAGGTATGAATCCAATATGTGTCTAAATGTGGTGACGAATGCACTCATTTGGCAACACTGCAGCTCCAAACAGCCTCCAAATAGAACCTGTTTGTACCATTTAATTTTGAAAGAGCACAAACAAAACTCCTCCTCTGTGTCATACAGCCAGCAGCCAGCTGTGGGATTTCTCCGGCGGGCCACTGTGTTGCCACATCATACAGTTATCTTTGAAAGTGATGGGAATACGTTGTCAACGATGAAGTCAAAAACACTCCTACAAATCCTGAAGATGATTCACATGAATCTTGTTAGCTAACAAGCTAATCACTTATCCAGCTAGCAGTCAGCTGGGTTTTGTTGACAGTAGAGTTAGGACACAAGTCAGAGCCTGTGCAGTCTCTACATGCAGTGGTTGATGGCCAGTGAATATCTCTCATGCCAACTGTTACTAAAACTACAATGTTTCCTCATTATAGATCTATGTCTGCACCAGCTGGTGCAGAAATGTTGCTGCCAAAGGTTCGACCAATTATTGAGTCAAAGGGTTCAAAATACTAAATATAAAATGTGTTCAATAAAAACATGACATGTTACATTTCTTTGTGTATTATTAGTTTTAGCACAGGGTGTATTCAGACATGTGGCTCGTTTGCTTTGTTCCAATACAACTGTTGCATTTTTCTTTTGGGTTGTATGTGTTTACATGGTAACAGTCCCAAGCAGTCCTAAGTTTTAAACAAATGCCATGTGCAAACCAACTGTTCTCTCATTGGTCAGAAATCTTACCTGGAGGGATGAGGAGTTTACCCAGGAAAATAACAACCATGGAACATCAGCAGCATGTGTGGCTGGACTGTTTTTTTTTTTGAGTCAGTTGTGTCGGTTGCTGAGTTGATTAATTCTCACTGCAAACGAACCACTTCACTCAAATGGAAGCGAGCTGAGACCACTAATTCTTGGTGATCTTGGCCTGTTTGTTTGATCCTGTATCTGAGCGTGATTACTGTGTTCACATATGAGCAAACCAACCAAACTTTGGGGTTTGGAACAACTGCTCCAAATGAGCCAAGTTTGAATAAACCCTTAGACACAGGAACTTTCCCCTGGTCTGTCCATACCTGCAGCAAATGAGGAAAGTCTGTTGCGAGCAGTGTGCAGGCGGTGAGGTAGCTGGACAGGAAGGTGTTTCAGACTGTCCCTGGGTCTGAGCAGAGCCTGAACAGGACCTTGACTACAGCAGGCCTCTGATCTGCCTCCTGATCACACAGTGGGAGATTCACAGAGATGGTTAATGAGGATCATGCATGCTCCACACAATGACTGGTTCTAAACTGAGTCTGTCTTCTCTGACCTGAGTATTGCAGCAGGTGGACTTCCTGAGAACTCTGGGAGCCCAACAGGACCTTTGTGGTTCTAGCCCCACCCAGTGCTGTGCCAGAGGAGGTGGAGCCGGGAAGAACACAACAAAACAGAGGTGGGGACTCCATCATGTGATCACGCTTGAGCATTGGCACACATGGGAAACGCTCATCCATGATGTAGGCCGAGTACTGAGAGAAAGAGACAGAGACAGAGAGAAACAGATACATTTTTCTGTCATTTTAGCAGCTGCATGTGCAGACAGGAACATGATACTGTTCTGTTTTGTCAAAGATAAACCAGAGACTGATGTATAATTAAAAGTAATCCAACATTCCAGTCACCTCCAAACCCATGCACACTCAACAAAACTAAAAACTACTGTAGACATCTAAAACAAAAACAAAACAAAGAACTAATCTAGTCTCTAATATTGGGCTGCACAAAGAGAGACTGCTCCTTTAGAATTTCCAAGGAGCTAAAACTAATAATGCTGCACATTTACCATATGAAGCTGTGTGTTAGTTAGAAGATTAGTGTACCTGAGTGCTGATGAGATGGTGGAAGGGGTGGGCGTCTCCCAGGTATCTGGTCATGATTAGTCTCTCTCCACTACGACACTCTGAGCTGTTGCTGATACGGAACAGGGTGTGACCACTGACCAGACTTGTCTAGATGAGAGGAGGACAGCGGCCAAGGTGCAAAGTTGAGAAGAGAGAGTGAAAACAAGGAGTGAGGAGGGGACAAAAAGCAAAGAGAAGGATGATGAGGAGGAGGACTGCAGAAGAAGGTTTTTGTGTGGTTGGTTCATTAACACTACTAAATTAAAATTTCCTGTCAAAAGAAGCTCACTACAGACAATGTGCCATCTCACCCTGATGTCTGTGAGCTCCACCCCAGTCCTGTCTGCGTAGAGCATCACCCTTGGATGGGCGGAGAATTGGCACCATCGCCATGACGACTTGGCATTGAAGTACAGGTTGCTGTCCTCCTCCCGAACCTTCTGCATCCTGCAAGAGTTGAGCATCACTTTAACGTCAGCTTGACTCATGACCTAAACAGACTTGAACTTCAACAGATAGAATTTGTATCTGTTCTCCTCACCCTTTGCCAACAGTCCACAGGTTCACTACTCCGCTCTCACTTGCCACCAGAGCTTCACCTAAAACATGAGGACTGACAAGAAAGGAGGAAAAGCAGAAGGAGAAGATGTCACTTTTAGACCTTTTCTTCAGGCTTATTGTTTTTTTCAGAGCTCTTTTTGCTGCTCCCTGATGATCACTGACCTGACACTGACACAAGTCGCGACCTCCTTGGTGCTGATGACCTGCAGTGCACGAGGTTCATCTGTTTCACTGAACCTCCAAACGCCACACAGGTGATCTGACCGCACAGCAACACAACCTACAACAAAGAGCTACGATGAAGAGTCTGCACAGTGTGGAACTCATCCAGCTGCTCATTATGTTTTTGTCCCATTTCCACATTCTTACAGTTGTTAAGCAGGGAGGTGGAGCTGATCTGTCTGATGGGGCCTTTCAGCTGGAAGCTGAACAGGCTGCTGCTGGCATTCAGTACAGGGGAACTTCCTGTGTGGTGCTGCAGCTCCATCCTGTGGAAGTCTGAAGTACAGCGTCAAGAAGCAGACTGCAGCTAAGTCATTCACCAGTGACATATTGTAATGGTTGGACTGCATGATATCTAATGTGAAAGGCAGGATACTGAGACGGTCCAGTCCCTGGCGACTTGGGTAGAGGAGGCAGCCGCTGCTGCTCTCTGAGAAGGGGATAAAGTCCAGAGCGCCTCCGGTGGTTGATTCAGAGAAGAGCTGACGGTCTCTCTGCTCTGTCAGCTCCTCGTACAACAGAGAGCTCAACAGCTGAATGGGCACAGACTGCACCACATCTGAGAGAAGGAAATTATATATGTCCAGTGCTCTGGAGAAGTACGTCCGATAACATCTGGAGATAAGATGCAATATTAGGGGGAAAAAAATGAAGCAGAAACATCAATCAGACAAGAGGAGACTTTTATTTGATTTCAAATCTTTTGCACACACACTCAAAGGTCCACTCACGTTTTTAGCTTCAGCAGTTCAAGGTAGTTTTTCACCTTCCACATGCTGACTGAACTCCCTCGCTTCTTCTTCAAAACAAAGACACATAACGAGTCTGATGAGGTGAAAAACAACAAATGCAGATTTACACTGCAGAGTGGGTTCTCTTGTGTTTCTACCTTTTATTTAAGCTGTTAATTATCTATCAGTGATTTATCAGTCACTGCCTTTTAAATAATGACAACAGGAGCATCTGGATTTGTGTTCAAGCTACTACTGCTTGGAATGTCCTGCAACAACAGTCCATGTCTACTTTTCTACCTGAGCATTACTGATGAAACAGGTTAGTTGATTAAGGAAACTATATCCACAGATTATTAGAACATACAGAGCCTAGCTATACTGACACAAGTGACAGAACAACTGGAGATCAGAAGCTGTCAAGCATTTGAATGCACTTTTCCTTTTTTTGTATTTTGGTTTTTCAAATTATAGATTTACCAGAGGCCAAGCTGACATCTGATAATCATTTCTTTTACAATGGAAACATTAAACTATATTAATAAACCAACTGCCCTCTGTTAAAAGCCTGTTACTTTGACACTCACCTTTGTCAATCCTTTTTTAAAGGTGAAATTTTCACCTAGAATTTCACTCATGCACCCAAAGGCATCCTGGCCATGATCCATGAAGAAGTTCTGCATCTATATACAAAACACAACAAAAATACATCACAGTCAAATTCACTGTGTGACTGAGTTCACACTGCCTCTGTTCATTATGAATCTAGTATTATTATTATTAGCTTAGGAACTAACATTGAACATGACACAACATGTCACTGTGTCCATGCAAAGATGGAGCTTCTTTAATCAGTGTGACTGTGTGTTAACCGTATAGAAACTATACTATAGAAAACTGCACAGTGATAAGACTGGTATACAGTGACATGATTACAATAATCAGACACAAATGACTGCAGAGAACAGGTTCACTGGTTCAGAAACATGCAAGTCTCCAACTGTTGTACTCACATGTTCTGTGAAGTCATTTGGATCTGGAGGCTCTGAAGGCCAGAGACATGCTGGAATTTAAAGCAATTTATACACAAAATTAATGACAAAATAATAACATTGCAAAACATTTTCACACAAACAAAAAAGGCAAAAAAAATGTGATCAGCACTACAAATGTCCTTCAGTGCATTTATTCTAGCCAATAGTTTTGGATAACAAAGACGGTTGTAAAAACAATTGGTCCTCCAGTCCACCTGCACAACATGTGTGTGGAGTCACCAAGGGGTGCTGGACCACCTCCCTGAGTAATACATGCTGTCAGGACTCACAGTTTTTAGGTGACAGGAGGGGAAGTGGGACTGGCTCAGTGTGACGCCATGTCTCCCCTCTGACCTGATGGCTGGATGTATAGGTCCAGCTGGAGAGAGGGCCAGAGCTGCTCTGAAACCAACAACCACAAAGAGAAAATCACAGACAGACACTGTCTCCAAACAGCTAAGATGCAGACCCACTGTATACCAGTAGACAAGCACAATTCCTGTTTATGAACCAAATAACCAGCTACATAGAGTAATGACTTTGACATTTAAATGCACGTTTTTAAATGCATCAAAACATTTTCAGCTGTCTTTACACCTTCACATTGAAAAGGTGTGCTGCGTTGGAAGCCCGTTAGAAACTACATTATTAATAGCAACCCAGTGTCTTATAGTACTGAGTTAGTATCATCAATTTCACCTATTAAACAAACAACCGCATAATTTTAAACATCAATTGTTATATAACCATGTATTTATAATAGTAAATTACTAGGGGTTAATTTATATAAACTGCTATTTTTTAATCCGCTGGATTACAATTTACAACACAGTGCTATTTAATCAGTGAGTACTGTACGGGTGGTGGACCCACCTGGGCTTGAACACGGCCGTAACTGCCCCAGTTACCACCGGAACTACTCTCCGCAGTAGAGTCCGGCGGTCCGCAGTTGTAAAAAGAAGGGAAAAGCTGCCGTGGGAACTCGTAATCCATTTTCTTTGCTGTCAACAAATGAAAGTAGCTGTAAGGTTTACTGGGGTAGTGGGGTACTGTTGTTCTCCCACCCTCAGTGTCAGGGGACACGTCTGAACATGTTGTTCCTTGGCTCGGCTAACGTTAGCACACCACCCGCTGCCTCCTGGTCAGGACAAATAAACACACCTCTCCTCCTCTAATCACCGTGACAAGCTCTCCACTGCTCCGACTCGAAGCTATACGCGTTGGAGGAACCTATCAGGTCTGTATGACACAGAGTAGTGGTAAAATCGTCCCAAATCCTCAGCAACCCGAACACGTGCAGGCAGCAGTCAGAACACCGCAGTCAAGCTTCACGTCGTAAGTACCCGGCAACAACAACACATAGACTTCCGGTCTCATTTTATTCAAGAGTGGAAACTCCCCTGATATTTTTTTTAATGATATGAGATGACCTAGACGCAATACAAATATACCGTAACAAGAAAGCAACAATACAACGAGAAACAAATCCATAAAACCCTGTTGCTGCTGCTGCTGCTGCTGCTGCTGTTGTTGTTGTTGTTGTTGTTGGGCTTTTATTTTGGCATGTGGGCATGGCGTTTCTCGGTTTTGTAGTTTCGCCATACGGAAATGGGCGTAGTTTCAGTCCGAATAGAAAATCTACACAAATACACATATCGGCAGTCTTTAGGAATAAACTCTACTGGTTCCGAAGTCAAGAATCAAATTTTGCGTAAAAAGAGTTTAACAATTCATCAAAAATAAATAGATTCAGACATGTAAAAGTGAAATAGGAACATCCATGTTTTACATTTTCAGGTTTATATCATATTTATGTAACAGTCTATCTGGCGCCTTTTTAATAACAAAAAACGTTACGAGGATTTCATCCTTGGAAAATGAATGTCGTATGTTTTTATTTTGAAAACTGAAAACCGGATGCGCTAGTCAGTTACCTACTGGTCAGCTGACCGAACTGATCGTTGTGTCGGTGGGACAGCAGCTCAAAACAAGCCAAAAACAAGGATAATTCGTGTTTCTGTCTCCCACAGAGGGACACACTCACCACCAAGTCCTCCGCTAGAAGGACATGTTTCAGTAGGACTTGTTTTCCTGGTACGTACGGACAATTTTCGACCTTGTGTTTTAGTTCCGTTAGCCATGTTGCTAACCTCGGAAGTCCCGACATTGCAGGTGTAGTTTAGCTAGCGCTTCACACATCACCGCACGGCGAATCTGTCATTTCATGCCCGACAGTGATGGAGGCTTGGTTCAGATGTCTGTCTTTGAGGGGTCCTGGTGGCTGTGACTGATTTCTATATGTCCCATTGCTTCCCTTCATGCTGCTGCGCTGTAAACCTGGATTAAACGCCAAGGTTAATCACTTACATGCAGCATGAAGTCACGAACTGTGGATGTGTGCAGTGTTGTTGCTTTCAGGGGGTGACTTGTGACTCAAAAAAAAAAAAAAAAAAAAAAGAATCACATTTCAGCAATGACACGATTAATACGTTCATATCTGACCTAAAGTCCTGCTGTTCTCTGTCCTAATATGTAATGTGTAATATTGTCCTAATATGAAGCATGTTGCTCAAATGTTTGCACACACGACAGTGTTGCAGAATGCAAATTTGCATACATTTTCATCATTTCTAACATGCTCACCCACGGTCATCGTGCTACACAGCCCTAACTAGTGCTGATGTTCATGTACCCTGAGCCTTATGGATGTATTATGATGACTCATTTGGAGGCTGTAACGTGTCGTTCTTAGATTGTGTTACATCATATTGTCTTATGTGTAGTACATTTTATTTATTGTTTCGCCCCCTCCCATCATGTGAGTATTGGACCCCAACAGAGGGGAGAGAAATCAGTGCGCAGGTCTAATTCACGATAATATAGATCTATACCTCATGTCATGATGTTGTGCCAGTCTGGTTATTTCATTTCTATAATCAGAGTTAGTTATTTTTTTATTTGTATTTTTTTAATATGCACTATCATGACACAAACATACTAAGACCAGGTCTGAAAAGATGGTCTCACCTGTGTCAGTCACATTTTTCCTTGTAATTATTTTTGCACAGTTTAGTTCCTGGAGCTGTGACTGAGGGGATAAACAGATAAGAAAACAAAGATGAAACTGAGTTAGGGCCTCATCACATCCTTGACACTGCATTTGTAAGTCTGCTGATTTTGGCCAGACTTTAGTGTTGGTGTGGTGAAGTGAGGCATCAATGCAGAGCGTCAGTTATGTGTGGAAACATCAGTCCCCCACTGTGAGTCTGGTTGTGTTTTCTGTCAATGTTGCAGAGTGCTCCTCTTGGGAATAGTAGACCTGCTCTGTTTGAAATGTATCTTGAGACACATTGTGAAGTGGCACTGTGTCAGTAAAAACTGACTCGATGTGATTTGACAAACCACTTAATATTTTAATGTAGAGACAGAGGTTGGTTTACAGAAGTGAATGTGGTCAAATTTTTGGCCGATGAACAATATCAAAAAGTTCTTTTTTTGTCCCTTACTCGGTGTACAACTGTCAGCTGCAACTGGCTGCACCCTCAAAGAGTAGTTCACAGAACATCTTCATACACACAAATCACACACACAACACAGCACGGACTGTGTTGTAGTTGATAGTGATGTATTGTTCCCGTTAATTTAAGATGGACCTGCCATTAATTCACAGTGGTTCTGTACCAGAAATTGCTCAGGTGTTTTACTGGTCATTTCCTAGAGAAAATTACAATTTGAAATGCAAAACTGAAAATACAATAGCAATTATGTTTTTCCCTGCAATGGCACTGCATGTTATGGTGGTTAGCACCCTTGCCTTTTATCAAAAAGGTTCTGGGTTGGCTCTTGTGGGCTTTCCAGGTGGAGTTTGCATGTTCCCCTTCTGCCTGCATAGCTTCTGTCTGGGTCCTGGGTCTGGGTATGTTGGCCCTGTGATAGACAGATGATCTGTCCAGGGTGTTCCCCATCCTCCCCTTGTGTCATCTGGGATTGGCCTCAGCCTCCCACCACCCTGTGACACTGTGCACAGATAAGCTTTATAAACGGATGGATGTCTAGGAACTTCCCATTGTTTCCTCTCCAAGGAACAGAGATGAACAGATCAATGGCACAGCCCTGTCTGGGTGTTGGTAGCCTACTGTATAAAGACAAGGAGTTACAGTAAGTAATAACTTCAAATAATAATAATAATAAGCCTGCTTAATTTCTAGCTCTGCAGAAATGCAATATGCAGTGCAATATTCTCTCTATTTTTGTTATTGTCCTATTCTTTGTGTTCTTAGGATACAGATTATTTATGACTATTTTAAGGAACTTTTATTTTATTGCTAATAGTTATTTTATTTTAATACACTTAGCAACTAAGACGTTACATTATTTATTACAAATGCTGCTATATGGGTGGATTTATGTATCTGAATTTCATTGTGCTGTTTGCTGTGTGCAATGACAATGAAGTATCTTGAATCTTGAATAATAAGTTTTAAAAAATATTCCTAACCACAATTTTAGAGAACTAATTACCAGGGTGTAATGATCAGTACTGCTGTCTATCAGCACGAGTGTTGTGGGTGTGATTCCTGGCCTTTCCTGTCCTCCCTGTGCCTGTGTGGGTTTTCTGGCTCCCTCCCACTCCTCTTGTTGATCTATATGCACATGTAAATGTAAAAGCGAGAAGCTGCGATTGTAGGAGGAACATTTTTCTTTATTTTTTTTTCTCTGTGCAGGTGCTGCTGCTCTTCAGGCCTGTGTTTCCTCCTTTGATCTCTGTCGTTCTAAATCTGTTTTTATCTTTCCAGACACATCACCAAAATGTCTGGGAACAACCTGGTTCTACCCATAGTGCTGTGGGGCCGCACGGCTCCCACCCACTGCATCAGCAGCCTGCTGGTGATGGACGACTTCAACACCATCATTACGGGCTGCCATGATGGACAGATCTGCCTCTGGGACATGACACCTGAGCTCGAGGTACTGTTAAGGGAGAGGGTATTGACTGATGAAAATGGTGTTTGTTATTCACCTGTGATGCTTCTCTTACTTGTTTCAATGTGCTTCCCATCATCTTATTTTAACTTTCTTGTGTCTCTTCCTATTGTCTCCTCAGATTTGTCCCAGAGCCATGTTGTTTGGACACACGGCCTCCATCACCTGTCTGTCCAAAGCCAGTGCGTGCAGTGACAAGCAGTACATCGTCAGTGCATCTGAGAGTGGGTCAGTAGCTTTTATCACATACATTACTGTCTTTTAGAGGTGCCATGCCAATGTTCACTTGGGCTCAAGGATGGACTGATTTTCATGGTCAAAGATCTCAAGGATGGACTGATTTTCATGGTCAAAGGTCAAATGTCCAGGTCATGGTGACTTCACATAACTTCTGAGCACAGTATCTCAAGAACTATTTCACATTGGGCTCAAACATTTACTTCCAAAACAGTTTTGATTCAAGGTTATTCCAAATGAGTGTGGACAAACATGGATGTAATCTGAAACAGTTGGCCTACAGACCATCTTTGACACTTTTGTCTAACTTCAGTCTGCTTGTGTTTCAGGGAGATGTGTTTATGGGACGTGAACGATGGACGCTGTATTGAGTTCACCAAGCTGGCCTGTGCTCACACTGGCATACAAGTAAGACACACACTCACATCCTGTGAATCATCAAATAAAAACTGGGATTGAGAAACAGGCCAAACAAGTTTTAAACATATCATATGAACAAATGGCTAAACGGGTGTGGTTAAAGAAGATGAGTGAGAAACAGTGAGGGAGTAACAGCAACTCACATGAATTCACCCAGGGCAACGAACTCTCACTTCTGGTTTCAAGCTGCAACACTCTTCTTTCATTACTTCTGTCCACTTCCACTTTGTTTTCCAAACACTGTTCAGCTTCCATCAGTGGAATATAACACATCCTGCTGAATGTTCACTGTAAAACCTCAAAACTTATGCCCTTGAAGCTGCTGGAGGGCTTTTTCTTGATTATTTTATGTGTCTCCTCCAGTCATCTGTCCTCATCTGCTTTCTGTCTGTCTTCCCTGTGTATCTTCTGTGCTCCTCCAGTTCTATCAGTTCACCATTGGCACCCAAAAGGAGGGACGTCTGCTTTGTAATGGCCATTACCCAGAGATCCTTGTTGTGGATGCCACCAGCCTGGAGGTCCTGTACTCGCTGGTGTCCAAGATCTCTCCCGACTGGATCAGTTCCATGAGCATCATCCGCTCCCACCGCACACAAGGTGAGGGATGCAGCTGGAGCTGGATGAGATTTAGCATGATGCTTAGATTTACATTAAGATGATGGGAGTTTTTTTCTTGAGGAGCTGTTATCTAATACAGTTTGAGTGTTTGAATGGAGCTGTAGCCATAAAGACATTAATGCTAATATGATGCACTAAATGATCAGAATCGGTATTTTGCTTCCTGCCAATTCTACATATTTTTATCCTCTCATGTTAAATGTTGATGGACACTGAGTGCCGTTTACTGTCTCTCTGTAGAGGACACAGTGGTGGCAGTGTCTGTGACAGGGATTCTGAAGGTCTGGATCATCACAGCTGAGGTCAGCAGGATGCAGGTACACCGTCGTTTGTTGGTTTAAAAATAAATCATGAGTCTTAGGTCAGATTTCCATACACAACAAAAACAACAGTCAAAAACCTAGTTTAAGATGAAATTGTGAGATGTGTTTACTTCCATATGATCAGAGAGCGCAAGAGAACGAGAGGATGACATACAGTAAAGGGTCACAGACTTGAAACCTGACTACCATTTCATGGACGTGCTCGTATGGCATTTACTTCAATAGTAGAGCCACTTGTCCTGACCCTGCTTTTATCCCCCCAAAAACTAATACAAACCTGCTGTATCATCGTATATTTTGGTTTCTTCCCCTTGTCTGAACTAGTGATGTGTAAGACAAGGCTCTAATTTGTAATGTATGTATTTGTGTGTTTAGGACCTGGACCCAGTGTTTGAAGAAGAGTCCAAACCAATCTACTGTCAGGGCTGTCAGAGTATTTCCTTCTGCACCTTCACTCAGAGCAGCCTGCTGGTAGTCTGCTCCAAGTACTGGAGGGTAAGAGACTACAGCTCCAAGATGCACTACACACAGTGTAGTGCAGGAAATCCACCCATTCAGAACTGATAGATTAATTTGTGTGTGTCCTGCTCCTTTGTGTGTGTCAGGTGTTTGATGCAGGTGACTACTCGCTGCTTTGCTCCGTACCCAGTGACAGCGACCAGGCCTGGACCGGAGGAGAGTTCATCGCTGCAGACAAAGTCATCATCTGGACAGAGGATGGCTGCAGCTACATTTACAAGCTGCCTGCCAGGTGAACCTCACTCATTGCAGTTGATTTGATAGGATGCATGTTAATGAGCATCAGTACAAAACACATGATGTGGCATGTAAACATGCTGCATTGTAGCAAAGATGCTAATTCTCTTTATGTACGATGTATCTGTGTGTGCGTGTGTTCTCCAGTTGTCTGCCTGCTAGTGAACATTTCCGCAGCGATGTTGGGAAAACCAAAGAAGGCTCAATCCCTCCTCTGGTCTACAGCATTGCTAACCGCACAGACAAACAGGTCAGTGGTCCGTCTTCACTTCACCGTCTTCACAAACTGTTGGCTTCAGTAGAGTAACACTTTGTCCCTTTAAAGCAATTGGATATGGCTTTTTACAACACTACAAATGGAATATATGCATGCATAGATAATACAACTGAGACACTACAATGTGAAAGATTTTACATACTTTACAATAAATATCACCATCAATAATTGGCAGATTATTTGGTGTTTTACAGATACTGAAGTTTCTAAATATCAACACTCCTGTCTTTGATTTATTGGCTGATGTTAAATTATGCAAAACACAAAAAACTAGCATCAGCTGTCAAAGTGCTAGCCTTTTTTTTTTTTCAGTCACTAATTGATAGCAGTGCCACCAGTTTAACTCAACCCTTCCTGCTCCCAGATTTTTCATATATAAAAGCTAGCCATAAAGTCAAATGGTTTAATAAAAATGACTGAATGGAAAAGAATAAGAAACCAGGCTGTGAGTATTAGATTTTAGTGAAATCTAAATGAAGAACCTATAAACTCTGTGAACCCATGTGTGTGGTCCTGACCCTGTTTGTATTTATGATTTCATTGTGGACCTTCAGTACGTTGTTATGTGTGTATTCATAATTTATTGTCTTGTAGATATTTATTTGACATCTGTGCCTTTTTGTTATTTTTGTCGTTGTTTTTATTGTTCTGTCTTCTGATGGTACCATACCCCTCCCCCCTCCCCCTCCCTCCCTGTCCTCCTCACTCCTCTCTTAAGGAAGGAGAAAGAGGTGAGGAGGAGGTGGCTGTGGAGGTGATGTGCCTCCCTGCCAGCGGGTGCGACTTGGAGCTCTACACCCCAGAGCTGCTATACCACCACCAGCCTCTAGAGGCGCCAGTAAGCCCCAGGAAATGCATACTGATGAGCAAAGACAGGAAGACCAAAGGTGGCCATGCTCTTGGCTGAGCTGTAAAAACTAAAATTGTGTTAATTTCAGTCATAACACCAGTTAACTATTTTAGTTGCACTTAGCTCAGGTATCCAAATTACAAAACTGATACACAAGTTTAATTATGGGTAATACAAAATATGGACCATACCACTGGTTTAGCATGATTAAGCCACTGGTTGTTGGTTGTCTGGTTTTTTTCTATGAAAAAGACCAGACAAGGGCCTCAATGATTCCATAATATAAATGAATGTAGTTTTTTTTTATGTTGAGTTCAGGTTTGATGAGCTTTGACACCTGAACTTTGAGTCCTTAACTGACTTCCCTGGAGTGCCCAGAACAGTGACAACTTTATTTAACCTGTGTTTCTGGAGTATCAGCTGCCTCACAACAGAGGAATTTTGATTTCTTTCATCCCTCTTTAATAAAACAATTGAATTCATTGAAATCAAACATAGATGCAAATATCCAGGGGTGGTACACAAGCCATTACAGAGGAAACAGACATTTCACATTCCAGTCTTGTTTGATTGTGTTAAATTATGTCTCTGCAGCAAGTTTAAATCTGCTTTTTGAATACAGCTGAAACCAATGATTGCCTGATGGGAGAGAAATCAATATAGTGATATGGTGAGGTTGGTATCACATGTACAGGAGAGGAGAGACATAAAGGTCAGGATGAGACATTAAAGTTATCATGGAGATAAAGGGAGTAAAGAGCCAACATGAAGCCAACATGTCAGGAGGAGGGTTTTCTTACAGTGACTTTATAGTCTGTGACTTGTGACTTTACAGCTCAGCTAGAGAGTGGCCACTGGATGAGAGGAGCAAACTCTGAGAACAGTACCAAAAAGGCTGATGTCCACTCCGCGGCTCACATTCACCCTGCACAGTGGCAACAAACACAGATGTGGAGGCGTTCTTTTCTGTAAAGGTCTGCCAACCAACTCAAAAAACAAAACAGCTAAATTTTAATTATTTTAATTATTTTTTTCTCTGCCTGTATGGAAACTCAAAGGGCGCTGTGGTGTCATGGCAAATGCTACTATACTGTTACCTGTAAATGAGAAAATTATATGCATAAAAATATCACTTTAAAGTCTGAACTTATGGTTTAGCAAGAACCAAGCAGTGAGGAGTATACAGGACTCTTAATACTACTAATAGAAATTAACTGGAGATTGAAGCTTTTTTTCAATATAATATGGTTGACATCAAATTATATAGATATGTTATGGTTCATTTCACTCTATAATTATATTACCAGTATTGTATTTTTTTTATTAATAACCAATGTTGTGACTTGAAAGCAGCAAGCTTTGGTCAGTCCAAGCAGAGGCAGTGCTCACTGTGTGTAGCCTTCAGACAGTGTCAGAGTGCTGGAGTTGGAGTGCGAGACGCTGAGTCGGTGACATTAGAGCTGAGGCGCCTGTTGTGTTTGCTCCGCTCTTTGCTCTCCTTGCTGCTCGCCTGACAGACTGAACTCATTCTGGTTCACTTGGTTTCATGCTCTATTCCCACTAAAACAAATTTCCCCTCCTCCAAAAGCACCATCACCCTCCCCATCTGTCTTCATACTGATGAAGATGCATGCAAAGTTCCCCAAGCTGCTTTTTAACCCGAACAATGACCTGCTGAGTCCCCGAAGTGATGATGCAAGCAGTATTAATGGGATGCTCTGACATTTTTGGAATCAGTTCATTATACGTATCTTCACTAGGCACCTGACACATTAGATTAAGAACTGTCAAATTGTGTTCCACTGAACAACAGATAATTTTGAGGATGTGACACGGTTTACAAAAAAAAAAAAAAAGACAGACACAGGATTCCCATGAAGAAATATCACCATATCTTATTCTCAGTATATATATGTTTACAAATTGTGATAAACATGACTAAGCACAGTATGTCGCACAGACAGGACAAGAGGAAATGGTGTTTGTGTGGCTGTTGGACCTGATTCAACAGTGTAGTTTGCACAAAGCGTTGTGTGTTTGTTGTTTGGACAGCAGGTGGATGGCCAGGTAAACAGCACCCCCACTTCCCCTGAGTGGTGACATCCCCAGGCATTACTGTTGTTACCCACCTCAACTTTATTTGACTAAGAAGGTCCTATATACTTAATAATAACAATTATTAGCAATTATACAGAGCTGTAAGCCTTCATAAAACATAAACAAATGAGTTATAGCAACAGTCACAATGAAGTAAGTTAGCTGTAGAGATCAAAATAGTTTTGCTCCAGGGTGGAAACATGTTTATGTTGAGTTAGACATTTTTGGAGCCAGACTCCAGGCACCACAATTGTTTCAATATGAGCTTATAGATGAGACTTAACACACTATTGCTCTGCGTTCTTGGTCTTTGTCATGTGTTACTGGCAGCATCTGAAAGAAGTTATTTAGCATTCCAGTGTTTTGTGACTGTGAAAAGAGGATGATGTAGCACAGGGGTTCTCAGCTGATCTCACCCTGGGACCCACATCGTCCCATGATCATTAAGTCACGACCCACTTTTATAGGATTCAAGCCAAGCCAATTTATTTTCCAAAAGTAGCCTTCGAAAACACAAATGCGTCATCTTTCAACATAAATACACATATTTCCATGTGACAAATGCATGTACAAAAGTTACTAAAATAAAAATGAAATCAAAAGTGAATAAAATAAATATAAAAACTACACAAAAAAGAACGACCCACCAACGTGAGATGTTTTCACATCAACACATACTTAAAGTGATCAATCAAATGATGGTTGCCATGGCTACCACGCTAGATTGCTGCACATGCCTGTCAAAATAAGCTTCTTTCAAAATAAAAGTCCAACATGAAGCTGTTCGCCACCCACCCAGAATGGGTCTGCGACCCACTTTCGGGTGGCGACCCACCAGTTGAGAATCTATGATGTAGCAGATAGAGAAGTGGAAGCCACCTGCTGCCCAGAGGCCAGACAAACATACTGTGTTGATCTCTCTCCCTTTCTCTCTTGTGCTGTCTTCTCAAAAGCTAACTATCCCTGATGTATTAACATCTTATATCAAGATGTGGTTTGTAATGTGTGTGTTGGTTTGTGTGCATGTGTGTTTAAAAACAACATTTGGTGGCACTTTGCATAGATTATCCACAGTGTTCAGCAGTGCTGCACTAACTGATCGTGGCCACACTGGACACCTCAGCCATTCTCCATGTCTCTGTTTTGAATGTTGGACTTGCCGTGGTAATGGCAGCTTCCTCACATGCCCAAAGGTTCACTAACTGTCATCTTTTCCATCCATTATCACTGTAATGGAAAAACACTCCACCTACGGGCAGCTCCTGAGAAGACATCTCCCCCCATCTTTAGAAAAAGGCTCATAAGTTGGTTGTCAATACTTTGAGCACAGTGAGGTTTCCAACCAGGGTGTCTGCAACATTTTGACTGTGTCATAACCTGGGCAGGTGTGAAACCTATAAGCAAACTGAGAGATTAGGAGTCCCTGTAACAGCATGAATGTCTTACTGTCCAGCATCAAAGTGTTTTAGTCTACATTGTCAAGAAATCTAAGAGGGAGTCCAGCCTGAAGCAGAACTGTTGAGGTGATGAAATAGCATGAAGTCAAGAAGTTGTCTTGATAGAAGGAACTGCTTCAGCTATGGGAGTAGATTTGGTCAAATGGACCTTTCTAGTGCAGAAACCCAACACCTTGGGCTGGTTATACTCTGAACTGTAACTTTGAACTTTGAACTGTAACTTTGTGTGGTTTGTTTAAACTCCTGATGAAAGGAACTTTCTAATGCCTAGCAGATGAACAGTTTTATCTGAAAAAGAGAATCTGTTTAAGATTTTTTGCTTCAAAAGTTCTGTTAACTTCATAAATCGACAAACCTTTGTGTCCAACAAAAGGTGCCCTGTTCGTCCAGGAGTATATTACTGTGTGAGGAGTAAACTTTTCAGAATATATCTCTGCTTTGAGAGTGATGTGTGAAAACACTGTATATGTGAGCACAGCGATGCAAACAGATAAAGAGCTGAAACCACCTGACAGTTAGCAGAATGCAAACAGCCGTACACTTTGTTTTATCCTGGTCTGTACAGCCATGAGAAATTCAACTCACAATGTAGGTACTGCATGAGTTAGTTCTGTTCAGGGGTGGATTTTCCCTTTGTGGCAAAAAAAGATATGCTGCTCTCCCACCTCCCCCACACCATCTCCTCCATTATTCCTCAGTGACCTCTGAACTGATCATGTTGCATTTATACGAATAGAATGTATATGTCATAAACTGAGCTGACCTTTCACCTGGTCCTACTTTCACACACAAGCCGTGGTGAGTTTCCCACATCATGTTTAAATCGTCAGGCTTTCAGTTATCCAGAGTGATAGATTTGACACAACCGTCCATGTCTATGGCTCTTGATTTTGTCCATGATTTCCTTCATGGGCTGACGTCTCACCTCACAGTGCTGCTGAACTAAATGAAAAGGGAAACTCACCTGATAATGGGCAGAGGCAGCCAGTGTAGAAGACACCTGATTAACACTATGTGATGGTTAAGGAAAACAATTGTGGTTAAATTTGAGTCTATTTATATTTATATTACCTTATTTATTGTATTGTATGAGTAGCTGGGAGGGCAGTACTTCATTGGCCTTAAGTCCCATGACTCTCCTTTTAACCCCACCTGTCCTTCCTTTGTGCTTCACTGGCACACATTCTGATTGGCAGAGCCTAGTTAAGGTGGACTTCTGCAGTGGCTACACATGATTTTATTTCATCTTCACATTTGATCCTAGTGTACTGACGTTTCTAAGCCTCAGTAAAACCTAAAACAGTTTCTCAGAATTGGTCAGTATTTGCTGAAATCCAGGAGGTCCAGGTGAATCAGAGATGTCTGGTTTCTGTTTTCCTGCAGTCCCTGTATGTTGCTGCTGACTGACAACCAGAGCACAAAACCAAACATTTCTGCGTCACATGACCGTCGGAGACAGCACAAGAAAACTAAACTAATAAAGTCCAACATGTCCAGTTGTTGTTTAATTTCTATCTCTTCAAAACATTCTGATCCCTAAAGACAATCAGCGTGGTCTGATGGTTTTTTTGCTACAGGTTTTCATTAGTAAATGACTTTTTTTTTTTTGCTGCTGTCCTCCAGCTCCTCATCTGTCCTCCTGTGACTCGGTTCTTCTTCGGTCGCCGCGAGCCCTTCCACAAGCTGCTGATCCAGGGAGACTCGGCGGGCAGACTGTCCCTGTGGAGCATCCCGGACACCTCGCCTCTGCAGCCGCTGTCCACTGCTGCCGGTGAGGACACCTTGACTGAGCTGTCAGGCTGTTGGTCTCAGTGACCTGTAAAACACACTGATCACATCCAACATGACAAAAATGCTTCATCTTTTTCACTCTCTCAGTTTTTATTGGGCTGGCATTTGCTGTTTCTCCACTTTATGGTAAAGTTTTCCTAACACTTATTGTGTGCTGTTCATTCTGTCTCTCTCTGCAGAGCTGCAGGTGTCATCCACCATCAGTCTCCAGGAGGCGTTTGATAAGTTGACCCCTGTGTCTGCTGGGATCATTGACCAGCTCAGTGTCCTGCCCGGCAAAGAGGAACCCATCAAGGTCTGAACCAAGACTACAAAACACTTGTCTTCAGTTTTTGGCTAAAATGAGACATTATCACAATCAAGTAAAACTAAATGTTTCAGGTCCAGTTCACATTTAAAGCAGAATTTCTTATGCCTCAGAGTAAAAAATAGTTTCTAGTTCAGTGTCCTCATTGTTCTGTTGTGTGTGTTTCCTTCCTCAGGTGACGGCCAGCGTATACATCCCCTCTCAGGGTCGACTGGTGTGCGGGAGAGAAGACGGCAGCATCATCCTGGTTCCTGCCACTCAGACCGCCATCGTCCAGCTACTGCAGGGAGAGCACATGCTTCGGAGAGGTGAGGGAGGGAGGAACGTCCAAGGACAAGAGATCATGAACAGTGGCCAAAAAGTGAACAAATAAGTTGTTAGTTAGTCACAACTGGTGCTCCCACCTAAATGTTGGAGATTTGACTTATTGAAGACAATTCCAGTTCAGTTTAGTTCAACTGCAAGTTTTAAGTCCTCTTCACAAAGCTGCTCTGATGCTAAACATGAGCCTCAACATGTACATTGTTAAACCTTGTAACTTAGTTCCTTTTTAAAACCTATATTTCCCTGCAGCTTTAAAAATGTCACTGTGCAAAACTTAACCTTATAATGTGAAACTGTATTGCTGTAGACCAGTAAACATGAGACTGCTCTATAATATGTGGAAGAAGTGGATACATACCATACCAATGATCATATATGCTGGGAACTGCTGCTTTTATACCAATAACTCCCTGGGAATTAGAAACGTTTGTGAGTAATCAGCAGACATTTCATTCAACTGATTTTGTCAAGTCAGAAGAAAAATGTGAACAGTTAAATATAAATCAGAAACAACAAGCACATAATATGAAGGATACAGAACATCCTGTTAGCACCACGTAACTGCTCAGACTTAGACCCACTCTGAGGCTCATGTCTGTCCTTCCTTCAGGTTGGCCGCCCCATCGGACGTTGCGAGGTCACCGGAACAAGGTGACTTGTGTCCTTTACCCATACCAGATCTCCCCCCGCTATGACCAGCGCTCGCTGGTGTCCGGAGGAGTGGACTTCTCCGTCATTGTCTGGGACATTTTCACCGGAGAAATGAAGCACATCTTCTGTGTCCACGGAGGAGAGATCACCCAGCTCATCATCCCCCCTGAGAACTGCAGTGTAAGGCCTCTGACACGCACCCTCAGCTCTGTGTTTGCCTCTTTGCTTTTTTTTGTTTTTATTTTCCACCTTTTTTCTTGTTTGTTTTTCTCAGTTTTTCTCTGTTGCATTTGTGGAGAGATGTTTTTTGTCTCTCACATTAGATTTAAATGTTGCAGGGAACAAAACACACAAAGAGCTCACAGACTGCCTGTGTTGTTTAAATGACATTTAGATGGAATAACTATATCTGTGTTGTTGCCATGGAAATCAGGATACAACTGTTGAGTTGACTACGTCTATAATGACTGACCTATCACACACATACTCTAATGAGACACTGGATATTTTCCCCCTGCTCTTGTTCATTTCTTTTAGTTATTCCCACTGGAAGTGCTACATCAATTTTTATTCATTTTAGAGTTTCATTTTATTTTATAATTCCACATTTATTTATTTTTGGAGACCTAATTAGCTCTTTTTACCTCCATACTTTGCATTCAAATATTACCTCACAGATTCAGACCAAAGCAGAAGTCACACAACAAATCTCCAGCAATACCTAAATGAGGAGCTATTAAGTAAAAGGCCCTGGAAAAAAATAAAATGTAATTTTTAAAATCAAAAGCTTTCCTTTTAATCATTTATTGAAATACATGGCTATTAATCTATAGATTCACATACTTACATTTGTTTATACATTTCTATATTTATTGCCAAATGTATGTATTTCAGTGGTATTTATTTAACTGAGTTATATGGCATTCCAGTGTCAGAAGATGTCAAAATCATAAAATCAGGATTTGACCAATAGTATATCTAGACATTTACCAGGATACCACCCTGTCTCTTTTTTTTTTTTTGAACATTAATTGCAAATTGCACATTGCTGTCTGGTAGTTTTTACACCTCCACTAGAGGTCAGCAGAGTCACACACTATCCCACATACACAGCCGTCAACGTTTACAGGTGAATTCATATTGTAACCTGTGTTTCCTCTGTAGACCCGGGTGCAGCACTGTGTCTGCTCAGTGGCCAGCGACCACTCTGTGGGCCTGCTGAGCCTCAGGGAGAGGAAGTGCATCATGCTGGCATCCAGACACCTCTTCCCCATCCAGGTCATCAAGTGGCGTCCCGCAGACGACTACCTGGTGGTAGGGTGCTCTGACGGCTCTGTCTACGTCTGGCAGATGGATACAGGTGAGAAATGGGTGACCAGGTTGGGGACTGGTCCTCTAAAGCTGCATCAGTGGCATGGTTGAAATCATGTATCACAACTCTATGATTCAACATTTGGTCCAGTGTTATTTATACTATTTATGATAGTAATGCTCCATGAGATGTTTTATTGGGGTACACAAATACATGGCTAGATGTGCAGTTGAGGGTGATGCTGGGAATCTTTCTGTAAACCAGAGATGCAAAATAATGTGATTGTGGAATTGCCTTGTTCCTCTGCAAGAGGAAGGGCTCACTTAAAGATCTTCAACTGGGACAGGACTCATAGATAGGTGGACAAAAGTTGTCTCTACAGCTGAGAATGACACAAGTATTGGTTTTCACAAGGTTTGCAGCTTCAATGTTTTTAGATCTTTTTGACAGATGTTACAATGGTAAAATTTCATAAGCGCCAAAGGCTTTTATTGACAATTACATCAAGTTTATCAAGTGTCTTGAATGGCAGGGAGAAGTTGCTTTCGAAGGATGTTTTGGTGCCATTCTTTATTCGTGGCTGTGAGTGAGTTCACTCCCCACATATGAATGGTGTCAGGATACTTTACTGTTGGCCTGACACAGGACTGACAGTAGTGCTCACCTTTACTTCTCCAGACAAGCTTTTTCCAGATGCCCCAAAAAATCAGAAGGGGGATTGATCAGAGAAAACTACTGTACCCAGACCTCAGCAGTCCAGTCCCTGGGCCTTCTGCAGAACATCAGTGTATCCCTGATGTTTTTCCTGGGGAGAAGTGGCTTCTTTGCTGCCCATCTTGGCACTGGGCCATTCTCCAAAAGTCTTTGCCTTGCTGTACTTGCAGATGCACTCACACCTGCCTGCTGCCATTCCTGAGCATTAAGCTCTGTACTGGTGGTGCCCTGATCCCACAGCTGGGTCAGCTTTAGGTGCTTGCTGGACTTTTTGGTTGCTCTGAAGCCTTCTTCACAACAATTTAACCTCTCTCCTTAAGTTCATTTTCACGCCAAAGAGGGACAGGCCATGACTGTACATCCTCTCTTTGTCCATGAAGACATTTTGTTTTCTTGAACAGTGTAGTGTGCAGTGTGAGATAAACATAATCAAATGAAACAATGGAAAGAAGAGGTTTGGAAAAGGCTTCAACTGAGGAATTATTTGTGAATGAATGAAGATTATTACACAGAGCCTGATGTGAGACTGAACAGAGACTTAGAACAGAAAGTTTTGATGTTTCTTTTGTGGCCATCCTCTTCATTGTGCTAAATAATGTCTTATAAGGTGAACAGTGTGTTTATTAGGATCCAAAAAACAACGGTTAAAACACTGTAAGAATAAGAATTAACTTTGGAGCCTTACTCCAGCATGATTTAACAAGGTTCTCCTTCATAATGTTTCGCTCGATGTCTCACTATGGGATGCACGCCTTGCTGCAGCCCTCAGATGCATTAATCTCATTACGCCAATCCTGATTGGCTGGTGAACGTGTCCGTCCGCATCAGGTAGTCCCACCTAACTTAAATAGCTCATGTGGACGGCACCACCTCATTCACACACCTCTTCTCACTTGGAGCATATCTCACGTCCAGGGTTAGCTAGCTAAACTGTCCACAGATGGATCTGTTTAGCTTCTGTCGCCGGGCGCTACCTAGCCTTGGATAATTTTTCTGTTTCGTCAGTCACACCAGATTGCATTTAGTGCTTCCCGCGCCCTCCACGGATTGGTCAGCACTAACCTCGACGCCCCACCACGGCAGTTTGAGCACCGAGCATTAGCACACCAGCTAATTTCTCGGTTTTCCTCACGGTTAGCACACCAGTTAACCCCCCTTGACTCCCTGCCTGCACACCATCTCGCGAGGAATGGAGGCTAAAATCCCTCACACCAGAGGGCATGGAGACTCCGGGGCCCATCCCTGTCGCTGCGGAAATAAGATATCGAGCAAGGATCCACACCAGGTCTGCTTGAGCTGCCTGGGGCTGGAACACGCCTGGCTAGCTGTCGATGTTCCCGGCTTGTGTCAACACAACGTTGTGTTTACCATCAAAAGTCTCCGCAGATGGCTAGCCCCCCAAGCTAGCTTGTCTGGACATGACCCCTATCTCCCCTCTGATGACGAGGAGAAAGAGGTCGCCGTGGTGGCATTACCAGAGGCTAGCGCCAGCTTGGGCTCCCAGCTCGACCTAGCTGCGGATCCCCCGCAGGAGGAAGACGTCCTAGAATTGGACTATGGGGAGGATGAAGATGGTGCTTCGGATCTCCTCATATCAGAGGATGAAGAGGAGGACGACGTTTTCATCACTCCGGCCCGGGCTGCACAGCCCCTGGCCTTTGTTGCCTCTCAGGATGGAGATGAGAGTAGCACACCAGCTTCTCCCCTCCCCAGCTCGGACATGCTCGACGTGTGCAAATACCCTTGGCCCACCGAGACCACCAGATCCCGCTGCTGGATGAGGTGGCGCGCTCATGGAAAGACCGCCCTTACAGCAGCAGGAGCCCGATTCCCGGGGCCTCGTCCCTCAACTGTGAGGCAATGGAGAGCCTGGGTCTGCTCCGCATGTCTCTGATGGAGCCACTTGTCACAGCCCACCTTAACCCCCGGCTGTCAGCGGTGTCCTCCCGGAGCCCCAGCCTGCTGTTCAAGTCTGACCGTTTTCAGTCAGCCCTGACTCACATAAAGTTACCTGTGTGTTTGTGTGTGTCTCTGTGTGTGTGTGTGCATGTGTGTAACTGTAAATTACATAAAATTACCTGTGTTGTGTGTGTGGCTGAGGAGTGTGCGCGCATATGTGCGCAAATGTGTGTTGATGTGCTTGTGTGAAGCGTGAGTGTGGGAGAGGAGTGTGCGTGCGTGTTTCAGGCAGTGTCAGACACCTTCTCCCACTCAGCTGATGATGTCACCCACATGAAAATTTTATGCAATACACACCCATTATAATCTCAAAATTTCTCCAGATATTTCTCTCTGCAGCTATTTCATAGCTGTAGGGGCCAGTGCCTCCCCCCGTGGCCGTAACTATACACACTTTATTTGTTGCTATATATATATATATATATATATAAAAACTAAACATATAAGGGTATACACATATTTTGGCAAATGAAATAAAATAATGACTGCGTTGGAAATGAAACAAATTCAGCATATTAAAACGCTCCAGGACAGGTAGACTGGCCTGAGGCACAGCATCAGGTATCAGCCAGATACCAAAATTTATCTGACCTCAACACTAGCCTGAGCTGACCCAGGGCTGAGGGGAGGGGGAAATCCTGATCTCTCCGTGAGACACATTCATATACATATTGATCTTCTCATCTCATTGTTATAAAAAAGTGAATCTGTCCAAGTATTTCTTTAAAGCTCGTGACTCTCTCTTAACTCTCCACCTCTGACACTACAGCTCTAACCATGACAGAATAATCTGCAGTAAACATGTATATGGCACAGCACCAGCACAGGGGTAACATTAGCTTGAATCATGGCCAGCCACTGGTGTCTCTGTGTGTCTGTGTGTCTGTGTGTCTGTGTGTCTGTGTGTGTGTGTGTGTGTGTATCTTGAATGAGCTGTAGTGCTGGGGGATTGCAAGTTAGCTAAGTGTGAAATTAAGGAACGTGTGTGTGAAGTCAGGCGTTGGACATGTAATAGGGCCATGGCTTGCAGGCCACACACACACACACATACACACGCACTCACACACAGGTATAATGATGCCACTTCTCCTTTCACTCAATACCAGAGTTGTCAGCTGTGTCTGCAACTAATGATGTCTCTCTAAACCGTTCTCTGTCTGCGAAGGCAGAGATCTGTTGCAGTGAGAGTGGGAGAAGACTCTGTCTGAGACCTGAATCATATTCAAGTGATAATGGATGATGAGACTGAGTCGGGGAAAGAGAGATGGGGAAAGAGAGAGTGTGGAACATTGATATAAATAGAGGAGACTGTGGACAAGATGAGAAAGAATGATGGAAACAGAGACACTGTGGGATAGGAATGAAAGGACAGAGAGAGAGAAAGCACATGGGTAAAGCTGGAAATTCCACAATTGTAAAAACAATACAAGGAAAATGTAAAACTCATAAGATAATATTATTAAAACAGATGACAGTTTTTCAGTTAAAAAAAATGGATTGGAAGGTTAAAATCACTAAAAAATAGTTGTGTGTATCTATTCTCATGTGTCCTCAGCAGTGAATACAAGTATATTTCTCTCAAATTCAGAATGAAACTTTGTCACTTTGAAACAGCCAAGGGCCTTCCATATCTAAATACTCCATGATTTAGCATTCAGATTTTTCTTCATTGTAATTTAGGAGCCTGAAGGGTCCAGGCACCTTCAATCTAATTGTGTATTTCACAATAAAGTTTCAAAACATAGTAGGAAGCAATGATTGATGCCACATACACATTGCAATAGCAGTGGAACTAAGCAACATTTTGCTTCAACAGCAGGTACTGTATTCCCTAAGGAAACTGAGGTGGGACAGTTTACTAATATAATATAGTATATTTGTCTGTTACTTCAGCACCACAGACAGTGCCATGGTTTCACGAACACACAGCACAGTTCTAGGATGCAGGCAGGAGAGGGTGGAAGCTAACACCAGGTTCTAGGGAAGGTCAGGAGTGTCCAAAGTGAAAAGAGTTCACTCCCTGTCAGTGACTCAGTAAATCTAATCTGAATGTCTGGGAATCCTTTATATCTACAATCAATAAAATGCTAATCTGGGTAGACGTGTTTAGATATCTTCCTCTTGGTGGAGTATTATTACTTGATGTGACTTATGCCTGTGTTGTTGATGTTTCTTGATTGTTTTCTGTTTGTAGGAGCTCTGGACCGCTGTGTGATGGGTATAACAGCAGTGGAGATCCTGAACGCCTGTGATGAGCTGGCTCCGGCCACTGTGGACGGTCTGAGCCACTCTGCTGTCAACCTGAAGCAGGCCATGACTCGTCGCAGCCTGGCAGCATTGAAGAACATGGCCCAGCACAAACTGCAGACACTTGCCACCAACCTGCTGGCTGCAGACAACGCTGACAAGGTACAGACACACTAAAGGCCGTGTTTATGGTTTATGTATGAGTGCTACACACAGGAAGACATGTAAGCTGGTTGTCGTGGGGATGAGAGGTAGGTTTTTTCATAGCAGGTATTTATTGGCCCGG
This sequence comes from Caranx ignobilis, assembly GCA_021432705.1. Lineage (NCBI taxonomy): Eukaryota > Metazoa > Chordata > Actinopteri > Carangiformes > Carangidae > Caranx > Caranx ignobilis. The sequence goes on along the minus strand of MU269987.1, from coordinate 1,631,422 downwards.
CTCTGATTGAACCTGCTCAGTTTTGGCCCTTTGCCTACTGTCCTTCAGAAACACTGCAGACAGACCCGTCAATAATAATAATGATGATAATAATAATAATAATAATATGGCAGAAGAACCCAACAACAATGACATAAAACCCATAAAAGCCCCAAGAGCCTGACAACATAAACTAAGACTAGGAGAAACCTCCCCAAGACATGTCATCATGTAATGATGCAATTAAAAGAGATAGAACTGATGAAGGGTTCTGAAGGCTCTATAAGCACAGAGAACAGAAAACACTGAATGAGATTAGAAAGTAAAGAAAATACAGACAAATAAAGGTAAAGTCAAAGCAGTAAGAAAAGGCAAAGAGCAGCTGAATAAAGCAATAGAAATAGATTAAATATTTCAAACTGGATCATTGGCCATAAAAAGGAATAAAAAAATACCACAGTACTTTGGATATTTGGGAATTTAAACAAATAAGAAAGTTAAATATATAGTGATATAGGGAATAAAAGATGGCAGAAAAACAATGATGAATGGGGGAGTGCAGTTGAAAAACAAAAAATCACTCACCGAAGCATCTCAGACAAAGGTTCAAACACTTCTACAGGAGCAACTGACTGATCCACCAATTTGTACAGGAGCAAGCAGCTCAGTCTTCTCCCATGCATTTGTGTTTGTGTGTGCTGTGTCAGTGTGTGTGATAACATCACTCCATGCAGGTGTGTGTGTTCAGGCTGATCATTAAGGCAAACTGGTCTAGCAATAGAATAGAGGTCAGTCTGCTTTCATTAGTGAGTTAGCTGTGTCTCAAAGCTGCTAGTTATGGTGGAAACGGCTCTTTTACAGGTTTGTCAGATGTTGACTTGTAATGAGTTGAATTGATCAGATTTTTCTGAGTTCAGATGTCTCCTCCTTCATCTCCTCACGTTTTGTTGTTTTATTTTCGCTGCTATTTTGTCTCATTCATCAAAAATTGCCACACAGTACCTTTATTTATACACACCTAGACACACACACACACACGGGCAGACTGGTTGTGTGGGTCAGATAGCTGGCCTGAGTCACAGACCAATTAAAACGCTGTTGGAGACGAACCAAAGGTCAACACGTCAGCCACCGTGTGTGTTTGTGCATGTATGCCTGGGTATCCTGGAGCACCTTAAACATGCAGTATTTCTTTGCTCTGACTTGACTTTCCAGAGCTGTTCAGATCTACAGAGATATGAGTCACTGCAGGATGGACTTCTGCTTCATTCCTTAACTTAATGCAATACAAACTGAAAGGAAAGAAGTCTCTAATGCTGCAAAGAGGCAGGTAGCAGGACTGGAAGCTTGAAGCTGAAACACTGAGAAATAACAGTGTCCTCATAGTTTATCATTCCTGCTGCCTTGTCTCCTCTGTCGTCCAGTCAAGTTGCAGGAAAAGTGGTCACATTTACTGCTGCTTTCTGAGCTAGAGCACTGAACAGTGGCCACAAGTGTGAACCAAATTTCCTCAAAGTGGTCACAGTAACCACATTTGACCCTTGATGACCAAAACTGTGTCACTTCACCTTTGTGTCAAATCTGAAGAGGTTCCATCCAGGTGTTACAGAGATATCACTTCCAGGAGAATGGGATGCACAACCTGACCTGTCATCAGTCTTATTTCTAACTCTGCAGCTCCACAAAGCCTTTTAGCCTCTTTTAGCTCATTGTCTTGTTTTACAGCTACATTGGGTTGTCCAGTCTGATCTCTGTCACCGACCTCATTTCCAGCAGCACACAAACTCTCGACCCAAAAGTAGATCCCAGACCCATTCTGAGTGGATCACGGACAGCTGGTCTGAATATTTGATGTGCATATTGGACTTTTATTTTGAAGAAAAAAAAAACTTATGACAGGCATGCGTCAGACATGTGCAGCAGTCTAGCGTGGTAGCCATGGTAACCCTCATTTGATTCTTCACTTTAAGCTTGTGTAGATGTTTGGTGATGTTTGCGTTGTTTTATATTTTTTTAATTCACTACTGTGTCATGGTCCTCCTCAGTTATTAACTCATGGAGTGCCGCGCTTTTTTCCGAAGCTTTAGCCCTGAGTGCCAGCGATCTAGACCATTGTTGACGATTTTTGTAGAGCCACAGCGTATTTTATATTATAGCTGTGGACACATACTATGGTTCATTTGAAAGCTGAAACTTTATGCTTTCAGTGGGGACAAACTTTATTTTGATTGTCCCGAAATGTGTACGGCTAGTGTTGCTGTGTAATGCATGCACCACTGATTCGTCCCAATGTGGCAACCATCAAAAGCCGAGTTATGAACTGTTCAGATCGTGAGTTTTCATGAGTTTTCCATCGTCATCTATTTCAGTTCGATTCATCATAAAGTTCCCAAATTCACACATAAGATGTGTTAAGAGTGTCTATCTTCGTAATTTAAAAAAACACCCAAAAAACGTAAAATTACGTAAAGTTACATTTTTGGCTCTCAATGAGTTAATGTGCTCTGAAATGCATTGAAAAAGAAGACGCACTTGTGTTTTCAAAGGCTATTTTTGACAAATAAATTGGCTTGGTTTGAATCCTATAAAAGTGGGTTGTGACTTAATGATCATGGGACGATGTGGGTCCAAGGGTGGGACCAGTTGAGAACCTCTGCTGTACTAAGCCTGTCTGAGCAGAGAATAGACAGTTGACAACTAGCTGGTGAAGAGACTGAAAGATCTCAGTCTCAAGTGCTGGTAGAGACCAAATCAGAGGTGAAAGTGACAGTTGGGCTCAGGTTCATGTGGTGGACACAAACATATGGTCACTCCAGTGGGAAGGTTGTGCTGATCTGAAAGTAGAATACTGTTTGCTAATATTAGGCAGATAATCTCAACACTCAGCAGCTGATGTGGAGCCTCTCACTGTAGAACTAATCTGACAGAGTGTGTGAGAACGGATTAAAAAATCATCTGATTACTGTACAAACCATAGCTGTTAATGTGGACCTCCTTCATCTGTGTGGATTCAGATGATGTGATGGGTCCTGACGGAGTAAACCCTGCCCACCTGGGCCTGCCAGCGTAGAAAACAAACACCATGAATAATTTAGTGTTTGAACAGTTCGTTCAGCTGCTACAGTTTGACTTTTACAGTCTCACTTGGAATCATTTAGCTCAGCATCCCCCTGTCTCTGCTTTGTCCTTTCTCCTCCGCCAGATAACCTTTAGCGTTGATTCTTTTCCACCTCTGTGTGTTGGATTTATTGTAGGTGTCTCCCAGGTTTTTCCTGCCATAACTGCCCATAATCACAACTCTTCTCTGAAAAGGCCAACACACAACAGCAGCAATCTTTTCTCCCGGTTCCATCAAAAACACCTCACTGTTCTCCTCTCTGCCTCTCACCTCTGAGTCATTTCTTTCAAATTATGGGTCAAAACCACCAGCTACACTCGGTGTGTCCGCCCCAGCAGGGTGTAATGACAGATAATGACCATGAAATGTCAGACTATCAAGCCAAACATCACACCCAGCCAGCTGCAGGTGTTGGTCAGTGTGTGTTCACAGCTCCTGTTTGTTTTCTGTTCAGGTCGGTGTGTGAGCAGAGCAGGTCTACGTGTGACTTTGAGCTTGTCCTCTGGCTGGGTTTTTGCTGAACCCGCTGATCTGTAAATCTGTTGGTGTCATGAAAGAAAGACATGGAACCAGAGGTGAAGCTGGTACAGATGGATCAACAGAAAATTTCTATTTCAATTTCAATTTGTTGTTTTTCAGTGATTTAATAATTTAAGGGCTTGGTGGAGAGCAGAAGATGTTATTTTAGATTTTCTTGTTATGAGTGTTTTTCATGTTTATAAATCAGTCAAACAATAGTCATATTAATCAGTAATCATAGTGAAGCCTTAAGTAAAAACTACACAGTTTTAGATTCAGAATAAAGGATGGACATTTGTTTCCAACTTCTGTTATTAATTACAAACCAAGAGCCAAAGGTGGTGTACCTGTAGTGATCATGGAGCAGGAGATGTCTACTGACTTCTAAGCTGCCATCACAATGCAGGTAACTGCTGATGCAGTGTTCCTCAGAAACACAGCAGCTTGACTGAACTACTTTTTGAGGGGTTGTCTCAGAGTTTCTCTAACCTGCCTCTCACATGATGCATGTAGGGGAGGTGAAATACAGCCTCACCCCAACTGTTAGAACCTCCCAGCCACGAGCACACCTGGCAGTCACAAACCCAACACACAACATGATTTTCTGTGGTTTCCCCTTTTTTTCAGTGTAGGTTGCATCCTCTTCCTTTGAGTTTCTACGTATTTATTTTAAATGTCCAAATCAGACTGAGACCCTGAGGCTCAGCTGGTTTTCTCCACTAGTCCAAGGCTGCTGTAGCCACACACTGGCTCAGCAGCTGCTGTCTACCGGGCGTCCAAGAGACAACATTCAGTGATGTTGAAAAGGCTACTCCCTTTTTCTCTATATGTTTGTATTCAGTGTTTGTTAAATATAGCTCTCTCTCTCTCTCTCTCTCTCTCTCTCTCTCTCTCTCTCTCTCTCCCTCTCTCCCTCTCTCTCTCTGCCTCTCCCTGCATGTGTGTGTCTGTGTGTGTTGCATTCCAGTGTTGTTCGCCAGTAGGGCCCTGCAGGACAATGACCTTTAAACCTACTGCCCAGGAGCTATAGAACAGTGTGTGTGTGAGAGAGAGAAGAAATTCACGTAATTTTTTTTTAATGCAATGGTCATAGGCATTTAGGCCAGACTACTCCACCTCTGCTCTCATGTGACCTGCTTCAATGAGATCTTTTTTTAGACTGACTCTCAGATATATTTTTTTTATGTCAGATTCCAGAAACGTGGCATCTGTGTCCAGCTCAGTGTCCAAACCCGTTGTCCCCGCTGCTTCTGTATCTGCATGTTTTCATTTAGCCTCAGAAAACATTTCATATTGACTCCATCACACATCCTTTACTAACATGTGGGTGTGTCATTCATTCACATCTGTAGACATGTTCAATACTGCAGTTTTCCTTTAGATGGCAGTGTTGCTCCACCAAAACACCACACACACACACACACACACACACACACACACACACATACACACTAAAACCCAGAGAGGAGGTATTGATCTTGTGTTCCACGTCAGTTAAAAATCCTTGTATCTCCAAGACATCTAACACCTTCTGTGATCATCACTGAAAACTGTACTTTGGCTTCATGCACATATGCACAATATTTTAGCAACACACACACAAAGACATGAAGGAACTGCATCACAGCTAGATCAGATAGGAAGATCTTCCCTGAGGACCTGTGGGTGTGTGTGTTTCAGTTGCTGCTGTTCTGTCTCTTGGTCAGTCAGGGGTCTTCATGGCTAATTGTTGTTTGTCTGTCATGATGTTACATCCAGTTTCCCATACCAGGAAGTGCAGCAGCAAACATTTCCAGACCCACAGAATCAGACACACCACACACATGTTATGTGTCTCTTCCTCCACCTAGTTGTGACTGTACTGGTGTCTGTACTGTGACGGCAGCAGGCCCTCAGTGTGAACATGGCCTGTGCTAAAACTACTAGTCAGTAGTCAGTAGTCAGTCAAGTTTAGCATAACAAATGAAAAATCAAAACCTCAGTAAACACACTTAAAGAATTAAAATCCAGTGGTGCCCCTTTTATATCTTCATTCCCTCACTTCATTCTGTCCCTCCTGTCCTCTTTCAGAGTCGGACTCTAACTGGATCACACTTGTCTGATTGCAGTCATCAGGTCATAAACATGTAAACAAACAGTACTCTTCTACATACAGCTCCACAGAGGTGCCTCTGCTAATGCAGTTACAATCGAGCGGTGTGTTAGTATTGGTTGCAATTACAGCTGATGTGTGTGTTTGTTGTGTATCTCTGTCTCTGAGACAGTTTGTGTTCGCAGGAACGACTGATTTAAATCATTATTTGCTAAAGTAACGACGCTGGGCTTTGTTCTCTAAGGAAAGCTGCCTCTGTGTTTGCTGCGTGTGGATGAGGTCAGCCATATTGACTTTACAGGATGATTATATGTTAGTTTCACTGCTTCTGAATGGCCAACCACTCAGATTTAGCATCCATATTATGTTTTCATATTAAATAAGACTATTTCCTCTATGTGCTGCAGACAGCCAGTGACAGTCTCATAAAGCCAGATTCAGGCAGCCACATTTTCATATGTCACAAACCTGAGGAACCAATCCTGTTATCTTGGGAGGGATTTTCTTTGACTCTGCTCTCATTTGTTGTCAGTACAGAAACAACAACATCAACAAATAAAAGATGATAACAGCTCTGAGCCACCTGCTGGTCTCTGGTTCTGGTTGCCACAGACTCCTCTGAGTCCTGCTCTTACTGAGGCTCAAACATTAAACTGAGTCTGGGTTAACCTGAGTGGGGTAAGCGGGCGCCCCATATGCAGAGGCGTAACCTCGCTGCAGTCGGCCCTGGTTCGAATCCCGCACCAGCGCCATTTGCTGCATGTCATTCCCCCTATCTCTGCCTCCCCATTTCCTGTCACTCTACACCGTACTATCCAATAAAGGCAAAAATGCCCCCCTCCAAAAAAAAGCATTAAGCTGAGTCTCTCTGATGATCCGACAGTGGGGCTGGATCCAGAGTAACTTCAGACAAGGCTTCATGTACAGTTTTAGATTTTATTTTCTAACATTATCTGTGAAAATCATGTAATTATAACAATTATGCAATATCACACTCGAGGTTGTGCTGTTGTACTGAATATCAGCACTGGTGTGATTCGGTCGAAGCCACGAGGCCGCAGGCCAAGTGCCACAGATAGTCACACAGATATTCAGTACAACAGCACGACCTCGAGTGTGATATTGCTTTTATACAACAGTTCCACAACGCATATTTTATTAGTTAACAGTAATAAGTGACAAGAGAATATGATTTGTTTGTTAATTTAATCATTTATTTGGCTCCGCCAGCACAAATAGTTCCCCAACTAAAGGACAAGGCTGTTGCCAGGCAACACATAAACAATTCCTACACACAAGTTTGCTACACTGTCTGCATATTACCGCTTCTTTGTATCATTTAGCTACATTTATCTGAATGTTTCCATTTATTGTGCAACCACTGAAATAAGAGTGTGTTGACAGACGCTTTGGTGGCATGATGTGTGTTTCTGATGATGAGTTAACAGCTCCATCACACAGCACGTTGCTCCATCGTTTCCGGCTTCCATAGATGGTCTCCAGTAACTTTTAGCGAGCTTTCAAACCTGCGAAAAAACTTTTTGTTTATATGTATTTTATGTTCTTCAACACATTATCTATGAATCAAAATTGACATCGGAGTTTGTGTCTGTTTAAGGCATCTCACCTATGCCCACTCACTGCCATCATCTCCCTCACCTCGAGTCCTGCATCAGACAGTTTCTGTATGGCAGTAAGTTAATTAACGGTTATTTAGAGCACCTGTACAGTGGAGTGATTATGTCTGTGAAAAGTCCCAGTGCTGTTATACTCTATATCAGCACTCATGGAATGTCTCTTGTCCAATCAAATGACTTGGTCGGAACTAACTGTTGTATAATAAATTTTATTTATAATGCATTTTACATCGGAAAGAAACTTCCTACTGAAAAAAGAGCAGAAAAAGGGGATACAGGCACTGGTAAAAGGTAAATAAAGAAAAATATAATTCCCAGCAGAGGATTTTACATCCTATAAAACATGTTTGGCTCTCAACTTGGAAAATGGATATACTACATCTAACATTGTTATTGACTAACCGTGAGATCATTTTTGATTTTGGTATTGACCATATGTACTGCCTGGTGTTTGAAAGAGACAGCAGAGTGCCTCCTTAAAAAACTTGTAAAAATATCCCAGCAGAAGGACAGAAGTTCATCCTCTATATGTAGGATTGTGACTTTTCTCACCCAACAGACTGAATGGACCAATCCTCACTGAGTGTGTTTAATTGTCTCTGAAGAAAATTACACACAGCTATCGTTTCTAACATTCATCACTGTTTCCTTTATTTATAACTTTCTCTTTGCCTCTTTCTCTCTCTCTCTTCAGGGCCATCTGCCAAAATACTCCCATAATGCCCTGGTGGTCCAGGCGATGAAGACCAACCTGGCCGACCCTGACATGCACGTGCTGTTCTTTGATGTAGAAGCAGTGATCATCCAGCTGCTGACGGAGGAAGCCCAGAGACCGAACCCCACGTTGGTGTCTCCAGAGACGCTGCAGAAGACCCAGGCTGGGGCCGACAAGGGAGGCTCCTTCCTGGCCAACAAGATCTTCAAACAGGTAAGCACAGCAGAGAGTGAAAAGAAGGAGGAGTACATCACAGTCCAAAACAGTTAACTGGGTGCTAAAGGCTAAAACTGAATAACTTCAGGGTTTAATATTTATTTCACTCATTCTTTTCTTTCACATTGTCTTTTATGTCTTTGTGTTATTCTTTAAATATTAAATTACAGTATAACAATATTATCTCCTGTCAAAACCAGGTGAAGGAGACGATGAAGGAGACCATAAAGGAGCACCTCCTGGATGAAGATGAGGAGGAGGAAGAAGAGATGAGGAGGCGTGAGGAGAAGTCCAAGTCTCTGAGTCTGCTGGAGTACAACCTGACCATGGACACAGCCAAACTCTTTATGTCCTGCCTGCACGCCTGGGGCCTCAATGAACAGCTGGATGGCATCTGTCTGGAGCGACTGGGCATGCTCAGGCCGCACTGCCCCATCTCTTTCGGCCTGATCTCCAGAGGAGGTCACATGTCCCTCATGCTCCCCACTTTCAAGGTACCTGTCTCATTAAAGTGTCTGAGTAAACCCATATGAGCCAGGTCAGATAATCCATGCTGGCCTGTTTACACCACACACCACTATATCCTGGATCCCCTGCTCAGGGTGAAAGAATGTGTGAAAAAACTTTCCTCTTTGTTTGCCTGAATTTCCCAGGAGTCCTTGCTGTCGCAGTTGTCCCTGGCGACAGGTCGGAAGCTCACTCTGTCAGACATCGTAGGGAAGGGGACGTACGGCGTTTCCAGGGCTGTCACCACACAGCACCTCCTGTCCGTCATTTCGCTGGCCAACACTCTGATGGGCATGACCAACGCCACCTTTGTTGGGGAGCACATGAAGAAAGCACCAGCCAGGTAACAAACACACACACAGATCTACAACTATATGCTTTGCTGCCATTCTGTGTGTATGTGGATGGAAACCAACAGCGAATCCAGATTTAATGTTCCACTCACTAGCTGGAGGTTTTTGCTGTTCAATCACAGTACAATCACAGTTTTCCTTGAGCAGCATCTAGTGGTTCAATACATGAACTATAGAACACACTTGAAAGTTGTGTGAACGGCCATCACCGCCACACATGTACCTGTGCACAAAGAGCAATAATTCTAATCATAGAATCATTCAATTAGCCTGCGCTAGCATCACAGTGATATGCTGCAAAGCAGTTAGATTTCTCAAAAGACCTGAAAATTACAACCCGGCCCAACCTGTGGGTGCTGAAGCCCGGACCAGACGCAGCGCGACTCACCAGCTTTAATTCTGGGCCCAAACCCAACCTGAATCCGGCCAAAAAAAAAAAAAGGTCTACTCTACCAACCGTAATGACGTGATAAATGAAATACCTGACTGGACAGACATACAGGCAGGCATGAGAACTGTGTAGAGGCCATTCTTTTTAATTTACAGTACTGTCATCATCACCAAAATGAACAGTGCAGAAAAAAGGCAGCCCGCGGCCCGCAGCCCGACCCAACCCGAGCCATTTGTATATATTTTTGGCCCAAACCAACGCATCGGTTCGGGTTGGTCGGAGTTATCATGAGAACTCTAAAAGCAGTGCTGACAATTTGCCGAACACATCAAAATCGGTAATAGCAAGACAAATGTTGTTATGCATGATGTGGCCATCAGTAATGAAAAGACACGTGTAACATTGTGAACTGTAAAGTTATTGACATTTTAGGGGGGGAGAAAAAACCCTTGAGAGTCAAGCTGGACCCCTCAGCAGCTCTTGGAGTATTCCCCCCAGTAAAGCTGGACCAGTTTGACAGCATGACAGTGATGTTCAGCTTTGGACCTGACCACTGGGACCAGTCACATCAATGAGTTGGAGGCTTTTTTAGATGAAAGACATGGTTCCTTGAATTGTTCAATTGTGGACAGTCACTTTCATCTGAATGTTGCATATGTTTGCGGTGCAGTCTCATCATGCATATGTCTATATAAACATAATGAGGGGGTGTGTCTTCTGCTCAAGATGCCACTACTCCACTGTCTCTGTACGAAACAATAGTTATTTGCAGTTGTGTTATTGTTTGAATTCTGGACTGTAGAACATTTAAACTGACTTCTGATTTGATGCAAAGGGTGTGAAAACTCTGCATTAATTTTTAGACTGTACTTCATCAGTCCATGAAATCAGTGTAGATCGCCTCAGAACACACACCTGGACTCACTCCTTGTTCGGACAAACCACAGATGTCCGAAACAAATGTCCAAATCTAATCCAGATGTTACTGGGTTTCATTCAGAGCATGGATCCGAGCAGAAAAACACATCCCTGATCCATCATCAGTGATTCCTGCTGAAAAACAAAATAATAAGCCAAACAAGCTGCGACAGAGACTGAATTCAAAGCACAGAAACATAGACTCTGTTCACATACACAATAAGTCCAGGTCCTGTTGAGTCTGTGTGTGTGTGTGTGTGCGCGCGCGTGTGTGAAGCTGATTGTTTAGTCTGTCTGAGCTCTCATTGTGCTGTGAAAGATTTAACACAGAGGTCATGGTCCTGCTGCTGTAACACCAACACAACATTTCATCATTTCGTCAACCCTGCACAGAACAACCCTGCAGGGACGGCAAGTGAGGGAGGAGGAGGGAGGGGGCAGGGGGTTGTGTGAGGGGGAGCTGGGGGGTGGGTGAGTACATAGCAGAGAAAGCCTCTGGTTTTTTACTTCACCTGTGTGTAATTTAGTTTTCTTTTCATGGGTTATAACAAATCCTTGAAGGCAGGTCGAAGTCAAGTCTCAAGTCAGTTTAAAAAAGTCCGAGTCAAATGTGAACACCTTGACTGCCCAACTCAAGTCTCTGAGGGCAAGTGTAAGGTCTCAATAGCAAAGCAGGTGAGCTGAGTCCAGTGTAAAGTCATGTGTCTTCTTGTGTGGCTTTTAATCTCAAATAAAAAGTCTCAAATACTAAATACTAATCTAGGAATGGACAGGTCTGTGAGCGATGATTGGAAATTTTCACCCACTCCGCTCTGCTCACATGCTCTGATCGGCGCTCAGGCGGCGGTTTTGCAAACAGGCTGCATGGTGTCACAGGGGTCGCCTTTTTTGTTTGGTTGAAACCCTCAGTATTCCCAAACAGGCGATGTTACATTTTTCTTTTGCGCAAGCTCCATGGTGGTTGTGGTGACCTGACCTTAAGATGGAGCTCCTCCCATTCAGCACCCAGCAGCCCCTGCAGTGCCAGCAGTGCAGCAACCACCTCCTGCGATGGCATCATGTATTGGCGATCTCCCAGGGGGCAATTAGGGTGGTCTGAAAATGTCAGGATTGCCCAACTCTAGGCTGCTGTGTCTCCTCTGCAGAGTAGGGCCTGTTTAGGACCTGCCGGACTCTTCAGGTGACGTAATCATTGATCGTCAAGTAATCACTTATCTGTCCACTTATCATACATCTTATCTTCTTTTACTACTGTTGTTGTTGTTGTTTTTTCGGCAGCATAGGCATTTCTACTAGGCCTGCATGATATCAGCAAAATGTCTGATGTGCGATGACACTGTTCGATATCGCAATGACGATGTGACTTGCAATAAATAAGCAAATATTCAGGCGTGCATATCAGCCATACAGTTCCTGTGTCTTTGTGAAAACGACTCAATACGCTGTACACCAGGCCTGTAGTGGTGCTGTAACACTGCCACACAAATACACCAGCAGAGAAGAGGAGTGGAAAGCTTGTGTGCTGTAAACAAACTCCAAACATTGTAAGTCGAAAAAACATGAGTCGTGCCAGAACATGCCGATGAATGGTTTCAGGTGTGGTATCTGAGGGACCCGACGAAGATCCACCATTGTTGTTACATTCTAGCGGTGTATCTCAGGTCACAGGTATGAGCTGTATGAGTGTGATGGCATGGCGCCTGTAAAGAAAACTGGCTCATCGCATTTCACACAATCTTTTGTGTTTATCATGCATGTTGATATCGCGATGATTAATCGGTTAGCTCTAATTTCTACTAATCTCCTCTGAGTATACCCATACCCATATATATCAGCACAGAGTAAACCAAAAGCCCCACCTGGGAGTTATTTGGTGCTGCTTGGAGTATGTACCCCAAAGCAGGGACTCATTTGGCCCCTGTAAAAGTTCTGGGTGATGGTCCTTCGGGGGTGGTTCCTGCTATGACACCTGCCAATGGCAGATGTAAAATTTGAAATTTTTGCAGTGGAAACAGGTGGAAGTTGAATCCTTGCTGGTCATCTGAGAGAAGTCCTGGGTCCAGGCTGAAGTAGCTCTGCAAATTGCAAGTCACTGTCAACTCCTCTGGGTCTGTTCACTGCCTGTTGCTGCTTGAAAGAGGAACATGCAATATTTGCACCATAAGAAAAGAGCTGTGGAGTAATTGTGATGGTTAAACCGACTTTTAACTGACAATACCCCTGATGTTACCCACAATTCCTGGGTTCAAAGCAAGCGATGGAACTATGAAAATGTCTGTCTTGGTGAAATGGTGGAATCCCTCACCTCATGCTGCTGTATTGCCGATTCGCACTAGTTAGAAATGTCCACAAACATATTGCAACTTAATTACTAAACTTAAAGAGCACCACAGAAGAAGAGGGGAGGGCCAAGCAGCCTGAAGTTTTCCCAGCTGTTTGTAACTTTCTTAAATCACAGCACTCCTGCGTTGTGGTGTGTCTAGATGAGAGAGAGTGATGTACAGCTACAGCTGCTGAAAACTCCTTTATTAAACTCAAATAAGGATCTGGCTCCACCTCAGCGCCCCAAACCAGCAACTCTTATATATTTGAAGGTGTTTGGGTTTTTGTCTTTTTCATGTTGTTCCCTCTCTTACATTTATGACAGTGGAAAAGCTTCCTCCCTGTGCACTAGAGTTGGAAAAGAAGCCCTCCTGAAGTTAGAGTGTTTTAGTATTTCATCACAGCAACCGCAGCAACACTTTCTCCACAAGGAGAAGAGCTGGAGGCTTTTCAGGTTAGAAAAAAGACCAAGACTAAAACAAATACAATTCCCTAACCTTGTTCTCTAAACACTATAGCTCACTGTATAAAACATGTCCCTAAAACACATCATTGTATTAAACACGTCCCTCTTTTTTAGTTTCAGCAAGATTTTCTTGGTGGATCCACTTCATCTCTCCATGTATCAGTGATCACTGAATGTGAAATGCTTTGTTTCACTGAAAATGGGTTTGGTTTAATGTTTCTTCCACATGCACACTTATTGCAGTGTGTGCCTGCAGTGCAGGTCAGGAGGACACCCACAATCTACACACACACATATGGACTGATTTTCACTTTCCAATAAGTACATGCACCGCCTGTCCCTCCTCCTCAGTTCCAGCGTGATTCAATTTATCCCTGTCCAATCACACCTGAGGCACGTTTAAGTGCAGATGTTCGAGATGTTTTTTTCCTTTGGTTTGAATCAAATCACATTTTTACTAAAATTGATGGATTTAGATTTTATTTAGATAATACCCCAAAGCCCCATGTTCCAGCCAGTGCTCACATTATGCATGCACACACAAAAGCAGTCAGATAACATCATGAGCTGCATCAACAAGGCATGCTCTGAATTTATTCAACCCGATGAAGGCTGATATCAAATGTAATTCCCATAAACTCATGGTGTCTGTGGTTTGGCGACCTGTTAAGAGCCAAAAGCCATGTGTAGTGAAGAGCATGACAGGAAGAACTCTAACTTAAAGAAAAAACTTCAGCTTTTTTTAAGTTCAGTAATCTGCGCCTGTAACACTCAGCGATTGCTGGACTATGCTAGCAGGCCTGTAGCCCATTAGCTCAGTCCAGGTAACAGTCCCAAGCCATTCAAAGTTGTAAACACGTCATCAGCAGCGTGTGTGGGTAGTTGTTTCTTTTTTTTTTTACGTCAGTTGTGTCAGTTGATTATGTTCTGACTGCCAACACACTCTGATGAGAGCACCCCTTCTTGGTGATCTCGGCCCACTTGTTTTATCCCACATCCAAGTGCAATTACTGTGTTCACATGACCAAGCAACCAATTTTTGGGGTTAAACACTCTCTGTTTGCAAACAACTGCTCCAAACAAGCCAGGTCTTAATACAACCTAAGGCTCAAGCAAAGTATCAATATATAATATTTATGTGTGACCACCTTCACCCTGCGCTCTGAGTCTCTGAGCAATTGTGACAGGACAAAAGTGACAGGAAGCACAATTTATATACCTGAATTTCGGGGGTGCACATGTATAGACATCATTCACACTACACAGGTAACACCTGCAGTTACTTCTCCATTGGACACAAGGCAACTCTCACTTGACAGATTGGAGATTGGACTTGGGGTCTTCCTGGATGCTACAAGTCAACATCGGGCTAATAGGTTGGACTCAGGCTGCTTTGCACCAACAATAGTTGTTTTTATTTTCCAGCCACTAAAGACATCTCATGTATGTCTCAACAAAGCCTGTCACAATAATTAAAAAGAAATTTGCCCCGGGAGTTGAATTATAAATGAAGGCATAACATCAGTAAATAACAACAATGATAAATGATGCACAGATGAAGTAAACATATCATAAAGTGATCAAGAGTAAATGAGAAAAATGTACAGAAATTATATAATTTGACCTTTCTACCATTCTTGAAACCATCTTATAGTGGGACTTCATTGTTATTTTTATCATTATTTTCAGACAGAGGTCCACATTTCATTATGACATATAAAGATAACAAATAAAACAAAGTCTAATATGGATTAATGTAAATACAAGTTGGCCTCTCTGTTCTCAGACAGTGTGCTTGTCGGTACTTTCTGATGGAGTAATCTGCCTTACATTTTGAATAAATAAATACAACGTATTTATTTATTCTTTCTGGTGCAGTTTGTGCTGCACTGGAAACACAAACAATCTTTCAGTGTTGTAGAGGAGTACACCTAATAAAGACACAACTTTGGAGAGCTTGACTTGATGTCACACATTATTCTTCCATACAATTAGGACTGAGAAAAGCTGATTTTCTTTTTCATGGGCTCTTATGTCTTGTGACTGGATGGACTGGGGGAAAACTTGCTGTTTTTAAATAGATTTTTGCCTTTTTTTTGTTTGTTAGTCAAATGTGTTTGTGTTTCTTAATTTTTGTTTACCACAAGGACTATGTGTGTGTGTGTGTGTGTGTGTGTGTGTGGGGTAAGGGTTGTCACTGTTTCTTTGTGCGTTACAGTGAAAAGCAGTGAGAGCAGGTGTGTGTGTGTGTGTGTGTGTCTGTGCGCGGGCACGCACAGTGGGGTGGGAGGGAGTGCATGCAGGTGCACATGTTCTTGTGCTCCATTTTCTGAATGGATCTCACTGCCTCTGTGTTAGATAAAAGTGTGTGTGTGTGTGTGTGTGTGTGGAGTTCAGTTTTGTTTTCATTTTCACAATGTGACTCAGTCTGAAATAATAGCTGCAGTTGTGGCCAGTGAGGACAAATCTTTGATTATGTTTTTATTGATTTATTTGACAGGGACGATGTAATGTGACAAAGTTTTTTTCTCAAAAAGAAAAAAAAGGGCCCCAAGTCTTGTGTTTTTGTGACATACAAAGAGTTTACAGCTGTTGCTAATTATCAGCTCTTGTCCCTTGCTGAACTTTTACATATAATTTAACAGTCAATAGCAAAAGCAACCCAATTGATGATATCCTACAGTTAGCTAGAAATGTACATCTAAAGACAAATGACAACAAGGTACAAATAGTCAGTCAAAAACAATAAATATATCTCATAGATCTAATGGAACTGATAGGTGTGGCAGTATATGTACCAATAATATATATATATATATATATATATATATATATATATATATATATATATATATATATACATACACACACACACACACACACACACACACACACATGTGTGTGTGTGTGTGTGTGTCTGCATCACTATACTGAGTGAGTAAACATGGAGGAAGTGTTGAGTTGCTGCTAATTTAAAAATGGGCAAATCAGATTACAGAGGCCTCTGAATTAGATATGATCAAATATTCTCGCTAAACTGTTAACACTAGGAATAAAGGCCTTGTCTCTGCTTCTCTCTATCCTTCCATCCATGCTGTCAACCCCTGATACCATTCATGATGTCTGTGTTGTATTGGTGCACCTTGACAAACTACAACTGTATGTGCCTTTACACTGTTTATAGGAACAATCATTATGATCTCTCCCCTGATGCTGTTTTTCAAATTCCCACCGCTGTACAATTTACAGTGTTTAAGTGCTATCTGTAGAGCTCCCTGGCAGTGACTTGTTGCCCAGCAACTGTTATTGATCACTCCATTGATTGTTGTATTGGAAGTATTAGTGTGTCTCTGAAAGTTAGACGCCTCCAGTCTGTTCAGACTCAGGATTGTGTCCTCCACCCGAAATTCAATAGGCTGGAGCCTGAAAAAACACACATGCGTACGCACGCGCGCACACACACACGCACACACACACACACACGCGCACACACACACACACACACATACACACACTGAGATTCAAGTAGTTGGTTTCCAGAAACTGAAATAAAAACATGTTGTTTTGTCTGGTTTTATGTATGGAGGTGTTTCTGTGAATGTGTGACTGAGTTTCTTTGTGTTTTGTTTTCACTGTGTGTGTGTGTGTGTGTGTGTGTGTATGTGTGCTGGTCCTCCTCTATCCTCCTTCCTTTAATATTTCATGCCTCCTCTTTGTGATCCTCCTCCAGGCCTCCCAGACCAGGAGGAACCCCAGAGTCTCCACGCAGGATGCCAGCCACCCCCCTCAGCCCTCCTGCCCGGCGCTACAGGCCCAGATCAAACAAGGTAACTACAAAAGAGAGGGGTGCTCACTTCACACCTCCCCAGGGCCCTGTGGGGAGGGGCGGGAGGGGAGGAGGGGTGGGGGTTTTGATAATGCAGCCCACTGGCAATAAAACCCACAGAGAGTTATAGAAAAAAAAAAAAAAAAAAAAAAATAAAATATATATATATATATATATATATATTACAGGAGGAAGCCGCTGCTGTTTCCTCACTCGGGAGGTCTGTAAAGGGCTCTTCTCAAGTTTTTCCAGTGATGGTGTTGCTGATTGAACTTCAGCAGAGATTAAAACCAGGACTTCTGCTTCGTGCCTGCTCTCAATATTATTCTTACCCACGAAAGACTGGCCGAACTCTGAATTTGTGATTTTAGAACCACGTCGATTTTTCCTTTTCCAGACCTGAGAACACATGGTGGTGATTAGAGCCTTTTGTATTTGAATTGGAAATAACAACACTACAAGTTATAAACAGCAAAAGTAGAGCTGGGTGAAGCCAGAAACATATAAATCCTTGTAATGGTTTTTGAAGGTGTCCTGACAGTGGGACATGAGATCAGAAAGCACTGGTACACAATTTACAGATGTGATCAGATCCCAGTTTGTGTTTTATCCATTACAAAAACACTGGACAGAGATTTAAAGAGCTTTTATCTAATCGTCATCTGAGTCAAGTCAGGACAGTCTCTTCATTAACCACAACACACATGAATATTTTGATCAAGAGTGATCTGTCATTACTGAACATTTAATACAAAATCAGTGCATTGAGCTTCACACTGAACTTTTATGGTTACAATACTGCAGTGCAATAAATACATACATAGTAAGTGAAACATCAAGAGAACTATGTACTAGGGAATTGGAAATTGTGATTGGTTATCATATGATAATGTCCCATTTTATTTTGCAGATGCAGAGAACAGTGGGACTTAAATGTAAATAAGCACACAGAAACTAAGATGGGAAAAAGAAATAGAGAGAGAAATAATTTCACTCAGTCGAGGTGAAAAAAGAAGTTGTTCATTGCAGTTAGAAACCTGCTCTGGGTCACTGTAGGGAACATTTTAACCAGCCGTCACCATCTGTCTACCATACACACACACACACACACACTCTACCTACCACATGTAAAAAAAGCTCAATACCAGCAAACACACACACACACCAAAAAAATCAAGTCCGTATGGATGCACACACACATGCATGTGCCATGGGTGGCACCCTCCGGTGTTAGGGGGAGGCGGGGTTTCAGTGCTATTGTCATGCCTTAATGGAGGCCAAGCGTGACAAGCGCGTGGACTTATTCATGCCACACGCCTATTCACCACCATTCAGAGGGAACTCTCGGCCATGACCTCTGCCCAGCCAGCTCCTCCAACCGGGCGTGTGTGTGGAGCAGAGTGCTGTTAACCTTGCTCACCGTGTCTTTTCACATGGAAATAAATGAGGAGGCCCCTCTAATATAGTGCAGCGTTCAGAGAGAGGGCTGTACAGCGCAGGGGGTGTGTGCAATTCATTTAAAAACACCTCGAAATATTTGAGTTATTGTTTCAGGACATAACTGATTTCAAAAAGCACACTGACTATTTCCATCAATACCAATGTGCAAAACTACACAACACACAAGTTAACTGATGAGAGAGTAAATGAAACAATGAAAATCAGACCTGGCTTGTGATAATTCAGAACTATATTATATTAAAAACTACTCATTCAGAAAATGAAATGAAACATGATGTGCACAGAGATGTCCAACCTTTGCCTTCCACATGAGTGAAACTATATTTCAATCGCTGCACAAGTCAGATAACTAAGAGGCACATAGAACTAATTCTAACTTTAATTTCTTATATTAAAAACAAACAAAGAAAAAAACAAACTGTATAACCTTGGGATTTTGAAAACCACAGTCAAGTCAAGGCAGTGGCTGAGAACAATAAGGTTGAAGTTATGTGTTAAGTTTAAATTTGCAGTTCAGTAATGGATGCAAATGGATGTTTGCAAAGTCATTCGTTCCGTTGTAGAGTAGATCTCCTTAAGTGCTACACACTGGCCCTGTAAATAGGACACCATTCAAGTTTGGAAATGTCACTTGAAAAAAAAAAAAGGACCGATTTCACATGATTTGAATATTTGTTAAAGGTGTACTGCTGCTTTTTTTCCCTGGGTTAATAGCATTGAGTTGGATCCAGGACCTGGCACTAAACTCTGCCAGGTCAACAACAGTCTGCTGGGACCAAGGCAATAGCTATATTAGTTTAACAAGACTGAAAGCAATAGAAAGGAAATAACAGGTGCACTTTTAATATATCTTGGTGGTTTACATGCTATGACTCTACAAAGCTTTTTACCTTAACTAATAAAAGCAGAGGATGCAATGAATGTTTAACTGCTGCACCTACATTAACATGACTACATTTTACATACATTCATCTGTGGCCACTGAGTAGACTAGACTAGATGTGAATACTGAGGTGTCGTCTGCATACCAGATGATTTTATGAGTTTACCACCAACATCCAAACCTTTCTGCAGAGGACACAGCTTCCTGCAGGGTTCTGCCACTGGCCCACTAGCTGAAGTCAGTGATGTGTAGTATGTGTTGATGAAAATATATTTAATCTCCTCATACAGCAGATATTCATTTTAAACTCAAAACTCACCTCTTCTCTGTTTCTCTCTTCTTCTTTCTCTTCCCGTCTCTCTCTCCATCTTCACACTGTCATTCACTGCATGGCTTCAGCCTGCTGCCTGTTAACACAAACACCACTCTCTCTCTCTCACTCTCGAGTGCTTCATTCACTCTCCTTTGTATATGTGCACCTTTCTTTCACTTTTCTTCCTTCTCTATTCCTTCTGTGTTTTTCTTTCTGCTTTTCTTTACCACCAACTGATCTAATGTTGCTGTGACTGTTTTCTCTGTTGTCTCTGTGCTACATGTTTTCTCTGTGTGACTTGAACAGTTGTTTGACAGTGTCATTAAATACCTGGTACCTGTTGCATTTAGCTTCTTTGCCAGTTCTGTGTGAGCAGTGAATGTTATTATTCCAAATTCCAAAGTAATAAAATCAAGAATGAAAATTGTCTTTAGAGACATATCTCCTTACAACAGGAAGATTTTACATTTGTGAGAAAACCTGTCCCTCATTGACAACCACTGTTAGAATATTTTATGAATAAGTGCATAATACTAAGTGTGATGCCATCTGATCTCCAGAGTATAAGGTTTCAGGCTTCTGACCCCAACATAAAGAAATAAACCTCAACAAATATAGGTTATGCTATATATAACAGCAGTTTGTTCTCACAGACATGTGGTTCATTGATAAATTGTAAATTCCTGTTCTCTAGATTTATCCCAATGAACACATAGTGATGAAATGCTGGCCTCGCAGTCTGAAACCTTTGTGTTGCAGTGCAGCATTTTTGTCAGCTTTGGTTTGTCTGGTCTTTCATCTCCAAACTAACTAATTTTTCATCTCTTTACCAAGCAGTTGCTGGAAAATTTCATCTCTGTTTCCCTGCTCACATTAATGTGCCTTTTGTCTCTCTTATAACTCTATATGTCACATTTCTGTGCATAGGAAATCTGTGTTGAATTTGGAGTTGTTTTCTTTATTTATTCTTTGATGTTTTCTTAGTTTTCTCGTACTTTTCTTGTTTTCTGTTGGATTGGATTCTGTTGGATGGTTTTCATTATTGGATCTGATTTTGATTTTGTACTCATGATGTTTACCTTGAAGACTGAACCCGTTTGTAGATTGTGTATTTAAAAGTTTAGATTTGTATTAGGTTATGAGCTGTCCTAATCAAGGGATGGATTCACATCTGAATCTGAGTCTGAGCCTGAATCCATGGTACAGGTTCAATAATCTGGCTCAGTAACATAGTCTTGTTAGGGTAGACTACATGAATATGCTACTACTACATTTGCACTGTGCCCACAATCCTTTCTTTATGTACTGTTTATTCCCATTCCCATTATTTGTTAACATATCATATTTTATAAGTTTAGACACTCTTCTCTTGCATTTTGTTTAAGGTTAATTAGAGATAATTAGCTAATTGCTAATCTAATTGCTAACAATAGTATATGACATGCATTAGCATACATCTATTTACAGTAATCCTTTGATTTGGACAGAAACCCATCTTTCCACCAGGTCCTGTTGCCAAGTGTCTGAAAGAGAATGATGTTTGATACTAGATGATTCACATCATGTTCTTCACACACACAGGTGTAAAATAACTATGTGGAGGTCAAGGTGGTGGATGTTTGGCATGTTTGGCTTTTATGTATGTATGTAATGGCATGAGTGCACCCTGCTGACCAGCAGTTACTTTGTGTATAACCTGACTTTAACCTTGCTGAATATGAACAGAGATTTGAAGAATTAAAAAAAAAGTAGAACTCCTTAGATGTTAAAGTAATCCAGGGTTTGGCAGCATCATCAGTTGTTACCTTTGCCTGAGTCCAGAGCTCTTTGTAGTTTTTTATTCTTTTTCCCAGAGACAGTTTTAAAATGTTTCAGAATAGGGCTTAGGTTTCATGTAAAATCAACATACTCTAAAAGCCATTTATATGAAATAATTTGTGGATGCATTCATCCTTTAACTTTAAAATTTGTTTGTTGGATGGTTTCTTTTTCTTTTTTTCTCCTTTGTATATGTGTTTTTGTTTCTTGTTCCTTGTTGTAAATACATGTTCTTCTTCCCTGCTGCCTGA
Source organism: Caranx ignobilis (assembly GCA_021432705.1). Classification (NCBI taxonomy): domain Eukaryota; kingdom Metazoa; phylum Chordata; class Actinopteri; order Carangiformes; family Carangidae; genus Caranx; species Caranx ignobilis. Next base: position 1,609,637 of record MU269987.1, on the reverse strand, counting down.
CCGCTTGTCTCTTTTCTATGTTTGGTATTGTTTATATTTAAATCTTCCTAACCTTTTCTTTCCTTCTTGACTATTTCTCTCCTTCTCTTCCTTTACAAGCTGCTGTAGCTGCCACAGCCAACACCAGCACTGCTACCACTGCTGGGCCCCCGGGGGTCCCTGTGGGCCTTTCCCAGGGGCCCCCTGGTTCCCCCAGCCCCGGCCCTGCTTCTCATAACATCCCCTCAGTCAACGAAGGTACAGACTGAACTGACGGGTAGCACTTAGGGAATGTCTTCAGTCACTTATTGTAGTCTTTGGAGAACTTCTGCTTCCAGTCTTTCCTACCGCTCTTTCTCTTGCCTTTCCTTTTGTTTCTTCCTTCCTGTATATTTTATTTTTTTCATTTTCTATTCCTATTTCTATTTTTCTTTGTTCTGTAGATTTCTGTCTCCCTTTATTTCATCACCTCCACTCTCTTCATTCCATCAGTTATTCATCTTCCCACATTTTTTTCTCATGTTCCCCTCCCCGGGTCTCGTCACCTCATCTCTCTTCTCTTGCATCAGTCTTGTTTTTCTCTGCAGCCAATGTTAGGTTTTCATCTCGGGCGTCTAGCTCCAGTTTTTTGCAGTGTCTTTGTCCTTGTTCTGGTCTACAGCGCTGTCTATCTGTTTATCTCTCTGTCTGTCCAAGCTGGGTTCAGTCCACTTTCAAAATTAAATTCAAAATTAAAATGTTGCACAGCACTTGGTAGGGGGATCTGTTCAGATGTTTTTAATGTGGAATCTATTTGCGGAAATTGAATAAGTCCTAAAATAATGGCAAGACATTGCATTTTTTTTAATCCCTGATGCTCAAGAATAAAAATTCAGGAAAAATGGAAAGAATGCAAATCATTACATTAGAATAAACACAACGAAAAAAAACATAATTTGGTCTTTAGATTCAATTTTGCATATATTTTATAACCCCACAAACAAGAATGATGAAACTCACAGATTTTCAACTTGCAGTGAGTTTCTAACTGCAGCAAAATTTGGAGAGACAAACAGTCATGTCATCTGCAAACAAGCGGACTAATGTTTGGACCTGATGCAGTTGAGAGTGCATTGACCACAGTTGTTATGTGCTGGTCTGTTGTCTTCTTTCAGTCCTGTATTGTGCAGCCCTGCCCTGTTTTTTCTGTCTGTCTCTCTGTCTTCTTGTCTGTCTGTATGTCCATTTGTCCTGATGTTTCAGTGTCTCTATCTCGCTGTTTGCATGCTTGCTATTTCCACCTGATGGAGTGGGGAGTGTATCTCTAAAAACATTATTTCAACAGATTGAAACCAAAAAATAAACCTGACAATTAGCAATACCTCCACTTTCACCTTAAATTTTCTTGTTTCTGGCATCCCACTCAGAGACTAATGCTGTTTTTTTTTTTTCTTTTTAAACAGCAATTATGGATGTGTTTTTTTAACAGGATGTTACCTTGAACCATGGAGGCCTTCAGCCCCACTAACCCATGCACTCGCAAATTATTTCAACTATTCCATGATTGTGGTCCCTATAGGGAGATTGTGTGCCTTTTGAAGTTGATAACCTAAAAACAGAGCAAATAAGGATTATTTGTATTCAGTTTTATAGCAGAAAACAGCAAGCATGCACACAAGCTCATTCTTTCCCAGCATATGTATTAATATTTTAGCTTTAACTTTCTGTGGGGTTAAATAGCAAAGTTTGTCTGTCATGTTCCCAAAACACTGCCCTGCAGAAACCAAATTACTGTCAATTCAAACATCTTACACATACAGCTGTCTTGTACAAGAGGTTTCCACCTCCAGTAGGACTCACATGTTTCAGTTTAGAGGTTTAATAAATAACTAACAAAATAAATAATTAGAGGTAGCAACAACAGCTGTTAGCAACAAATGTGCTTCTTTTTATAAGCAGTAGCAGTAGCAGCTGAGCAGCAGCAATAGAAGGAGCAGTAGCTGTGCAGCTATAGAAGCAGTTAGCACTAACTGTGGTGGTAGAAGCACAAGTTGCTGTAGCGATAGACACAAACATATACACAACGGTCACTGTTGAACACAGTCTTTGACAATAACCACACCCACCATTGAAACTGCCATTAGGCCTGAAAGTCGCATACAGTAAAGCAGTGGTTCCCAGCCTTTTCCAACTCAGGGCCCACCAGAAAATCTCAAATATGTCCGCAGCCCACCTCTGACCCCATAAACAATACAGAGGCCAAATAATGTGTTTTCAGAGCACATTTTTATTTTAATGATAAAGATTAGATAAAGGACTGAACTGAAAGCAGGGGAAACATATAGGAAGCTCCACAGTCACTGAGAACTTTAAGGCATTGCTAACTGTAGTAGACAAATGAGTGTCTGTGTTACAGTCATCCCCAGTCTCTTTTATTTTTATTTTTTTTCACAAAAATCATACTATTTTGAAAATGATTTGATGGCCCACGGGTTGGGAATCACTGCAGTAAAGAATCTCACCCTACTATATAACTCTAGCACAAACGCTAAGGTGTGGTGAGGAAAGCAGTTTTCCAAATGCATGAAGTAAAGTAGTGAAGCAGAGTGAGCCAGAGTGTATTGACATCAGGAAATGTTCAGCACCTTAAGAGAAATGACAGCAGAGGACATTCTGTCCACAGGTGGGCTGACTGGACCTCAGTTCTTCCTCAGCATTAATTTGCTTCGCTGTTACAAGATAGAAGTGAAAGAAACAATCATTCATTTTATTAAAGGAATTAATTCAATGAAATGATTCAGATTCCTTTTTTAAGATGTGCGGTTTCTGCAAGACAGTGATGCAAAGTTTGCAAATAGAGGTTGATTGATTATTCTTGTCCAGTGACATGATTGGTCATTATATTATATATGTAACACTGTTGTCAACATGTAATAGGCTACTTTATTTTTAGATCTGTCACAATTAATCTGTCAACCTCTACATCCAGTATTCCTGAATGTGGTATGTTTGTTATACGCTTAACAGTTTGAGTTCTCTCTGTATATGTCATTGGCAGAGGTAAGTTTACATGGGGCCTTTGGCAAAGAAATTTGTTTGCAATTTCTTTCCTGCTTAAAAGCCAATCAGTGTCCATCACCACACAAGTACATTCCACATACATGCATCTTTCCTGGAAGCCATATATTGAACCAATATATGTGAAACAAGGTGCTTGGTTTATGTTGATTATCAGCAAATAAACATGTCCATTTTTGTCATAGAAGTGTAAATGCTGGTGTATATTTCTCTGGTGTGTGGTATAAATTACAAATATATGCCATTCTTTTGGCTCAGACTGATATGAGCCCTCTAAAAGCGATACCAAGACATTTTGAATGTTAGTGTTTCTATCTGTTACTCAGGATTATACAAATGAGAACGAGTTACCTGTTTGAACCTGTGTTATTTGTTCTGAAAACCCACCAGGTTTTCATCTGTAGAATCCTCCGCAGAGTGCAGGGTCGCCGAAAATATTATATGTATCAAATCAAACATTTGAATTCATCATGCCAAGGTATCGTTGACGCCAGTCCACCTAACAGTGCTGTATATCTGTTGTTTACTTGTTGAACACCATCAGACATACTCAGGCTCTGGTTAGCAGAAACAACAACTTTGCTCTAACCAAGACTGTAAGTGATAGTGTCAGTGATATTCCCATCCTGTGTCTAAGTGTTGTTAGCGTGATTTTTCTGTAAGGACTCTATAGATATAATAAGTCAGTGTGTTAAGAATATGAGAAACTCACTGCTGTCATATGTTAACACAGGGCAACTGATTTTAAAAATGTAGACAAGAGTTATTGTTAGTTATCATCCTCCTCATGTGGTGTAAACACCAGATGTAAGGTGCAGCAAAGTAGGTTCAGTCAGCTTTTGTTATTGTTATTCAAGATTTTAATATCAAGAGGTCCATTACTTTGGACCATTGACAAGATATTTCACTACTGACAAGATTCCCAGTAACAGTTAGTGGCTCTTGACTTATTTATTTTCCACTTGAACACAAAAAGCAGCAAAAAACGTTGCTGAAGCTTTAGGAGAAGCTACACTATCATTATGGGCACGTTGGGTATTACACAGGAGAGTAAGTGTTTTCATGTGACAGCACTGAGGTTGGTGTATAAGCACATGAGAAGTTTTGATGTATTCACCAACCCACCCTGTAATAGTTTTTGACTATGTATGTATGTGTGTGTGTTGTTGTGTGTGCTGTGTGTGCAGGTTGGAGCCAGCTGGCGGCCATGCATTGTGTGATGCTTCCTGACCTCCTTGGCCTGGACAAGTTCAGACCTCCTCTGCTGGAGATGTTGGCGAGGAGGTGGCAGGACCGCTGTCTGGAGGTAACACACACACACACTCCTCCATGACAGCCGTTGACATCAGTTACACACATACTTAATTTGAATTAGCTGCAGCTAATATCAAAGAAATGTGTGCACAACAATTTTCAGGATGAGGCAACATTTTTCAATAATATTTCCAAAGTTGCTAAATAATAGTTATTTGAATATGTCTGCAGAACATTCACATTCTATATATTTGATTTGCTTTGCAAACAGTCAGAGATGCACAGAAGTTTATTTTACACATGATGTTTGTAATGAACTTCCATCATCTGCATTGGTACATCTCAGGAGTTAAGCATGACAAGCAAAGGATGAATTATGATTATCTGTAAAATGTACTTTTGTTTTGACTCAACTCAAGTTCTTGTCTCTGCCACCATCCAAATAATGAACTATGACTCTTCATTCTGTTGAAGTAAAAATAATGGAGAGTTAAAAACAAGACTCTCCTCTGTACCTTCTGTGTGGTTTTAGGTGCGAGAAGCAGCACAAGCTCTTCTATTGGCTGAGTTAAGAAGGATTGGACAATCGGGTCGCAAGGACACCATCGACATGTGGGCTCCCTACCTCCCTCAGTATGTGGACACTGTCAGTTCTCGTAAGTACCTCACTTAGTTTGTCTGGTAGGCTCAGCTCTGTTGGGGAGCAGTTCCTTCTACCTCTGTGTCTGTGTCTATTGTTCTCAGGTTGGCCTGACCGGCCATCCTATTCTTGAGGACATGATATCCCAGTAACATGCTGATGGGAGTTGTAATGAACTGATTTGATTTTCCTTGTCAAAGTTCAAGGTCATGGTAATGACAGTTCTGGCCTCTTGACCTGTAGACCACCACAAAATACTCACCTGGACTCCAAAGATGAACTGAATAGATTTTAGTGTCTGAAGTTACAGTGAGCTCATGATTTTATAATACAATATATCAGGGGAATCTAATTAATCTGTCACACTGACCTCCCAATACATTGGCCATAATGCAGAAATGTGTACACTAAATATGCCACGATCTCTGGATAATTGAATTGATGATATTTTATCTACAAAGCCAAAGGTCAGTTTCACTGTCACATCACAGTGTTCTCTAAAAACACTCCAGGACACTGGACTGAAACAAGAGACTGAAACAAGCAGGAGGTTCGAGCTAATGTTAAAATCACAGTCATCATGGTTGCAGTGGTTGCTCCTATCCTCTCATGTACAGTTGCTTTTTCTTACAGTCTCAGTTTTTGATGTAAAGAGCTGTGTAGGAAAATGATGTCTCCATGTTTTGTCCCACCTACAAAGCTCTGATTGGTCAGCTGTTCCTTTAACTGTAGAGCTACGGCTGTGAACACAACACAACAGAGGACCTACTTGAACAAAACGGCCACATCTATCTATCTGTCCTCTCTCTCTATCCTCCTCTTTTTTTCAGTCCATCTCCTCCTCTGTCTCCAGCTCTGTTAATTCCCCACAGTCTCTCCCTGTGTCTGTCTATAGTTAGACCTGCTGATGGGAAGAAAGGTGAATCTCCACCTTCTTTTACTAGAAACTGCCTTCTAAAATGCTGTGTGTGTGTGTGTGTGTGTGTGTGCTCAGGAGTCGCCCTGTGGTTGCTGTGGATGCTGGGCATTTCTCAGGGGAACAGTTGCCGTGGAAACGGGCACCGGTCAGTGTTGTGTTACCACAGCAGTACCGCAGGCAGGGGAGGTGGTCGAAGTGATGGACTGGTGACCTCAGGGGGATGAGGGGAGGATGAAAGAGGGGGGAGGGAACAGAGAGAGAGAGAGGGAGAGATAGAGCGAGGTTAAAGGGTCATTGAATTTGATCTGTGTGCTGCACAGCAGGACTGAAACAGACAGTAAGATGACTCCTGCTGGTCCTGGAAATCCTGGAACATCGCGGGGAGAGTCAGGGAATGTGTTGAATCCTCTGGAGAAGTCCTCTGCGTCTGAACGTCCATTTCCATGGATCCAGGATCCGTCCCCTGTTAAATGCCACATATGTCATTCTCACATTTTGAACCCTTTTCCTTCTTGTGAAGCGGGGTGTGTCGACCTGTTTCTGTTCTGTGAGCCTTTGTTTTCATCCCAGAAGTCTGTTCACATCACTTAAAGCTGCAGCCCTGTGTCTGTCCAAGCTAACCAACACCAAGACTGGTGCTTTTATTCAGTATCCACGAACATCTCTAATTACTTGATGACCATATATAAGTGCAGATATATTTAACAACTATTTACTTGTCTTGATTTTCATTTTTCCATTAACGCAGACATTGTTTCTTATCTGAGTTCATATCAGAGCTGAGGCATCGCTGGACACATCCAGGCGTTAAAAAGCACAAACAGGAGAAGAGAGTGATTTATAGGTCTACAGAAAAAAAAACATAAATAATGAAACAAGCATCACCTCCTCATGTTTGAATGACTCCACCACTTAGACTAGTTACATCCCTGTTTATCCAGAGTCCTAGAAAAATGTGATGAGTTGTGTGAAATTATGTCATAATTTCTGTTGTGCCAGATCTCCAGAAGTTATTGTGATGCTTGATTTGACTGACTCTCAGAGATGAATCATCTCATTCAAACAATTAAGTGTTTCTGGAAACTAAACATACCAGATATTCAGTCTGACCCAGAGTCACCGACATGATCTGAGTCCTATAAAAGCATCAGTAAGGAATGTCGGAGCTTCTCAAAGGGTGCCTGAATAAAGCTGGCAGTTGAAGGAAGCAGCAGTGCAGCAGGGGATGGGATGGGATGGAAGCCTCAGCACCAGAGAACTGAGAGGGAATGATGGTGGGAAATCAACATGTTGTCATACAGCACATCTCACATACTGACCACTGTCATTCACATGGGAGGATCAGTGTAACATAAGTAGAGCTATTTTGCTCTGTTGACACTGTCATCAAATAAGCACTCTGTAGACCTCTGGAGCCTCTCTCACACACACACATGCACGCAGACACATACACTTATGCAGTCCTCCAGCAGCAGAGTGGTTGGTGTTTGAAGGAAGACACCTGTATTTATCCATTAGCTTTTAGTGCCTGGGAAATGTCACTGAGTCGGTGACAGAGTCCCACTGTCTCAGCATGGGGCTGACCAGACAATAAACACACACACAGCAGCAGCAGCCCTGGCTGACCTTTCAGCTCTCCTGTTAGTGTTTAAAAGGCTTTAACACAAAGGAAACAGGAGTTGTTAACCTGCACTCAGAGATAGACATAAACCACTCACACCATCTCCATCACCATCATCATCATCATCATCACCATCACCACTGCTGCATTGCATTTAATGACTGGCTCTCCCACATGTTTGGAAATAGTTTTATTTGCTTCCTCAGAGAGGGTTCGATGAGAATATGACACGTATGTGTGTGTCTGTGCGTGTGTGTGTGTGTGTGACAGCATGACACAGTTAACACAGCTCAAGTCTACGTGGCAGCCAGCTAGCTGGACATTACTAGTACTGACCAATAATAAAACATGAGTGTGAAGCTTTAATCTTTGAGGTGGAAGACATCCCGAGCAGCAGGGGGGAGGTGTAGCAATGAAAGCCCAGGAGAGGGACTACAGGGCTGGGCAGCAAAAAGAGTCAGCACAGGGGGGCTGGATGGAGGGAGAAGGGTTCCATACACACACTTAACGCTCTCATATTCACACACACTTGATTAAACAAAGTCCCCAGCATTGTTCGCCCTCACACGCATGAACACACACAGTTTTAAGGGTCAAACTGTGTGTGAGAAGCAGCTGTTTCTTTGATCACTGAACAGCAGTAACCATTTCCTCTCTCTCTCTTTTTACTTTACTGTCTAGCTTGATCACCCAATCCTGTGTTTTTTTTCATTCATCAAGCTGCTGCTGTTAAAAACGTTCTTCCTCTTCCCCCTCACTCTGTCTCCTCTTTTCTACTCATCCTCATCTTCTCCTGCTCACTTTTTTCTCTTCCATCGGTCCCTCCTTTTCCTGCCTCTGTCCTTGCAGTTGTCTTTTCCATCCTCCCTCGCTCCTCACCTTTATTTTTCTCCTATGCTGGGTGGATGGAGTTGAGTGGCTGTTAATATCGGTTCTGTTAAAATGGTCAGATCAGAGATTGAACAGGTGGGAGGATTTCCCTCTGCCCCAGTATATATCTTAAGTCAAAATGATGAAAAATATTAAAACATATGATACGAGAATAAATGCTAAAAGGTCTCATTTTTGTGACATTAAGATGAAACTAAAATGTATTTCTTTTTTATTTTATTTATTTATTTTATTTTACGAATACAAAATCAGAAAAGGAAAAAAAAAAGGCGGAAATTGAAAAGGAGGGGAATGACTGCTAAACATTAAGAAAGTGTGTGTTTTTAACTGAAGAGAGCGAGCAACAGCCAGAAGAGAGGAGGCGGAGGAGGAGGTCCTGGAGGTTAACAAGGCATGCTGGGAGCTATGTGTCATGGCTGACATGACAAGCTTGACCTTGGAGTGGGGCAGAATGTCTCCTCCCTCCCTGTTTCCCCCTCCTCCCCCTGTCATCCACCCCTCCTCCACCTCCCTCTCTTCTTTTTCTCCCTCAGCTCCTTTATCTCTCTCCATTTCACCCCCCCCCCCCCCCCCCCCCCCCCCCCCCCCCCCCCCCCAACCCGGACAGTTGAGTAATAGACCTGGCCAGCATGTGCATGAATGGAGGATGATTATGGGGAACACTAGGAGCAGCCGAGCTTCTAGTGGCTTTTGGTAGAGGTTTTTAATACATTGGATGGGCGAATAGAAACACCTGTACACCTACTGCAATTATCCAATTCAGTCAGCCAATCATTTGGCAGCAGCTCAACCAGGCACCGACCTCCAAGTTGAACAATGAAGCCAACACTGGCTTGACAGTTGGAGCCAGAAGGGCTGGTTTTGAAAATTTCTGGAAGTGCTGACTTCCTGGGATTTTTAGTCCAGTTTACCTATGAGCAACATGTCTGACCTTGGGTGGATGGCCTACAGTTCCACTTCCTCTCTCTAGAAACAGAAACCTGAGGTTGCAGTGGACACACCTGCTGTGATGGGTGTGGATTTGTGCTGAGGCAGCAGATGGTCAGAGTCAGAGTCTGAATCCATGCACCTATACCTCCCTTGCGTGTCATGTACCAGTGGGAGAAGGTTTTCTTCTCATTACCGATCAAACATGGTCTGAATGTCACAGTCTTTCTGAGAATTGATGCAGACCATGTTCACCACTTCATGGCCACAGCTCACCAGCTTCTAGTGTGCTCAGTGAGTGTATAATCACATGGATGTTTCGTACGATCTCTTCTGTATTTCTGTCTGGATGTTTGGCTCCTGTGAACTGTGTCTGAACTAAGAGTGGGAAGCATCGGTCGGCCTTTCGTCCAATCACAGTGATGCATCAGTTATATTTTAATTAAGTCCAATTAAGTTTTTATCACTTTAACATGTGAGATGGATAACCAGCAACCAGGCTCCCATCAGTGTGTGTGTGTGTGTGTGTGTGTGTGTGCGCATGCGTGCTCGTATGTTAATGTGTGGTGATCTAAAGCTGTACAAAGTCATTATCCTGTCAGCAGTGTGTGTGAGCAGGTTAATTGGAACATGGAGCACAATGTTAACCAGGATAAATCAATGTAATTATACATAGTGTAATTACAGTTGTTGTTGTTGTTTTTTTTCAGTCCACCTCCCCATCTACACACACACACACACAACACACACACCCCTTTTTTTGGCTGATGATTTTTTCTTTTTTCTTTTTGTTTTCTCTTGCTCTGGCAAACAAAGTGAAGAGGGTGTGTGTTTGGAGTGTGTGTGTTGGGGGAGGGGGTGGAGGTGTGTGTGTGTGTGTCTGTGTGTCTGTGTGTGTGATTCATTAATTAGGCTGTTTTCTCAGAGATTAGCCTAACATCAGCTCTGTTACCTTTACTTGCCTCATTCATTAGTGCTGGCTGCTAATGAAAAGCCAATCTTAATTGGCAATGGAGAGATAAGAGCCAAATGAAAACACTAAATATACAAGCTGTGTGTGTGTGTGTGTGTGTGTGTGTGTGTCAATTAATTCTCTAGATAACAAGGAGGCCCAATAAACCTTTATTAGCTACTCAACCAGGACAGTTAGCCTGATTCTTGATGTGATGGATGTTGACGATTGATGTTGAAGGACCAACATAGAAACCTTGTTTGACACTCACACATTTGCGTCTTGACCCTTGCTCCGTCTGTTTCCTGTGATAATTCAGCCTGATATTTGATATTATTTAAAATGTGTCTGTCTCTCTTCTCAGCTGGAACAACCACAGAGTCCTCTCCACCAGCCCCGCCGCCTCCTGAGCCTCAGCCGGTGGAAGCCAAGGCTCCTGAGGAGGAGATGGATGTCACTGATGATGACATCACAGCAGGTAGGGACGAAGTCATGAGGTCACTCAGCTTTGGTTTCTCAGAAACAATCCTTAGAAATTCAGTAAGTGATGCCAGATCTCTTATTCAGGAGTCCACATTGATGTCTTTAGTGGCGTAGCTGGGCTTAGTCTTTATGAAGGAGCTAGAGCGGAGGTAGAGTTCTCAATTGGCCGGAAAGGCCTCAGGATTCCTTTTTTTTCCTGGGTTCGTCCTGAGAATAGTGAGTCTTTGAGTCTGGGCTTTAACACCCACGGGTCGTCAAGTTCATTTCCAGGCCTGTTAAGAACTCTACAGTGGAGTAAGGAGCTGATTCAGAGGCGTGTTGTGAAACAGGACATGACACATCCTGTGATGTGACTATTGCACATGCGCACATCGCGATGGCGATGCTCAGCCTGAGAGTGATGCAAGAAACACAACATTTTTATCTACAGTGGTTCAAAACCACCAAACTTCATTAACCTGAACTGAAGCTCAGACTAAACTGTGGACTCATTCTTTTGCAGTCGCAGCTTCATTCTTTCAAAACAGGATGTTACCTCAGGTTATGATCCAGTGTTGCCACTACAGTTTAAATTCAAATCTGATCCAGACAGTCAGATGTGGGAGGCCTCCAGAACTTGCCACAAACAGACGGTCATGTCTCTCTTTCTTATGAGAACAAGACTCTGTGATCACTTTCTGTTCCACAGTGACCGTCTCCATCAGCACCATATCATGTACATTAATGTCCAGATGCTCTGTCATTTTGGAAGGATCCAGTTAAGACACTTGTCCTACAGCAGGCATCTCCAAACTGTTCCACAAAGGGCCGAGTGGCTGCAGGTTTTTGTTCCAACCAAGCAGCAGCACACCAGACCTGACTCAGTTAATCAACTGCTCTCAGTCTTCAGGCAGCTGATTGGTCAAACTGTGTGCTCTTGATGGTAGGAACAAAACCATACTGGGCCACACCGGCCCTTTGTGGAATAGTTTGGTATGCCTGTCTTAGAGCAACTTCTGTCCACAATTCATCCCTAAAGTTGCTGTGTTGTGTTTGTGGTGTAAAATTCAGGGGCTCTTCTCCCCCGTGAGCCGTGGAGCCTCATCTGGTCTGATATGAGAAACACTGAAAACTCATTTATCATTTATGTGCTGCAGAATTCAGGTGTTTTGCTCTGGTGACTCTGAATGTAGGTTAATCTTGCTGTGTGTGTGTGTGTGTGTGTGCGCGTGTGTGCGTGCGTGTGTGTGTTAATCAGTGCCCCCATAAACCATGTCCACTACCAGTGTTGTGTGACCAGCATGGTGTTAAAAGCAGTTTGGTGTTTAGTCTGCACACATGCTCTCCTCTCTCACACACACACACATGCACACACACAGTAAGGTGAGAAATAATTCTCACCAGGAAACTCTGACACCTGCAGCACAGGTAGAAGATGTGGGCTCACACACACACTTACACTTTTTCCCACTCCATTTATCTTTTGTCACATTTCCCTGAGTGTTTAGCAGTGACAGACACACACAGGTGGATCAGTGTGTACATCTCTAGTGCAGTGAGCACATTGCATTTTACCACAATGTAACAGGGTGATACTTCACATACTGTAGGAGGTTTTAGTTATCTCCTGGAGCTGCTGATCGTCATCATTTCATTAAACATGATGAAGGCTGAAAAATATATAACATTAAATGTTGTAACGTTTCTAATGGGAAGTTTACATAATTCCACTTGTGAAAACACACAGAAAATGTCTCTGGCACGCTCTCACTGTCTCTTGCACACATCCTCTTTCTTCCTCCCTCCTCTCCTCTTCTCTCTCAGGCCAGTCAATATCGCAGACACGTGTGACAATTTATCATTTCTCACAGCTCATTTTTCTCCTATTGACAGCAGTGTTTTTCATTCGGTCTCTGCAGTATTAAATCTGTTCGCAGACGCCTCAGACACATAGCACGCTCTGAGCGTTCTCTGCTGTGGAGGGAAAAAGACATGTTGAGTCTGAAAACTTTCACCACCACCCCTCCTCCTGTCCTTTGTCTCTCTGGATGTAGAACAGGAGGAGAATGAGAGAGTGTTGTGTTGGGGAATGTAGCTACAGTGTCACAGTCAGGTTAAGGCCTTTCTTTAAGATGAAAGGTGTGTGATATCAGATGAAGTTTTGTCTCTCATGTGCTCTGCTCTGCTCTTTAAAGGTGCTGAGATTATCAGCTGCCGTCTGATTGGTCTTTTCTGGTTACTTCACTAACGACCTTTTATTCATCTTGGTTGGTTGGTTTGTAGTTGTATTCTGATTTTTAGCCATACCCTGGTTGGTTTGTACTAGCTGTATTTGGAATCGGTGGATTTGTAGCTGTACTCTGATTGGTCAACATGTAGCTCTGTTCAGATTCACTGCCACACACACACACACATACACAAACACACACACACACACACACACACAGTGTCGCTCCTTCTCCTTCATCATTTGAAATGAGTAGCGGCACCAGAGGAGCGGTCCTGCCAGTCGATCGTTTAAAATCCCAGACTGAAAAACAGCCGTCCGTCATTTAGAAATAAAACCATGGACTGTAATGAGAATCGGTACCAGAGAATATTGTAACGATACCGCTTCTCATCATGGTGGTACCGTTCAGTCAAGTCCTCCTCGCTGAATGAGAGCAAAGTCTCCTCTCGCGGAATAAAACTACATTAATATTCTCCGGTACTGCTTCTCATCGGAGTCCACACCGTGCAGAGTTTGCACTAGTTTCACACAGAACTTTCTGATGTGTTGTAGGAGTCTTCACATGTTTCTCCTTCTGCGACAGTAAAAAGGGAACATTTACATTTTTTCAGACAAGACAATAGTCTCATAAACGGTTCCATTTTTTTTACTGAACGACTATTTGAATATTCTGAAATCATTGCCCATCCCTAGTTGGTTAGTGTATTTGCAACTGTGTTCTGATTGGTTGCTTTGTTGTTCTTATTGGTTGGTTTGTAGCTGCTTTCTGATTGGTTGATTTGTAGCTGCGCTCTGATTGATTGGTTTGTAGCTGTATTCTGGTTGAATGGCATGTAGCTGTATTCTAATTGATTGATTCTTAGCTGTATTCTGATTGATTTACTGTTTGATTCCTGCTTGCTGTGAGCTGCACTAGTGGGAGGAAGTGCTTTTTCTTTATTAGTAATTCATATCCCAGTTCATACTGTACAGTAGGACATAATGAACCAGAATTCAGTACCTTTAAAAAAAGATGATTGTAACCTGCTCATTGGCTCTAAGCAGTGCTGAAGACATTTGTTTTCAGGTTCTTCATCCGTCCTGCTCTCATGAACATGTCACAGTAATGTCTTGAGGTAATTTCTTCAAATTTAGCACAAACAATTACTTTGATTCAAGGATGAAGTGATTAAATTTTGGTGGTAAAGGTCAAAGGTCAAGGTCCCAGTGACCTCAGAAAACAAGGTTTTGGTCTTGTGAATGCAATATCTCTGGAGCTCCTCTTGGGATCTTTAAACTAATGTGAGAGGCTGAGGTCTCCACTGTGAAGCAGAGACTCTAGTTTCTCTCTGTTCAATACAAAAGAAATACATTGTTTTTTAACGACCAGTGCATGTGAGCGGAGTGGACCGGCTGAAAATTTCCGCTCCTCGCTCACCACGCCGCTCACCACACCGCTCAAAAAAAAAAAAAAAGACTGCATCATACCACCCTCACCTGTAATCTTCTGTTCACAAATAAAACATGAGCCTGGCCATTTTTCCCCAGGCTATGTAATTTCATTTCATTTAAAAAATACCACAACCGAATGCAACTAAGACATGGGTGCACAGATGCATTGTGGGTGGGGCATGAGCGGCCGGAGCGAAATTGGAGCGCGAGATAAGGCTCCGCTCCACCTTTTTCAAAAATACTCGCTCCTCGCTCAACACAAAATCCTTCCGCTCCACTCCCATGCTCTGTTAACGATATATTATAGTGTTATAGGTTTCATAACACATTTAGAGCAATCAGGAGTCATTTAGAAATCTGTCAGCTTCATTAATTATTTTGTTTATAAAATTTTAGAAATTTCTCCCAAGTTCTTGTTGATGTCCTGTCATAATATAATATTAAAAAGGGAAAAAACGAAACAAGGCTTCAGATTGGACAAGCTGGAACCACAATTGAAAACTGGCATATTCTTTGGTCAATGACTTTGAGGATTTATCGATTAACTTTCATAATTAATTAATCCTAAGTCCTAGTCATTAGTTAAGACAGAATGTGAAACATACTCTGGTTTCACTCCTCAGATTTGTAATTTCATTTATTACATGAATTAATAGGAATATATTTGGGACTTATGGTTGTGGTGGCATTAGTCATCCCTCCTTTACCAGAGAAAATAAGAGTTAATGGGAGGGGGAAGAGACAAAAGAGAGGACGAGGAAAGAAAAGGAGATGAGGAGAGTGGACAAAGGAACAGATACGGACATGTCGACAGCTACAGAATCACTTGGCTGCAGGCTGTTACCACGGCGATAGACTTATCACCTCAGGGTACTGTCTCTATCACTCACTCACTCACTCTTTTGTGCGTGCGTGCAAGCTGTAATTATGTCCCTTGCAGTGTCAGGGGATGTCATTAGGATGTGCACGCTCAGCAACATGTGCGCACACATGTAGTTCATTGAATCACAGCTGATACGATATTTTGCTGGTAAAATGAACTGTGTTACCAAAGCATCTCAATAAAGTACAGTAAGTACCATTAAGAAAAGACCATGATGTATGGAGACAAACACCAGTGATCTGAAAACACTGAGCTACTGTCAGAATAGGGAAAAGGATGTGTGACAGATGTGTGTTTGACTTGATTTGGGATGAGAAGAGCTGTAACACCAGGACAACATCAGGTGTGTTTTCAGGCTACAGGCCTCTCAATCAAAACAGTAACAGAGGACAGCTTGGATGATGTTGTGAAATAGTCTGGAGTCTTCCTGGTTTGATTCCCTCAGTGTCAGTGTCTCAGGAAATCAAACATACCTGGTGATTATTACAAACACTGGCTTATGTGTTTCACCAACATTTTACAGAGGACAGGGACTTCAGTGAAAAGTTTTTTTTTTTGCAGCTGGATTATCCACAAGGGTCTCCTCCTCCTCCTCTCCTTCCTCCTCCTCCTCATCATCATCTTCCCTGACAAACAGACCAGTAAATGAATAAATCAGTTTCACTCTTTAAGAAAGTCAGTTGTTCACTGACACTCCTCAGTGGACAGAGGACAGGATGTCTCCAGCAGCTGGGAGCTGAGCTGTCCAACATCTACTCAGCCTGTTTTTCCGGTAACTTCACATCCAGATGTCTGAGGACCAAAATCCTTCATCTGGTTCAACTAAAGATCTGACAAAAAACTAGGTGTAAAGAGTGTATGTGGAGAGATAAAAGTCAATTTAGAGGCTCTATCAGACAAAAACACACTGACACATGATCACAGAGGATATGACGAAACTGACAAGCAACCAATAGGTTCACATAGGTAACAGATTTATTACATGTAGAATCATCATTAAAGGCAGAGTATAAAAAAATATACAACA
The DNA here is from genome assembly GCA_021432705.1 of Caranx ignobilis. NCBI lineage: Eukaryota > Metazoa > Chordata > Actinopteri > Carangiformes > Carangidae > Caranx > Caranx ignobilis. Next base: position 1,593,364 of record MU269987.1, on the reverse strand, counting down.
CAGTTATATTGTATATGCCACGATTTGCTGAAGAAATGCCAGTTTACTAGTTTGCAGCCATGAGAGAACACCGTTGTGTTTTGACACTCATGTGATTGCAGTGTTTTTGACTCTTCTGTTTGCAGCTTCTTTTGTGTGTGTTTTTGGACTGTACATAATGATTTGTTTTAACAGTCTACTGGTCCTTAGTAATTCACTAATTAATATTCATTGGAGATTTGAGGCGTCTGTCACACCACGTACAGGAACTAAAGCTGTGTCAACAATCAATGAACTGTGCATGTGGTTAAACTCTCTCTGGTTACACTCTCTCAAATGTGGGGATTGGATGTGTTTCACTGTCAGCTGAATCAGCTGATGTTGTTGTTTACATATTTCCCTTGTGCTTTCGGCCTTTGTGTACTATATCTTAGTTGAACACAAAAGATCTTTAGAATGTCATTTAAACATGAGCATGTGAGGAAATGCCAGGAACATTGATGTGGTTCTACACTAGAGGGAAGACTACCTCCACTAAATGAGAGAGTATCATGTCTCCTCCTCTGATGGAGAGGGTGACCACAGGGAGGTCAAAGGTCTCTGCTGGACGCAGCCTCATCAACCCCCTCCTACATACACTGAGTCACACACATGGTCCCTCAGCTGGCAGGCATTTTGTCTTCTTGTGGATTCAAGATGGTGCAGACATGATCAACTGATTGATTCCAGCTAACAAGATGTGAAATTAAACTGTAGATGGATACCTGTCGAAATACATACATTAAGACAATGTGATCTACCTGTCATCATTCATAAAAACACATTCAGTTAAATGATATGTTTATCATTTATGCATAATACAGTATCTATATATTTTCAATTTCACAGGAATTTGTCATCCTCTTTGTTGGAGGAACAAAGGAAAGGAAGCAAGGAAACAAACACACAATTTTAAAAAAGGAACAGGGATCTCCTCTTCCCTCTCCATTGCCTTTTCACCTCTCTCTCTGTCTCTCTGTCTCTCTCTCTCTCTCTCTCTCTCTCTCTCTCTCTCTCTCTCTCGGTCTGTCTCTGTCTCTCTCACTTCTTCCTTACCCCTCTCTCGCCCGTTGTCCACAGCAGCACAGTCAGATGTCAAAGGTCAAGCTGACCCTCACCTCTCGGTGTCATTAGCCCAGTTGTGATTTGGTTAGCTGAAATGCTAGCCTCCCCTGTTAATCTAATATCAGAGCCTGGAGGTCGTTTGGGTCAGATCACATTTCTCCTCAGAACAGATTGAACTTATGGAGAGATAAATGGTTCCGAGCTGCTCTGATTGTTTCTGATGATTCTCTGCTGTTTAACACTGGCAGGGACCCAGGTGGTGGATAGAAAAAATATTATATTAGAGACAGGAGTGAAGTTATTGTCCAAATGGAACAAATGTACAGGAATGTATTTCTGGTGTCTTTGGTACAGAAACAGTAATATCAGACATTTAGGTTGCTGTGTGTGGTTGTTTTTGGTACACTGAAATACAGTATAGAGTAGCACAACATATTGGTGCATTATACTATAAGATGGTGTGATATGAAAGGACTTTTTTGAGGTTAGCATTAGGCTGTCATGCAAAAGTATGTAGTATAGTTACTACATGTTATGATATAGTATTGTGTATTATAATTTTATGTTATGGTGTACATTATGGTTTTGCATGATATAACCAAGCATTGTATGGTGTATGGTATGGTGTCATATGGTGTAGTATAGTGTAGCATGGTCACAACCAGTCTCACCTTTTGTTAAGTTCACATGGAATTCTTGTTTAGACAGTGCAGTGATGTGCTGAAGTGTTAGATGCAAGTGTTTTAAAAGCTTGTCCTGGATACCTCCACCATGAGCTCCTTATCCCATGCACAGACACTTAACTCCATCTTGGACTGCAGCTGGTGACCGTGGTTCTTGTTCTGTTCCGAATCAGGCTAAAATCAGTCATCCAGCATCAGAATGCATGGAACTCCTCCCACACCATGATCAGACCGCGAATAATAAAAACCTGTTAAAAAAAAATATCTTATTGAAAACACCAATACAGATTCTTATTTTGCTTGCCAGTTCCAAGAAAGCTTGAGTGCTTACATGTGTGTGAGCGAGACCCCATATTTTTTTGCATTGGAAAAAAAAATGTTATTTTTAGTTAAATTTAAATTCAAGTTGTTTTTCCCCCTAGTTCAGTTCTCTTCATGATCCTGAACAGGCTGTAGTTGCATGAAAAGTCAACATCAGGCACTGAACCAACAGTTCATGACACAAGTTGAGCTGGGTGGTGTTAGATGGCACACATGAACTCACAATTTAATATCTGATGTTGACAGAACTCTTATGGACAATTTAAGTGTCAGAAAAAGTCTCAAATTCGGATCAATCAGGTAGACGGACCTACAGAAAGACACAGACAGTTAGTCCATGTAGTGTTTTAATATGGAGTTTTCATGCTTGTGGACAGATTCATCTGTTAATACTGGTCACATTGATCAGGATGGAGCTCAGTTTTCACCTCAGAGACGAGACTCAGATCCTCTTCTCAGCAGACACTCACAACACAGAAAACACACACTCTAATCGGCTTAAATGGAAATGAGATAATGGGACAAAGAGAGAGAGAAGGAATTCTGACTAAGGCAAATGAGATGATCAGCCCAAACCCACATAATGTCATTGTCTCTGTCATTTTTATGCTTCCATGCCGGCGGCAGTCAGAGCTGCAGGCTGATTGTTTTCTCCTGGGTTGTACATGCGCCTGTACATACATCTGTCCCATCCTCATGGACACAATATCTCAGACACTCACTGACGAAACTTTTTCAGATTTGGTACAAACATTCAGTAGAACTCAAGGATGAATTCATTAAGATTTTAGGGGTCAAAGGTCAAGGTTCTCAGGTGACCCCAGAGAGAACTTCACCCAGGTTACCAACCTTCCCTACCTACTCTTTTGTTTGCATCCTTTCCATTCAGGCATTTGTCAGATATATATAATGTTTGACCGAGTGGTTTCAACATGAGCAAGTAAAGCAGATATCAAGGACAACAAAAACAAACCTGGGTGTCTGTGGTCAGCGTGAATCCAAAGTGTGAAGTTACTTTCACATTCCCTTATGTCTCTGTCTTCTTCCTTTGTGTTTCCTCTTCTTTACTGTCAGCAGCGACTCAGGTCAGTAAAATATTGAGTTCAGATATTCTCAGGCAATTTGGCTGTTCGCTACACAGATCTGCTTGTTGTTATCTAATCAGGTCAGATTAACTGTCAGGCATCTTGAATTGATCCGATACTTAAGACTCTGTGCAACAAGCCATAAATCTGTCATCAAGCTTTTTTTTCCTTTGCTCCTCAGCAGCACAGCAGCACAGCAGCACAGCAGCTCTCACTGAGTGCGATCCTGTCATTTTCATATAGTTTCATATAGTTTTCAGTGATCAGATTTTAGATTTCTTTTTTCTTTTTCAAGTATGTAGACAGCAGAGGTCTAGCAACAAACAGCAAAATGTTAGCACTTTGAAAAATCCAGAAGAAAGCCTTATGATAGATATAATTTAGATAAATGTGGAGTTTTATTGTAAAAGATCATTTGTGGAAGCATTGCTTTGTGGAACTGCTGAGCTGTTTACATCAAACTATCCACTCTGAGCTGAAGTTCTGGTAGAGTTCCTTCAGGACCTTACCATTCTACTTTTATTCCATATTTTGGGAGATACAGCTCTACATTTTTAGTTTGGGCAAAAAAGTTTGAATTATATGGTATATGTGTATATAACTTTTATTTTTATTGTTTTATTTGATTTAAAATACGGTCAAATCAGTTTGCCTCAGGTGATATCAGTGTTTTAGCCTCACTGATAAAGAATGGCAACAGGAATTAACAAACTAAGTATAGGTCGCCTCTTCAGCTTCAATGGGCACGTTATAAAGTTAAGATATGAACAGTCAGAGGACATTTAACAAGAGCCAAACTTCAGACAAGATATGCATGAAATGGTGTTGTGTGTATAGATGCACTAATTTAATATGTATGTCAGCTCCATCTCTCTATACTTCTTACCTGCCCCCCCCCCCTTATTTTCTTTCTCTCGGTGTGATGGGAAGATCATTTTCTTTTCTTTCCTCACTCTAAGTTGTGATGCTTTTCATTTGGTATAGTTGAAATCTAATTTTGTCAGATGGCTTCGATTCTCCTATGAGCGAGGAGATTGTGAAGAAGCTGTGGAGCCTTTAATAAAAATAATTCCTTCTTTATGAAGCAGCGTTGTGATGGAGGCTGTCCACTGTCTCTGCATTAGGGAAATTAACATCCAGTGCCATTTCTCAGCCCCGCTCCAATAACAGCCTGAACGTGACAGCCACAGAGTGAGGAGAACACCGGCTGGATTAAAAACCTGTCATGTCTCAAATTAAACTGCAAAACAAACGCTTAATTCATAATGCAGGATGAAAATATATAAAGGCCTCAGGCTGTGGAGAACTCGCCAGTCTGTGCTTTCACAGTGTAACACTGAATGTGACTGAGAGTAGAAGCCACAGGAAAGTCCTCCTTCAGTCTAAAGAACGAGAGTGACATAGCGCTAAAAGTGATTGATCTCAGAGACTGGGGGTACTGCCAAGTTACCGTCACCCACACCTCATCCCTTCACAGCGGCTCAGGAACGAAACTGTTGTGACTGGGGAGGCTATTGCAGATGCAGCTGAAGGTTCCCATAGATGTGAGTGGATGTTTTGTTGAGTTGTTGAAGTTAAAGTTGGCCATGCGTGTGCACAGCAGAAACCAGAGTTATGCCTCGTGGTTTGCTGGATGGGTTAGGGTTGAATCTGATGGTCACCAGGAGAGACAAACAGCACGATGACAGAGACATTTCTGATTTCCTCACAGTTTAGTGTAGGATGTGTAAATGTTGTGCGTTGGTCTTGGACCTGGTCTGTAGTGAAGGTAGAGGAAACTGTGACCTGCAGCTGTCTGATGGATGATCAGCAAGGATGTGCAGGACCTGAGCAAAGGACACTTAAAAGCAGCAGTGTATTTCTGTCTGACTTTGTCCTACAAACTTCTGTCCAGTTTGTTAGTGGTATCGGATGCGGACGCCCCTCTGACCCTCACCCACCCCTCTCCTGTACTGTCTTAATTGAAGCGTTGTGTTTCCAGTGAGCGCAGATAGCTCCTCTGTCTGTGTCTTAAGATGGTAAAATACACTTAACCTTCAGATGGACTTGGGCTGGTTGGAAGGGCAGCGGCCGTTTCAGGACTCAAATCTTTTTTCTCTATCAACTTAATTGTGTTTTCAATTATTTCCCCAGATTTTCCGTCTCTTGACATTTGCTGTAAGGACAGCGTTTACCCTCTCCTCCTCCCCCCCGTCCTCCTCCTCACCCCCCCATTCATTTGTTTTAAAGAACTTTGTCTCCATCCACAGAGGTGAAAGGGCTTCTCTTTAGCTGGTGCTCCCTTCAGAGTTGTATTTGTTTGCTCGCTCTTGAGTTTTGTTTGCTTAGTTTGTTTAGTTTTTGCCTAAATCTTCTTTCTCACAGCTCTTTTTCCTCTGTCGTTCACTCTCTCCTGCTCCCTCCATCGTTCTCACATCAGTTTCCTGCTGGTATTGATCCCCCCCTTCATTCCCTGGTGATCAGGTTTTACCAGTCTTCCATTGATTACCAATGGAGGCAGAGCTGAGGTGCATGATGGGAACTGGTGGGGTTGCAGTGTTAGGGTAGAGAGGGTGGGGGGTGGGGGTTATTGCTTTGATATCCTCTACAATTACATATAAACAGAATAATTCCCAGTTTTCCTGAATGCATGCACAGTTGATATCGACAGATCCTCCTCTGTTTCTGTCTCTTGTCAGTTGTCTTGAATTGCCACCAAATGATGTGATGTCAGTTAACAGTTTTATACTAGTGTTTTGTTTTGTTACTCGGTAAATGTGAGTTTCTTCATCAGACAGATGTGTGTAGTAGAGCCAGCCATGATGAAGACACTGGACAGTAAGCAGGTATTTGTATTTCTGTTTGTCTGAGTTGTCACTGAACTAAATGAGCAGCTGTTATTGTGTGGATGACAGCGGCTTGATTTGAATGTGAAGTTAATTGGTGGAGCTGAGCCTGCGCGCTCTTCTATTGATCCCTGCTTTTCAAACAAAGAAGTCAGTTGTGCTCCCCTTTCATCCTCAGTTCGGTCCATCTTTATACCCCTCTGTTTTTGTCTCTCTCCGCTTCATCCTTTTCTGTCTGTCATCTCTTCCTCCTGTTTCTGTCCTCCCTCCCCTATGTTTCCCATGTTCTCTTAGCACATTGCCTTTGTTTTCCTGTCATCTCTTTCCTCTCCTTCTCCCATCCTTTCTATCTGTCCCTCTCAGCAATGGCCCACACTTATTCTGTCATTGAGAGTTAGGTGATGTTAAAAATAAAAAGTAAAAAATAATCATAAGAAAAATGATCTTGAATCCCCACATAAACATAGAATTGAAAGAACAATTTTACTGATGAACATTTTAGTTGTATTAATTGGTTTGAAGATGTGACCTGAGCTTTTCTTTAAGGTGAAAGCACTCTTTCTCCTTCTGTGTTTCCTCTCTTTTTGATGAGAAGTTCATATTTTACAGTGATTGCATGGACTCCACAGGTTGTTGCATTACACCATCCTGGCCTTTTTAATAGATCCCTTCCTTTCTAGATAATGTCATTTCAGCCAGAAAGCCTTTTTATCCCGATTCATTCCTGGTTTTTATGAAGATTTAGCCGAGCAGAGGCGAGCTGCGAGGGGAGCTCGTCCATCCCCCTCTTTAGTTTATTGGGTTATGTTTGGGAGTAGGTTGGCCAACAAATAGGATTTAGATACAATGTTATTATAATAGATCTGCCGGTTATAAAGGAAACAGATCAATAGGCTTCAAAAATCAATCAGTGCATCCACACAGGCAGAGAGGCAGCAGGTACGCAGACAGGAAGTGATGCTACCTGCCGACCGTATGGGGAAAACCTCACATCTCTAGGATAATAGTAGTTCAGAGCATCTTGAAGTCTTTCTGAGGACTTTTATTATGAAAAGGATAACAGCCATAAGGTCTGCCCATCATTTTATTTCCCACAGTTCATCCTGACTCATTTGGTACCTCTGTAGAGGTCCATGAGGATGCTGCTCTCTAGCTTCTCTCTCCTCTCTCACCTGCTCTACCCCATCTCTTTAGCACCTGGAAGGGCAACACATAAACAGCATGTTTATTCCCTTCTGTACAGCTATACATTACATCTAATAGGAACTTCTCATTAGCTTAAAAGAAGACTACTTAGCACTCTAACCCCAGCCCCTCCATGCTCCTTTTCCTCCAAACATTTTTTATAGACTTGACTGAAAATTGTATAAATATCAAAATGTTTGCGCCTGGCTTCACTCACTGGACGGGGTCAGCTTAGGTGATGCAGTAATATCACTACAGTGAAATCAAATAGCTTGTCAGTGCTTGTCAATAGCTAATGTTGGTTTTAGCCTCTCTTGGAGAGAGAGGTGTTGGAGCAGACTACTGCTCAGGAATCTGCATACTGGGCAGCTCGTCACTAAACCAAAGTAGTTTAGCTGCAGCCTAATTATCTGCAGTTATCCATTTTCAATGGGATCACACCAGTCACAATACTTGTGTAACACATTTTCACACTCCCCCTGCATTATGATCTCAGCTACACTTGTAAACTTGTACAGTTTTGTGACTCAGTTGTTATGGTTGTGATGTTTGCTGTGCTCACAAAATCTGGCCACAGGCTTTCAGACATATAAACACGTGCCAAACAGTCAAAGCCCACTTCTTAGTTCCTGCTACAGTATGTGGTGCCAGGGCAGCATTTTACCTTGATCACAGACAGAGACCGATACAAACACAATGGCAACCACGATGTTGCAGCTGGATAACATTCATCACATAATTCATGTACAGTGCAAGTGTTCAGACACCTTCACATTTTTCACACACTTTGTTTGGTCGAATATGCTGCAGTCATTTAGATGGAATAAATGTAACAAGATATGAAAAAGGGAGAGGGTCTGAATACTTTCTGAATGCATGCTGTGGGATGATTCTATGGGTACATGTAGCTATAACTAAAACACACTGTGGGCTTTGATTTCTCTTTATGTATTTTGATCATTAGCATGACCACTGGCCAAACAAACAGGGTTATACAAAGTGATAGAGATTTGCATGGAAATGACAGTCTTATGTCAGCTCACCAGGCTGAATTTGAATCTGGTTCAGGCCAAAAAAAAAGTAAGTATGGACCACTTAGTGACTGTTGATGTGATGACAATGCCTATTCAACAACAACTATCCAAATTAGGTGTAGAAATCTATTTTTGTAGCTGCACTGACTGTTCCCACCTCACATTTACTGTTCTCAGCTCTTGCAGATGATTAGATCATGTGCTGCCATTTTTATTCAGGTGTCAGAGGGCTCATTGATTATGATTATGAGTAATGAGGTCACATACACACTCTTGCGTCACTATATACTGAGAAACGAAATCCATTGTCTCCCAGCAGTTGAGAAAGGGTGCAGACTTACTGTAATGTCTCTCTCTCTCTCTTCCTCTCTTTACTTTCTCTTTTTCTCTGTAAATCTCAACTTTTTAGTAATTCTACTTGGGAGTCTATCTCTAATTCTGTTATCTACTGGCCCAGTCTGGCCCCGGGGATGGATGCCATCTGTAATCCATTTATCAGAATTGGCCGCTGGGCCTTCTTCCAAATGACAGCTGGCCTTTAGCAATCTCATTATAAAGAGCACCAGGATATAGTATGGAAATATGGGGGTGGAGGCTCCTCAGGTCTGAAAAATGGACTGAGGAACAAACATTTTATTTTCTTACAAGTCATCTATCACTGAAAGACTTCAAATATATCTCTAATGTAGTGTTCTGAAGATCCATGTTGTTGTTTTTTTATTCATTTATCATCTTTGTTGCTCCATTTTCTTTGTATAGGCATGTCTTTGCTGTTTTTTTGTTGTTGTTGTTTGTCGTTTTTTGAAGAGGAACTGTCAGTCAAGCCATGTGGGTGGGGCATATTCTCTAAGTGATGCTCTCATTTTTAACCATGTTCATGATAATTAACCACTATTCAGAAGAAAATCCTGCTAATTAAATCCTAGAAATGAAATCCAGCATCAAGTTTAAAGCGGCAGTGGAATATTACATTAGTTACATGACACATCTGTGAAATTACCTGATGATGTTTTTCTCTAACAGTGGTACAATTATCAACCAATACTTCATGTGCTCCAACTATTCTACATTTGAAGTGAAACACAGCTGATGCAACAGCTGCTTTCTTTCCTCTAGCTCAGTCTCATATGTCATGATAGTGCTGCAATGTCTCCTGATGTCAGGGGAGGGAAATGTTTATTCCAGAGGAGTATACTGCTGAACCTGCAGTTCTTAACGACTCACAGTCATTGTTCCTCAAACCTTCAGCAGTGTCACTCTTCATCACTCTTCATCCTCTGAGCTGTGATTCTTCAGTTTTCAGTGGTCGCTCCTCTCAACAAGGATCATATGATGTTAACAAATCCAGCCGTGTGTGTGTGTGTGTGTGTGTGTGTGTGTGTGGCGCTAGGGCTTGTTCCCTTGCAATACAAATCCATAACAATGCTGTGCTCACTCATCCAAAGAGAGAGAAAATAAGAAATAAAATCAGTGGGCGGACACGGTGTGTGTGTGTGTGTGTGTGTGTGTCTGTAAAGAATCACAGTAGGAGATGAGGTCTCCTTACCCACCTTGGATCAAAGGCCCACATAAAAACTGTATGTATGCAATGAGTGAGCAAGCACACACACACACACACTCATATATCCCTGCTGAACTTCCCCACTGTGCAGACCCTGTTACACGCGCACACACAAAAGGGGTTATTTTGGGGTCGTCTTGGTGAACACAATTGAAGGACACGCCCACACACACACACACACAGACGTACATCCAAAATCCTTCCAGAGGTCCTGAGTGTGTGTATGTGTGTCCATCTGTGTGTGCATTTGTGTTTGCACTGTGAATAAAGGCTTTCAGCAGGACAATAAGACGTGTGCCTGTGAGTGTGTGTGTGTGTGTGTGTAAGTAATGGGTAATACCAGGACAATAGAAGTGTGCCTGTTCAGTTGTTATCAGCTCACTGGAGACTCACAGGCCTGCTGTTTTTTTTCCACCTTTCAGCGTGAAAAGGAAGGAAGAAAAGGAAAAAGACAAAGAATAAGAAAGATCCCCCGCGCTCTCTCTCTCCAGCTCCAGCACCTCTGAGTGTCAAAGAAAGGAAATAAATTCATGAGTAGTATCTACATATCAAAAATAAACCGTTCTTCATTTGTCTTCATTTAGTAAAGTGCGGTGAAAGCAGGATTTATGGCTCTACTTTTTTAGATCATTTGATTTTATTTTATTGTCATGAACAGATGTGATGGAGCTGGTCGATTTTTACTTTAAATGATTCTTGATGATTCTTTTACAGGAGGCAAATTTGAGAAATGAGGCAAATGAAAATGTCATTCAAGCCTTTGTAGAAGTGTGCAGTGGTTTTGCACTGCTGCTTTCTTCCCCGTAATAATCAGAGTCTGGCATTTTTTAAGTTGAACCATTATCTTCCCGCAATCTTCCTCCAAGCAGCTAAAAATACAAAGTATCAGCAGACAAGCAACATGGCAACTAGTATTATCCTGGCTCTGTCCACAGCAAGAGAAAAATCCCAGGTTGAGCGAGGTGGAAGGTCGTGGTGGGCTTGTTGATCTGGTGGAAATGAGAACAAGGGAATGTTGGTTCTGAAACCAGGAGTCCTGGATCTCTCTCCAGACTGGGACAGGGACAGGAACGTACAGGAATCAGTTACAGTGTCTCTCTTAGTCTGAACTTCACTCTCTCCATCAAGTTAATGACTGAGCTTCAGCAAAGTGCCATTTCCACTAGCCAGAGAAAGTGCTGGCTACCAGGGAGCTTTCTTTTGTGGTGGCACAATGGCAGGTGGACTTCCTTTGTTCTCTTTATCAGAACTGTGGAGTCAAAGCAAGGCTTAAATGCAACCAATCTGAATTTAGGACACATTTTAAAATAATAAATAAGCTAATTGCCAAACTAACAAATTGTGGGACTTTCTGACTGAAGGCTGAGATGGATGTTGTTAAACCAACAGGGACTACAAGCAGAAACGGATGTTGTGTTCAATTCTTTGTCTCTCAAACAGGTTGTCTCTCCAACCTCCCACCAAATGCCAAGAAGATTTCCAATTCGTACGAGGAGCGGCGTAAACAGGCCACAGCCATCGTGCTGCTTGGGGTCATTGGGGCAGAGTTTGGCGCCGAAATCGAACCGCCAAAGGGTGCGGTGAGGGCTCGAACCGGTGGACAGGCGCCCGAAGGCTTTGGTCTGACGAGTGGAGGCTCATCCAACTACTCACTGGCCAGACACACATGTAAGTACACAACACACACGTTCACCGAAGAAAGAGGAGACGACACACACTCACTGTGGCAAACCATTTAAACACCGAAATGTAAGAAATACAGTCTTCACACAAAAGCTTGTTGGGATTCATATCACACAGGATACATTTTGCAATCAAACTGTGTCATTTATTTTTCTATTTTTTCATTTTAGAATTTGACCAAAACAGTGTTTCTTATTTAGATTATTTTGACTATCAACATATACCAGCCAATTCTTGATAGATACACTTTCAATCTTCCTGAAAAAAAAATTGACAATATTTTGGAGTCATGGCTGATGAAGTTTGGCAAATATCAGAATTTTATCTCAAAAACTGAATTTTTGAACACATGTTGAATTCTGCTGTCATGGGAACAACTGCAGTCAATGGAAGAATGGTGTTTTTAAACATCAGACTTTCTCTTATGAAGCAAAACACTTATTGTTAAAAACAAATCACCAACATTTCCATGCTGTCAAGATACAATTTATGTTTTATCAGATTTTTGTCTTGAGAACAGAATTTTTGACATTTTGACAATTTTTGAAATCTGCCTTGACAACTGCTGCCTGGCTGGTGACTGCCTGAGTCCACACACCCAGTGTCACTTACAGCTGATCAGCTCAATGAGTTAGAGGCTGGTTCTTGGTGTCAGAGGTTGTGAGTTCAAGCCTCAGCTACGGCAGAATGGACATCGTAATACTGATGTTCTTGTTGTCACTATTTCTCCCTGTTTTGTCTCTTGTTACTCAAAATTGCCTAAATTTGTCCAAAGCAGCAAAGCAGCTTTAAGTTTACTCTTCCATTTGTTTGGTTCAGTAACAAATGCAAATGTCATTGCATACAGTATGTAGTGTCACATATGTTTGGCCTCTCATTCATACAGACAGTGATGTATTCAATGGTTCATGTTTTAGTCGTTGTTTGTGGTTTTTCCAAACTCAGAACTACACAACTAACAAAGTAGAAACTTCAGTCTTGGATTAGAGGTGAGGGGAGAGATGGAATTGATTTTCACCCACCAAGCTTGACACCTTAAGGAGCTTGGCACTGATTTCCACGCTCAACATACACACACACTCACTCACTGAGCCTGGCCTGTGCCATATCGTGCCTGCAGCGTTGGACCTTGGTGAGCATCAAACCTGCACTAAGCAGAGCTGTTCTTCCATCCCGCTGCTCCGGAGCTGTGATTGGCTGCCTCGGGGGGCATCCGCCCAGTGACAAAGCCTGTGCCCTCGCTCACAGGCTGTGGAGCATGATGCTGCTCAGTTGGACCTGCACACAGCAGTCAGCTCACCTGTGTGAAATCGCACACAAAACACAGAGAAACCAGATGAGCCCAAACACAGCAGCAGATTTAATTGATCCTCTTGAGCTCCGATTGTTTAAAATCTTCCTCAGACCGTGAATCACTGTGACACCACAGGTAGTGGACAGAATAAACTTCTTGATGTCATCGGTGTTTAATATTTTAAACTATGTACTAAGTTTAACATGGTTTACACACACACAAAAACATAAGGGCTGTAACTACATTTAGTTTGAGTGTAGCTCCTCTGTGCTCCACCCACCATCGCTGCATCAACTGTATGAGATGTTGTTAGTGCCAGTACATATGCCCTTTCTAGGCTCACCTGGTAGAGCATGTTCCATAAAGATGTTGTCCTCACCACAGCGGCAAATGTTTCCATCCAACTCATGACCCTTTGCTGCAGGTCTCTCTCTCTCTCTCTCTCTCTCTCTCCGTCTTTCCTGTCTCTCTCTTTCAGAAAAAAAACAAAAAAAGAAAAGAGAAATGTGTTCTTCCTGCAGACGATGTGAATGCATTAATCTTTCTGACAAAAACAACATATCAATAATTTTCTACATGCAGCACTTTCATTACATAGATCTTTGTTTTATTATTATGTTATTTATTTTAAATCGTATTTGACAACCTTCTGAAGCACTTTAAGTCTTAGTGGATTGCAGCAATATCAATAATGAGATTGAGATGACCTAGGTATGTTTTTGTTTTTGAAGAAATGTGCCTTCATGTGCATTTCTTGCATCTAAAAAAAAATGAGAATTTGAAATGACATCCATTTTGCCACTGGATGATAATGTTTGTGTGAATGACTTAAAGGAAGTAAAATGTTTTTCAGTCCTTTTTTTTTTCTTTTACGAACAACAACAAAAAAACATACTGAACCATGAATTCAAAACCAAGCTCTGTGTTAAAATGTGACTTGTATACAGCTCCTCTGTGGTCCTCACCCAGAGTCCACAAAGTGAGGGAACCCTTTAAAACCTTTTATTGCTTAAGCTCAAATAGACAGTTACAGATGAGTGTAAAAAAAACATGTGGCGGAGGACAATCTCTCTGTCCCTCCCTTTTCCCTTCTCTTCCTTGTGCTCTTTTTCCTGCGCTTATTCAGTTTGTAGTTTTTCTCCCTCCCTCCACTCTCCATGCACCCCCCTCTCTCTATTATGAAATTGAGGGATGGATCGGTATTGTTGGCATATAGCGCAGTGTGTGATGAATGAGAGCTGTCCGCCCAGAGAGAGGGAGGGTACAGTAGTCTATACAGCAGAGTATAGATTGATGTTTTCATATTGCGAGGGGGGAAATGTAGGGGAGATGGAGGGAGAGACCGAGCCTAAGGATAGAAGGAATGAAGGAAAGATGGATGACGGAGGGAAGGGAGGATGTGGATGGACAGGATAAGAGAAATAAAAGACAAACTTAATTATGTTGATGGAAACTACATAATTTTCCACTGAGGAACAGACCAAAAATCTGTCTCTAACTGTCTGAATCCATGAGACACCAGAACCCACAAAAAGTTTTTACACTGGCTGAAATGTTTCTGTCTCAGGTAATGGAAGTAAAATGTGATAATGTCATAGATTTACAAAGCCTTACAAAGCCTTGCAAAGAACAAAATACCATGACTATTAGGCTTGGCCACCACCAACTGTATATAAATGGACATATATGGAGAAGTTGTATTTTTTGTTAATCTTCAACCTCTCTATGATTCATTTGTTTGTAGGTTAATGTTGCAGCCTTTTGTTTAGCAATCCACTTGGCCAGGAAGAAGAGAGCTGAGCTTCTTGCATTATTCATATTTTAGTCCATTCATATTTCAGTAAGAGTGGGGCACTTACTAATGGTTGAACATAGTGATAGAGGCCACTGATGAGCAGATAAACTTTTGGGGACATGTTTGGTGTTATTACCAGGCATGAACCATTATCTGCAATATTCAGTATTGTATACATCTGATTATGCCATTATTACCTGGACACAACACCAACACCGCTCAGTGGTGGCCAAAATGATCAGAACAGCCGACAGATCTGTAAATACCTGACCTTTTTGCCTCCAAAACATAATTACATTATGCAAATATGCAGATGGTTGTTCTGAGCACAATCAGATGAAGTGAGTCCTCCTGTTTCATCCAATTTTAACTACAGTGTTTGGTATGTCCACCTTTTGCATCAATTACAGCAGCACATTTTTCTGGCATAGTGTCAGTATGTTTCCTGAGAACTTCATCACTAATGTTACCCCATCATGCCTTCTGCTGCTCAAGCAGCAAAGGTTTTCCTTTGAATGTAGAAGAGATCTGTCTAGTTTATTTTCCAACTCGCCCTAAATTTTCTCGATGGGGTCGAAGTCCAGACTTTGTAAATAATTTGGCTTCTTCTGTGAAGGAACATGATTGTGTGACATACACGAGCAGGGTGTAGCTGCTGTGCTCCTGGTGCTGGGCAGGTCTGACTTGGATGTTGTGTTTACATCAGTGCTGATCAGAGCCCTTTGTGTGAATGCTGATTTAACCAGTTGCTGGAAGAAGCCCAGTATTTACAAGTCTTAGTGAGGAAGGGAACCTGTGGAGAAGAGACACACAGACAGGAACATACAGTAAAAGTAGTTCATAGCTTGCTTACCTGGCCTGCTAGCTGCCAGTTAGCAGCGAGGCTGTGGTGTTGGCTATACGTAGAAGACATGGCACAAGTTTCTCCCTCCCTCATCATTATTTTGCAGTGTTCTTTTTCTCCTTCCTTTCTCTGCAGCCAGTCTGATCCGGCTCTCATCCACTAACCAAGTCCCCACCATTGATTTACCTTCACCTTTCATTTAAGCTGAAACAGAGAGAAAGAACGAGGGGGGAGGAAAGAGAGGGGAATGGAAGCAGAAAGCCTGTTATTGGTTGATTGGGCCTGGTAAACTTTAGACGTCACCAATCTCTCACTATTTCACACCCTCAGCTTCCCTCCCCTTCTTCCTTCCTTCTCTCGTCCTCCCCACCCTGCTCTGGCTCTAATCACCCTCTGTGTGTTAATGTGACATCTTTACTGCACTAACTAACAGCTCATTATGGCAGACTGATGCTTTGTCAATAGCTATTGGTTCATTTGGCCCCGTTCAGCCTTTAAACAAAGATGTCTGCTGTGAAAAATGGACCAAAGTCCAGACCTCCCCCACTTCCTGCTCACTAACCAGGAGGGGAGGGGCCGTAAATTTAAATCTCGATCCAGCCAATTAGAGCACTGATTGTTAATGGCTATCTTTAATTGTCCAGGAAAATTATAATGAGGCTTTTAAGTTCAAAGGTGGTTGTCAGGCTATCATGCGCGTGCACATACACACACACAGCTTAAGTCCATTCTGTGGGTTTTGAATTTGACTTGTGACCTTTTGCTGCCCCTCCCCCCCTTGTCATACATATGTAGTGGTTATTAAAACAGCACAGATAGTATCATAAAGTGAACATGATAGGATATGTACGATGTATTTGAGAGTATAAAACTGAGGCTTGTAACTCAGGGTATGTTTGATTTCTGTGTGGTCTTGATTTGTTCTAATCATTAACAGGGGTCAGAGTTCATTCAAGTCTACATCACTGCTGGTATTTATAGTCCGCTGTTTGCATGTATATTGATGTGTGTAACAAAAACACAATTGATTCAACTCTTACTGGTGTTTGCTTGGCTCATGTTGATGATCTGGGGGGTCAAAGTTCATCCCCTGATCACTGATTCAGTCACAGTGCTAACACATGCTAACAATGTGCCCGCTCTGCACGTCTGACTCTTTGTCTCTCTAGTAGCGGCCATAACAGCCAACCAGATTAGCACTTCCCATCTCATACTCCGTCACCCATAACGACATAGCACAACAATGCTAACATGGTTAGCGCTCTATCTGTCACTGCTGCTATATATTACAACGGTCATAACCAGCGATGCTAACACAGTTAGCCTTTAGCTATATCTTTAATCTTTCTTTAATCTTTGTTCTCCCATCCATAGGCTGTGTGTGTGTGTGTGTAGATATAAACCAATAAGGAAGGGGGTTTGCCATTTAAGGTAGACTGATGATAAAATGCCAGAAGATCCAGATGATGAGATTAGCTATGAGTGTCTGGAGACTGGAGGACCTTTAGAGCCACCACAGGATTATAAATGATTAAAGTAAATGATCTGTATTATATTATATGATATGTTTCTTCATATTATGACTGTTTAGCATTTACGTTTAAAGTGAAAATACAATCAAGTGTATTGATCTGAGTGAATACAGACAGTGGAAGATAAAACCTGTCATGTACTAAAGCCTCATAGAAAAAGCTGTGATACAACTCTCAGATTTAACTTCTCTAATATTCCTCAATATATCACTGACTCTGATGGAACAAATCAGTGACCTGGTCATTTTAACATGAAAACAAATGAGCCACAGAAGCAATTATATATTGTTTTCTGTTCAGACCACATTCCAGATATCTAACCCACCTCTGGGTCAAGATTCCTCACCGACGTTATCTTTCTGTTGCACATTGTGAAGAATCTGCTAAAAGCTCTGGACCTCAGGCAACTGTGGGTGCAACCTGCAAAGAGAGACAGACAGACACCTGGTGGGAAAAGAGGAGGGATATGTGTGTGTGTGTTTTTGGAGGAGGGGAGATGGGGGATATTTTCCGCAGTCTTAATGGTCAGTCTGTCCCTACAGAGCCTGGCTCAAATGTCAGGTCAGCAATGAAGTGACCCCATCCTGCTCGCTTCTTTATCCAAGAAGCGTGTTAGTGTGTGTGGAGGGGGTGTGTTTGTGTGTGTGTGTGTGTGTGTGTGGCACAAAACCTAAATCACTTCTACCCAAACATTCATTTTAAACATTAAGATTTATTGTTTTTGTTAATAAGCATGTGTGGTATCTATCCACAAGTAAACAAATATCTCTTTAGACATTGATGCATGCAGATTTAAGTTAGTGTTTCAGCTGCAGTATTTTAAGGCTGAAGTAATCTTAACACATCACATCGTATTCACTTCTGCAGAGCGACAACAGAAGAAAAAAGATTAAATCACTTGAATTGTGTTGTAACAAGCTCCTGCTGTTCTCAGATAAACCCCTCCCTCCATCCACTCTGTTCTTAGTCCACTGTTTCTCCTATTAACAGGTAAGGCGCTGACCTTCCTGCTTCTCCAGCCTCCCAGCCCCAAGCTCCCCCCTCACAGCACCATCCGCCGCACTGCCATCGATCTGATTGGGCGAGGCTTCACTGTCTGGGAGCCGTATATGGATGTGTCAGCGGTGCTCATGGGATTGCTGGAGCTCTGTGCCGATGCAGAGAAGCAGCTGGCCAAGTGAGTCTGCACACACACACACACACACACAGCTAAGTCATATGTGGCTTCATTTATCAAAATTACAAATATTTACTATTTTACATTCTGACAAACATGCTGATGGGTCATTAAATGAATTCTGTACTATGACTCAGTACAGTGGTTTACTTTCAAGTCTTGTGCTGATAGTTGAAAAATGTATTAAAGACCTTGAAACCACTCTCGGAACCATTTAGTTCCATATCATCACATTTCCAGCTGAAACACACTGGTAGTGAGGGACTTGTCGTGGACATTGATTGACATCTACAGTAGCCAATAGCATGGAATGTACCACCTGTGTAAACAAGATCTTAATACCATCGAAGACAGGCTGCTCTCTGTAACAGTGATGCTAGAGGGGAAGAGACACAGGCTCATCCCCATGATGGAGCTGATGCTTCACGGTGGAGTTTGTCCACAGTGAACAATAAAGAGAATGCTGGTTTTGCAAAGTTTGTGGGACACAGAAAATACATTTGTAAACATTCAACAAATTGATTTTTAATTAGATGCAGAATTAGGACCACCCACAAGTGCATGATGAGTCATCAAACATCTGAATTCATTTTAGAGGAAGAGAAAATACTTTGATTTTGATTTTATAATACTCAAATGATTTTTCGACTTACTCGGATTTGGTTTATATGGAGGGATAAATGAACAGTTAAGAAATGGATGCAGGATTAAAGCTGGGAAAATACATTTTTTTCATTTCATGGTGTCTTTAACAGTAGATTTCAGACCCAAAGTCTGAAAGAACAGTAAAACATGTCAACATTAAAAAAAGTAAAAGATATTGTTCCTTTTTAATGGTCTGGTATTGTGTGATAGTGTGACATGGACTGTGTGGAGATGGACTTTACAGTTCTCAATACATGCACATAAACACAAACCTTACATACAGTAGTCTGAAGTGTTAATACACACAAAAAACACAAAGACACACAATATCAGATCACTCACTGTGTCCTCACAGACTGATTTGTTGTTTGTGTTTGTCAGTGTATGGATACACACACACACATACACAAAGGGGAGAGAGAGGAGGAGAGAGACAGAGAAACACTTAGGCATTATAGAGCCGACACACTGAGTTATGGAGGCCAGGCTGTAATGTGATTGCAGGACATTATGGTGATGTAACGATGTCTGCGTTGCTCTGACATGTGAGTCCTCTGTCTGTGTGCATATGGTACCACGATGTTTTTCTCTGGTTCTTTGCCCCACTTAGCATGGTGCTGTAAGAGAACACCACTTTACACAGCAGCTTGTTTACAGGTGTGCAGATAGTAGTGTTTACTGTATGTGAAGGGAGGCTTATGAACCTGTAGTGTGTGATAAATGTCCTCAGGTGGCTGGGGCACTGGAGTCAGAGTGGATTGAGTCTGAAGTTTGAAAATGAGAAAAGTGTGGAGGTGTGGAGTGAGCAGACCTCTGCAGCTCATCACTGCCTCCAGGCTACAGTAGCCACTAACAAAATACACCCAAGTTGCCCACCCAGCTGTCAATGCTTGAGTTGCATTGTGGGTAATATGGGTGACAGATTTTGACAAGAAAGAACAAATATTGTACAGATTTAAAGACAAATTACATATTTTTTTTTCCTGTTTAGGCCTTCACATGTCTCTATGAAGGCAACCATCCAGTTGATTTATGTTAGTCAGTGACTTCTGGTTCAGTCAGACTTTCTGAGATCTTCCACTCAGAAGTCCATGTTAGACCACAGATGTTGACAGCAGCAGTGACGCATGCACGCCTGAGTGCGTGAGTGCTTGCGTGCGTGTCTTCCTTCCTACTGAAATCTAACTGGCCAACAGAAGTTGATCCTATTAAGGTTGAAACTCAAGCCGGGCCAGTCTGGTTAAATGAGTATAGATATGTCTGCTGTGTGTGTGTAGAAGAGAAACTACACAATTCAATTTTAGTAGATACATTTTTAGTAAAACTCAAAGTGACAAGAACTTGAAATAACAAAAAATTAAAATAAAATAATTTATACCTCATTAAGATTTATTTTAGATTATTTTAGATTTAACCGTACAACTACAGTACAAAACGTTATCACTGATTATAGAATATAAAACAAATATCACACCTAGTGATGTTTTTATTGATTTATTTTTAGCGAAACTGCTTAAGAATTATTGTCAGTTGATGAAAATTATCAGGCTGCCTATACAAGAATAAAATATGTCATATATTCCTATAAAAAGGCCTTAATAAAATGAATAAAAAACTTGATAACTATATGAAATATCCATAGTAACTGCATTACATCAGTCTATAATTTTTTTCTGGTGTAGCATGTTGTGAAAAACAATTTTTTAAACAACATACATAAAAGAAATGTGTGTTCATTAGTATTTGTCTTCATAAATCCATCATTAATCATAACATGTTTGTTTTGTATTTCTGTAAGAAGTGGTTTCAGACTTCATGTTGCGAGTGTTTCTGAACACAGTGGCCCTGAGAGCTCAAAGCACTGCAATGTCAGAAAACTCATGTAACATACCAACCTAGTCCAGAAAGATATTAACTGAAAAAAGCTTCTTCCCCAGAACACTGAACTGAGAAGCGGTCCTGGTAGCAGCACCAGTGATCACAGTGCTGCGCTAACATGAGTTGTGTCTTTGCTATTTTATTTCTAAGATGGATAAACACTAAAAGCCTTTACAACACTCACACAAACATAAACACAAATGCATAGTTTATGATGATGTATAATTAATAACATGATGTCTGCAGCTGTGTGCTGTTGCCTCCTGGTGTTTTTTGAAGTAAACAGTACGAGGGCTGATCAATGAGATGCACAATAATCAGATCAATGCAGTACAAAACAGGGAGAGAGAGAATACATTAATACACATGTACACACACACACACACACACACACACACACAAACCGCTTATACTGGGTTTTAGTAATCCATCACTGGACAGTTTGTACTGTCAAGAACAAGGGAAAGTGTGAAGAGCTGAATGCATGGCTGGCTGAAATGAAGTGGGCACACACACTTGCACAGGCACAGAGGGTGTATTTCACTGCAGCTGACTTGCAATGAGGCCTTTTTGTTCTTGATGCACCCAACCAGTCATCAATACACTCCCTACAGAGCTGTGTGGTAATCCCCTCTCTGTATATGAGAGGCTTTTTGACAGATAATTCAGACTTGCTTCCACAAGTAACATCATATTCTTACACACACACACACACACACACACACACACACACACACACTACTATACTTGTCGTGTATGTGAGAGAGTATTTAGGTGTCTGTCTGAGTGTATAGTAGTGTACGATTGGGAGTAGAGTGGTGTGTGTAAGAGAGTATGATATTACATGTGGAAGCAAGTTTAAATTATTTCTCATATGGCCTCTGATACACATGTACATAAACACATGTACACAGCTGGACCTGTTGAACTGTGAACCTTGTCTCTCCCCTCACTAAATGACCAACTGTGGGTGTTAAATCCCTCTTGCTGACTGTCAGTGTTTCCCTCCCCACTCTCTTCTGATCTGATTGTGTTGTGTTTATAGGCACCATTGTAGGAATAAATGCTGTGTGTGTGTGCGCGCGCACGCGTGTGCTGTTGTGCACGCTTGTGTGTGTTTTAGAGAGAGAGAGATAAAGAAACCCATGTGTTTTACCCAGTGATAAAGACCCCTCTTTACACTGTGTTTTTTTCTCTGTGTGTGTTTTTAAATGAATGATTAGGTAGTCTGTCTGTGTCTGTATGTGTCCCCTGCAGAGTTAAGTACATGTTGTTGTCTCCATGGACATCAACTCATGAACACAACGGGACCGTTAAAGACTGATCAGAAAACTACAGATCAGGTGTTAATGCCCAGTTTAAAGAAGTTCAGTTACTGAGACACACACCAGCCAGAAAAAAAGTCAGCTTGTGAAGCATCAGTCTGACCTTTGTGTTGCTTGTTTGAGTAAATTTCTAGTGTAGCATCTGAGGCCAAAGGGCAGAAACCACCCACTGCTGTTTGATGATTTGTGAAAGCCATAGTTACAGTGGGTGCCTCTGCCAAAAACCAACTTCTACACTCTGCTGTATCTCAATCAGTTGACATGTCAGTCTGTAAGCCTGTTGATTAGTTAACTCTGTCTGCAGCTGAGCAAAAGCAGCCAGTAAGTCGGCATTTTAAACGGTCAGTCATGTACACACAGTGTTTTTTTCTTCCAGCAGTGACTCTCATCATGTGACTTAGGTTATTCACTCCTCCCTCACACATAAAAATCAATACTTCCAATCCTCACTGTGTGTTTATGTGTGTGACTCAGTATTGACTGGATAATGTCAGCGTGATATTGGCTGTGAGTGCAGTCAGGTTGCCAGGTTCACACACACTGAACCCTGCATGTGTGTGTAACCATTTTCATCTGAATCCATCACACCTGTCTCTGCTTTTCTTTACATCATTTTGTTTATTTGTGCTCAGTTTTATTTGCAGTCAAGCAACACAAATAGGAAAGAGTCTACTGTATGTACTCTGTGTATATAGACAGACAGTAAGTAGTACAGTAAGTAGTTTGTAGACAATTCAAGGATTGTATATACTCTATATAACAAGTCTAGCCTTTTGTATAAATGCCTTAAAATGACCCAACATGCAATACAAATATACATGGAAACACAACAAAACAACACAATAATCAAAAACTCACCGAATAGACACAATACTGAAGAACACAACCACTAGATGGCCTTAGAGCTGCCAGGAACTAATGGTTGAAAAACTAACATGCTGAGTGTACATTAAATTGACTGTGTTTTGTAATAGAGTGATGAGTAATGTAGGTACAGCCAAGGACAGAGTGACAAAGCTTATTGTTTGTGTAAGAAGTTAGTTTGATAAACAGCAACATGGTTAATAGGAGCAATAATGGAAGTTTCCTGCAGTGGACACTTCACATGATGATTCATTTTTTTCTTCATCAATCTACTCTCACCATCCCATAATGACAGCACAAACACAGAGTTATTTTTTTTCAAATTAATTAAAAAAGAAAAACTGAAATATCACAATATTTAATTTTTTTTTTATTTACTGAATTGTGGGTGTTCATTAAATGTAAGCCATACTCATTACAGTTAAAAGAAGTAAAGACATGAGATATTTCAGTCTGTGTGGGATGAATCTATATAATATGTAAGATTCACTCTTGAACTACTGAAATAAATTACATGTTTTCATGATATTCTCATTTTTTGAGATGCTGAGATGCATGTATATATATATATATATATATATATATATATATATATATATATATATATATACATATATACATATATATATATATATAGCACTGAGGTTAATGGCTAACATTTAGAACATGTAATGAAATAATATATATATTATTATAATATATATATATATATATATATATATATATATATACACAAACACACATACACACACACACACACATGTATGTGCGTGTGTGTGTACGTACATGTGTGTTCTCCAATGACTGCAATAATAATCCAGATTATTTCATTACATGTTCTAAATGTTAGCCATTAACCTCAGTGCTTCTCAGTACAATTAGCTCCCTGTGCTCCTGTAGCCTTATATCAACATTGTGACTGTTTCCAATTACAGCCACCTCTCTGAATGAAATTAAACATCTCAATATTGCTGATATATTGCCAATATATTACCAGTATTAATTACAGGATCTGTAGCTGTGATCTGTAATCAGAGGAGATGAATCGTGCAGCCCAGCCATCCGTTCACCCATCACTCCCTCCCTCCTTCAGCCATCCCTCCTCCCCTTCCCTCGCCCCCTCCCTCTCTCTATCCCCAGAGTCATTTGTTAACAAGGTGGCCTTGCTCGGTCTCTTTCTCTCTCTCTCTCTCTCTCACTCACACACACACTCACACACACACACACACACACACTCACTCAGAGGGGTGTGTGGCCAGCTGTTAGGGTGTGTGTGTCTAATTCCTGTTGCATTGTGGGAGTCCATTATGCTGTCGTCTGGTGAATGGCTCCCATTGACTCGGCCTTGACATTATAAGCTGCCTGCTAATCTCTTCACTCCATATATTAGTAAGGCTCGATCTCTGTGTCTCTGACACTTTTCTCACTTCTATCTAATTTATCCACTCTCTCTAACATCATCCATTTAACTGTCTCCATTCCTCCATCTGTTGTTTTTTTTAAGTAGCAATGCTTTATTCTATGTTTCATATGTTCAACTGATCCCATACAAACATGCAGCCTGTGCCCTAATAACTCATCACTTGTGTATCCAAGTGTGATGTATCTTATTCCTCTGTGCCATAGAGCTCCATTATTGTCCTAAAGCTATTAAAAATCCATCAGGCATACTGTTATGGCACTGGGTTATGTGCTCCTTCATTACCATCAACACACACTGTAGTTTGTTTTGGCTCAATCACAGATAAACCATCCTTCTCTGACTGCAGCATCTAATGTGGACTAATCCACCAGTGAAACTGGGGTGGCATGAGTGTGTGGGAAACAAACCTTAGGTGTGTGAATACTTGGTGAGGACAAAGAAGGACTGGGACAGCATGACTGTGACTGGTACAAGGTCATACCTCTGCTTTTAACACAGTTTGAATATTTCTTAACCATAATAATATTTAATTAATAATATAATGTATGTAGATAATTATGATTAATAGTATTTTTTATAAATCAGGATGTGTGCTGTTCTCACTTTGTTTCTCTCTGTCTTGGTTTGTCTCATAATGTCTTTGATAATCTGTCTCCTGTCTCTGTGTGTCTTTTGGATTAAAATACTCCAGTAATTTATTTGGTTCATTCTCTCCACAGTATCACCATGGGTTTACCTCTCAACCCGCCGGCGGATTCAGCTCGCTCTGCCCGCCATGCCCTGTCTCTGATTGCCACTGCCCGACCGCCTGCCTTCATCACCACTATTGCAAGAGAGGTGAAAGAAATAATTTGTTCAAATATCTGCTCAAACAGACAAACAGCAGCTCCAGAAACCTGTCAGTTATTAAATTTAAAAACAGTCAGTAAAATCAAATGTGATTGAGACCAGGTTTTTCAGGACAGAATGTTCCTGATCCCTATTTTCACAGTACTTTATGGAGGCAAAGATCCTCTATGGTCACTTTTGTTCACACATTGAATATTTTAAATGGACTTGGGGCAGGATCAAGAAATAAGACTCAATACTGACACAACGGCCATTGCAGGTAATTGTGTTTTAATTGACGAGATGCCGCTGATAAAACTTTCGCTTTTTTTCTTTGCGGGACTTTTCAGTGGACTTTATGTTGTGGTGAGTCGTTTGTTTACCGTAGCAGAGTCCATTACTAACGCGTTAGTCTTCTTCCCATATCCAAGTCGAAAAGCCGCATTCAGCGTCATCTGACATCACATCTCAAACTCAGCTGCTACATCAGAGATACCATGAAGAGTTAGAATGACCTCCTCATGGTTTTCTGCTTACACTTTTTGTGACTTATGTAAAGTATTAACTTTTTGTGTGAAATTTTATCGCTTTATATAATCTTGAATTATAGCTTGACCTTTGACCTTTGACCACCAGAATCTAATCAATTCATTCTTGAGTCCGAAAGAAAATGTGTTGCCAGTTTTGGAGAAACTCCCTGAAGGTGTTAGTGAGATTCTGCATTCTGCAGCCCTTCAGCTTAATCTGTCTCTCTTAATCATGTTTTTATAATCATACATCTCTCCCCAGTAATCAGAGAAATGTACATATAAATATATTCTTGTTTCCCAGGTTCATCGATACAACGCAGCGCAGGCGAACTCTCAGTCGCAGCAGAACGTTCATACCACCACTCTGGCCAGAGCCAAGACTGAGATACTGAGAGTGATCGACATCCTGATAGAGAAGATGCCTGGAGACGTTGTGGATCTACTGGTGGAGGTAAACAACATGACATTTCATATTTTACATGACTAATGAACCCAACAGTGTTCTCCAGCAACCTACAACCATTTTTTTAATTTTTACTTCAAACATATCTATGAGAGAACAGGAAATTGATTCCAAGAACTCCAAGTGATTATCTAGACATATCTAGAGATAGTCAAGCTTCAGTATCAGAAAATGAGCTAAGCTTTGTCATCTGTTATTTTGAGATAATGACATAATTATTTCAATATCTCAAGACAAAAGGATTGCATTATGTTGACATATCAAGTTTCCTTTATTGAGATAGCTGGATAATTATACTGTTCTATTGAAATAATAAAATAATTACTAAGTTAAAGACAAAGTTCTGTTATCTCGAGATAATGGGATGAAACAATACTTGTCATTATGGTCTTTCTCAGCCTCCATAGATTTCAGTGACTACAATACAAACTTTTGTGTGAAATGACTCATGCTCTCTGCACCCCCCCACTCCCCAGGTGATGGATATCATCATGTACTGTATTGAAGGTTCTCTGGTGAAGAAGAAAGGACTACAGGAGTGTTTCCCTGCCATCTGCAAGTACGTGTATATATGAGTGTATTAACAAGCCCCCCACATATTTCCTTATAAGGTCGATATGGGAGGAGTTAAGGCAGTCTGACCCCAGAGTAACCGCTGATGTCAGAGGTCAGGGGTCAGTTCACGGGTGACAGATCAGGCCATGTGGCAGATTAATCTGTGAATGTGTGAATATATTAATATATTTCTTGAGTGTGTTGATGACATGAGAGGTTTATCTCTCTATGATCCAGTTTTCTACCCAACATCACACACATCATTCTGTAGGAGAGTTTGTTGGGTCTTTACATCATTCTTCATTCTAAGTCTCCTGACATATTGTTCCTCTGCATTAATCTGGGTGTTACAGTCCACCTTGTCTCAGCCACACCCCGTGCAGAGCACAGCATCCAGATGCTGTCAGACAGTACCTGTACCTGCACCTGCACCTCTGCACTGGTCACCAGTCAAACACCATGCTAGTTTCAAGGTTGTTTTGTTTGTTTTGAGGGTCCATGCCCACATCTCTCTGATCTTCAGACAGTTGCTCCTGGTTCTTCTTTGGGCAAGGTTAAGGGGAAAGAGTGATTTGGCTTTTACATTAGC
Source organism: Caranx ignobilis (assembly GCA_021432705.1). Taxonomy (NCBI): domain Eukaryota; kingdom Metazoa; phylum Chordata; class Actinopteri; order Carangiformes; family Carangidae; genus Caranx; species Caranx ignobilis. The sequence goes on along the minus strand of MU269987.1, from coordinate 1,566,162 downwards.
TGCCACAAATCTTGGCAACAGACAGCAACAGCTTTTTAAGACTAAACTTCAATCCTACATGTTCTCTTTGGATTCTGAGTGCACTAAGGTTTTATCTATGGCCTGCATCTTGCTCTTTAACAGCAATGGTTCTTTTAATTGTTGATATACACACTTGATTTGATCTGAATGGATATACAGGTGCCTCTCAATAAATGAGAATATCATGGAAACGTTCATTTATTTCAGTCGCTCAGTTCAAATAGTGAAACTCATGAATTATATAGATTCATTCCACACAGACTGAAATATTTCATGTCATTTCTTTTAATTGTAACGCTTATGGCTTACATGAAAACACAAAATTCAGTCAATCAAAATATTAGTATATAAAGTTCACTATTGTAACCTAATGGTGTCACACTCTAATCAGCTGATTTAAATGCTCTCTTAGTCTGGTTCAGTAGCTACACTGTCATGACCTCCATCATATTCTACTTGACTGACATGCATCTGTATTTCTGGATATCATTGAGTTGTTAACTTGTACTGTACCTGTGGTCCATTCCCTCAGGTTCTACATGGTTGGTTACTGTGATCGCAGTCACCGCATCGCTGTGGGAGCTCGTCAGGGTTCGGTGGCTCTCTACGACGTTCGGACTGGAAAATGCCAGGTTTGTTCAAAACCTCACACAGTTCATCTCAGCTGCTCTGTGGTTCTGTTGCAGTTTCCCATCCATCCATCCATCCATCCATCCATCCATCCTTCCATCCATCCATCCATCCATCCATCCATCCATCCATCCATCTATCCAATCAGTGCTATATTCCTCTGTTCCCAAATCCTCTAAATGCTCTTCTATCAGTCTTTCCATTTCCCCATATTCTTGTTCATTCTCCAGTCTTTTTTTTTATCTTTGACTGATATTTAATCATTTGATTCATCTGTCTGACACTCCTTTATTCTGGCCATTTGTTTCTCACCCATCATCCAATTTTTCTATCTATCCATGAAAATGACTGACTACCTCCTATGAGAGGAAGAAATGGAAGGGAACGAGAAAAGAGAAGTAACAAGGGGTATAAATGAGGGGAAATGAGAGAGGAGGAGAACAGACGGAGGGAGGGAGGGGAGGAATTTTGTTGCCCTGACTTATTTTTTTCCTCAGCAATTGATTAATGGTGAAGCAATGACTCTCTTAATCATGTTTTTGTCTTTGCACACATTTACCTTTGATTGTGTGTATGATTGTGTAGTGTATGTGTTTGTATGTGCTGCCTGCCTTTATGTGTTTGTGTGTATTTCTGTGTGAGTGTGTGTGTTGGTAATTTGTTGTGTATTGATTTGCAGTAACCTGAGCAGTCTAGTCTGGTGGAGGGGGTCATTTATATCTGATAACGGCACTGGCCCCTGTTCACCCAACATCTAGTTTGATTGTGTGCATGTGCATGCGCGTGCATGGGTGCATGTGTTTGTGTGCGTGGCATAAAGACACTTTCATTTGTGTGTTATTTCAAATAATTATCATTTAATACATAATGACTGTATGTGTGTGTGTGTGTGTGTGTGTGTTGGAACCTTTTCAAGTATTTCATTTCAAATGTAAGATAAAGCTATCATCTTTATTAATAGCCATGGTATCTTTAGGTTTTATTAGTTCTGATTCTTTCTATTGATTCTGCTGCTTACTCCTAACTTCCTGTCTGTAACCCGTGGCCAAATACCTCAGCATGAACAGAAACCATGTTGAGTTGTATGCAGCATCTTTGGTAGATTTTGCTGCTGACGAGGAATCCTATCAACAACTAGAAAATTTCCTCTGGGAAATTTTGAAAGGGCCACGGGGGGCTAGTGCCGGGGGTACCATCTCTGTCAACATGGGAATCAAACCCATGACCAAACTTATCAGACAGACACATGATCATCTTGTACTGAGCACCGATATTGAGGAGCTGTAATCACATTAAGTTACCTGTGGTGTGTGTGTGGGAGAGGAGTGTGGGCATGTGTGTGTTGTGTGTCAGATGTGTGTGAGGGTGAGGAGTGTGTGCGCATGTGTGTGTGAGTATCTATCTGTAGTCACATAAAGTTGCCTGTGTGTTTGTGTGTGTGGTAGAGGAGTGTGTGTTGGCATGTGTTGTTGTGTTTGACAGAGCCTTGACATAAATGTATGGGAGACAGGGGCTCTGGCCCCAGGCTCAGAGGTTGCCATGCCATGATAGGTCATATAGTTTTTGATCAGTCACTGTTCAATGACCATGATCATTTTTGGAGAAATTTTGAGTTTATAATGGGTGTGTATTGCACGGAATGTTCGTGTCAGAGTGGGTGACATCATCAGCTAGAGTGGGAGAAGTTGTCTGAAATTGTCTGAAACTTTTCTCTTTCTCTCGTCCTCCTGGCCACAAATTACACTCTACACACATGATTTTTTCCACAGTTGTAGACAAACTTGTTTTGTCTCTCACAATGTGCTCATCAAAGCAGAGAGACTTACAGAATTTAAATTCTGAGCCTCTCAGTGCAGTCACGTCTCTCTCTGCTCCTCTTTGACTCTAATACAAAGATTTTCCTAGAGAAGCAGAAGGGACCCCTGTTTGAAACTCGCCCCTGACTCCAAAATATTTACTGTAGAAACACCAAAAGCATATCAAAGTGTTCAGGAAGTCCTTATGACGCCCAGGATCTGCTGTTTTTTCTGATAGGAGCTACCGTTTTGTCGCTATAAGCCCAAATGTGGGACCAGTGCAGAGGGAGAAAATCACCCTTTTCCTCCACGTTTCTGGCTAGGGTGGCTCTGTCGTCATTGACAACCCACCATGGCAACCTCTGAGCCTGGGGCCAGAGCCCCTGTTTCCCATACATTTATGTCAAGGCTCTGTCAAACAACAACAACACACACTCCTCTACCACACACACGCACACACACACACACACACACACACACAGGCAACTTTATGTGATCAGTTACAGATAGATACTCACACACACACACATACGCGCACCCGCGTATGCGCGCACTCCTCTCCCACTCCCACACAGACACACACACAAACACACATATGCGTGCATACTCCTCACTCTCACACACGCCTGACACACAACACACACATGCCTGCACTCCTCTCCCACACACACACACACCACAGGTAACTTTATGTGATTACAGTTACACACACACACATACACACACACAGGTGACTTAATGTGATTACAGCTCCTCAATATCAGTGCTCAGTACAAGATGATCATGTGTCTGTCTGATTAGTTTGGTCGTGGGTTTGATTCCCATGTTGACAGAGATGGTACCCCCGGCAGTAGCCCCCTGTGGCCCTTTCAAAATTTTCTGGTAAGGGAATTTTCTAGTAATAGTAATAATATAGTAATAATATAAGGCAAGGTTACATTCTGATCACATTCTGATCATCAGGTATAGCACCATACTATTTTGTCCACCAAGTTATCATATTGACCCCCCCCCCCCGGCTTAAAAACACCAACTCTGAAACAACTGAAATGAGTCAGTAATAAATCACACATATATCACCACAGAATTAGCATAAAGAGGTGAGAAATGAACCAGGAAGGAAGGTGTAGAAAGAAAAGTATCAGGAGAGGAAGAAGATGGGCTGAGTCTTTCTGTTCATACTGTGTGTGTATGTGTGTGTCCAGCCGTAACTAGCTAGTCCCTGCATGACCATCTGCCCACAGCTTTGATCAGCCTGTGTGAACAGTCTTTTGTTAGCTGCATTACTCTATGTGTGTGTGTGTGTGTGTGTGTGTGTGTGTGTGCACACGCTTGCATGCATGTGTCCACCTGCTTGCTCTGATGCTCTGCTTCTTTAACAGTATGCTAACTATCCACAAATAGATAGCACATTAGAATAAATACACATAACACACATATCCTATCGAGAGAGAGAGAGAGAGAGATTGATAGATTGATTGATTGATTGATTCACAGATTCACACATACACACATACACACACACTCAAAAGTGGACTCCCCAGGCGTCAGGTGTATTGAAGTACAGAGTGTGTGCTTCACTGCTCACTGATTGGCTGATTGATTTGGTTGGCAGTCCACCGTGATACAGACACACACACACTTAGACTGATTATAATATATATGAAAGCATCAATGTTTGATGCACATTAAGCAGTTCATCTCTGCATCCTGTCTCTGTCTGAGTCCTTCTCTTCTGTTTGTATACTGCTATGAACATGAGTGTAGTGATTCAATTCTACTGAGCTGCTCTTATTGGATAGTTCCTGTGTTAGCTGTAAAATTGGTCTTACAGTATATGCCAGTGTTTCATTTTTGTAGAATTCGATTTTAAAATTATTGACTTGAATTACTGCCACATTAGTTCATCTGTGTGCTTACCTAACATTTACATTGTGTCATCACTTTCAGTAAAACATGGAGCACATTCAGTATTAAACCAGGAGCACTGAGACTGACTGAGACTGATGCTCAAGTTTCTATAGAAACCTGAAGGATCATTACTTGAGTTCTCTATTCATTGCCCCTCTGAAACATCACTCAGAGTCACTCAGCAGAAAATGTTTTCAAAACCAAAGTCAGAAGTTGAGGAGCTGCAGGATCAGTAGATGAATGCAGTTGTCACTCAGGTGGACAAGTGAGTCGCTTAGTCCCGTGTCTTGGTGTCCAAAACGTCTCTTTGGGTAATAAGTTGCGTTAATACCTGAGAGATGGAGGGTTTAAAAATCAGCTGCTCTTTGGTTCGAGCTGATGAATGTTTGTAGACAGTGTCCTCTCTGTCAGCCTGTGATGATTGTACCTTCAACAGTGCTAATCGTAAATGAGATTTGCGATCTCACCAAAGAGAAAATAACAGATGAGGAAGCCTGATGGAGGTGAAAGATGGAAAGAAGGTAAAAGAGAGAAATGAAGGGATTCATCAGGAGTGAAAGGGAGAGATGATGAAAAGAAGGAGAGACAGGATGGAGGGCAGGAAAAAAATATTTCAGGTGGCCAACACTGCTGGAATCTAATAGGATTTCCCCCAAAAGGAGGAGGGAGAGAACGAATTAAAAAGATGACGGGTTATTATTTCAGGGTCTGGGCGCCTGAGGCGACGCATCTTAATCTTATCTGGAGGTGAGAGTTTGTAATCCCAGTCGCAGGCGGAGGTGGGGCAGGGATTTCTGGGAGGGCATTTATTGCGTTACACATCCTGCATCTGGTGGGACAGTTTATTGCGTTACATGTGGCGCAGCGTCGCTTTATTTTGTCCCCTGAGTTCTGGAGGCGAACAGCAGCATCTGTTGGACCAGGAGCTGCCCCTCATCTGATGGAATTATCTCCTCCCAACCAAACACTTACTGTGGAGGAAAATCTGGGTAGCATCGCCACAAAACAAGTTTTCCTGAGACATCGCCATAAAATTTCAACAAGGACAAAAATATGTTCTTCATCTCATCTTAGTTACAGCAGAGAATTTATTGCGGTCTGGGTTTGAACCTGGAGCTGCTTGAATCCATCACTGAGAAGAATTGTTTGGAAAGCTCTGGCTCTCATTCAGCTGCTGTTTGTGATGAGGAATCATCTGTGTGCCGGAGATACTTGTTTTTCATCTGTGTGTTTTTCAGATTTTCATCTGTAAAATCTCAGAGACACTGCTTTACACACACACACTTTTTTATCCCATTGTGTCCATTAGTAACAAACAATAAACCACTCAACCAATAAAACCAAAGTGACTAGGGCTACCTAGCAACCGCTGCCCATCCACATCCACATCTCTGAGAACAGGGCAGCCTGTTAGACAAGTGGTCAGGTTCCATACCAGATGCCATGCAGAGTGAGTCCCTGGTTTGACTTATTGTCAACCAGACTCTTAATAATTTGTCCCCTGCTCACTGTTTCTGACTTTGCAATTTTTACTGTCCTATTAATTATTGGATAGAGACTGTAGGATTTTCTACAAAACAGTATGGATTTATACAAAGAAATCCTGCTTCATCACCTTTGGGCTTCTACTCATGTGTGGTAGTTACCTTTAAATGATGTCAAAAAAAAAAAGAAGTGAAAAAAAACCCTCACCTGAGTAAGACCAGAGGAAATCCATTTGTATTCAGTAAAACCAGTAAAGCAGGAGGAGTTGAGGCTGTTTTCAGTGAGCAGAGTATGTATGTTGTACATACGTTTCCTTAGCTGTGGCAGTATATTGTTGTAATAGTATTGACTTTATGACTTTTGATGATTTACATCAGGGCAGCACAGTGGTGCAGTGGTAACTGTCCCCTCTCAGCAGTAAGGCTCGGTGTCCAATCCCTGAGGGTTTTCTGTGTGGAGTTTGCATGTTCTCCGTGGGTTCTCTGGCTCCTCCCACAGTCCAAAGACATGCAGGCTTGAGACTATAAATTGTTTTGCCTGTATTGCCTGTAGGTGTGAATGTGAGTGTGTGTGTCTGTTGTTCTTCCTATATGTGGCCCTGTGATAGACAGGTGATCTGTCCAGGTGAACACCACCTTCACTGGGATTGGCTCAGCCCCTAACCACCCTGCATGGATAAGCAGTGTAGTTGGTGGATGGATGGGTGGATGGATGGGTGGATGGATGGATGGATGGAATCAAGGGATGGGTGGATGGATATTGAAGTAACATCAATCTGCAAACAGAGAAATCAGTTTTTTCTTCTTCCTTTTGATTTTATTTTACCGTATTGCTCCCATAATCTGATTTTTGTTAAAATCTCAAATAAAGATGAAAGCTGCTTTGCAGCAGTGGTCAGGGCCAGGCAATTTTGACAAACAAGAGACAAAATAGGGAGAAATAGAGACAGAGACTTAGCTGAGGCTTGAAATCACAACCTCTGACACCAAGAACCAGCCTCTAACTCATGAGCTGATCAGCTGCAAGTGAGACCTGGTGTGTGGACTCAGGCAGTCACCAGCCAGGCAGCAGTTGTCAAGGCAGATTTCAAAAACTGTCAAAATGTCAAAAATTCTGTTCTCAAGACAAAAATCATAAATTGTATCTTGACAGCATGGAAATGTTGGTGATTTGTTTTTAACGATAAGTGTTTTGCTTCATAAGAGAAAGTCTGATGTTTAAAAACACCATTCTTCCATTGACTGCAGTTGTTCCCATGACAGCAGAATTCAACATGTTTTCAAACATTCAGTTTTAAGATAAAATTCTGATATTTGCCAAACTTCATCAGCCATGACTCCGAAATATTGTCATTTTTTCAGGAAGATTGAAAATGTATTTATCAAGAATTGGCTGGTACATGTTTACAGTGCTGTTAACAGTCAAACATTTTCATGCACTGTAGGCTCAGTTTTTCAAACATCAAAAATCCTGGTGGAGGACGGTCTGAAGATGCAGTGCAGCAAATTTGGTGTCAATTGAGCAAAAATTGGGGGACAATAAAAGTTTAATAAGTTTTACAGTTTTTGGAAAAGACAGAGTGATGGACTTCATTTTCACTGAGTTTGAATGTACAAAAGTTTCTGCAGTATTGGGGCTACATTTTGGTGAAAGTTGCAAAACTGCAGCACTTACGGTTGGTTTGTTAGGAAGTTTCAAAGTTTTAAAATAATTTAGATGCTCTTTCTTCCCCCCCCCCCCCCCTCTGCAGAACATCCACGGTCATAAGGGTCCAATCACAGCTGTGTCTTTTGCACCCGATGGCCGTTACCTGGCAACATACTCCAACGCTGATAGCCACATCTCCTTCTGGCAGGTAAATGACACAAATACAGATACACACACTGTACATTTGTTTTTCACAATTATGTTAAGACATCATTTGACAACCAACCAACCAATCAACTGTTTCAGCCAAAGAAAAATGTCATACATTAACATTTAACAGCGTTTACAAGGCCAGGGACTAATGTTTCTGGAGGTTACAGTGACTCACCATTAGAAAGCAATGAGACAGGCTACCTGGTTAGCATGCAGAGCCTTGATGCTGAACCAGCAGCCTTTCTTCTACATTAAGTTGACAGCTGTCAATGCTAACTTTAGTTATGTAGCAAAACCTACTATTACTAATCAGTTACTAATAAATCTAATAATTCTTACTGTTCAATCTTCCTTTTTGTTTTTAATTTTAAAGCTGGGGTTGGTAATCCTGGAGATCTAGCAAGAGAGCTAGCAAGATTTGAAAATAGCACCTCCTCTGAGTTCCACCCCCCTCCTCCCCCTCCCGTCAGTGTGTACGTCCAAGCCACGCCCCCACAAACTGGAACGTGCACCGCACGAAAAAGAGAAGCGACATAATCTATTCAATACCAGCGTCACCGACCTGTTTTAAACCCACAGAGAAGCTAATATTAGCATTAGGCTAATAGAAGCTACAAAAGTAGATACGTTAGCAAAAGTTACACATTTCATAAAAATAACAAATCCTCCCCGAAGCAAAGCATATAATTACCTGTCCAACAGAAAGAGAGCAACCTCAGCATCACTTCAGATCCCTCAGTTGTCTCCACAAAAGCAACACCGATGTTTACTCTGGTTTGACCTCTGGCTTTATCCAGAGCCTTTTTGTTAGCAGCCTTTTCAGCCTCCAGCTTTCTCTTCCTTGCCTTTTTCTCGGGGCGAGCCGTTACAAGTAACGGTGGAAGTAGTAACTGGGGCTGCATTTTCTCAGCCATTGCTCATAAATGAGCATGAAATCCGTTCTGCTGTAACTCTGTACGCTGATTTCTTCCGGCAACAGCGACACGTGAAGATTGTGCACACGCGTCGGAGACAGGGATCGAGGGGGGCGGAGACAGAACTAGACATGAAGGCATCTGATTGGTTTTTGCTCTTCGGTGCGAAGAGCATGGATTGGTCAGAGTTGTGTCAGTCCTGCAGCTGCCACAGAGGACTGATTATTTTCGTTCCTTTTTCTGATACATAATGTATTGATTACTCAGAAGGTAGAAGGACCATTTCACCCAGTATAACAAAAAGTGTTTCTGAACAGGATTACCAACCCCAGCTTTAAGTTTTTAATCACATTCCATTTACAAACTGAAGGTTGCACACATGAGCATCCAGCTGTACATGAAAAACAGCATCTATTTATTTATGATTTACTGTAATAAATTGTTAAATAAATTCAAACACAATCATCTAACTTCATATTAATACAGAGTAACATGACACACACACACAGCCATGTATTTCTTATCTTCTTCCCAGAACTGTTATTTTGAATGAAAGGTCTTTACGACCTCTGACACGACTGTCTGCAGGCACACACACACACACACACTAATGGCATTACTGTAAGCATAAACCGCTGCTAGCGCGCCGGCAAGACGGCTGCTGTGGTAATGAGCTGGCAGACGCTCTGTCGGTGTGTGTGTGTGTGTGTGTGTGAGAGAGGGAGGGGCAGTGTCGTCTCAGGAAATGATAGAGTTTCTCCCCTCTGTGTTTTTCCTACACACACTCTCTCGCTCTGCCTTCCTCACTGATGCAGCAACAGAGGCCTCACTAGTTAAACCTAGCATTTCCTCTGAGGATTGATTCATTCCATCACTAACAGGAAGTAGTGATAAATGTTTTCTCACCAAAACGTTCATTAACAATTTTTTCACTGTAAATATAGAGTTACAGTAGAGTTTTTATAAAATCTATACTGAGCACCTCAATAACAGGGATGAGCTGGATAAACACTTTGACTCACCTGTGAGTCCTCTGATCTCTGTTATTATTCATAGTCATTTTAATAGAATAGACAATACTGATACTATTGGCACACATGAAAATAATTACAATCATTTCAATTTATGGTATATTCCTGTAATCTTATTATTATCTTAGGCCCCGATGTACTTTAGAATGGAAACAGTTTGATGCTGGAACCATGTTTATTTATGTTGGATTAAGCTTCAGCTTTCAGTTTCCCTGTTTGTTTGTTAAATCATTGCAAATCTTTTCAATATGTATCACATTAACTGAAAAACAAAAAACTGCTTGCTGCTGGTTAATATGGTCAGATACTGTGACTATGGCTGTCCATTTTTTCAGGTTTTCATAAGGTTAGTTGCAGTTGGACCTGACCAGTGTTTCTGACCTTGAAGATGGTTAACCAGATGAAATATTGGTAACGTGTATATAAATATTAGTTACAGATATCGCTGATGTACATATGTTTGTCCTCCTCAGATGAACACCAGTCTTCTGGGCAGCATCGGGATGCTGAACTCGGCCCCTCAGCTCCGCTGTATTAAGACCTACCAGGTTCCTCCGGTGCAGCCGGCGTCCCCGGGCTCCCAGAACCACCTGAAGCTGGCACGCCTCATCTGGACCTCCAACCGCAACGTCATCCTGATGGCTCATGATGGCAAAGAGCACCGCTTCATGGTCTAAACCAGATCCTCATCCCTCAATTGTATCTCTGTTCTTTTATCAGACAGTTGTGCACCTTTTACATTTTTTTTCTCTGAGGCAGAATCTCAAAAGCTGTAGCGTTTACTAAACTGGTCAATTTCATTTTAGCTCCCAGAATTGTTTCTGAGCTGCTGAGTCAGTCAGTTGAGAGAGTGTGAAATGAGGGAGGCTGATAGTGGCGTCTCATGTGGTTTTAATTCAAAGGTGAAGTATAAAGAGTTCAGGCCCAGGTTTGGACTGGATTTTTTTTCGGAGATAATAAGGGCCGTGGTAGAAGCCTTGTTTACATTTTAGACTGCATTGATGTATTTTTAGTCATTTACACCTTCGTCTCATTCCTATTTATTTGTTGCATGTCACAGATCTACACTGTGTTGGATCCCACAGAGTTTTTTGTTTACTTCAGTGCTGATGATGAGAATCTTATTAATTAAGAATTAACTACTAACCATTTGGAAGTTATTGCAGCCATTTGTGGATTTACTTTACAGAGACACTGGACTGGAACATATGACTGAAAAACTTTGGCATTTTATTCCTTTTCTGCTCTTTATATTAAAGTTTGTTTGCCAGTGGATCAAGTTTAGTTTTCACAGCTGGAATGAATCATTTCTAGTCGACTGTTCTTCTCTTGAAAGCTTTGGTACGCTCTGAACGCTGTCAGACAAGTACACACTTTTCACATTTGTGCGTTGGTGTGTGTTTGCGCTTTGGTGCCCTGCTTTTACTTTTGTGACACCTTGGAGGCTTTTCCATCCTCCGCAAGCTTCACACAGACACTCGTGTGTGTATGTGTTTACACCCAAGTGTATTTTATCTGTTAAACACACATTCTCACTTCAGACTGTTCGTCCTAAAAGCTGGGGTGCAGTAAACCTTAAGATGCTGGAGGTGCAGCAGTGAGTCACCACAGATATGTAGAGACTCAATGAAGAAAGATTCACACCAACGACAGCATATGCTTACTTTGGTCACAGGCACATGAATTTTCCAACATGAATTTTATCATGGAGTCAGCTTTGTGCACATCTCTCGTTTTCACCCAGTATGATGTTGAGTCCATTCAGCTTCTGTCTTTGTATTTCAGTGACAGCATCAGTAGTTCCCCGTCACCACATGTTGGTCCAAAATCCCTCTTGACTCACTTCTCCCATCTGTCTCGGGATGTTAAACCTCAGAGGGGGTTCTGTGCTTCTTCACAGATGATGATGCTACATGTTAGACTGGTAGATGTGAAGGTGTCTCTTCTCATGTCATTCTTGCACTCATGTACTTTTGGGATGGTTTCTCTTGATATAAATATGCGTATACAGTCAGAAGTGCTGTGTACTGTAACCTGGTGTTCTGCAGTTTAGTGTATTTATTGTGGCTAATGTGACTGTCTGCCTGGCACTAACTAGTTCTTTGCATGAGATCATGTCTCAACCACTGCCATGGTCTTCTCCCAACACCCGAACAAATGTCACAGTATTCCATTTTGCCTTTTTTAACTTTACATGAGGTGCAAGCTTCATTTTAATGATGTTTGGTGGTCCCACCCACAGAAGGAGTTACACAGTGCACAGACATTAAGTGTATGCAGCAGCAGCCACTTGCTGTCACAGCTGCTCACAGGACTATTGTACAGTTCAATATTTATTTTTCTTGCTGACTTCTAAAATACATCTGTGACTCTTTTCTTAAATGTTTTTAACATTCCTCTGACCCATTAGCCCAGGGCTAACTGTACCCATTGCTACACATGGGGAATTCTATAACACAGCTGTAACAGTAGTGTGTTCCTGTGGACCTCCACTAGTTTATCTTCTCATCTTGCTGTGATGAAGGTGTGTGTCAGTACACTAACATGTTGTTTTCGCACATTAAACCTTAACTGCTTTAAAAAGTTTTATTGCTCAGAGTTTTATGCAGAGAGAGAATATGTACATGAATGTATACACATATGATATTTATGAAGTGACAGTTTTCTGCCAGTATCTCCACCAAGGTTTATGTTTGTGTGTGTGTGTGTTAGCAGGAAAAATACTTGCACCAAACTTGGTGGAGGGATACGTAGGTCAGTCATGGGCCAAACCAGAGCCCATTCACTTTGGGTCAGAAACTATGAATTTGAAATCCTTGATGTGTTTTGACTTTGGCCTTGGTGGAGGTCTGGAGATGATGGAGCCCAGTTCCTAGTTGTTTAATTATTTTTATGTTGGTGTTTGTGTCTCCTGGAAGCAGCTCACTTGTGTCTGAAGAGTGTAGATTTGAGCACACCTCACTTGCCTCTATCTTCCTTCTCCTCTCCTCCTGTCCTCTGTCCATCCTCCCTGGTTTCCTTCCTCCATCTGTCAGTTTCATTAGTGCAGTCAGAAAGCTTCTAACACCGTTACACACCTGTAAACCCGAGCGTGTCAAAGCTTTTCACAAGTTCTTCCTCTCTTAAAAAAAAAAAAAAAATCCAGCAGCTCATCAGATGCGTTTTTGAGCGCACACACACACACACACATCAAGTCCCAGCCAGCTTTAGTACACCAGGTCCAGACAGCTTTGAGATCTTGATTTTACATTTTCTCCACCACTCTTAACAGTTTGGGAAAATCTGCTTTTGGCAGCCTCTCAGGGGAGGAAAGGTGAGAAAAATAAAGAAGACAGAGAGGAAGAGCTGAAGAGTAAGTAACAAGTGAGGAATATCAGGTCATCCACCCAGAAAAAAAAGGTTCCTTGGTGAAGGTAGTGAACCAAAAGGTCTTAGAGAACCTTGTGGGTTTTCTTTTTTTTGGGGGGGGGGGGGGGTTTGCTCATCAACTACAACATAAAAAACATGACACAGCTGCTGAGGGTGTCTCTAAAAACTGCACCATTCCAATAAACTTTGAGACAAACTCTTCTGTGTTCTCTTGCTCCGTCCTCCTTTGTTCACTTCCTGGACGTGTGCAGCAGCGTTGCCTCTAACTATAAACCATTAGATTTTCAACACTGCTGATTCTGTGCTTTAGAAAGCCTCTGCTTACACAGACGCTCTTTCCTTCATTTCACACTAAATGTAATTAACATTTCTTTTCTTATTGATTTTGATGTGATTATAAATTAATTGTTTATAGAGACTGTAAATTCAGTCTGACTATTTAAGAGTGTGTGTGATGTAGTGCATGTATACAAGCTTCTCACAAGCTGAATTTACTGTGCATTATAAAACAACATGTGTTTAAATGTGTTGTGTGTAGTTGTTGTTTTTGTGTCCAATAAAGGTGAAAATGGGACTGTCAGATCTCTGTTTACTCCTTTACTTCATTAGTTCAAAACAAAACACAAACCAGCAGCAGGAGTTCATAATGATCTGATCTCGGAGGCATCCATCACCTGTATGACATGTCGGTGGCGTGTTGTGTAGTCGCCACTTTTCAAACCCAACCCAACTGGTCAGCACCAGTCCTGATGACAATTCACTGTATTTCCTGTGGCTGCTTCACAATAAAAGCATCCTTGTGGTCAGGCAGTTTAATGCTTTCGAGGTCAAGCGGCAGTAGGAAATTAGCATTAGCAGTAACTTAATGGAGCTCTGATACAGCACTAAACAGTGAAGCTGATACCAATGAGATGAAATTACAAACAGTAATGCTGTATAAACACTATGTAACATTATTATACACATGCAGCTTCCTGTGCACCCATCATGCACGTGAAACCAATTTGAGTCCAGCAAGGGCACGGTAAAAACACAAAGCAGCTCATAACGAGGGAGGGTTATTGGATGTGAACAAACTGCAATGATAGTAAAGGAAACATGGAGATCATAATTAGTCTAAAAATAGGCTCAGCTTTAAACTGAAAGGAGAGTAGAAATTCAAATATAGGATGCAACATACTGTCACTGTGCTCCTGTCTGTCTTTTTAAACAGTCTCTCCCTCACCATGGTAATGAGAGCAGAGAGGAGCTGTTTCTGTTTCTCTGATCATAGAGAAACTGATCAATCTACTCCTTTAATCTCTCACAGCTCTCATCCATCTTATATTTGAACTGAGCTCATATTTTCATAAAATCCAATTTAAAATCATATAACATGAAGTCAGTTCATAATTCAAAGGTGAGCTATGATTAAAGCACTAGTTGTACATGTGAAGTTAACTGTGCATTCAATAATTCACTTTTAACTGCTATATGAAATATTAAGTGTAAGGCAGCAACAGAACAGAGGGATTCTGAAACTTCTCTTTCTTTAAGTATGTTGCTTCAAACATTTTAAAACATTTCTTTGAGTTTAGCCACTTTAAACTACAGCTGTATATAGTACTTTATAGTGTAGCTGTTGGTATATTATAGTCAAGTCAAATTAATCTTTATTGTCCCCAAACAGGCTATTTATGTTGCAGTATAGTGCTTGATATGAAAAGACACAACAGACACTAGAACAACAAGCTCAGCAGCACTACATGATGACAGGCAGAGCATCAAAGCACAATAAAATCCACACAATAGAAACACACTCTTTTGTTTGTTAAATGGCAATGACAACAGTTCTGCCAGATAAAAAAATGACCAATGAATCAAATCTAAGATACATCATACGTGTGTGTGTGTGTGTGTGTGTGTGTGTGTGTGTGTGTGTGTGTGTGTGTGGCTCCTTTTTTCTTGCATTAAGGAGGCTGATGGCTGTGGGAGTGAATGAGTGTTTGTATCTGTTGGAGGGGAGGGGCTGAAACTCCCGATGAAGAGGGTGACAGTGGTCTGACAGACTGGAATTCACCCTCTTCACCACCTGACTATACAGAACAGACACCAGTTGTCTTACTGCTGATGTTCACTATTTTTAAAAGCACAGATTCGTCAGGGTTTTTTCAATATAAATTTCGTAAGTTTCCTAAAACAGAAGAGTCGGTGTTGACCTGCTTTACAAATCCTGTCTGTGTTGTCTCCAAAGGCAAGCTTATTGTCAATGATGGAACCAAGTTAGTTACTATGACAACAATAGTTAAAGAAGCCAGCACAAGGTGTGTTTCCATTGAACTGCACATCTAGTTTCTCAGACCCAACTGACTGACTGTCAGACTGTCATTACATCCATCACAACAGGAGAAAACCCAGATATGCTCATATAACATCACTCAGAGCAGTTACCACCATGGTTCAGTTTTTCTTAAGAAAAAACGAAAAAAATCGATTCAGTACAAACTGACCTTCTGACAGACTTTGTACAAAGATACAAATGATCAGTGCTGTTGTTTTGCGTCATGGGGAAAAAAAACACTTGGGGTTTGCAGAATCTTGTAATCTTGTAATCACAATGACCCATTGACCTCTCAGTAGCTCCGATCAGAAACAATGACCGTTTCTCACACACATCTCTTCTTCCTCTCTGAGGCTCTTTTCCTCTCTCCTGGCCCTCCTCCACAGTTCTCCTTCTGCCTGCTCCTCCTCTCTGTCCACTGCTCATCTGTATGAACTCCATCAGGTTTTAACAGTATTGATCAGGAGCAATAATGTGCAGTCACAGGTCAACGTTTTCTCTGATCTTCACACCTCCAACTTCAGCTTCCTTCACACAGAAGCAGGAAATGACCTGAACCCTTTGAAAAGTTTGAAAATGAACTCCAGGAAGAATTTGGGTTTTCACTTGTCTGCTGTTCAGGCGCCTCATCCAGTGATGGAGACTCAGTGGAGGAATTCTAGTTTGGACTTAGGGTGATTCATTCATTTGTTGCAGTTTCATATTTACTTAGTTCTGCCCCTCAACCCCACAGGCTGACAGTACGGGGTTGTTTCCTGCGTGGACAAGGTGGAGTACCTGATTTTCATGAATGATGATTTTAGATGCTAGGAAGCACAGTGCAGAGCTCCCTGTCTTGGATCCACCTGATCTGATCTTGAAATACTTCTGAGCTGCAACCTGAGACTCAGACATACGGAAGCTCAGGTTATCTGTAATAAATGTTATGATCTTTCCTTGTTCACCATGCTTCAGCTCAGAACATCAGGGTGACAAATGTCATCCTCTAGTCAGAGAAGCTGATTTTTTCAGAGGCCTGGACTGTTTTATTGGAACTGAATATTTATGTATTTTTCACTTGGTTACAAAGATTTTTCTTCTTTATTGTTCAGTATTTGGCCCCTGCTGTCTCTAGTGCTGTTGCTGTCCTGCTTTAGACATCATTATGTAGAATAAAGAGAAGTCTACAAAGCAGCAGGAGGTTCAGTGTCTTCAACCTTCCCTTATTATTTTTTTTAATGCTGAGGTGCTTTTTGTCAAACAGCAGTGAAATCACAATGGAATCAAATGTGGTGCGTTTAAGTTGCTCTGGTGAAAGTCTTGTCAAGATCAGAAAGTAGTGTTGTTCAAGTTTGTGTATTTATCTATTATTGATGTTCTCCAAAGTTCCTGCATTTCAGCTGCGCATGTTTTTTCCCCTCAAGATAAAAAGATTATCAAAAGATCCGTGGTTGTTTATAATCGATGTGATCTCACAGCTGGATGGGAGAAGGTTTTAGGGGAAAAACAGAAAATAGTTCATCGGTGAATATTTGTGGGGACCGAACAGTTTGAGACGACCCAGATACAGCTACAGTACCACAAAGTTTGTGTGAATGAAGGGTCAACACACTGAGCCTACACAGCATAGGAAAGAATGATGGAGAAGCCCCCCCCTCCCCCCCCCCCCCCCAAATAACTACCCTAACCCTAAACCTGTATAATTCTATTCTTCATACAGTTCTGTGGTTGAATGAATTAGCTTTAGCACAGTCTTTCGTTCATTAGGCTGAAGACTGACATGTACTGTATACTCAATATATAATATCACAGCCAGTGTTTAACAAAGGGCTTTGTTTTCATTTATTGAGTAAAAAGACTTGAGCTCAATATCCTGATCTCTAGCATATTTCCAAGCCCCTCCCATCTCATTTATTAACTTTCACTTCATCTCATCCTTGAACTAAATTCTTACAGTTCCCTGATTAACTTTTGAAAATCAACCTATTTACTGTGAGAACAAATATGATCCAGTGAGTGTACTCTACTTCAAGTCTGACTCTGGAGTCAACCATCTCATCCAAAATTCCAAAATCTCTCTCTCTCTCTCTCTCTCTCTCTCTCTCTCTCTCTCTCTCTCTCATTTTGTTTCACTGAAATGTGCTGTAAGCAGTTTCATCTCTTTTTCCTACATTGTCCCTCCAGCTTCCTTTCAACAACTTTTCATTTGTCGTGGTGGAAAAAAAAAAGTCAGTTTACATAATCCAGGAAGAAAATGATAATGGCTGATGTGATGTTGGTGAAAACCTGAAATCTTACAGATGCAGTTCATTTGTATAATTCTTTTATTCTTACTAAACTGTCATTTTTAGTGTTTTTGACAAGACCACAATAGTGGGAGAAAGGGAGAGAAGCTTCACATGACCAACTGTAAATATCAACCAGGGGGAGAGTTTGTTATGTTCTGGAGGGGAAGTAAACAAATAAAGACTACACTGATCCCAGGTGGAGGCAGTGAGCTGATACTCACCTGGGGAGGTGTGTGTCATTTGTGCTTTGTCCTCAAGCACTCTGTCCTGCAGGTCTCTCCCTGAGTTTTCATCTCTCGCACTCTGGCTGAAATGAAGGCAAAAGCTTAAACTTAAAATATTAAAAGAACAATAGTCTGCCCTGAGTGATCATTTTATAGTGACCACTGCTGAAATAACAGCTCTGTCTTTGTCTGGTGGAGATTTGATGATGTTGCAGGATGTGACCACAGGCCGTCCAGACCTGGGTTTAACCTGGGCTTGTTTTCAGATTAGCATGTTTTGAAGTCAGATTTCAGATTAAAACATTCACTGCAGCCTGGCAAATCTTTATTCTACAAACAGTTTAAAGTAGTTCACTTATCCACCTGCATCTTCTCTCTGAGCCTCCTGACAGCAGCCGCACATTTCAACATCAGAGCCTTCAACCTGCTAAATTCCCTTTAATCCTGAGAAAGTATCTGCACAAAGTCCTTCTGTGTCGACGTTTAAAGAAAATGCGAAGGAAAGTCGATGTTAAGTGGCGAGTGAAGAGGAGATCAAAAACAGGACAATATGTGTGTTTAGCTTCGACAAGCCTGGAGTTTTGTGTTAAAGTTGGTCAGGATGGAGAGAGAGAGAGAGATAGAGAGATGGGGGGGGGGGGGGGGGGGAGTTAAGGTTTCGATTAGTTAAGAGCAGAGAGGCTGTGATTCTGCTCAGCTGGAGAGAGAAAGTATTGACATGGAGTCAGAGAACCTCAGCTTCCCCTCGTCCCCCTCCCCTCCAGTCCCTCAGGTAGGCATTAAAATCCAGCCAAGCGATGGAGGGATGGAAGGATGGAGGAGATGGAGGGATGGAAACCCCCGAGAGCCCGACCTAAGCTTTGATTCACCGGGGTTTCTCACATCAACTGCAGGAGACCAGGGCTCACTGCTGGAGGGAGGGGGCTGGTGGGTGGGGGGGCTGTCTTAAAACCACAGCGCTGTCAAAAATTAATCGCCGCCGCTTTACTTTTCAATTATCAATTCAGTGTTGAGCCGCGCCGCAGCTTAGGGCAGGCTTAAGGTTACTAACGGCTGTTAAGATGCAGGGGTTTGTGGGATTGGAGAAGGAGTGAGTGTGTTTGGTGTTTTAACGAGGTGAGGAGATCAGAGATAAGGAGCAGCACAACGCTGAGATCCTCGGAATCCACTTCAAGAAATGGTGCT
Source organism: Caranx ignobilis (assembly GCA_021432705.1). NCBI lineage: Eukaryota > Metazoa > Chordata > Actinopteri > Carangiformes > Carangidae > Caranx > Caranx ignobilis. Next base: position 1,547,149 of record MU269987.1, on the reverse strand, counting down.
GGAATATGTTTTTATACTTGCATTGGACCTGGTGTCCTCCAAAGCCAGGGACCCATTGTAAACTAACCTAGGTCAAAGGTCACATTAAAGCATCTCTGCCAACCAGCACATACATCACAAAGACCTTACATATGTCGTTATATTTGTTGTCATAGTAACAATAATACATACTAAGTACACAAAAACTACTTGGGTAGTTTTTGGACATGCTTGTGGTTTGGTTTAAAATGATGTCCTTCCTTAATACTAGAGGATCTATATTGTCATGGTTACATGAATGCGTTCATATTTTATGTTCATATTTTTTGTGAGTACCAAACTTTCTCCAAAATTCTGAACACTGATCACCCTTGTTCACTCTCACCAGAGTGAACACGTGAAAGTCTTGCGGCATGACGTCTCCATAGACACGGCCCTGTTGCGGTTTCCTCTTACAACTTTAAAAATGACGAGATGAGACTCTGGACTTAAAATCAGTCGTCTTTAGTGAATAAAAAAAGAAAGGGTAGCATGTAGCTTGTGCAAAAACAAGGAGCTCACAGAGTGGTTGCTAACTACAGCAAAACTAAGTGACATCATCACGTCATACATTCACCTTTGCTCAGAGAGCATCATGGGTATTGGGGTCCCTTTTTAATACAATGTGAGGCATTTTAACTGGAAATGAACTTCTATTCTTATATTCAAACGAAATGTACAGTCTTCTTTTTAAATAAATATTTAACACATGAACTGTCTTAATCTGAAACTTAACTTATATTAAGTCATTAATAACCCTTACAAATAACACAGTATGTTTCTTCAAAATAAATTCTCAACAGGCCCAGCATCAATAGTATGTTTCTGTGGTAAAGATGAAAATAAAACCTCTACAATACTACAACAAATAAGTGAAGGAAGACAAAAAAAAAAACAACAAACCAACAAACACGTTTTTTATGCAAATTGTGTTCTCATTGTTTTTCCATATACTGTACACCAGTGTTTTTCACTGTCAGCAGAATATGACACATTGTTCAAGTAAAATTCACAACATTTAAGTGTTAAATGTCTGTGATTGTTTGGTGGTACAAGAGTTCATTTAGTTTGGAGTGGCAGTGACTTGAGGCAGGTGATAGAAGTAGAAGGAGGAGCAGCCTATGAAGTGTGTTGTTGCCATGAGCATAGTTCAAATTTTTAAAAAAGTTCATCTGTATTTTTTCATTTTCATCTGTATAAACTGAACTTTAACTTTTTTCCCCCTGTTTTTTCTGTTTGGAGGACATGGTCTTCCATTGTGATCATCTTCTCCCTATTGTTTCTGTTGTTTCTCATCTTTGTCTTCATCTTTTCTCTTCCCGCTTTGCTTTGGTTGAGTTTTCTGTGTCTCCTCGTGGCTTTGCTCAGGTTTGTTCTTTTGGAAGTTATCCGTCTTACTTCCTGTGATTTGGACCTCACATTCATGGACTTTGTTGCTTTCAACATCACTGATCAACATTGACAGGCTCATCATCTACATTTCAGTCTTTAAAATCTCACTCCTGACACAAACAGCTGACTGGTAAGACTCTGGACTCCAAATGTTTGACAGTCAGACCTTGCTTGATTCATTTAGAAGTCGTAATACTAGATTACAACAAGAACAAGATGCTGCGATGTGATGTAACATCTTAACATGTGAATGCATTTTCATCACCAATAGTAAGCGGTTTGTTTCCTTAAAACCCCATCCCTCTGCATGGTGTCACTTTTTGCAGCGTTCTGAACCTACAAATTAAAACTCTTCTCTTCTTTTGATGAGCGTTGCAGGCCGTCAGAGAACAAACTTTCTAATGTTACATATTGATCAAAAATTACTTATGCAGCAAATTTAGAGCACATTCCTTCCCTCTGCTTCTCTTAATTCCTTTCATCAGACGGCGTGAAGGCTTTTCTTCATCGAGCGCAGCACCAACCTCCTGATGAGGACGTTTTATCTCCCTGCTTACTGTGGAATGACCTCATTAGTTATTATGAAAAACCAAAGGAAAAGTTCATCAGCTGCTCAACTTCACATTCTTCACTCATGTTCAGGAGAAAAACAACCTTCTGCTTCTCTCATGCTTATCTGAAAACACCTTTATCTCCCCACTGATAATGATGTGTTTGAGATATTTTTGAAAAGGATTTTGAGTCGTGTATCTTAAAGTTCTCACTGGGTTTTCTGCATTGATTGAAAGGTTTCAAAGGGAACACCACCCCTTAGATTTGAACATGGATTATCTGGACTGTCCACCAAATAGCATTACAGCCATCCTTGGAATTTCACCTTGGTAAAACATGTTTTGTAACTGAAGGATGTTCAAAATGTCAGTGTCTCTCTTGTGTCAGGAAGGGACACAAAGAACAGAAAAAATGCAGATCTGCTCCTTTTGACCTGATGGGCACCAGAATAGGAGCAGATCAGTGCAGCTGTTTTTATATGATTCTGCTGACACACACACACACAAACGGCTGAAGAAGGTGGTGAGAGGTGATGATGTGATGTCAGGGTTGATTTTCAGGGTGAGATGTGGATTAAATGTTGGTGCAGGAGTTCTTAAATAGATCATTGTTTAGGGACTGTGGTGGTGTCATCAGAAGTTTTACCTGTCATTAAATATATTTATCACACACATAATTTTATTTATATTTATGTATTTATTATTTTATTATTTTATTTTATTTTATTTTATTAATTCTTAGTACTGTAGTACTGTGAGTGCTTCAACTCAGAGGGAAATGTATGACTTCTTACTGCACTACACTACAATGCAACAAATATGTAAATATGCCAAAACAAACAAACAAAAAACCCCAGAAAACACAACACAACTCAATTAAAATGTCAAAGTTGACACAGAAAGGCTGGAAGAGCTTTAGGAGGATATTAATCTGAAATTCATAAACATACATATATGTTTGTGTGACTTTGAGGTACAGCTATGACACACACACACACACCCACACACACACACACACACCGCTGCCACTTTCGACAATCCCGCCTCCACACGTGTCCCCTGGCCCTCTGGAGTTATGACCTCTGACCCCTGCTCCGCTCATCTCAGTATCATCATATCCAACTGGAGGGAGGAAGGGGAGGAGTTCCTGGAAACAGCCCATCTGTTCTTTTTAGAACAAACACGTTTGTACTGCTATCTTTGTGAGGACCCTCAGTGACAACATATGGAAACTCATCTGAGGGCTGATGGTAGCATTTAGAAAATTATCCACAATGATATAAAATCTGTGAGATTTTAGAATTTGTAGGTAATGTACAAAATCATAGTAAACATTCCTTTTGAATTGATGCTTTTCTCATGTGTTTTGAAGTCAGATTTCAGATTAAAATGTCTCACTGCAGCGTCACAGAGCTTTATCCCTACAAACAGTTTTAAGTAGTTCACTTATCCACCCGCATCTTCTCTCTGAGCCTCCTGACAGCAGCCGCACATTTCAACATCAGAGCCTTCAACCTGCTAAATTCCCTTTAATCCTGAGAAAGTATCTGCACAAAGTCCTTCTGTGTCGACGTTTAAAGAAAATGCGAAGGAAAGTCGATGTTAAGTGGCGAGTGAAGAGGAGATCAAAAACAGGACAATATGTGTGTTTAGCTTCGACAAGCCTGGAGTTTTGTGTTAAAGTTGGTCAGGATGGAGAGAGAGACAGAGAGATGGAGAGAGAGAGCGAGAGAGATGGGGGGGTGAGGGCGGCTTAGGTTTCGATTAGTTAAGAGCTGTGATGCTCTTCAGCTGAAGAGCTGACTTGAACAGCAACACTGTGGTGCTGTGAGGAGCAGATCCAGCAGGTAAACTGTCCGTCCAGGTCTGAGGTTCAATCCCCAAATCAGCAATATTCAGTGCTGCCTCCAGGCAAAGTCAGATCTGCCCTCAAACCATAAATATGCTTTATCATTTAAAGCAGCAAAAAGCAGAGACAACAAACAGATGTGTTGATGTTCATGGTGCAAAAGCAAATTATGAATATTTTCATAAATCTAATATTTTCTAATTGTTCAAGTCACAATTTGTCTTCAATAACAAACAGACAAAAACAAGACAAAGGCCTCCACAGTTCACATGACCCTGCCTCTCAGGCTTTTTTCAGTTAAGATGCTGAAAAGTGCATTTCCATATTTCTTTGTATGATGATATGGAAGAACTTGTGTTTTTACTTGATTGTGACTCCACCTGTATGTGCAGGAAACAATAAACAATACACCTCTATCTGAGCAGAGGTGTGCTGAGTCAGTGTGAACATGATGTGTGTGGGTGGAGAGAGACAAAAACTTTTCCCACTGGAAACAAGTGTAATGTATCTTATGTTATTTCCAGGCAGAGAACCTCCCATCCATGTGTTGACATGAGTTTCATGTTCCTTTTTAAAAATGAGATCAATATGTTCCTGTGTTTGATGTCTTGAACAGGCATTGGTATGATTCCGCTCTTAACCGTGATGATTTGTACACCGGAGGGCACCACAATTGATCAAGTTTCCAAACCAAGAGCAGCTTGAAAATAAACATTTTATATATATGTGTGTGTGTGTGTGTGTGTGTGTGTGTGTTTGTGTGTGGATAAATGACTCCTAATAATGCGTAAGCTGTTGTGAACTCATACACAGATGATCTGAGTGAGGATATTGATGGATGGTTTATGAGCAGCTGATGGGAGATGAATTGTTTTTGTGGCGTAGCATCCGCTCTGTATGTTGGAGCTGCTGCCCATAATCACAGCTCAGATGATTGACAGCTGGCTGCCTTTAGCCTGTGATCCACATATTTGTCTATCTATCTATCTATCTATCTATCTATCTATCTATCTATCTATCTATCTATCTATCTATCTATCTATCTATCTATCTATCTATCTATCTATCTATCTATCTGTCCATCTGTCCATCTGTCCATCCATCTGTCTTGGGAATCAAGGAAAATAATCTAAAAAGCAAAGATCTGGGAAACAACCAGCGCACATGCATCTTCTTTTATGTGCTAAATGAAAGCTAAATGAAATTCGGCTGCAATTTATCTTATTATACTGTGCATCGTACTACTACTTGTTAAAATGTGCATATATGTGTGTGTCTGTCATGATAATTCATATTTGGAAATGTTCAGTGATGACAAATAAAGTTAGTTGTTAAGTTAGAAAAATCCATTCAGACCCATATAAATATCCATTTATCCATTATTAGTTACTTGTCAGTTCCTGAAGCTGACACCTGACCTGCTGCTGCCACCAGCTCTACACCTGCTGTTTCTATGTTTCCAATTAGTACTCATAGAAAAACATGATTGGACAGCACTGGACGTGCTGTTTGAAATCACAGTCTGACCCTGAACCAAGATATGTTCAGATGAGCTGGTGCAACTGAAATCAGCTTTTTACCCATGATCCTGTTGTGCACACACTTTTTGATTCATTGAAGGGGAAGAAAATGAAGTATTAGAAACTTTTGTAGAGAAACATGGTGGTGCAGGTTTAGAGTAGAGCCCTCTGAACTCTGAGACAAAGCGAAGAAAGGCTGGAATTATTTCCACTCTGCTAAATGGCAAATGTCAATTCTGTGATGCCACCATGCCTGAAACACACTCACATCAGTCTGTAATTCCATCTCAGAGTGTGTATGAGTAACAGACAAAGAAACAAACAATAACAAACAACAAACCCCTATCTGCAGAGACACATCGTGGAGAAGGCAGGTTGTCAAACGATGGCAGTAAATTGCCTCCACACCAGATTCCTCAGGTCTATTAAAGTCGGAAGCCGAGCAGGAGAGACGGCGGCGAGCAGGATGTGACCGGCAGGAGCATCGACTGGTTAAGGCTGAAGATTGGTGAGAGCGGGCGGATCAATATGCTCGGAGCCTGGACACAGAGTTGGACGCTCAGGGAGAGGGGTGGGTGGGCATGTGATCAGTGCACAGAGAGAGAGAGAGAAAGAGAGAGGGGTGGTGGTGGGGGGGTATTCTGTCATTATATTGTCATTTGTATTCTGTTTCTTTTCTCTTTGCTCTCACAAAGTTGTGATGCTTTTAGGATTTTTTGCTGGAGATGAGAACTCTGCTGATGATGTAAACACAACATTCAAACATGAGGAAGAGAACATGAAAACATCTGACATGTCTGGGTGCAGTGTGCACCATAGCCAAAAACCCTGAACACACACACACACGTTAGGAAGAGCTAATGCTAAAGGTGGAGCCAGGTCAGAATCATCAGAATGTTCAAAATGAACACGATTCACTCATTTATCAGCACTGTTGATGATTGGTCTCTGTGAATTTCAGCCTTCCCTGCTTGATACATGATCTGCTAGCTTTGCATGTATTTGCTTACAGCACCAGTGATCACAGGTGACAACAACCAGGACTAAAACCTTGATGATGGAAGAAAAATGTGCTTTTGAGAACTCGTCATTTACCCAATGAGAAGTGCCCACAGTACCAATGTCTCCAATCATAGGAGTACATTTACTGGAGCATGACAAGGCCCGTGAAAGTGGCCTGAATCATGTGAGGTAGAGGGCGTGCTAACTGGATTAAAGACTGGGTGTTAATGTAATAATGTAATAATCTCACTTCCTGGGCTAAAACCATTCATCTGACAATGAAAAGATGAGTTTTACTTCTCCCATAAAAACAAACTAACACACAAACAGACAAACAAAACCCAGGAGAGGAGGCCAAACTGTTACCAGCCCGGCTCTTATTCTAATGGTGTTGTCTCCTGTCATGTTGGACAGCAGCATCACATCACAAGTTCACTTCAACACCGTGAACCAAAATGACTGGATCAGAGATGAGACACTGTCCATCACTTCTGTCAGACTGTAGATCTTCTGACAGTTATAATATTCACTTACATTTTGTCTTTTAAAATGATGCTTTTTGGTTTCTGCATTTTGTTTGTGAGCTCAGAGTCCTGCAGAACAGCAAAAACAAAACAAGGGAGTGAAGCTGATTTGTTCACAGTTATTTGTTCATATATATGTTGTTGTGCATGGACATGGCCCAGCAGACTGGTCACAAAGAGTTTAAAGGACAAAAATCCAGATGAATCAAAGTCAGGGTGTGTGTGTGTGTGTGTGTGTGTGTGTGTGTGTATGTGACCTTGACACTGACAGAGCTTTAGCCTGAGGCCTGTCCTGAGGTTGGGGGCACATGTACAAGCACATGTACGCACACTCACACACACAGAGATACAGACATGCAGACTCAAATGAAAAAGCATGTAGCATGTAGCACATGGAGCAAATGCATCAAAAGATAAACATGCATACATTATGTCAAAGATAAAAGTATGCACAGATACCATTGGCTACACACACACACACACACACACACACACACACACACACAGACACACACACACACAGTGCCCAATGTAGCCAGCAGGGCTGTGGCTCATTAATATTGCATTGATTGGACAGAGAGAAGCAGTGGACTGGAAGAGCCATGTGTGTGTGTGTGTGTGTGTGTGTGTGTAGGGTTAGAGGAGAAAGGAGAGGAGTGTTACACAACATTTCATGCACTGAGACTGTTTCTAATCCTATATCACAGTCTTGCTGAATATTTGGTCACCTGCAGTATACCAGTTTCAACTAGTGATTTGATAATACGTTGTTATTCTCTGCTCAGACTGCACCCTGCCCAGTGGCATGTTGTCATGAGCAGGTTTGCCTGGGCCCTGTACTATGAAGCAGGTTCAGCATACTCATTGTATCTTCCAGTTATCCGGCTTCACTTAACCTAACAATTGCGATCACGCTAAACGGTCACACGATGGTGGTTATCTACTCGATAAGTCAACCCAGGGTTTCTCAGTCTAGGTATGAGTGCGTTCAAATGAGGTTTGCAGCATCTGACCAACCACAAACATGGACACGTCCGACAGCAGCAGAGTGGAGTATTTCACTAATGAGGAGCAGACAGTAATTCTGCATTTAAATGAAGAGCTGGAAGATCCAGACTGACTATGTAAATGCGTAAATTCATAAGATTAAAATTAAATAAAATCACTGCTCTGTCATTTTGGGATGGCTCTGACAGGAATGACAGGAATCACATGTGTGTATTCCTCTATACTGGCCTGTTTCTCACATGTAACTTTATGGCGTGTGTGTGATGCAGAGCACACGACTCCGGTGTCACTGGACACACACCGTTTGATTAACTAACAGAGGTTTATCAGCCCCTGCAAAGAAAACTATATATATGTGTATATGTGTGTGTGCGTGTGTGATATATATATATATATACATATATATATATATATATATATATATATATATATATATATATGAACTAATAATAATAATACAGGATCCCTGACAGTCCCTATACACTCGCTTCGAAGGGATTTCAGAGTTTTTTTTTTGTTGTTTTTTTTTGGGACACTTCTAACATTCACACCCCTAACAGTGAAGTCATTTTCCAAGAGAACTGATTGATCAAGAGGCGGTGCTTTTCTACCTCGTAATCTCAATCTGGAACATAACCTGGTCTGGATCAGGTTAGCCGTTCCGCATAAGTTACCATGTAGATGTATCCTGGAAAGAAGTGAACCACCGTCGTAGTAGGGAAACCCCAGAGTTAACCCTGAAGTTACCTCACTAAGCTCAAATCTTGCTTTGTAGTACAGTTCCATGTACACTATGATTTTCCTTGTGGAGCCTGTGTCCTCTGCGTCTGTGCCAAATCTTCTCATCCACCAATCCATCCATTCATCCATCCATCCATCCATTCATCCATCCATCCATCCAAAATGATTACTTGAAAGAGAAAAAGAAAAAAGGAGGAGTGAAGAAAAGGATGAGTTGAACAGGAGATAAAAATCAGGATGGAAGAATGGGTGGATGAAGCAAAGGGCAGGTAGAAGAAGGGAAGGATTGAGTGAGATGAAAAGTGAGGTGGAGGTGGAAATGTGGAACATGACAAAAAGGCACAGAGGGAGAATGAGAGAGGAAGAAAAGAAAGAAAAGATGAGAGGAGGGACAGCATGAGCGAAAGAGAGACAGAGGAGGAAAAGGAGGGATGGATGGAGAGGTGAGGAAGGGGGGTGAGAAGACAATTAAAACAGTCAACAGGCACTTTGGATTCCCCCGACTGTCTCTCATCATTACATCACACGCACACACACAGTTTACAGGTGAAGTGAGACAGATGGGCCGCATGCGAAGCTCTTTGGTTGCCGCGGGAAACACTTCCTTGTTCGCCCTCACGCCCTCACTTCCTGTCCGCTGAGACGTTTAGAGAGCTCTGTGTGTGCGTGTGTAGTTTTTATGTTGCATTGCTAATTTTGACAGCATGGGAATGAGAGAGTAAGTAATGGCCCCAGCAGACTGTATGTGTGTCTGTCCATGCATGTGTGTGTGTGTGTGTGTGTGTGTGTGTGTGTGTGTGTATGAGATGGTGTGTTTGCGTGTGTCTAGAGAGTTCCATCCATTAGTGATAATGGGGAAACACAGCTGCTATTAGCTGTTAATGGACAAACACACAACCACACCGCCAGCTCTCCCTCTCTAGCTTTCTCTTTCTCACATACACACACACACACACACTGGGCTGTAAAAGCTGGTTCAAGCCAGTGGAATATTAGTTTTATCCAGATGTGTGTCTTGATATGTCCCAACTCGTTTTCCTTATTGGATTTTTCACCCACAGAGCCTCAGAGCCTCAGAGCCTGAGAACAGTGATCTACAGTAATGCTTTTTTACTGTGATTGGTACTGGACCCTCTGTGATGGGCTGACATGCCCCCAGGAGTGAGAGACTACTGACATCTCCAGCTGCACATGTGTCAGATGAACTGTGGTGTGAGGGCAAACAGGTCAGCACAGGTCAACTCTCACATGCATGTTTTACTAAATGAAAGTTTAGATGTGATGAATTCAAAGACTCATCTACTGTTCCATCTGTCTCTTACTCTAGAAGAAAAGAACGATGAACCCGACTGGGACGCACATGTTCAATGCCCATTTGAAGTTAAAAGCACTGAACTAATGCATCCCATCCATGTCCAGCTCTTTTAACTGTCCCCTGGAAACACTTCCATTGTGTTGTGAGGACTTGAATCTTGCATATTGTGTTTTGTCTGTTTGCTTTTGTTTCTGAAGTTGTTGAACCTTCAGGGCATCCATACATTAAAGTAAAACATGCTTTGAATTGTCTTCAGCATCCGGTTTGTTAATGGGTATTCAATGATGACAAAAAGCTCAGATTACTTTGTACCAAAGGTCAACAGGTGTGAAACACTCCGTGAACACCCCTAACCTTAACCCTGTGACACAGAGCAGAGTTGCACACACAAAGTGATACAATACACTCCTCCAGGATGCTGCCATCAGGTGTGCTTTTTACACGTCTCACTAATCCTGTCCCCAATAAATTGCATTCATAATACATAATCTTCATTTATATTGTTCAGTTCCACATGGAGGACTCCATCTGCATGAGACTGGATGGCAGTGGACAGACTGGTTGGACTGGACAGGACGGCTGCAGTCCCTCTTGGCTGTGCTGAGCCACGTCCACATCAGGTTCTACTTCCTGTGTCCAAGACCAGAAACCTGAGGCAGCAGTGGACACAGATTCTCCAGCACTGGGCAGATGAAGAGCTGCTTCGCTTTGACTCTCTTTACCTCCTCTCCCACATATCCACCCTGATGCTCATTTCTCTTTTACCATCTCTCCCTTTACCTGCCGCCACCACCACCACCACCACTGCCACCACCACAATTCCCCTTCTATCAATCACTGTCACCTTGACAGCTCAAACAATGAAGTCGTGGTTGAGGCATACCTGAAATGCTGCTGAAAACACAAAAGAACAAGTGCCGAAGAAGGCAAAATCATAGCCAGCAAAATTCTGACAGTATTCGGAAGGATTTGTTTTAACAGGGTTTCTGTCCACAAGCTGCTGTTGTAACTGAGCTCATGAATTTGGTTTAAAAACTGATCTTTATTGTAATCCTAAAGGAGGGCACTTTAAGTTGATAATTATTTTTATGTGCAAAATTTTTGATCACTAAATTAATTTTCAACAAGTTTTACAAAGTTTAATAAATCACACACTGATGACGCAGTGTTTGACGTCTTTTTTTCAACCAAAAATGCTTTGCGCTGGTTAGAGGGTACTTCCTATATTACAGTACTGTATAGGTTTTCTTCCCCTTTCTCTCCTTCCTCTCCACTTTTCTCCTTTCTCAAGTTAACTTCCATTTTTCATTCATCCTCTTTTCTCTTTGTCTCTGTGTCCTTTTTCTTCTCCATGTTTCTTCTCCTTCACCTGCCTCTTTTCTCATCTTCCTTCCCTTCTTCCTTTCACACCCTTGGTCTCTATCTCATCATTTTCCCATTTTCCCCTCCTCTATCCATTTTTTCTCTCTCATCCCTTCTCTCACCCCCCCTCCCCATTAAGGTCAGGATGGTGCTAAGTGTCTATCAGTGTTGATGAGGCTCAGGAGACTCCTTTGTTCTCAATGAGGGTGAAAATTCAAAACAGCCACAAGAGTGAACAGCACCCCCCCACTCCCCTCCCCTTTCACCCATCCTCTCATCCCTTCATCCTTCATCCCATCGTCCAATCAATCTCTCCTTCTCCCTAACAACTCTATTGATCAGATGCACTAACAACATCTTTCATTTATTAATTATGAGAGAAAGTCTTTCTGGGATTTCTCTCTCTCATTTTGTTCTCCCGACCCCTCTTACCCCCCATCTTCCTCCTTGTCCCTGTTACCCCAATCCATCTGCCCATCCCTCCAGATTAGCTCTGATCTCTCCAACTTTCAGATGTATCTGTAATCTGTCCTTATAAACATGTTGTTTGATTTTATTCTGGAAAGTGTTTCTTTCATTTTTTTCTATCTTTTTTTTTTTTTTTTTTTTTTACCTTTTTTTCCTCTGCTTCTTCTCTCTCGTTTTGCAGCTCTTCTCATTCTTACAATGCATATGTCAAGAGGAGAAAATGATTTTCTATAGCTCTAATCGTGTGTTATAGGAATACAACTTGTAATAGCAAATAAATAATGAGATCATGTTTTAAATGTGACCTCATACACTCAGTTTGGAAAAATAATTGATACAGAAACTGTTGGAAAGGAATTCTTCAGAGACATTTCTGAAGCTGATGGCAGTTCAGTCACTATATGTGTGTAATGTGTCTTTTTATTAAACCTGAACATGATCTTTCTCTAGTGTTACCTAGAGAAAGATCATGCATTTATCTGACTGTATTTGCCATAATATTTCGTCCACCCCACCCTAACCCCACCATAGCTGTGGTCAATGGCTGTCGCCCTGTGCTGTTTAACTTGATGTTTGGACAAACGGGAAATTTGTCACAGATAAATCAGTGAGACATCCACAGGTGGTGTGAAACTGTTCTAACAGGTGCGGAAGGCTGGAGAAGCTTTGGGACTTGAGACCCAGACTGATGATGTGGAGTCAATGTTTCTTGCTGTCTCGTCTGTGTCCAGATTTTTAGATGTCCTCACTTTGTTGTATTTTTTTTGTGACCTTACCTTCTTGTGTCCTTTTTCTTGACGTCTCTATGCGGGCTCTTCTGTCTTGTCTCCCCCTCTGGTTGTCTCCTTCTTGCTCCATCCTCGCCGTTTCCCCATCGTTCTATGTTGTGTTTTCCTACAGTTGTGTCTACACACACAGTGAGTCTTCATTGATTGGAGGAGTGAGTGCTGACAGACTGACAAATAGCCTTTTTATTAACGGCCTGTCTGTGTCTGGTAGACAGAGATCGCAGAGAAGAACAATTCAATTCAGTTCAATGGACTTTATGTCTCCCTGCAGGGTCATTTTCATTACAGGCAAAAACACTGATTAAAGACAAAAAATAGACATTACTCTCATAAACTCAGGCTGTACCACAGCAGACTCTCCATGTGCCTTACTGTACCTGCCTGCTTACAGTATGTTGTTTACAGACTGTTTCTTTTACAGGATCATATTGATCTGAACTGACAGTCTGGATTTTAGCCAATAGGCTTAATTGTGTGGAGAGAAGTGGACAAAGTGAAACTGGGACCAGTTCTTAACTGCTGGCAAATGATCATTTGGTGACTTCATATCTAAATAAGTAGAGCCTAAGATGGAGGGAATTCAGAAGAAAGACCTTTTGTTTATCACACGATACATTAAAAATAACAGGTATAAACAGGTAAACAGCAGCAGTGCTGGAGGCGATGCGGGCAGATGACTGCCAGTCATTTACACAAAGTTATTCAGATTCTTGAGGAGATTCTCTGCTACAAATTCCCCAGGGACCCCCAGATTACAGATCTGGGTTTGATCCCAGACAGCACTATTCATTATTATTAGAAGGACCTCTATCTCTTCAAAGTATTGACACTGGCATGTAAGAAGACCGTAACAAGAAATGTTGAAATGTGAACCTCCAAGTCCAGGATAGTGGCTGGATACATGGAAAGACCTTCTTACACCAACACAGGTACAGATGGACTGTATACAAGAAAAAAAACAAGGGGTCAAATGTTCAGTGGACCTATAATGGACAAAGACAAAAGCTGTAGAGAGTGATGTGATGTGATTTTTTTTTATCTTTATTTTTAATTTTATACTTTATGTATACAGGTAAAATTCTGTCTCTATCATATCATATATTTCTTTATGGCATTCTGAGTTGCCAGTTTGGATATTAACTCTGTTTGTGCAGTGGATTTTGTTTATGTTAGAAAACAATGCAAAAAGGAATAAAAAAAACCAAGAATTTTCTCACTGGTGATGTCAGGCTAGTTTCAGGCCTCATCGATATATAAACAATATTTCTAAATATTTGTGTGAAATTTTGTCATAATATATTTGGGGGGGGGGGGGCTTGTCTTTTGTGAGGTCCTTTGACCTTTTACCATCAGAAATACAGGTTGTTATTAAATCAAAGGGTTGGTGGTTTAATCTGCATGTTGCCCCTTGTGTATCACCAGTGTCAGTGTGTGTACGGCAGATATTATGTATATAAGGAAAAGTGCTGTATGAATGTGTGTGTGGATGTCACTAGTAATATCAAGTGATTCATTATTTGCAGAATGTGTGTCTTTAATGTTAACTTGTCATTTATCTTCCATCAAGCCCCCCCCCAGTGTCCTCTGTCTCACCCAGCCCTCAGGGGTGCTCTCACACAATTGGTCAGTGACATGACAACCAATTAAGGACTAATTAATCAAGCTCCAGTTGAAAGGTAATATCCTGAGCCACTCAGGGTGAAACTGTGTGTGAGCGAGTGAGAGAGAGAGAGAGAGAGACAGCAAGCGAGAGCTTGATGGAAGATAAATGACAAACTAACACTAAAGACACATTCTGCAAATAATGCTAAATATGAATCACTTGATATTACAAGACGGAGAGAGAGAGAGAGAGAGAGAGAGAGAGAGAGAGAGAGGGAGAGAGAGGGAGAGAGAATGACTTAAATTAAGGGAGAGAGCAAAAGAGACAATGTAAAACAGTTTGTTTTCACTCACATTTTAAACTAATCAACAATGTGAAGTGAATATTTGATAAAAACAGCTCCGTTAACTCTTTTCTTTTCAGTGAATGAATTCAGCATCTCTGCTGATATGCACTCTGAGGTGCTCTTTGTTTATCATCATTATTTTCCAGTGCTCTGTTTCTCCTGCTTGAGGAGTCAGACATTCATAAGTTCACACATTAAACCAACATGAGTGTGCGGCTTATAAACCTAAAGTCTGTTAGATATTTACACAAATACAGATATCTAACCTTGTTAATGCCCATAGGGTGTTTTTTTAATCAAAAACATATGATGAGTGAATTAATCATCGGCACCATGGCTGACTGTGAAAGTCACTGGATGTTAATGGCTTCGACACACTGGCTTATAAAGCAGAATTCTGACTCTAACTGAGATTCTTTATAAATCTCACTTATTCAGTAAAATACTGCATATGCACCCAAGCTCCATACCACACTCCCACAATTAAGCATTGAAGGATGAAGACATATCTGATGATGAGGAAGAACAGAGGATTGTTGTGTCATGTCATTCCAGCTGTGTGAGATCATGGTATCTGACCATGAAGGTCTGTAATAGATGGATGGAATGGAATTACATTAGTAAGTTTTACAGTGACTGTACAGCACTGCTGCACAACCAGCACATGGAGCAGTAATCACCCCTGCAGTGAAACTCTGTCGGCCCTCTAAAAATAAATGTGATCACTGTGGGGGGGCCCGGGGCCCTTGGGCCAACCGAATAGAAGTATTGATGAGAGCAGAGGAGAGAGAAACAAACACACACGTACACACACAGTCACACACACACAAAAGCAGAGTGTTAGAGCCGCTGGCTAGAGGCCACAGTAAACCTATTGATCCATTGTTGTTTTCCAGCCCATCTCTGTACGCGCTACACACACACACACACACACACACACACACACTACAAGGCAAGAGTTGCTATTATTGCAGGTTCTTGTTTTGTTGTTGTTCTTCCTCTATCCATACCATGCTTCCAGATGTGGTTGTGTGGATGTACACAAGTATTGTTTTGATTTGAAAAAGTCTCTACTTCCTGAGTCTTCATCTATATCTCCAGCTCCTCATCACTCTTGATGGGCAGGGGGTTGATTTTTTGCATGATAACTGACCGCCTATGGTACATCTCCACTTCCAAGCCTTTAACCTCTGCACCACCAGCACAGCAACCACAAAAGCAGCTCCTCATCCAGCTGGAACAGGGTGGCATCCTCCAGACTTGCTCCATTTTCAATGACAGAAGCTTCTCTCCTGAAGAATCTCCTCTCCCCACAGAAGTGTCCATCAGTAGTTGACAAAATGCGACAAAAACGTACAAAAACACAACAAAAATAAAGCAAAGGTTGAGTAAAAACTCAGAGCTACCAGACTTTGCTGCTCCCAGTTGAAACGCATGTTCTGGAGACCAAGAGTCACCATACTCTCCCATATTTATATGGGAGAGTCATCTCAGACTCTTGGTCTCCACTTCATCCCCAATGTCTCATTTCTTTCACTTATGCAGCCCACAGGATGGTGCTGAAATCTCTCTCTGTCTCTGTCTCTCTTGCTCTGACAGAAAAAGCTAATATTTGACTTTATTCTTAAAATGAAAAATAAATGTTCTCACTCAAATGTGACGTTGTGTTTGTCTGAGGTGTCAGAATAAACATTTTTCAATCTGTGTTCACTGCTGCAGCACATGTGGATGTAGATCCATGCTGAAATCAATAATAAATGAATAAAAAAACATTACATAATAATCAGATAATGATTGATAGGATATTAGACATTAAATACCAAAACCCTAAAACACACTGACACAAAGATAAATAATGTTAAGGGCCCTCGAGGGTGTGTGTGTGTGTGTGTGTGTGTGTCTCTCTCTCTTTGTGTGTACTTGCTAATTCCCTATCAGAGAGAGGGCATGGGAACAGGGCAATGGAATCACTGCAAATAGAGCATGAGAGATGACTTCACAACAGGGGAGGCAATACTCTCTCTCTCTCTCTCTCCCTCTCTCACTCACTCACACACACACACACACACACACACACACACTGATGGTGTGTGGGTGACTGAACAGAAGGTAGACATGTTAATAAGCATGAGTTGGTTTGTTGGTTGGAATTTGCATGTTCTCCCGGTGCCTTTGTGGGGTCCATCCAGATTCTCCCACAGTTACAGACATGTGCAATAGATGGATTGGGGACTATATTGCATGTATTGTGTATCTCTGAATGTCAGTCCTGTGATAGACCCTGCCCCATGACCCTGCTCAGATGAGTGGTATAGTCACTGGCTGAATGGTACGATAGAACGGTAGTTCTCTTTCAGTTGTTTCTCCCACTACACCCATCAAACAGACATAAGACATGCTTTGTCCCAATGTAAGCCACCTGAAGTCACATTTATAAAACTCTTAACACAATCTGCAAAACTTAAGTCCATTTGGAGCAAACTGTGAATCACTTTACATTGCTTTCATACAAAATGCATTCAGTGACCAGTCTCTCTTTTCTCAGTTACCAGTCCACCACCTGCAAAACACAAACTTATTACGGCACATTTTTCAAATGTGAACACACTTCATTCAAAACAATTAAAAACACAATCAAAACAGGATGATAAAAAAACAACCATTTTCTACAAAATTTCAAGTTTCAAGATATTGACAATATGTAAAATGAAATATGAAAAAAATACTGAAAACAAAAATATGAAAAATGAAAACAGCTAAGTAAGAAACGTCACTGGGCAGCAGGAAACTGAATGTCCAGGTCAGAGAGCAGCAAACATTACAATGTGAGCCACTCTCTGCCATTGTTGTGTGTGATTTGTTGTGTTGTGTAATGTAGTGTTCAACCATTCTGCTGCAGTCTCTGACTGATTTACTGATGTTGATGGAAAAATGTGGCCAAATGCAACAGAGAGGGAGTGAAAATGTTTTGTGTGTGTGCATCCTCATATAATTTGGGATTTAGCTTTTTTCTTTATGTATTTGCAGTAACAATGTATTTTTCACAGGAGCTGTAAATCACTACATGTACAACATGTACTGTAATTGAAGCAATGTGATGTGTAATACAATATTGTAATACAATATACAGTAATTTATTGTTCTCAATGAAGTGCAAATCTTCTATCTTCTTCTATGATAATGTTACGTAATACGTACTGTGTGTAGGTATGAATGTAGGCGTATGTGGTGTGTGTGTGTGTGATGGATGTAGTGTGATTGTGTCCTTTCCTCAGTTACCCAGGAAGGTCATCTGTTCCTGTGCCGGCCCAGGACTTCATACATTCCTCTCCTCCCGCTGCACTTCCCCCTGTTGTACTCACCTGTTGCCAATTACATGCCCCACCCCAAACACAACATATAAAAGCTCTCACCCATACATTCACTCCCTCTCTCCCTCTCACCGAGGTTGGTACTTGGTCGGTGAGTTCCACTGCCACACAGTTAGTCTTCTTTTGTTAGTTATTCTTTTGGTTGTCTGTGAGTCCATGGCCTATGGGTAGCTAGACAGAGGCCTCTCTACGTCTTTTTACACCACACGTAGGGAGTGTTTTCTGTTAGTAACATCAGTCAGGCGGATGTTGCCTCCTTGTGCTTTTTGGCTCCGTAGTGTAGTTAGGCAGGTTTTGTTTTCTAGTTTTAGTTCCCTGCTTATGGCTTTAGTTAGTTATGTACTGTATTTTTGTTTCTAGTTTGTTTTGTTTGTTATTTTGGCAACATCCGTTCCCCATAGGTCATGTGACATTTTTCTTTTAGTGATTGACAGTTGTGATTTCTATTCACTTTTGAAAATATTCAATATATGAGTTAAAAGGTCAAAGCGTTACTCTCATGTCTGTCTCCTTTTTTTTACATCAAAGCTCCTTGAGATCCTGATAATTGGTTTCCTGGGTGTTGGTTTATGTTACACCACTTGTTCAATTATGGTACATTAGAAGGTATTTCTGGAGGGTTGTAAAAGATAAAATACTGATTTTTTGGGGAAAAAAACATTCAAACCTAAAAGATAAGATATATTTTATGTACTGCTCTCTGTTGTTAGTATTTTGTAGTTCAGTGTGTTTCAGTTTTTTTTTCGATTGCTTAAAACTGGGCCTGGTTTGTCAAAACACTGCACACAATGATCACAACCATACACCCAATTAGCAGAGCACCTCAGATCCTTTGTAAAATGAAACACTATTGTAAAAACTATACAAACAATATAAAAATCATATTTTGTTACCATATGGAAACCCACATGTTTCCTGTGACTTCATTCAGTCTGAACCAGTTACACTGCTCTGTTTACCCTAAAACACTTTTAGCAAATCTACATGTCATTGGTTAGAGTACTGTAAGTGAGTAAGTGAGAAAAGGATATATGAATGACCATCTCTAGTTCAGGCTTTTACATCAGATTTCTTAGTCTGGGTCTGTTCATCAGTTGGAGGAAGCAGTCTCTCGTTAGTTAGAATGATGATGGTTCGGTAACACTGAGTCTCAGGATGAGCAGTGCTGTCACTCAGATTCACAGTTTAAATCACATATGACTGATTCAGATTTTTTCTCTCTCGCAATCTCATCTTCACTCTCCATCTCTGTATCACACTTTTTACTCACAATTTTGATTGCCCCCCCATCTTTAACATGGCCCCTGGTCTGTTCTCTACTCACAGGCCAGTCAATAGACAATATGTTGAGCTCTATACAGGCAGAGCTACTATGGATTCAAGGCCTAATTGCATGACTGTACAGCAAAGTGTGTGTGTGTGTGTGTGTGAGAGAGAGAGAGAGAGCGAAACAGAGACAGAGAGAGTTGTAAATAGATAAGAGGGCCAATCACAGTTAGTAAAGCCTGTGTCTGTGTGCACGTGTGTGTGTGTCATGTGTGTAACTCTTGAATTACTTCACATGAGACTATTTTACAATGATAAAAATCTGTGAGTGAATGTTCAGATTGTGTCTGTATACACCATACACAGTGTTTACCCAGCACTGTATTCAGGTGGCAGATATAAGGCATCTCCAGTCTTCAGCTGTTTTACATACATTTATATGGCATCTGTGTATTATCTGTATATATTTTGATTTAGTTCGAGCAAACTGACATTTTCTTCTGGTCAGTTCAGTAAATGACATTCACAGACTTTGTCATCATAGTTGACATTCTCACAATTATATTTTCCAGTACATCGAACCACCGACCATCTGAGTGGTGAGCGACCCACTCTACTTCCTGTGTCTTACATGTTAAAGTTCATCTTAAATATTTCAGATGAGAGCACAGGTTGATATTCAGAGATGAACTCCAGCTATTATTCATTCACCTTGAAAATTGTGCATTTGTCCAAACCAAGGTGACCTACAGTGGCAGATACGTGATGGTGACAATGTTACGGTGATGTCATCTGTCAAGAAGGTAATTGTACAGTGACGTTTTAATAACTGCAGCTCATATAGGATGTGGTTTGTTCTGGCCTTACCCCTAATCTGTTAAAGACAAGATGAAAATGACGACAGAGCTGGAGAGGAGAAACAGGGATACACAAAATGGAAGAGTAAATGGAGTAGACAAGAACTGCCTCAGTTAGGAGGAAGGTAGTAACAACATATAATAAATAGAAAAAGAAAAAGAAATGGTAGAAGGAATGTGCTGCACATCAAGAGCAAAGAAAGAAATATAGAACAGGTACAACACAAGCAGGTGAGTGAGCCAAGGACAGTGAAAGACAGACAGGTAAATATACAGTAAGATAGACAGGTCCAGGTGTTGACCCCTGCAGTGTCACCTCATGTATCCATCCTCCTCCTCCTCCTCCTTCTCCCTGTCACTGATGGGCAGCAGGACGAGGCACAAACTTATGATGTGGCCTCTGCATCGAGGCTCCATAACTCAGCTCCACGCCTGCCGCTCCCTGTCAGGAAGCATAGAGCCACGTCGGTGCGGGGTTGACGTACGGCCGCCTGGGCCGTCCCCGCGGTACTCTCCAAAACAACGTTAGGCTAGAAAAATTGCAGGAGGAGGCGTGAGGTTAATAGAGCTATCCTCCTCTTTTAATTGAAAAAGTTAAACGAGGCGATGGGGCAAAGATGTTATTACAGGCAATGAGCCCGGAGCAGAGAGATGAATGGTGGCCTCTGAGGTTGGGTTAATGAGGACACAGGGGAGCATGTAGGATACTGGACATGAGGGTCAAACGTGTGTGTGTGTGTGTGTGTGTGTGTGTGTGTGTAAAGACCAGTTGTATGGAATATAAGGTGAGGTTTTTTGGCTTTTATCTCATAACAGAAGTTAATTAGAGTTAAAAACTATTTTGCACTTATTGAATACATAAACTCCACCATTATGAACTGTTAACAATGTGCAGATGAATGTTAGTTAGGCTAATTAAACAACACAAACAAAAACTGAGCATCAGAGTGTTAGTTAATGTAGGAATAATCACTTCAACAGTGAACGTAAGATGTTGTTTCTAAGCAGTAGAGATGTCCCATCTGTTGTTACTATTGAAAAAAAAAGGTTTTGTCTATGCAGCAGTGCTATGGTTAAAGTTTGCAGAGATTTAGCCATGTAACTTGGTGAAGGTTAAGGAATCAAAGAGTGTCTGCAGGAATGAGTGCTTCCCTCATTCTGAAGTCTCAGGCTCTTTGAAGACTGTGGTTTACACCAGCACACGTTTTATACTACAACATAAAACTGGCAGTAAATACCCCAGTCCTGATTTATTTACAGGCCCATTTCTAACTAGTGTCTAAAGGGGCTTTTAATGAGACTAGACACCATCACAGTCAGTGAACATGAAAACTGATCTAGTCACCAGTCCACCTTAACAGCCTGGCACTGTTAACACTCACTCTCTCACAAACTGCCACCTGCAGTGTGAGAGGGAAGCTTCTATAGACGAGCTCAGAGCTGAACCAGATTACAAGCAGAAGTTCAGTGGAGGTGATGTAGTTGGTTCATAGTCTAACATTAGATTGTGTGTAGGCTTCTGTCAATAGTCCTAGTGGTGATTATTCTGCTGACCAAACCCTGTAAGTCCCCTAACAAAGTCAACTTTTGTCTTATATTACTGTCTTGCCTTAAAAATGCCTCCATGACAATAGAACAAACCCCTCTGCTGCTGCAGACATTGAGCTGTGGTCCATGCATCAGGAAATATACTAAATACTTGTTATCATTATGGTAGTCAGTATGATTTTAGACATAAAGCTTTGAATACAATGATTCAAGCAATTTTCAGTTTAGCCTTTGTTCCCATAAAGCCATTAAAACTGGATGTGATCCCAGGTTTATATACAAATACGAATACGAATACGAATTACTTTATTAATCCACAAAGGGAAATTCATTTGTCTGTCAGCTCATCAACCATTTGCAGAAGAATGAAGAAGCCTGATGGCTGAAGATACAAAGGATCATCACCCTTATATATAAGGGTGCTGTATATATATGTGAGTCTACCTCAAGGTCTCCTCCCATTTGGATGTTCTTGGAAGACCTTCAGTGTGAGGTACCCATCAGCATCCTCACTTGCTCCAAGCACCCTCTGGCTGTCACTGCTCCATTTCAGCCTGGACATCTTCAGTCACTAACCAGAACTCACGATCATAGAATGAGGATCAGAATCACCTTCAGGCTTAGGGCCCACATCACGGCCTGGTACATACCCATTGCTGCTCTACTGATCCTCTGTCCATCTTTCCCTCACTTGTGAACATGACCCTGAGATTCAAACTTCTTGAAGGAGTAGACGACCTTCTACATTCTCTAGCACATAATCATGGTGAGAGCAATCCACAGTACCACACATGTAAACAAGCTGGTGGTTAGCCAGCAGGTTGACCCTGTGAAGTCAGAACTAACACTGAGAAAAGCATTCACTCTGTTATACTTTCTTTTTCTGGACTTATATTTCAGGACATTTTTTTCTAGCTACATAAATGTGATAAAGTGACTCTATAGTAATAATTCAAGGAATGGTTTTATAATCTAAGGGAGCCAATGAATTGATTCGACAGCACATAACTAAACTGTGGGTTGTTTTCTCTCTACATTCAGACACACAGAGGTGGTGCTGATACTATATGTGCTCCCCAGAGATTTGTATAAACAAAAAAACAACCAACCAAAACAAGAAAACTCCCTGTTATTCATCCAAGTGTGGATTCTTTAGCTCCCATTTATAGAACACACCGGTTTAATCACCTCATTGGTACAAAATGGGACAAATTGAACGTTCCTTTTCTGTTTAATATCTGAAACTGATCCAACTCCTCCGCTTCAGGCCCTGTCAGCTCTCCCCACACCCCTGCCCCCTTTACATGCCATTATTTATTAATGGTAAGAGGTCTGCATAAAGCATTAGCCATGTTTGTGATAAACCATTAGTGATGTATTTCATTTCTCAGTAGGAAACGGAGGAGCGTTGGGGGCCGTTAATATCCGTTAATGTTAAGAGGCGGCGGAAGGGGAAGAGGTTCCTCCCTCTGAGGTGATTAGACCCGTCCATTTAGTTAGAGGATGCATGCACGCACACACACACACACACACAGAAAAGTATACTCAGATTATTTTCATGCCTTCAAAACAACATTTTTGAGGTAAAACAGAGCTGAGGGGTTGGTTGGCCAAGGTCTTACATTTTAAAAAAAGTGTCTTAATTAACCCAGAATTCATTGTATCACATTGTCAAGAACAAAACTGCTTTATGCGATAGCTAAATTTGGACATCAATCAATTTGAAACCTGTTTGTTATACCCAAGGACATACAGTAAGGAGATGTTTTGTCATAGTATAAAACAAAATTCAGCACTTTCAATAGTAAAAGAAAAAACAACTCAACACAAAAAACTGGATAAAGTTACAATAAAGTAGCATAAGTAGATAAAATAAATAAATACATAAATAAACAAATAGCAAACCTAAGTGCAGTGTTAAATGAAAGGCAGCAGCACCATCCAGTGCAGACACTGTACTCAAAAAGTTCACAGTGTGCTGAAGAACATCAGATATCAGATATTACACAGTGAATCAGTGTCACAGTCAAAGTCTGTCACTGAGAAACACGACACTGATCTTTGATATCTCCTCAACTGTCATGGTTTGTCTCTCGTCCCCTGTTTAGCTCCTGTTTTATTTTGAAGTTCAGTGTCCTGTCATTC
This sequence comes from Caranx ignobilis, assembly GCA_021432705.1. Taxonomy (NCBI): domain Eukaryota; kingdom Metazoa; phylum Chordata; class Actinopteri; order Carangiformes; family Carangidae; genus Caranx; species Caranx ignobilis. Next base: position 1,523,475 of record MU269987.1, on the reverse strand, counting down.
TGTGTGCTCCCTCCTGTCTCACCTGTGTGTGGTTGCTCCAACTCTGTCTTGTTTAACTCACTGTTTTCCCACTGTACTTTGTCCAGTTGTCTGCGTTGTGCCCTTTTTTTGTTCCACTTCACCTGTTTTTGTCTGCAGTGTGCAACTATTACAACAATAATGGTAAAAATAATAATACTTTTTTTAAACATAAAAACATGTCTCGTAAGAAAGTATCAACAATGAAATATATACAACAATACTAAGGAATAGAACAATATAATTTAAACAGAATATGTATTAGATCAAAAGCCAACACAAGGCAGTGCATTCAAGAAGAAGAGACTGACCTGACCTGCAGTGGACAGAAAGGTTAGTACACACAGCTACTACTATACTCATGGGATGAGCAGTACTTAGAATACTTATGCTGTACTGATCCACTGGAGTTTTATTGTTGTGTGTTCTCAGATTTCTGGATGACTACAGGTCACAGGTTGTTTATGGTGGCATGAAGAGGCTTGGATTGAAGTGATGGAGTAATATCACTTTATTCAGACATAATATAATAAAAGCATGAGTAAGTCCTGCCTGTAGGCCTGCAGTGCCAGATCCTCAGTCACAGTCTAATAAGTCAGCTGTTAATTAGTGAACAAGTGAGATTACAACCTGAGTGTGTTCCAGCTGCTGCCTGCTTGTCAAACATCCCCCAGCAGAAATCAATAGGTCATCATTTCTACATATTACTACATATCAGGAGGAGGAGGAGGAGGAGGAGGAGGAGGAGTACAAGAAATCAAAGGAAGGAGCAGCAGAAATGAAAACAGGGCTGAAGAGAAGAAGAAATGCCATGTGTCTGTCATTGCTCAGTTTATGAATAAATCACACAGATTTATTTATGAATACAATACAAATCACTTTATTAATCCTCAAAGGGAGATTCATTGTCTGTCAGCTCATCAACCATTTGCAGAAGAATGAAGAAGCCTGATGGCTGAAGGTACAAAGGATCTTCTATATTTCTCCGTCCTGCAGTGAAGAGAGAGGAGCCGTCCACCACCGCTCTTTTCTTGGTCCATCAAGGTGTTATGAAGAGGATGATCTGAGTTGTTCAGAATGGCCTCCACCAGCGTGTATCACTCCACCACATCCTCAGTGAGTCCAGCAGGGAGACATGACTGAAGTCAAGTACCTCAGGATGTTTAGTCTGTATCCTAGCAACGACTTCATGGAGACCTTCACATGGAACTTCAGCAGTAGCCGTTGGTGGGATGTACACAGTATTGTTTTGATTTGAAAAAACGTCTGCGTCCTGAGTCCTCACCCATATCCCCAGAGAGCCAACATCCCACATGATGACCGATGGGAGAAAGGACCCACAGCACATCTTCACCTCCAAGCCTCCAACCCCTGCACCACCAGCACAGCAACCATGAAAGCACCTCCTCATCCAGCTGGAACAGGGTGGCATCCTCCAGACTTGCTCCATTTTCAATGACAGAAGCTCCTCTCCTGAAGAATCTCCTCTCCCCACAGAAGTGTCCATCAGTAGTTGACAAAATACGACAAAACATACAAAAACACAACAGTGATATATGCAAAGGTTGAGTAAAAACTCAGAGCCACCAGACTTTGCAGCTCCCAGCTGAAGCGCATGTTCTGGAAATGGAATGGAATGGAGTGTTCTGAAATTCGGATCGCAGGTTGTAGACCTCCACTGTTGCATGTCCATTATCACTATTTTATTCTCCAGGCACAATGGCAATCAGCTGGATGGTGTCAAGACAACACATGTACAACACAAATGAACACACTAAAACACTATAGCCAGTTGCTAACAGTGCCAAGAGTCTCAGATTATCATGGGAGGGGGTGCTGCAGCTGCAGTGACAGGAGCTCATAATACATCAACCATTGGTCATTGTGTGAAAAGAAACAGTGATAGCAGCAATCAGTCAGGACATCAACGGTTAAACTGGGATATGACAAAGCAGCTACAAGAAGTGTGTGTCAGTACACACACAGTACACACTCCTTACTGAGGGTGTGTGCTAATATTTAGATACTGGTGATCATTTGAACAGACCGTTCCCCCTGAAGATGATTAACGTACCTGTGTCTTAATCATTGTCTGGTTCACAATGGAGTTGAACCTTGAAGGTTGCTAGTTTGAATCCAGAGGAAGGTAAATCATACTGAGGATATTGATTTAATGCACTCAGTTCTTTACTAGTGTAATATTTTATCCACTCTGCAGTATAGATTATGTAATTAAAGTGTTTGTACCTGATCTGAATGACTGCATTCAAATGCAGAGGCAAATTTTAATATGAGGACAACAGTGCACATTCACAGCGCAACAGTCCACACTATTGTACGTGAGAGTTTGAACCTCACAAATTCAACTCATGAAGTACAGGAGTGTCATACAGCACACACACTGTTTCAGCCATAATATTAAAACAGGTGACTGTTTTTGGCTGACTGGTGTATCTGTGGCCTCTTTTAAGAGCTCTTTTGAATGTTAATAATTTGATATAAAAACTTAATTTGTCATTTCCATTATTCTCCACGTCTTCATGGCTCAATTGAAAGATCAGTCACAACATTTAAAACCAGTCACATTATTATGGCTGATCAGTGAAGATGAGGAGAGGCTCACAGAGGCAGCGCTGTAAAAGTAAATCATGTGTTTTAAGTTTCATTTTCTCAGACAAACCAGCATCAACTAATATTATATTCCAAAAAGTAATTTCATCACAAAATAACCAGATGGCTACAGAGATAACACTTTGATTGTTTCCGGCCTTTCCTGGGATGGCAGTTCTCAGATCTCTGAAAACACCAGAGCAAATCTCCATGCAGGGGTCCTTTGGATAAACTGACAACATATTGGGACTTATGAAAACTGAAGATGTTGAACAGGTCCACAAGAACACAAGCACTGTAGAGAGAATAACACAGATTGAGGGATTGAGATCTCCCTGCCCTTTCCCATGATGCATTGTGCAGCAAATCATTGCCAACTTTTATTCAAAGGAGAATCTGCAGGTTTTTATTTAAAGCTTGATATCACATGCCCTCACACTGAACATGATTATATAAACTATAAAGAAGTTTTTGGACTATTTAAAAACAAACTAAAGTCTTTATGAATTCTGGTCAAACCCTCATTGATTACATCATCTATGAGTAGATCTCTTCAGGGATTCTGGATAACACCTTATGGACATGAAGCAAATGTGAAGTGCTGAATTATTTAATCTTCTCTCTGCCTCTGTGCTGTTGCTCTGCCACCGTCCATCCTCCTCTCACTCACCTCGGGGTAAATCACTCTTTCCATCTCCATCACATTTACTTTGATTTTCACTTTCATCATTTCATAATCAAACATCCCAGATTACATTTTGTGAAATGAACTCAGTTAGCACCTCATATGTTGGACTGTCCCTGTTTATTCCAAATGATGGTGGCTACACTGTAAAAAGTGACAGAGTCAATGCAATACACTTTACCATGTCAGTGCTTAATGTTCAAATGATCATTTAATTTCATATTTGTAAGAATTATTCAGCTATTCGTTGTGTTTGATCTGTTTTATTTATAGATGTTCTTGTTTTTATTCTTCTGTTATAGATTGTGCCTTCAATATTCTTTCATTTATTATTCATTTTCCACATCTTCAAAACTACCAACTTTGGACAAAACCTTCTGTCCGTTCCCATGGGTTACTACTGAAGAAGCAAGAAAATGAACTGTTGAACATTAATATAAAATGAACCAAACCTGTGTGACATCAGCCATAGTTTTTAAACCTGAGCTGCTTCACTGTCACCATCTTGGCAGTAACTGAATCTCTCAGCTAATCCAAAATTAAGCAAAGAGGTGTGGGCCATGTGAGGAGTTGAAGCCTAACAGTGGCAAGCATACACTCCCATTAGCATCATTAGCTGCACACAGCTGCGTGTCTTTGCATGTTGTCTGCCTAATTAATTTGCTGGCTAATTATCCTGTGAAAGAGCAAAGCTAATAAGCCAGGTTATTTTCATTTCATTTAACTTTTATTTAAACCTCAAGGGATGATTGAGGGTAGACCCTCACTTTAAACAAACAGACATGAAAGACATGAAGCACAATCAAAAACAAGAAGCACATTCAGAACAACACAAAATATAACAGTTAACCAAACATCATTAAAAGCAGTTGCATGTTCCAACCAAAAGCAAATTTGCTGCATTTGGTAAAATTCCCATTTCACAATTCACAGCACATCCCAAAAAAGGACAAAATACACACATTTCAAATCAAATCAAACTTTATTGTCATTTTGTTCTTGCCAAGGTAAGAACAAGAGGAGAAAGTGTTTATTGGAGGTCAATACAAGTTCAGTTTGGGACGTGCTGCCGTTTCAAGAGGTTTGGAATTTTCTCAGTGTTTTCTTTTTTTTTTTGGGGGGGGGGGGGGGGGGGGTGCCCAGCACTCCACCAAGACCTCACTGCTGAGGATATAATGATTGCCTATAGTGTTCCATGTACCTAAGACAAACACCAAATTCATTTTAAAATAAATAAATAAATATATAATTTAGAGAAAAAACTATTTCACCTTTTAGTCATTTAACTGCACAATGTTTCATTTGTCTATTAGTCTATTCTCCTAGAAGGCACTAACAGGCTGAGCACAGCCACTGGAGTGTGCTGAGGTGACAGGTAGCAGACAGCCAGCAGCTAGACCAGAGGTGGGCAACTCAAAGGGCCGCTGTGGCTGCAGGTTTTTGTTTCAACCAATCAAGAGCAGACAGTTTGACCAATCAACTGTCTTAAGACTGAGATCAGTTGATTAAATGAGTCAAGTCTGGTGTGCTGCTGCTTGGTTAGAACAAACACCTGCAGCCACAGCGGCCCTTTGTGGAATGAGTTGCCCAGCCCTGAGCTAGACACTGCTGTGATGGCACCACCCCCTCAAACCGGCCACGCCTTCAATAAAGTAAAACTTTGAGCTGTAATAAAATGTAAACTGAGTTGTATATGAAAGTTTTAATTTGAACATGATAATCTGCAGTGATCCTCAAGTGGCTATTCGAGGAACTGTAGTTTTCTACACATCTCTGATGTATTTTGTTTCAGCCTGGCATTAACAGTAAAGGTGGCCACTCAGTGAGTGTGCGCGCGCACACACACACGCATGCACACACGCACCCACGCACGCACACGCACACTGACAGTCATTTCTGGTCTGAGTAAAGGGCTCGATGGAGTGAAGTGATTTGTGGGGCTTGTCATATTTTGCAGTGTTCATCTCATGGGGTAAAATCATCCTAACAGATCAGATCAATGGCAGCTCGTATAAGGACAGATCAATACTGTTTAGAGACAGACTGATCAGTAAAACTGGCGAGTTCTGATGTCTGGGAGCCTACAATTTAATGAAGGAGACAGACAGAGACAGACAGAGAGGGAGTTAGAGGAGAGAGACAAAGGAAGGGAGGAGTTTTATCCACAACTCTGCTCCTACTACTGATAGTAAGGCTGCTGCTCTGCTGGAACTTTGTCTGTGTCAGTTTGTGTTCATCTGCACAAGTATGGCAGGTAACGATAAAGACACAGAGGAGAGGGAGAGGATAAATACATTTTATTACCTGAAAAAACGAATTATTTCTGATATATACTGTAGGTTATGACTTATGAGGCAAATGCATATACACACTGCTGCTACTGCTGGGCTTCCAGTCTTCTGCTTCATCACTGGCACTCTCTACAGGTTGCACTCCTGAATGAATGATCTGAATAGTTTATTTCACTCATATAATATAAATAACAAAAGTTGACCATTTGTATGGATAAACATCTAACACATCACACGATGTCATCATACATAATCACACCCATTCTTTTCACACAATAAAATTCACACAGTGACTGAAAAAGGAGTAGGCAGAAGCCCAAGGCTTATTTTTGCATCTCCATACAATCCATTAAGCAAGATAATCCCCCAGAAGAAAGACAAGAAGAAAACTCTAACTTGTAATGCTTAATTATTTTATATTTTAAGGCTTGACACAGTTTCAAATTATCACTAAGATTATTCCAGCGTTTGACTCCCAAAATTGAAACACATCTGTATTTTTCATTGGTTCTCACTTTGCACGTTTCAGTGGTACATAACCCTTTATCATTTTTTATTATTCTAATGGCTCTTTTGAAGTATCTCCAAAATTATTGTTATTGTTACACTTTGTCGGTGGGAATACAGGTGTTGTGCCAGATCACACTTTAAACAAACATGCTAAAGCTCAAAGTTTTTTTGTTTTTAATTTTGAAGGTAAAAGTTCCAAAAATAAATTTGAATCATAATAATAAGTAATCCAGCACTCTTTTTCAACAGTACCTCTCTCTATCATCATCATCATCACCAGCCTGAAATCACTGCCACTTCTAAACTAAATGAATCACTGCATAACCAGTGTGTGTTACATATAACATTAAAAACAATGTTCAAATTGAGAATATAGTTTTACCACTTAAACAATGCATCATATTCTACTGAAAGTGAAAAAACAGGTGCAGTTACAGCAATCTGCATTAAAATGTGTGTATTTTTTATCATCTGACTTCATTTGTTCAATACCATGTCTGTACCATGTGCACTGCTGCAACATACTATTGATGCTGGGTGGTGTCCACTGTAAAATGTAGTTTTGATCCTTACTTGAAATAAAGAGTGGTCTTAAAAGAGTGATCTTGTTGACTCTCCTATCTTACACTTGGTTAACACAACTTTCTGGTGAGGAAAGTAATTCAACCCATCAGGCTAAACTAACCTTTAGTGAAAAGTGAGCGTGGAGTTTAACCATCCTCAAAGAAAGGCAGCATCTTTAAAGCTGGTTGCCACCGTAGAGCTATGGTTGACACATGCCAAAAAATGGGAAAAAGTAGAAGAAGCAGGAGAAGAATAAGAAGAACCATCCTCTGTAGAAACTTGACAGAAACCAAGTTTCACTCAGTGGCTGTGGCTCAGGAGATAGAGTGGGTCATTCACTAACTGGAAGGTTGATGGTTTGATTCCCAGCTCCTCTGTCTCAACCCGCACTTGTCCCCCAGTCTGTGAATGAGTAGATTTCAAGCACTGTCTCCAGCACTGTGTGAATGTGAGTATTGTTTAAGAGGCTGCACAAATCAGCTTCAACAACTTAGAATTAATGATCTACTTTACTGGGAAATTTTGTAGAGATTTTTGTAGAGTGCATCTGTGTTAACAGACCAGCCCACCTTGTTATCAAGGTGAACACCTAGGTATTTATAGGTTGTCACCACCTCGATGTCCACTCCACAAGTGTTCACTGGCTGAAGAGGGGGCTGGGACCTATGGAAATCCATGATCATTTCCTTTGTCTTTGAGGTGTTCAGCATGAGGCAGTGTTTGTAACTCCAGTCACTGAAGGCTTTTATCAAATCCCTATATTCAGATTCCTGTCCATTTCTGATACATGCCACAATAGCAGTGTCATCTGAATATTTCTGGATGTGGCAGGACTCAGAGTTGTATTTAAAGTCTGCTGTATACAATGTGAACAGGAATGGAGCCAGGACAGTCCCCTGTGGAGCCCCGTGCTGCTCATTAATGTCCCAGAAAAACAGTTCCCCAACCTGACAAACTGTGGTCTTTCTGTCAGGTAATCTGTGATCCAGGAGACAAAGGAAGGATCCACTCCCATCTCTTTGAGCTTATTTTTGAGTATGTTGGGTTGGATGGTATTAAATGCATTTGAAAAATCAAAAAACATGATTCTTACATAAGCGCCAGATTCCTCCAGATGAGAGAGGGCACGGTGGAGCATGTAGAGGACTGCATCATTCACTCCAATGTGTTCTTTGTATGCAAACTACAGGGGATCTAGTTTGTCTTTTACCTCAAGCCTCAGTAGACGTAGAATCAGCCGCTCCAGGGTTTTCATGATGTGCAAAGTCAGGGCCACTGGTCTGTGGTCATTTAGTTCTGTGGACATTTTCTTTTTGGTACCGGCACTATACAGGATGTTTTCCACAGAGCGGCACCCGCCCCAGCTGTAGACTCAAGTTGAAGATCTTGTGGAGAGGTTGACACAGTTGGGCAGCACAGTCTTTAAGCAGCCTTGGACACACACCATCTGGGCCAGCTGCCTTCCCAGAGCAAAGGAGTGGAATGGGATGTGGCCTCAGTGTTGAATCTGTTGAAGAACTGATTGACTTCATCAGCTCTTTCCACATCACCTACTATTGGCTGTCTTTTCTTTTTGTTGAAGCCACAGATCACTTTCCACACCTCGCGGATGTTGTTGTGTTGTCAATTCTTCTGTATCTTCTTTTTGTATTCCAACTTTCCATCTTCAATCTCTTCTTCAACTCATGTTGCACCTGTTTGAGCCGTTCTTTGTCACCGTCTCTAAAAGCTTCCTTTTTTTGGTTGAGGATTGTCTTTATGTCACTTGTGATCCAGGGTTTGTTATTGGGGAAACAGCATATAGTCTTTGTAGGTATGACTGTGTCTCTACAGAAGTTGATGTACTCTGTAAAACAGTCAACCTGTCTGTCAATGTCCATACTGTTCTTATCTGTTTCCAGCAGCACATCCCAATCTGTGCATTCAAAGCAGTCCCTTAGAGCCTCGCTAGCCTCAGGTGTCCATTTTCTTACTGTGAGTGTAGCTGCAGGTTCCCTCTGCACACAGGGTTTGTAACAGGTCTGCAGAAATCCAAGTTGTGATCTGACCTGCCCAGTGGTGGTAAGGCAGTAGCTCTGTAAGCTTCTTTGACATTGGCATACAGCAGATCAAGGGTTTTGTTTTCTCTGGTAGCACAATTAACAAACTGTGTAAATCCAGTCAGGTGGGAGGAGAGGGAAACATGGTTGAAGTCTCCAGATATTATTGTAAGTGCTTCAGGATGTTTAGTCTGTATCCTAGCAACCATATCATGTAGTATCTCACATGGAACTTCAGCAGTTGCCTTTGGAGGGATGTACACAAGTATTGTTATGATATGGCTGAATTCTCTTGGTACATAGTATGGTCGCATTCCAACAGCCAATAGTTCAATGTCTGGACAACACATCTTCTCCTTGACAGTAATATGTGCAGGATGACACCATCTCTGGTTCACGAATAAGGCCAGTCCTCCTCCTTTTTTCTTGCCACTAGCCTTAGCATCTCTGTCTGATCTTATGAGAGTAAAACCAGGTATATCCACGATGGAATCTCAGATGTTTTGATTCAACCAGGTTTCAGTAAAACACATCAGGCTGCACTCATGGTACACTTTCTGAGTCTTCACCAATATCTCCAGCTCATCACTTTTGTTGGGCAGAGAGTTAACATTTCCCATGATGACAGATGGTAGAACAGGCTTGTATCTCCATTTCCTGGCCTTCAACTTTGCACCAGCACGATAGCCACGAAAACACCTCCTTATCTCAGCTGGAATAGGGTGATATACTCCACATTTACTCTGTTTCAGTGACAAAAGCTCTTCTGTTGAAAAAAATATTCTTCCAAGAGAAGAATCCGTCAGTAGTTGACAAAAATAACAAAAATAAAGCAAAGGTTGAGTAAAAAAAACTCAGAGTTACCAGACTTTGCTGCTACCACATGCTCCATGTCACGTGTTTTCATCAACATGACAATGAGTTCAGCGAACTGCCATGACCAGCAACTGACAGATCTGCAGAGATGATGTGACGCTGTCATGTCAACTTGGAGCAGAGTCTCAGAGGGAAGTTTCAACATCTGATGGATCTAAAGAGGAACAGATGGAGGAACAACCCAATCAAGAAGTTCCTGATGCTCATTTACTGGGATCATTACTGAGGTATTCCACAACATATTTATTTGCACCTTAATGTCACTTTAAGAATCTTTAGGGTTCCTTAAAGAAGGTTCTTCTTTTTGGCATTACTCTTAAGAACTGTATGTGGTTGCAGTCAGCACCTTTTACTGCCCTGCTGCGGATGGCACTGTGGCAGTATGTCATTTGCAGATCGAAACAAAGAAGTGGCTCAAGCTGTGAAAGATTTACTTCAGTTCTCTTTGTGTGACAGTGTTAAAATGCAGCGCATTTCTGCCTATTACTACATGGAAACTATCTGAACTACTCAACATACTAACATGCCAATGTTGCCATGTTGTTCTGTCTATTACTGTTTGTCCTCTTCCCAATTGTTATTGTTATGGCCATTATTGATTAGACATAAAGTGAATTAGTTAGCGGTGTTCAGTTTAATGACACTGTAAAATGTTAAAGACACACATATTGATCTCAGGTTGTGTCTCTAAATTCTCCTACTTATTTTTTTATTTTTATTTCTCCTCCCCTCTTTTCTCCTTTTCTCCTTCACACAAACACAATTTTTGTTTCTTTTAGATCACTTTCCCAAATTCTGCAGTAATAAATGAGTTCCCCGTTCATGTGTGTGTGTGTTAGATTGCTACTGGACATATCTTGTCACGCATTGCTGAAATTGATTGGCCCGAGCGACTCCTGCAATCAGTGGGCAGTGACCATCACTATATCCTCCCCCGTTTTTCTTTCTCTTCACCTTCTTCATCCTCCTCCCCTCTCTTCCCCCCTCCTCTTCCTCCATCTCATTATGTTGCCTCGTTCACTCCTCTCCTTTCCTTCCTTCCTTTTTTCCTTCCATCCTTCCTCCCTCTCCTCCCCACCCCACTCTTTCTCCTCCTCTTTCGCTTTTACCCCTTCACTTCTCCACATCTCATTGGTCAGTCAGGTTGCTTAGCAACAGCTGCTCTCTCTTCCTCCCTCTTACCCAGGTATTGTGTACATGTGAGAGGAGAAATAGGGGAAAAGATGACTGATAGAGGGAGAGGGGTGAGAAGGGAAAGAGAGAGGGACGGTAGAGCTGGATCAGGACACAAGTGAGACAGATGAAAGAAAGATAGGCTAAGAATTGAGAGAGGAAAAGATGTAAGGGAAAACTGGATAGAGTGGGAATGGAGAAGGGATGAGGAGAAGAATTGTGGCAAAAGACAGAAAAGGGTAGCAGTAAAATATGAGAGAACTAGCTATGAGAGAGGGAGGGATGGAACGATGGGGGTGGAGGTGGTGGAGATACTTTCTGCAGCACAGAGACCATCTCCTCTCACCTAATTCTCCCATTTATCTTTTCTTTGCTCTGAAATAGAAAGAAATTGACCTTTCAGGCTGTCGACATGATGTGCTACTGGACTCAGACAAGAACCCTGTAGAGACAGAGTTCAGCTAATACACTCAAAGTAGAGAGTTAAAGAGGAAGAGTCCAGCAGTTAGAGGCTTGCTCTGTGGCTGAGATTTACAAACCCAAGGAGCAATGTCAAATAATGAATGATTTTCTCCAGATTTTGCAGTCAGAAAGATATTTTGAAATGATCCAAATATAGAGACCTTTTTGTTGTTTTTTGGTTTGTGTAAGGAACCAATACCAATCAAATTTGATTATCTGCTTGAACACATATATATCTGTTCATTTTCAAGCACATGAATCTGGAAATGCAACATGATTTATAGTATGGATTGAAAAAAGAACTGAAAATGAAGCCCAATGTGTTTGGATCCAACCAAAGGGTAAAGGTAACTTCAGTAAGCCTTAATAAATGCCTTATAACTGTTAACTGCGCATGTAGTGAATAATGCCTGGGCCCCTGATGTGAAAGGCCCCAGAGTCACAACCTGATCCAGCTCTGTGTACAGCTCTGGTCAGTTTGGCCTATTTAGCCTCATAGCACAGTCTGTCACTGGTGTCTAAACACACACACACACACACACACACACACACACACACAAGGAAGGCTGAATCCATTGCTGTCTGCTGCCTGAACTATGAGTGATGTACAATCTGTTTGGTGTCCTCCATTGATACAGTGGACATAACAAAGCACTGCAGCATACTCAATTTACACACACGCGCGCATGCACATGCGTACATGCACACGCAGGCGCACGCACACACACACACACACACACACACACCTCATCTTCAGAGTGGAACAGGTTCAATCTTGAGGTAGGGGTGATGAATTATGAAATGTGGAAAGTGTATTTTTCAGTGTGACCTTGGACATTCAGCTGAGGCTTCATTTACACTCACTGTCTCCTCTTTAACTGCTGAGCTCCGCCTCACCTGACACTCACACTCAAACAGGAAACAAATAATATACCAATTACTGAAACAAGCCAGACAATTAAACCAGGCCATATTCACTTCCGGTAGTGAAGTACCGTAAGTGTGAAATATCACTTTAATCACTTTCATTCATCAGTGAAAACCTGAATTACCAAGGTCCTCGAAAGCCAGGTCCATGTCCTATGACCTGTTATTGATGAATGCATTATTTTATTTGACATATTTAATCATATTCTATTAAATAAATTCTATTAATGTTTGGGAATTGGTGCCACCAAAAATATAAACTAAGATTAAAGGTTTGTGGCTCTGCTGTAGTTTATGTGCTCACATTGTGCATTGTCCTAAATTCCTGAGGTTTAATAAAATGAATTAAATAATTAATTCATTATGAAAATACTGCTGCTCTTCAGTACAGGTTGGCATTTGGTTGCCTCAGTTCAAGTGCTGAAGCTGCCATGTGTATTCTGTTATGTTCACCGTAGCACGAGTCACCAAAATCAGAACATTAATCAGCAAAAATAGGATTTAATTTGATGAATCCTGACTGAAGTAATTAAAGTATATGAGCCAAGACTGAAGCTCTGAACCAAGTATTTCATGGAGGCAAATAATTGGTCAACACAAATCCACTTTGTTGTGCAATACTATCTATGAAGGTGTATCAACAAGGGGGTTGATCGGACTACATGCAGACGTAACTCACAGGCGGCCATCTCGCTTCGGTTCACTCCCTCTGACTGACTGCAGTTGGTGGGTGATCCAGTCATCTGCACTAAAAAACTACTCATAACTATATAGCTATTACTTTAACTATTTGCATAATGTTACTTTCATCTTCACTTTCAAAAACTGAGGAAGTTCTGGTTATTTTAGTAGAACATGCACCATAGGCATAATGCTCTGAGGGAGCGAGCAGACCGATGCAAGCTGTTATTGGACAGCAGCATTGGGTGAGTTACCTAGTCTTCTTATGTATATCTATGAGTATGATTTACACAGACAAACTTGGTCAACTTCAACCAGGCAACTTCTAAATCTTCCTCCTCCCTCTGATTGGTTCAGGTTTGTGGCCATCACATTTCCATTTCATTTTATTTAGCAAGGCAAAAAACAAACAAACAAAAAAAACTCTGCTCGTATCCTGGAAGCGGCAGCTCTGTATCACACACTGAGCTGATTTTACACATGCACCTTTGTATCACTGATGTGGTGACTTGTCCAATCAGGCTTGTGTATAGAGTTTGGAGTTTAGCTGACTGACTGACTGACTGACTGACTTGAGGTGAGATCAGCTGTTGCAGCCTGTGTCCGATAAGCCAGAGGGTTGTTTCATAACTTGGTTAACTTGGTTTTAACTTTGTGAGATCTTTATTTTCTGTACAACATCTTTTGATCTACAAATGAACAATCATTGTCTTATACAAAAGGGTCTTTTCCAAAAAACAGACATAATGACTGAGTGTTAGCTGGTTCATTATTTAAATTATTATTTAATATTAAATTTAATATTAATATTAAATTATTTAATATTCCAGAACATGCGCTTCAACTGGGAGCAGCAAAGTCCGGCAGCTCTGAGTTTTTACTCAACCTCTGCTTTATTTTGTTGTGTTTTTGTATGTTTTTGTCATATTTTGTCAACTACTGATGGACACTTCTGTGGGGAGAGGAGATGCTTCAGGAGAGGCGCTTCTGTCATTGAAAATGGAGCAAGTCTGGAGGATACCACCCTGTTCCAGCTGGATGAGGAGGTGCTTTCATGGTTGCTGTGCTGGTGGTGCAGAGGTTAAAGGCTTGGGGGTGGAGATGTACTGTAGGTCCTTTCTGCCGTCAGTCATCATGCAAAATATCAACTCTCTGCCCAACAAGAGTGATGAGGAGCTGGAGATATAGATGAAGACTCAGGAAGTAGACATTTTTCAAATCAAAACAATATTTGTATACATCCCACCAACAGATACTGCTGAAGTTCCATGTGAAGGTCTCCATGCAGTCGTTGCTAGGATACAGACTAAACATCCTGAGGCACTTGACTTCAGTCATGTCTCCTTGATGGACTCACTGAGGATGTGGTGGAGAGATACACGCTGGTGGAGGCCATTCTGAACAACTCAGATCATCCTCTTCATAACACCTTGATGGACCAAGAAAAGAACGGTGGTGGACGGCTCCTCTCTCTTCACTGCAGGACGGAGAAATAATGAAGATCCTTTGTACCTTCAGTCATCAGGCTTCTTCATTCTTCTGCAAATGGTTGATGAGCTGACAGACTAATGAATTTCCCTTTGGGGATTAATAAAGTACTTCATATTCATATTCATATATTCATATTTGATTTTTTTATATATTACACTGCAGTTGTCAGTCAGTTTGAGGTAAAAAAGAAGGAGAGGGTGAGACTGTTACTCAAGCTGAGAGGCTCACCAGACCCAGCTATCCAAACTGCCAATCCCCAGATTCATACAGGATGCAAGTGGAACCAATCCTAAGCAACAGATCAGGCCATAGATCAGCTAAAACACCAGGAGATTGTTTGTTTCACTCAAACGGGCAGAGCTGGCCTAGGATGGGGAGCAGCACCAAAGACATGGTCCAAAGCCACTAAGGAGAGCAGAGATCTCGTCATTTCTGAAGTTGCCAAGATGGATAAGGAAGGCTATAAGATTACAGCTGTGAGCAAACAACAACAAGACAGATGGACCACTTGGGAGGCCGTGACCAACAGGACCATCACTCACCTCCTGCTGAGACTGAGTTTCTGGATTAGGGCCATACTTATGATATACTCCCCAGCCCCAGAACCTGGACATCTGGTACGGCTCGGAAGAACCCTGCCAACTCTGTAACATGTCAAAGCCAAACCTGAAGCACATAATCTCTGACTGCAAGACAACAGTGTCACAGGGCAGGTACAGGTGGCAGCATGAAAAGGTCCTAGCAGAGATGCTGGAGGCCTGCAGGCCGGAGGTAAACAGGGCCAGTCCCCTTACAGCCCAGAGGTGAATCCAGTTTACCAGGCAAGGGAGTGAAATGCAGCACTGCACCAACACCGAGCACTCCCTCCTATCACTAGGAGGCAACTGGCAATTAGCGGGTGGTCTCAACCACCAGCTGAAATTGACCATCCCATTCCTCTGTCCAGACATTGCTGTCTGGTCAGTGCCCACCAGAAATGTTGTCATGGTAGAGCTGACACTTCCATGGGAAGAAGAGATGAAGGCTGCATGCAAGAGACAGGAGCGGTATGCAGAACTGACACATGCTCACAAGCTGCATGGAGGTGGCGCTTTCACTTTCCCAGTGGAAGTCAAGTGCTGGGGCTTCACTGGGACATCCACACAGCGGCTCCTGAAAACTCTTGGAGTCACAAATCCCAATAGGAAGGGAGCCCTCCAAGATTCGATGGAGGAGGTGGATAAAAGGAGTTTTTGACTCTGGCTCTGGAGGAAGGACAAGGCTTGGGAAAAAGAAGGATCCTAATCAGGCTGCAGGGGGTAGTAGGGTGTAGCCCTATTGCTGCCCCACCATCCTTAGATGTTCCGGGAATAATGGGGAGAAAAATTTGAGAAGGGTGGCTTTAGGCTGACGACCTTGCAGTCTGTACAATGGCACCATCCAAGCTGTGACAGGTAGAAATGTCAAGCAGGTAAAACCACCTGTGCTGACACCTGAAGTTAATTTTCATCTAATTTCTTCTCTTACCTTTTAAATACAATGGTAATTTCTGAATTAAGCAAAATAGTCTAAGACTGAGTGTATTTCAACTCTTAAAGGGACTTGGGACAAATTAAACATGCATTTTAAGTTTTTTTTTAATGCTAATGGGTGATGAAGCTTTCAAAACCAAAAAGAATGAGTCCACCCATGCACTGCAATTTGGAGTCTGAATTTCCCACGCAGATGACACAGATGACGCAGATGACGCTGAATGCGTGTTCTGGCTTTCGACTTGGATACAGGAAGAAGACAAGTGCAGTAGTAATGGGCTCTGCTACGGTAAACAAACAACCCATCACCACACAAAGTCCACTGAAAAGTCCCACAAAGAAGAAAACAAAAGTTTTATCAGCGGCAATGGCCGTCGTGTCAGTGTTGAGTCTTATTTCTTGATCCTGCCCCAAGTCCCTTTAAGTATGTCAACATTGTTGTTAAATGTCTGTTGTACTTGGCACAAATATGCAAAATGCACAAACTGATTAAAATTTGTTCAGAAAGGTTTTTTGGCCTAAATGCTTTGTTATATTTTTATTTTCTTCGATGGATATGTTTTTACATATAGAAATAGTTGGGTTGCAGTGTTCAGTAACTTGCAAAATAGTCAAAAACCAATAGTTAAGAAATCATTATTAAATTGTGATGTAAAAAATCGTGATATGATATTTTTGCCATATCGCCACCCCAGGTGGAAGCCAGCGTGATTGGTCCTTTGTAATGTTTTTGGTCTGCTGAGACAGCAAGAGCTCCAGTGAGGGGAGAGGACAGCTGATGATTTTCTGTGTTGTTTCTTGTCTACATCTGTACATCTGGTATACCAAACTGTGCAGTAGAAGGTCAGCAGCAGCTTCTCATTCAGGTTCTTCCTCTGCATCCTCAGTAAGTGAAGATGTTGCTGTGCATTCTTTGTGATGGCTATGGTGTTTGCAGTCTATGTGAGGTCAGCTGAGATGATGGTGCCAAGGAATTTAAAAGTCTGGATCCACTCTTCAGGCTCCATTGGTGCAAAGGGGGTAGGGTCCACCCACGGTTTCCTGAAGTCAAGGATGATTTCCTTTGTTTTTGCAATGTCAGTGCCAGGTTGTGGACTGAGCACCACGCTGTTAGGTTCAGAATTTCATCCCGGTAGGTAGACTCATCTCCCCTTGAGATTGCCCCCTTCACTGTAGGGCTACCATGGGCTGTTGTGCTTGTAGAGGATGTATAGTT
Source organism: Caranx ignobilis (assembly GCA_021432705.1). Taxonomy (NCBI): domain Eukaryota; kingdom Metazoa; phylum Chordata; class Actinopteri; order Carangiformes; family Carangidae; genus Caranx; species Caranx ignobilis. The sequence goes on along the minus strand of MU269987.1, from coordinate 1,506,421 downwards.
GTGCACACACCTGTAGAGAGCTGGTGCTGGGGGTGATTGGTCGGGAAATCTATATCCATGAGCAGGTGAGTGAGGGGAGGCCCAGTTCAGTCAGTTTGCTGACCAGAATGTCTGGATAGATTGTGTTGAAGGCTGAGCTGTAATCAATGAAAGGCATTCTTGCATTGCTCCCCTAATGTTCCAGGTGGTTCAGTGCAGTGTTGTACTGTGGTTATGACATTCTCAGTTAAACTGTATCTGTCACTGAAGCCAGTGTTGCGTTTTTTGAGGGGTATGACCTGGTCCGGGGTTTCTGGTTTGGAAAGACTCAGGTGATTTTGTCCACTGTGTCATGATCAGTGCAGTACCTGATGTAGGACAGTGTCCTGTTCAGTGTTTGCAGCCAGGCCTTGGTGTTCAAATACATCCCAGTCAGTGCACGCAAAGATGCAAAGTGATGATACTTTTAATTAATTCAATAAATCAGTGTTTACCATCATGTTCTAATACTATAATAGTATAGATGATAGTGTAGATATCCCCTGGATAATGATGATGAGGTTTAGGGAGGTAAAGATTAATCGATAACAAGTGGAAACCATATCAGAGGGTTAGAAGGTTAGCTATGACTAAGATACCTCTTGGGAAGGTTTATCAAGCTGAAATATCATCTAAAATATAGGCTTTTTGAAGAGACCAAGCTAGAATTTGCCACTTTGGGTGGTAGAAATCAAATTCTTGTCTGGGCTCATGTTCTATTTTAAGGCACACAATCACCCCTCATAGTGAGATAATATGGGAAGGTTTTACATTTCCTGAATTGTTACAGTCCTGTGAGTATTTCAGTTCCTGTTATTTGTATCAGTGATGTTCCTACATGTCACAATGCTAAAATCAATCTACTGTTTAGGCAAAAAAATTGGGAAAAAAATAATTTTGTTTAGAGTTTGAAGAGCCCATGTGACCTTTATAATTTTTGGACAGGCCTGGAACTAGGTTTAAATGAAAGCTATGAATCTATCCTTTAAAATGCCACCAAACATGCCCTCATAAAAGATGAGTAAAGCTCTGAAAAATGAGCATAAAGTATGATATGCACCTGAGCCTGGAGGCCTATTTATCATAGGGGTGGTTAACTTCATGTGATGATAACTGGCACAAAGCTACCACTTAGGATGGGTTACCATACAAAATTATCATCTGTGGACATGTAACTTTTCAAAAAATGTTACTAGACTTGAGTGGTACCAAAATCTGGTCTGGCCCATGGACTAAGGGGAACACATGTAGGATGTGACAAACAATGCCTCATGAAGCAGAGTCAAAGAAGTCAAAATCAAAAGTAGTTTACAAACAGATACATTCATGCCATTCATTTCACTGTTCCACAAGACACAAGCACATTCAGTGAACACACTTTTACTATTATTTCTTGCACAACATCACGCAAATTTATCACATGAACCATCTGAAAGAATTTCAAGGAGGAAGGGCCCTCTATGAATGATTGTTCTGATTGTGTGTGTGTGTGTGTGTGTGTGTACAGCACATAGAGTGCAGTAATTTCACACTCCTTTGGCTCATGTGGAGTGGTAGCCTCTGATTGTCCACCCTCCCTCTGATCTAATGACTATTGATTATTAATTGACTCTTTCATGAGAAGTGAGCTCATCTGACTGGTTTATCAGTTTGAGTTCATATGAAAATCTGATTAACCTGATTCATGTGTTCATTTTTTTTATTGAAGTGCTCAGTGGATTGCTGCAGCTGAGCAGGAACACAGGAAAAACAAGAAGATTGTATCTTTTCACTGTCAAGTTTGATTGCTTTAGATTATGTATTTATTAGAAATTTAATTAGTTTTAATCCAATATATGATTTGTGCTGCTGATCCCGGAGCCTGGCCCAGGAGCTTCTCAGCATCAGCTGGTAAAATAATGATGAAAATGTGATTCTCAGCAAAACTGACCGTAACCCTAAAAAAAGCACCATCTTTAAATAAATAGTCTGCAGTGAAGCTTCATCCCGTTTAAAGCCCTGCTCTTCCCCAAAAATACTTTACACATGACTGCCCTTATTATGAGTCAGCATCTGCTACCTCACCCACTGCTGTATGTAGGGCTGAGGCAGGACAAACACATCTACTGTAAAGTTTTAGAACAGGTAACATACTTAGATGCTTTATTGAGGGAAATTCAGAAGGCTGTCATCTTTGAGCAACAAGGCAGGTGCAGTATGGGCTGACACAGTCACCCTTTAAAGAAACAGTTTCACTCACTCAGAAAATATTCTTGAATTCTCCACTGAGAAAAACTGAACAATAATAACAACTAGAAAATTGACATTAAGTGTGTGTGTGTGTGTGTGTGTGACTGTAATCACATAAAGTTACATGTTTGTCTGTGTGTGTGAGAGAAGAGTGTGCATGCATGTGTGTGCAGTCTCTGTTTGACAGAGACTTCATATAAATGTATGGGAGACAGGGCTCAGAAGTAGATTAACTGCAGAGATATCAGAGGAGTCCCTGATTAATGAATTGGTCTCAGCTGTGGCTCTGGCCTGAGGCTCAGAGGTTGCCACTGCAATTTTAGGGGGTTACCATGACGATAGGGGCACCTGAGACAGAAACGACGAGAGAGTTGATCCCTCGGCCCTGGTCTCACATTTGGGCTTATTCTGACTAATGGTAGCTCAAACCAGAAAAAGAAGCAGACCATGAGCGTCCAGAGGACTTCCTGAACATGTTGGTATGATTTGGTGTTTCTAGACTAAATATTTTAGAAACCTTTGCCAAAAACATGGGTCCCTTCCGTAAAACTAAAAGTCTCCAACAATCTTCTTATAGCTTCTGACAGAGGTCTTGTCTCTGTACTTGTTCTTCTGGACCTCAGTGCTGCATTTGATACCATCAATCACAGCATTTTGCTGCAGAGACTAGAACATGAAATTGGGATTAAAGGATCTGCTCCAAAATGGTTTGACTCATACTTATGTGACAGGTTTCAATTTGTTAATGTTAACAATGACCATTCGTAGTACAGCATAGTTATGTATGATGTGCCACAGGGTTCAGTTTTAGGGCCAGGTCTCTTCACTCTTTACATGCTTCCATTAGGGGATATAATCCCGAAGCACTCCATCAATTTCCACTGTTACGGTGATGATACTCAGCTCTACTTATCGATAGAGCCAGATGATAGAAGCCGCCTCATCAATCTGCAAGATTGGTTGAAAGACATCAAATCCTGGATGTCTTCAAACTGCCTACTACTTGTTAGGGAGAAATTCTGTGATGATGCAGGAAGAAGAAGCACCGGAGTCTTGGATGTCTTATACTGAAGAAGTTTAATAGACTTGATCGATCAAGGAGAACAGAAGTGTCACCGACACAACATGAGTGCGTGATGCCACCTCAATTCTGAGGGCCAAGCTGCAAAGTTCAGATTCATATACTAGGAAGGTGGACCGAGCCCCCCAAAGGGAGATGTGCTAACATTCCATTGGCTATTGGGCATAAACATTAAGATAAAGACTCACACCATCTAGGTGACGCGAGAACAACAACAGTCTCTCTCACTCAGAGTGTTATCTGGTGAAGGCGCCAGAGAAATGAACTTGGCCTTGGCATGCCCTAGGAGAGAGTACAGGTCAGATAAACTGTCTCTAGCAATATATCTAAAAGGAAACATCTAATTCTCAACTTTCACCTATAAATGAAGAGGGATTGACCTTTAACTACACAAACTATACGGGGAAGTGAAATTCTTCCCTAACAATCCCCTCTTATTGATCATAAGATCAATAGTCTACATTTTAGCACCTTAAGGGTGAGTTAAAGTCAAGCCGTCAGAATCAAAGAACATCACGCAATACAAGAGCATCAAAGAGATCAAACGTGAAATGTAAATCACAACATATGTAAACATACCAAGGAAATGCTTCAATAGCACTCAAGATAGTGTTGTAAAATCACATTTAAACAAACAGAATCATTTGCGTCAAACAGTGAGTCACCCCTCTTATATAGCATGTCCGCCTATCTAACATGTGACCCCGGGATCCGACCTTCCCGTCAACAAGGACCGCTGGAGGCAAACCCTCTATGGGATAAAGAACCCCTAAACACTGAAGTGTTCAAAGGCTCACGGTGGAAACCACAGTCACATGGGCCTACTCACAGGAGCCAAAAACCCCCCCTGTCATGGGCGAGAGGAGGGAAAAAGACACCTGCGCTAACTACACTAAGCATGGAGACAGACCAACGGTAAAAACCTCAATGTCAGGGAGGAAAACCCAAATAAGTCATGTCTCATCCAGATGATGTCATAGGGGCGATCCATCACTTACTTCAACACATGAACCAACAATAACAATAATAATTAAGTGTATGAAGATTATATAAGATGCAACTTAACTTACAGTTAATCAATGTCAGATTAAATTAATTAAAGAGAAAATGAAACTTTCAAACTGAAAACACAACAATACAATCACTGTTAAAATCATCATGTAAAAGTAACAGTCGACAGAGGAGTGATCTTCAACCCATGTGCTAAGCGCACAGTAGAGGGCCACCACCATGGAGAGGTTACTAGCACATACGATGCATGGTGGTATGGAATCCATCTCGGTGATTGCAGATTTTCTTCATCAAAACACCAAACCATGTATGGCAATACTTTATTACTCCAAATGTGTGATTAAACTATTGTGATTAAATGAGATGATCTGTGTAGAGTGTATTAAATCATTACACTAATTTTGATAACTCTCCTGTTAGATCCAAAAACTTTCCCTGTGGGATGAACTGCAGGTTTAGCAACATAACAACTACCAAAAACACATCTCTTAGTTGGGCATTGAAACACAACGGCGGTTGGAGATCGTCTGGATCGAAGATGAACAACAGTCTTTCTTTCTGTGTGATCCGTGGACGTCTCAGCATAGTCACTTGTGTCAAATGCAACATCTTTATTCAAATTTATGTCAGTGCGGAGTGCTGGAGGGTTCATCAGTTCATTCTCACCACAAGAGGTCCCTGCATCGTCTGCAGGATCTCTCAGCTGGGAGCTTCCCCTCTCAGTCAGCTCTGAATCAGTGTCGTTGGAGTATGGACCGTTTGTCACCTTACTCTGATTGTTCGCCATCTGTAACCAGAGCAAAAGAGATCCACACAAGACAACAACAAAGAGAATTGTTCCCCCGATCACTAGCCATGGCTCGCTGCTGCTGCGATCTCTGCTCTTGGAGCAAACCTGCACCTTGTAGCGTGCACCCATTCTGGTTTGCCCTCAACCTTTAGAGCTGTTCTCGTCCACAGCAACACCTGGTATGGTCCTTTCCACCTAGGAGACAAAGACACCTTTTCCAGAGATCTTATTAGTACAAAATCCCCCTCTCTAAAGGGGTGAATGGGCTCATCTGAAGGTCTCGGGAGTCTGTCAGCCACCTGTAAGTGATATTTTCTCAAAATTTCTGTTAGCTTTTTTACATAGTCAGACATGTACTCATCTGTCCAAATCAGAGTGGTTTTGCTTGATGTTAAAGGAGGACTTACACCTGTGGACATGGGTCGGCCCATCAACACTTCATGTGGGCTCAGCCCTGTTGTTGCATTCGGTGTACTCCTGATGGAGTACAATACCAAAGGCAGTGCGTCAGGCCATTTTAAACCCGTTGCCATCATTGTTTTTGTCAGTCTGTCTTTGATGGTTGAGTTCATTCTTTCCACTTGACCTGAACTTTGTGGATGATATGGAACATGTAGCTGCCAAGTGAACCCAAGAGCTTTTGAGAGAGCCTGTGTGATCTGTGAAACAAAGGCTGGACCTCTATCACTGTCAATTGCGCGTGGCACTCCAAATCTTGGAATGAGTTCCTTCAACAAACATTTTACAACAGTTCGCGCATCTTCTTTTCGTGTTGGATAGCATTCTACCCATTTAGAAAAACGGTCAGTGATCACAAGCAAGTGTTTGTAACCTTGACAGTTTGGCATATGTACAAAATCTATTTGCATATTTACAAAGGGACCTGATGGAGGCTCTAAATGGTCATGTCTTACAGTGCTGTTCATTTTTCTGTTCTGTTGACATATCATACAGCCATCTACAAGTGTTTGAGATACCTGTGTGATACCTGGAGCGAACCACTGCGAGCGTATGACATCATTCATCATCCCTCTTCCTACATGTGATGGGCCGTGTGCAACACGCGCAAGCACATGTAGGAGAGCACGAGGACAAACAGGTCGTCCATCAGGGTGGAGCCACAAGCCAGACTCCTTGTCAATAGCACAATCCTTAGCTAACCAAAGACTACGTTCTCTGTCATCGGCCTGACCCTGTAGGGCCACAACGTCATTAGTGAGAGGCAGTGAGATAGGCTCGCTAGGTTGAGCGGAAACACATTGGTGAACCAAAGAGGAAGAGGAAAGTGCAGCTTGTTTAGCTGAAGCATCAGCCCGTGCATTTCCTTGTGAGACAGGATCATTACTGTTCGTGTGTGCAGCACATTTCACAATAGCGAGTTTAGAGGGAAGCAAAATCGCATTCAGTAGGTCACTGATCAACATGTGATGTTGTAACGGTTTACCAGAAGATGTGACAAAACCACGCATTTTCCAAATTTGGCCAAAGTCATGAGCGACCCCGAAAGCGTATCTGGAATCGGTGTAAACAGTTGCCACTTTCCCGCTGGCGAGTACGCATGCTCTCGTGAGTGCGATCAGTTCCGCTGCTTGAGCAGAGGTGTGTTGTGGCAACGCATTAGCTTCCAGAACATCAAAATCAGTGACAACAGCATAGCCGGCCAAATGAACGTTATCAGATGGTCGGCTAGCAGAGCCGTCAGTGTAAAGAATCATGTCAGAATTTGGAATCGGAGTTTGCAGCAAATCTGGTCTGGGGGAGGTGCATTCACTAATCACAGCGTGACAATCGTGATCAGAAACGTCGTCAATCATTGGAAGAAACGTGGCGGGGTTTAAGGGTGGTGAGCGTCGCAAAGTGATGTTTGTGCTCGCAAGAATGATAGCTTCATAGCCAGAACGACGTGCAGCCGACAAATGTTGTGTTGCAGAAGTGGTCAAGATTGATACAACAGCATGAGATGCATAGACAACACAGTCATGAGCCAGAACAATGGAAGCAGATTTGTCAATCATTGCTGCAACCGCAGCCACTGATCTAAGGCAGGCAGGCATACCACGGACCACGGCATCCAAACGACACGAGTAATATGCAACGGGTCGGTAATGAGAACCATGCTTTTGCACAAGGGTGGCTGTGGCGTAGCCATCAAGTTCGTTCACATGGAGATGGAAAGGCTGCTGATAGTCAGGCAGTCCCAAAGCTGGAGCTGTGGTGAGGGCCTGTTTTAGGCTGTTGAAGGCTTGAAGCATTTCATCAGTCCACTGAATGCATGTGGGTGCAGTTTGCAGTGTAGCGGCTCTCAGAATAGAGTCCAAAGATGCATACTCAAAAATCCAATGTCTGCAGTAATTCGTCATGCCCAGGAAAGAAAGCATTTGCTTCTTTGTGGTGGGAGGAGGCATGTTTCTCAACAGCTTAACACGCTCAGGCGACAAGAGTCTTTCACCATTTCTCAGAACATGACCCAAGTAGGTGACCTCCGGTTTACAAAACTGCAACTTAGCCAAGGAGGCCCGATGTCCACATTCAGCAAGTCTCCTCAAAAGCAAGATGGAGTCAGTGCGACACGCCTCCTCAGATGGTGAGGCGACAAGAAGATCATCAGCATACTGCAAAAGTGTTGAGCCCCCGGCAATGTAAGGTCATCCAGATCTCTTTTCACCGCTGCCGCATAAACTGTGGGGCTCGAAACGAAACCCTGGGGTAACCGTTTCCATGTATACTGCCTGTCCTTGAACGTGAATGCAAACAGATACTGGCTGTCTGGATGCAAAGGAATTGAGAAAAAAGCTGAGCACAAATCAATGACTGTGTAGTGTGTGGAATTGCACGGCAATGACGTCAAAATGGAAACTGTGTCAGGAACTACAACAGCAGGAGGAATCACTATGTTATTGATAGCTTGAAGGTCTTGCACAAAACGCCATTCACCAGGACGATTAGGTTTTGGAATGGGCAACATAGGTGTGTTACATGGACTGGTGGTGGGAGTCAACACATCCTGATCCAAAAGAGACTGAATGACATGTTCAATTCCTGCAATGGCTTGTGGTGGTAACTTGTACTGTCTGATACGTGGCAATGATGCATTTGGTTTGAGTGTGACATGATGTGGTGGGGCAGAAAGTACCAAACCAACATGATTTTTATGCTTAGCCCACAAAATGGATGGAACCTCAGCGAGCTCTGAGGGAGGGCCATAGATTGGTGGAGGTGGTGGTTTATGCAAAACAAAAACACTGTGTGTCAGGTCAATGTGTTCAGTCCATGTTATCATGTACAATTCGTCACCCAAATATGTGATTGTTTGGGCTGGCAGAGTAGATACGGCTCGCCTCAAGGCCTGACACCGCGCCACCATGGCTCCAAGATGTTTTGGTTCACAGCCAGAAGATACTGCAACTGTGACATGGGGAGAAGAGAATTCAACATCAAACAATGCACTTTGACGACCAGAAAGTTGAATTGGAATTGCACATCCTTGTGGACCAACAAACAGACATTGCTCACTCACCAAACCCTGTTTTTGATTTATTACCGCGTCAGCTACCTGTTTATACTGCGCCGAAGGATTGAAGGCTGCTGTGCAGTGACACTGTAGCATAGGCTTCATGCCGGACATTAAAGCAGCACACGGAGGAGAGGTTTTCGCAATAGTTTGGATACTGGGCACTGTGAACATAGAGAGCAGATTGAAATTTGGCAGGTCCCAACAATACAAACAATCAGCTGCAGTTTTTAGAAATTGAAATTTATGTGGAGCTTTTTCATCAGGAAGACTCAGAAACAAACCATCAGGTGTACAGTGGATGGATGCATGCAACTTACAGAGCAAATCTCTTCCCATGAGATTTATGGGGCTTGAGTCAGAAATGAGAAATGAATGTGCCATATCATTACCTTCAACTGTGACATTTGTACATTTGGACATTGGCTCTTTCTGTGGAACACCTGAAACACCAACAGTTTTGACAAAGTTATTTGTGGGAACACACACATGTTCATCGGATTTTATGGTAGAAATAGTTGCACCACTATCAATCAGAATTTCAACAGTATTGCCATTAACCTGGACAGGCAAAAACGGGTCATCTCGTGGATTAGTGGAAATTTGAATAGTAGCCGCTTGCAACAGATAAGGTTGTTCAGATCCTGTTCCTCTTTGGCACCCCTATGTATGTTGATAAGGGGCACCGTATGCGCTGTCTGCAGGAGGAAAAGAAGGGGGAGGAGGGGGAGGAAGGGGAGGAGGGGGGGGGAGTGCTAGCCTATTTCCTTGTGGGGGACCCCAGCTTTGGCCATTCTGATTTTGATATGGAGGATAACCCCAAGCCTGGGCTTGGTATCGGTTTCGATTTCTACGGCGTTTGTTTCTACATTCATGGGCCCAATGCCCTGATTTTCCACAGTTCCGGCAGTTACCTTTCACAAACCCTCTCCCTTGGTCATTCAGCTGAGTTTGCTGAACCATCTGCTTTGAGGGAGGCTTCGTCATAACAAACACACCATTCCTCTGCATTCCAATCAGGTTAGCGACAGTTGTTTTCCAATCAAATGTGGACCAAGCTGGATGTGCCACCTTGTAAGATGCAGCAAACTGCGGTTTCATGTTGTCCATCAGAGTGGAGATGCAAAATTGTTGCATCTCTTCTCGCGGTATCGAAGAGTTCAAATCCCATTGTTTTGTGAATCTTTGAATGTAGTCAGGCACTAATTCATCATCTCCCTGAATACAATGCACCACTGCTGAGAAATCAAGCTTCTGACGTGCACATTTATCAATTGCAATTTTTGCAGATTCATTTAACCATGCGCTCAGTGGTCTGGCCCTAGGCCACATTCCTCCAGGGTCAGGAGATGGAAAACAAACTCATCCGCACACATCGACCAATTTTCACCATATGAATATGCCAACAGCTCTTGAACATCAGGTATCAGACAATCATATATATTGCACACTCGTTTCAGCCACGCAAGATATGGGCCAGGTTGTGAGATTGGGTTGGGGGCAGCATTGATCACATCCAAAATTTCACGAGGAGTCCATGGTTTGCAAATAGGGGTGTCACCTAGCATTATTTTAGGGGCACTGAAGTGTGCTCTAGAGGCACGTCCGCGTCCCCGTGCCACAACTTTCCCTGTTCTGTTTGCTTCCTTCGACTGTGACCGTGTACACCTAGATTTGTCTGTGTCTGTGAGGAAGCTCACCCCTTTTGGTCTGACATCTTTCTCAGTCAATGTGGAGTCAGTTGGGTCAAAGTCTTGGTCGGAGTCATCTGATTCGTCTCCTGAGCAACTGCTACTACCCTCTGTTGTGTTTCTCAAGTTCCATCTATGCCTTGTCAAGTGAAATTTTTGTTCCTCTGACTGTTTGGAGCTAGTTGGGTGTGTGTCAGATAGGTCCTCTTTATTATCTGTCCCTGCTGATGGTCTGTGTGCAGTCTGTGTTGATATTTTGCTTTTCTTCTCACCCTGTGTGTGTGTGCCTGCTCTGGCGTGAGTGTCTGCGCTAGTGTGTGCCTCTGCTGAGCTGCCTCTTGCTGCCTGTTCTCTCTGTCTGTTTAAGTGAATCAGTGCAGCAGCATGCAAAATCAGGTCATCATCGTTATTTTCAATACGTTGTGGGAGCTCTGTGGAGACCCCCAGCTTAGGGCAGTTCATAGCAGCACGCTCCAGTTCAGACACTCCACACTCATTCAGCACTTTTCGAAAATCTTGAGGTGAAACCGGTTGTCTAGCCTGTCGTTTCACCCATCCATAGAACATTGCTTTCGCACACGCTTTCACATCATCTGCATGTTTCGCTTTGATTCTTGTCATTTCAGCCGCTCTTGTTTGTAAACCAACTTCCAGTTCAGGCATCATAGACACATTCACACGTTCAACAGTTTGCTCAATCACACTTCTCAGTTCATCTGAAATCTTCTCTTCTTTACACACATCCATTCCATTCCTCTGATTTGCCACACTCATCCACATCTGTACACACTCTTTCATGTATGGATAGCTCCATACTGAATTGCCCACGGCGGGGTCCATGTTCATTTTGATCACTTTCAATTTATCTGTTTCAAACGAACCAGCCATGGGCCACTCTCCATGTGTCCAGTCTTGCATGAGGTTAGTGAATGGATACACGTATTTCCAACCTTTTAAACGACCAACTACGCCAGCTGGTGTTCTCGAGGAGAATATTCTTTGGAGGTGTTCTGGTTGCATACAACCTACACCATGTGCCTCTACATCAGTTCGATTAGAGTTGGAGTGTGGTGTATTTGTGTCATTCTGTCTATTAGATGTGTGTGCCAATTTGGTGTGAGAATTTGTTTCACTCCCTGTTTTGGACAGATGACCTCCCATTGTGACTTCTAACAAATACACTCATACAACATACAACATACAAGAACGACAAACATACAAAAAACAACTTCAGAAGCATACAGTCTCCGGGCTTACACAAATTTACAGTGATGTTGGTGTGAAGGGACTGACGGTTTCTCCGTCCTGTGTATACACTATTTATTTGCGCCTCTTGCCTCCGGGCTTATCTTCCGGGGCGATTATGTTTCTCGTCGGACACAGAGTGAGTGGTCCTGGATTTAGACCTCGGCGAAGTAGACCTTATTTCATTCTACCCCGAAAAATTTCTTTTTCTATAGCCAGAGATCGCACCTCGGTCCCTCTGTGTCGGGCCTGGTTTTTCAACCGCACCCAGAAACGGTCGCAGTAACCATCCAGTGGCTCTGCTGGTGATATAGCTCACCTCACGCTCTTCCTCACACCCCACATGCACTTGCGAAATTGGTCTAATTTCACTCTAAATTAAAGCATTTCTCTTACACAGAATTAATAATAAAATTAATACATCACTTCAATAGAATGGCAAATGTTTAGTCTCCCATTTTAACATTATAGTTCATGATCTCGTCAAACTCAGACAAGGTAAGGCATGATATATAAAATTATACATATGCACTTACCGAGTCGTTGTTCTGTTGAGATCCTGTTCGTGACGCCAATTGTTAGGGAGAAATTCTGTGATGATGCAGGAAGAAGAAGCACCGGAGTCTTGGATGTCTTATACTGAAGAAGTTTAATAGACTTGATCGATCAAGGAGAACAGAAGTGTCACCGACACAACATGAGTGCGTGATGCCACCTCAATTCTGAGGGCCAAGCTGCAAAGTTCAGATTCATATACTAGGAAGGTGGACCGAGCCCCCCAAAGGGAGATGTGCTAACATTCCATTGGCTATTGGGCATAAACATTAAGATAAAGACTCACACCATCTAGGTGACGCGAGAACAACAACAGTCTCTCTCACTCAGAGTGTTATCTGGTGAAGGCGCCAGAGAAATGAACTTGGCCTTGGCATGCCCTAGGAGAGAGTACAGGTCAGATAAACTGTCTCTAGCAATATATCTAAAAGGAAACATCTAATTCTCAACTTTCACCTATAAATGAAGAGGGATTGACCTTTAACTACACAAACTATACGGGGAAGTGAAATTCTTCCCTAACACTACTGAACTCTGACAAAATAGAGGTTATTGTGATTGGACCTGTCCATCGCAGGGACACATTCTCACATCAGACTGCTACTCTGGATGGCATCACCCTGACCTCAAATACAATGGCGAAGAACCTTGGAGTCATTTTTGACCAGGATCTTTCCTTCAGCTCTCACATAAAGCATGTGACTAGGACTGCCTTCTTTCACCTGTGCAGTATAGCTAAGATCAGGAATATCCTCTCCCAGAGTGATGCTGAGAAACTGGTCCATGCATTTATCACTTTTAGGCTGGACTACTGTAACTCTCTCTTGTCAGGATGTCCAACAAACTCTCTAAAGAGTCTCCAGCGGATCCAGAATGCTGCAGCGAGGGTACTGACAAGAGTTAGTAAGAGAGAGCACATCTCTCCCATTCTAGCTTCTCTCCATTGGCTTCCTGTAGGATATAGAATAGACTTCAAGATCCTTCTACTTACTTACAAGGCTCTTAATGACAAAGCTCCATCTTATCTGAAAGACCTCATTATTCCATACTGTCCAACCAGAGCACTTCGCTCCCAGAATGCAGGTCTGTTAGTGACCCCCAGTATCTCTAAAAACAGACTGGGAGGTAGAGCCTTCAGTTACCAGGCTCCAGAGACTCTTTCTACATTTAAGTCCAGACTTAAGACCTTCCTCTACAACAGAGCTTTTAGTTAGGGCTGGCTCAGGTAGTCCTGATCCATTTTATAGCTATAGACTTAAACTGCTGGGGGACACATCAGGTTACACGGAGCCCTATCCTTCCTCTCCCCCTCTCCTCTCGCACAATTTGAACTGTCATTATTTGTTGCACTTTTTAGTCTGGCCTTGGTTCCTCGCACTCTCTGTATTTCCACAGATCTCTTCAGAGCTCCATCCCCCTGCACCAACCAACTAACCGCCGCCTCAATCTCTTCCATCACCTCCATCACCTTCTTTCTCCTGCTGTTAAACCGGCCTGCACTCCCTGCTCACGACCCAGTCTGCCGTCCAGTAGTCCCATTAAACTGGCCTTCCCTCCCTGCCCACCAGGAGCTGCCTTCATCATTTTTTGTTAACTGACTAATTCCATTTCCATGTTTTCCATATTCCATGTTGTAAATTGTTTTCTTGTCTGTATACAACATCTATTGCACGTCTGCCCGTCCTGGGTGAGGGATCCCTCCTCTGTTGCTCACCCTGAGGTTTCTCCATTTTTTTCCCTTAAAAGGGGTTTTCTTGGGAGTTTTTCCTCAGTTGATGCTGTTGCGACAAACGGTTTGTAAAAATGGGCTATACAAATAAAATTGCCTTACCTTGCCTTACCTTGCCTTGCCTTGCCTTGCCTTGCCTTGCTGAGACAGAGGCAGGTTTGAAATTTCCCCCAACTTGTCTGTCTGAAAAATGACATTTAAATGTCAGAATCTTGAGAATGTTTGGTGGCTGGTAAAAATATATTCAACATTGAATACAACTGATGAATATCTATGATCATGTTCATGTCTCACACTCTCACCCACTGGTCTCAAAGCAGAGGCAGCAGAACCTATGTGACATGGTTACAGGAAAGTAACTACGTCACTGTCTGTCTCTAGAACAGTGTTGTGAAGTTTACTGAAGTGAGATGTTGGAAAGAACAGTCCAGTGAAGTAAAATACAATGAAGTACAATACTATGCTGTGAAGAAAAGTATAATACAGTGTACAGTACAGTGCTGTGCAAAAGAAATACAATTTGTGAGATAGTCAGTAAACTGGAACAAGGCAAGTGCATGTACCTATGTGAGACATATTGAGAAGAGGTACAGTGATATGTGACAGTGAAGCTTGTCAGTAGAAACACCACATTGCATGGATTGTTTGTGGATAATTCAAACCACCATCGGCACCTGACTAATGCATCATGGTGAATTAATCAGATGTCAAATTTCTGCTGAGGTGGCACCTCACCACTTGAAGCCAAATTTTCTGCTTTATCATATTAAATGCTACAATGTGACATTGTTGAGAAGCAGCAGTGTAGTAGTTCACATGTTTCCACACTGAGTGTAAAACAGTAACAGCTGGTGACTCTTCAGGGCTCAGAGGGATGAAGAAGCATCATTAGAGAGTCAGCTGTTCTCTGAAGAAAAAAATCCAATCCCGATGGCCTGTTTTATCTAGTGGAAGGTGACACCACAATATTTTCATCCTGGTCCCTCCTCATCTCCTCCCTCTCCTCACAGTATCATTTTACTTCTCGTCTATCTGTTACTCTCACATCTTTACTCCTTCTCTTCCCTTATCTTGTTTCCTTAACTGATTCCCAGCCCCTCTCCTCTTACTTCCTCTTTTTTTTTTTTTTTTTTTTTTACTTTTTTCTCTGCACCAGTAACAGTCAGTATTTCCAACTGTGACTTATTCAGATGTTGCACATGCACAAGGCTAACCTGGCAGAGAAGAACCTCACAGTACATTTATGATGGACATGATCTGTCAGTATTAATACTGGCTGTCTGTAATTGCTCTAAAGAGAGTGTGGCCCAGTGTTAATTTAAACCTTCTACACAGATAGGTTAAAATGTCTGCTAGGCATGAACAGGAGAAAGAAACTTAACAGAACTTTAACACTTAAGAACTTTAACACTGACTGGAGAGTTTGGAGCTGCTGCATGTCTCTCTCTCTCTCTCTCTCTTTCTCTGTGTCTCTGTGTGTGTGTGTGTTAGGGTCAGGCCTTAAGACCGAAAGAAAGGTCACTGTTGAAATGCCAGCAGCCATCACAATCTGTCTCTATGTCTTCATGTCCTCTCCTCTCTGCTGTCTGATGCAGTGTGTTTTGGGCCAAATAGTGTGAAATGATTGACATGAGAGAAACCTTCAGTGCAGTGGAGAACATTTGTGTCTTCAATCAAAATCCAAACAACAAGTTCTAGCTCTGATACAACCCCACAGCAGGAGGTGATTCTTTAATATTTTTTTTTATATCTGTGATCATATAATGTGAAGGTGAACTGGTCTTTACCATTGTTAACCACTATCATTTATATTACGACTACCAACCGTAAGTGCTGCAGTTTTGCAACTTTCACCAAAATGTAGCCCCAATACTGCAGAAACTTTTGTCCATTCAAACGCAGTACAAATGAAGTCCATCACTCTGTTTTTTCCAAAAACTGTAAAACTTATTAAACTTTTATTGTCCCACAGTTTTTGCTCAATTGACACCAAATTTGCTGCACTGCATCTTCAGACCGTCCTCCACCAGGATTTTTGATGTTTGAAAAACTGAGCCTACAGTGCATGAAAATGTTTGACTGTTAACAGCACTGTAAACATGTACCAGCCAATTCTTGATAAATACATTTTCAATCTTCCTGAAAAAATGACAATATTTTGGAGTCATGGCTGATGAAGTTTGGAAAATATCAGAATTTTATCTCAAAAACTGAATTTTTGAACACATGTTCAAAAATTGAATTCTGCTGTCATGGGAACAACTGCAGTCAATGGAAGAATGGTGTTTTTAAACATCAGACTTTCTCTTATGAAGCAAAACACTTATCGTTAAAAACAAATCACCAACATTTCCATGCTGTCAAGATACAATTTATGTTTTATCAGATTTTTGTCTTGATAACAGAAGTTTTGACATTTTAACAATTTTTGAAATAGGGTTACCTTGACAACTGCTGCCTGGCTGGTGACTGCCTGAGTCCATTTGCGAAGCCACACAGCAGGGCTCCTCTAGCCGATTACCTCAATGAGTTAGGACATGGTTCTTGGTGTCAGAGGTTGCGAGTTCAAGCCTCAGCTAAGGTTGCATGGACATTGTAATGCTGATGTTCTTGTTGTCACTATTTCTCCCTATTTTGTCTTGTTCCTCAAAATTGCCTAAATTTGTCCAACATTGCCTGGCCATTTAATTGGTCTTGTTTTTTGGCAGTAAACTGCAGTGAATCTTGGGATTGCATCTTATGTACCTCAGGAGAAGACTGACATTTCTTGGCCTACTGTCAGCTATGACACAACCAGTCTCCAAATGCATCCTTTAAAGTGTGAAGCCCCTGAATTGGAACCCATTAACACATGCCTGAACACGTTCAAAGAATGATCATTCATGAACTCGATCATATTTTGGGCGAATGTGAACTGAAACTACTGTATTTCTGCTTGATGGACGTTGTTGTTCATTCAGGCTTTTGTGAACAGTTCTCTATCACAGTATATTTTCATTCAGATGTGCCAGATTTCCATAGAACCTTCCAGGCGAAAACCCAGCTAAAAGACACTGTATACAGGCCTTAATGTAGTAGAAAAACCACCCATCTGGCAACACCAGCCACCAAAGTGTCACGCTGCCATCGGCACATCTCCTGGACTTTGTTGTTAACAGTATATACTGCAGTTTAGAATGGTCTCCTTGAGGGCTTTACTATTTTAACTTGTAATTTGTATGTAGAACCTGGGCCTGGTATATTTTTCCAGAATTACTTTCTTTAGGTTCCTTTTTAGGGTGGACTGAAATGGAATTTGATTCCTGTTTTTGTTTTTTTGTTTTCAGAATTCCTCATTAAAAAAGACCATTCAAGCAGCATGTTCCTCATGTTTTTGAGAATATAGTGTAGTGTCAAAATTGGATACAAAGATGAAATCCGACACATAGTCTCAGTGTTAAAACTGATAAAAATAATTGCTGTCTGTGGTTCTATATGGGCTGTGCAATCATTTTGAAAAAATAATAGCTCACAGCAACATACTGAAAAAACAAACAAAAAAGAACTAAGAACGAGTTCAGTTTTGGAACCGTGAACTTAGTTCAAAATTTTAAAATGAACTGAACTAGTTCATTTTAAAATTTGTGAACTAGTTCAAGTAGAAAAGTGAACTTTCCCAACACTGTAGTCGCTACACTTTAGGAACTGAAAACTAATTTGATAGATACATCAGAAGAGTAAAAGAAAAATCATTGGTTAATATAGTGTGGGAAATCATTTTGCAGTCAGTGACTTAAATTCTCACAGGTCTCACAGACATGAGCAGAGGGGCAGTGGTTAGCACTCTTAGTCACCTCTCATTTCATTGGTCATCATTTTCTACACCGACAGATGACAGACAACTCCACCTCAATATAAAAACCTGGAAGTAACACACTTTTGACCCCTTAAACTTTGGTCACTGTGTGTTAGAGGGGCTCCCAAGTCAGCTGATTACTAAGTTATACCAACATTCCAAAATATGGAATTTTCTAGACAAATCAACCACTGGATAGATTCATGTGTTTTTTTCCCCCTGTACAATTTTAGGAAAGCCTAGGATCAGATCAAACTGACTTGACTTGTGTAACACACACTATAGGAGGATTACCTTTGTAAACTGTGGCTACATTTGACATTAGCATGTTAGCAATGTTATGGTGAGCAGGCTAACATTGGCATTTAACTCAAACATTTTTCAGTTTTTGTTAATATGTAAATAATGACACGCCATCACATCTATGAGTTCATAAAGTAATGTGTAGCCATGTTTTCAAAAGTTAAGCACAATGCAGATTGAGGTCACATGGGTCTTAGGCTATTATAGACATATTCAAACAATATTAAGCAATACAATTAAAACAAGTCTGGTGTGTAATGGGTTAAAAGAAAAATACTGAATCAAAGTATTGTGTAAATATTTAGGTTCTCTATGAATTATCATATGTAGCAGCTGACTACAGAAGACTAATGTAACTCACCAGAGCTGCATCATTAAACTAGGAGGGAAATGTGTTTTAATGTTTTCATGTCTCTGTGGAGACATTGTCAGTTTGTGTGTTTACAGCCTGACTCTTCACGCCCCTGCTGCCCTGACAGTATCCTCTCTCTCTGCCTCCATCAGGACGCAGGGCTCCGCCTCGGATGCTGCTGCTGCTGCTACACTCATCTGATTACCGCGATACAAGAGCTGCGTCTCCTTAAAGCGACACTGGAGCTTAATTAATGAGACTGCCGAGTGGAGAGGAGAGAGGGGCGACGAGGATGCAGATGAAGAGAGGGATCAGCATCCGCCAACCGCCTCAGTCTTCTCCCCGCCGCCTCATTTCGGCTTGAGGTTATGAAACCGGCTGCAATCTGATCCTGAATGCCTGCAGAAAAACCTCCAAGATCCCCCACCCTCGTCCCTCCTCCGCTCTCCATCCCGGATACATGGACTGTCCGTGCGTCACACTCGTGCTTCCTGCGTCTTTTTCTCCGCAGCCGCGTCGTTACCTTCGCTCATGTTGGGTTATTAAAAACTATACACTTCATCCACACATGGACTCTGTAGCCCTCATGACCTCTGGTCAAGGCGTCAATAAATCCGCGGTCGGTGCGTCCTTTTTCGGCTTCTCGGCCTTTTGCAGTTCTGCGCTTGCCGCTGATGCGTTTCCGCTGCCGCTCAGTCGATTATACTAGGTATAGGATAACGTCCGAGCGACGCCGCATTTGCGTCTCCTCCCTACATGGACTCTACGTGAAGCGCGCGTCGTCTCTGCATCTCTGCCTTCGCTTTGCCGCTGATGCGGTGCGCCTGGGTGCTCTCTGTCTCCTCTTCTTGGCCGCTCAGTGATCCTCTGGGCCAGGGGACTGCATCCCGCAGAGAGGCAGGATGGTGCGGATCGCCAGCGCGCTGGGGCTCGTCATGTTCAGCGTGGCGCTGCTCATCCTGTCCCTCATCAGCTACGTGTCCATCAAGAAGGACTTCCTGCTCAGCACCCCTAGATATGGACCTAATGGAGGACCCAGGATGTACATGTTTCACGCAGGGTTTCGGTGAGTACATGGCTGGGCTGTAAATGCTGAGTGTTTGGATTTTACTGTTTATGTGCTGACATGGTAGAACTGCATTTAACCTATTGATGCAGCATTTCCTCTAACAGAGTATTTCTGGATTGGGCTCTGAGTAAATTATCCTTGCAATGGTCACATTGTTCTTCAGAAATGGAGCCTCAACATAAGAGAAACACATGCTGTTTCCAAGAAACCCCGAAGGATGTGGCCCTGTGCTGACTGGACTCAACTGAAGGCCTCTGTGCTGTGTGAGGCCTCACGGCTCACAATGCAGCTATGGTTACATGCACATTACATTTCTGTCAGTGAATAGATAAGACAAAGGAGCCACTGTAGATTTTTTTTTCTCTAATGCTCTATTGCTGAGAGCAGTAACAAATGAGGGGGTTCATAGATGGGAAGCAACCCAATATAGGAGGGGGACCCCATGAAAACATACAGACATAGGAGTGCAGGAGCTGAATGCATTTAAATGTATTAACTGATTTTATGTGATGGCACAATATTTGACTGTTACACTACTACTCCCTTCTTTTACCAATACTAAACCAATCTGCCAATACTAAACTAGAATTCTCCCTCCCTCTACCAGTACAGTACCACTTTTGGTATTGGTACTGTTGGTGTTACTTTTCCTACCACTGTTGTATATATAGGATTTACATGTATTTGGGAATTGGGAGTATTTGGTGTTACACATGGTGACAGATCGGTGACAATCAGATAAGCCAAAGTAAACCTCTGTGCTGCTAAATTAACAGCTTCCTCTACCAGCCCTTAGTTTGAATGGGACACAGGATTTTCAGATTTTTTCCTTATTGAAGAATGAAGTCATTTCACTTATTTTCTTTTCTTTCTTTTTTTTTTTCAGCAATATCAATACTAGAGACAAATACTTTTGTGTCAGTGGTGGGTGATACTGAGTGGCTGGGCTCGGTTTTAATAAGGAAGCAACTTTGCCTTAATGAAGTAAATCTGTAATGTGGCACATCTCAGTGTGTTTTACGGCCAGTGTGAATGTGTGTCAGCCTGAAGGAAAACAGGGCATCTGTCACTTAATCCCACAGCTGTGAACCAAAACAGCTCATTCACTCACAGCTCTTCTGTCTCTCTTTTAGTCACTTTGCCAAGTTGTTTTCTGTTTGTTGTGATGCCATTTGTAGGAGGTCAAGATGATGGAAGATGATGATTTAAGATTGATCACAGTGGCTCAAGTTGTTTTCGGGAGGGATAAATGGGTGGGATTCACTCATTTTGTGAATAGATTTCACAGGGGAGCATTGACACTGACTCAGACTGTGCAGAACCTGTGGATACCTGAAGTCTGGGTTCTGTTTCCAAGTTCAGTGCTCATTCTAAGCAGGTGTGGAGTTTTCTGTGTGAAGTTGGCAGCTAGATGGTAGCTTCTGAGCTACAAGATCTGTGATGTGAATAATGGATCATTATGAACAGAATAGAATGAAAATGAAAAAAATGAATAGAATGAAAAAAACCTTTAAGGCCTGTTCATACTCCACAAGAAGAAAGAGTTTTGTTCTCGCTCCCAGGGCAGCCCTGACCTGGGAGTTTTTTCGCATCTTGTTCTCGACACATCAGCTGGGCAGAACTTTTTTCTCCTATGGTGGCCGACAACTATTGTGTGATTGGTCAGAAATTGGAAGTGGGCGTGGTTAACTGGGACTGGCGTGGAAATCTCAGGAATGGATAGTTTTGAGGATCAGCTGGCCGAGGCAGTGAGGAAATATGAACATCTATACCGCTCACGATATTTTGCCCATGATAATGATAATATCACGATACAGCGATAATCGATATATTGCAAGAAGTTTCATCCATGATACATCACGATATTTGTGTCACCGAAGAAATTCTGAATTTACTGACCGCGCTGAATCCATTTCACATGAATTACAAAACATTGTCAATTAAGGGTGCACTGATTTTGCAATTGCAAAAGAAAATTTGGAATTTTCTGGCCGATCATGGTCACTGATTTTTAAAAAGCCTGACCTGCGGATTCTGATTTTGTCCAATACCAAGTTTTATATAACCAACAGCATACACCTTCAACATTGGAATCTTATTTTACTGAAAAACAATATCCGTGAATCAATACAATCCAGTCTTTTGTTTTAACTGCACATGAGGTAGTTCTCTCAAATATAAATGAAAATGATATTCAAAATAATGATGTAGGTATTTATGTGTCAGTCTAAACAGATAGATAGAGCGCGAGAGAGGGATGAACACGCACACAGCTGAGGGGCAGAAGCGCTTATCGACTGGCGCGGAGAAATACGCGTCTGTTGTGAACGGAAGGGCTCTGGCTCGTATGCAATTTTAGTTGCGTGGCGCTTAGCAGCGCTTCCGCATCCTGGCGTCAGCCCTCTCTCACAGCGGAGCAGAGGGGGACAGTGGCTGACTTTCAGACCTTTGCGGAGGTAGATGAGATTGGTTTCACATAAAAGAATCGCCAGCCGCCGATCCCGCAAAATTAAGGAAATCGGCGCCGATCAATCGGTGCACCCCTATTGTCAATCAAATTCCCATGAATGACAGCCAAGTAAAACAAAGTGTATACTGCACACAGTGGCTCTTTTTAACACACAATTTCCAATGTTTCCAATATGTTTTGCTATTCCTCCGCCCTGCGCCATTTTCTTCTTCTTCTTCTTTTTACGATTTCCGGCAGGCTGTGCTGCGTCATTTCCTTTCAAAGAGTACTCTACCTCTGCACCCACTCTTATTCATGGTAAGCGCCATCATGTGGAGGCTTGAATCAAAATTCTAGCAGGGTTTTGTGAGAGAATCTGTTTAGAACGGCTGTATTATTGTTTAAATATCGATATTAGGCACTAGTCTATCGATAACGTACCACAAGACGAAAATATTGCGATATATCGTTGTATCGATGTTTTGGCACACCCCTACTGTAAAGCATATTAAGACAACTACCAGAAGCTAATATTCACAGTGTGACCACTAATCTCTCCTGGGTAGAGATCAGCATACTGTGTGTGTGGATGCATCCTGAAATATGAAAAGTTTCTCTCGTCGTCCATCTCCCGCATCTATTGAACCAAGACACTGCTCGCCTGCTCAACTCGGGTCGTATCGAGTGGTCGAACATGCCACCTACATTCACTCTTTTATCTCCTCGGAAATCACGGACAGTATCAACAGCCAAACAGCGGACAGTATCCACTTCAGACATATTGTTCTCCTGCTTCATCAACTCAAAACTACCATCTCTGTCATACCGTCTGTCGCTGTATTGTTGCCTTTGTTTTTTTTTAATTTAACAACCGTTACCACCGTTACGCGCGATGTGTACTGCAGTGGGCGGGCCCTATGAGGACGAGGAGACTTCTGCACATGAGTTTCTTGTGAAGTATGAAATGTCCTGATCAGAACGAACTTTGTTCTTGTTCTCACCACCTTGAGAAAACAAACAAATTTCTTTCTTCTTGTGGAGTATGAACAGACCTTAACACTTACAGGTATCATATAACCTTTGTAAGTGGTGTAGGTTCTTTTTTTATCCTTCTTGCTCCACTTTTTGCAACAGTTGACCTTAAGAAATATGGATGTATCATAATTAGTAGCTTTGCATTTTCTGAAGAAAATATTCCTGGTCCACAATTTTAAAGGGGAACTATGCAAGTCTGGTCAATTTTCCGCTGTTTTGCTAACCCTTCTGTGGGCCATGTGCATTTGTTTTTGATGAAGCTGGCGAAAAAAGCAATACATCCATATAACGTTATATAACATATACAATTTTACGACGTTTGTATTTGTGGAGTCTTAACTGTCATAAACAAAAGATTACGGGTTACGGAGTGCGTTTGTGTCGTGGTGTGCAGAGACAAGAGCTGGGACACCGGGTCGGCAGCCAAGTGCTGCACTAATGTTGCAAGGTTGGTTTTCAGCCCAGAGACGCCAGGTGGAGGGCAGAGCAGAGGCACGTGAAAATCCTGCATAGTTCCTCTTTGAAACCAGCAACTGTCAACATTTGAACTGATAATGTGCCTTTTTCACAGTTTCCTATTGAGGGAAATTATACTGAGAAGTGGTCAACCCCCAGCTAACATGGTTACCTAGCACCTATTAATGTTACTTGCAAAACTTGAAAAGCTGGTGATGCCCTGACTTTCTTTTTTACATGACATGAGGCTCCAGATATTCTCTGTACATTCAGCTTTAGGCATTCAAACATGCCTAAAATTGTCATGTTAGAAATACAGCACCTGGGAGAACACGTTAGAAATATCTAATATGACTTTGGTTGGGACAATTCCGTCTTCCCAAAATATTGGTACAATCCATACATAAAGCTACACACTTGGAATCAGGACATTATCAGCCTCCTGTTATTCAGCTAGACCTTGGATAGAACACCTCATAAAGACTGAAGAGAAGGCACCAATGGTGGAAAACACAAGCAAATGGCAGAATAGAGTGATGAAGGTGGGTGGGACTTCAACTCTGGACTAGTTTAATGTTAATGAGGCCGCGAATTTGACCGCTTCTAAAACAACTCTGGATGGAACAATATCTAGTGTGTGTGTGTGTGTGTGTGAAGTGTGTTTACCACATTTCCTCTGCTTGTTATTCTAGTCCAAACATTTGTGGACACTGGTCTGATCAGATACTTTTGAATGGGTTGTTGCGGGTCCACCACAGCAAAGCTCACTATAAAATCATTCTGTAAATCTTGATTGTCCAATATGTTTGAACAGGTCTGGAGTGTGATGCTAAAATAGCAGTCATGTGACAGTGGTTTTGGAGGCCAGTGAGCTGTCTTTGGCTCCGATTTACAGCACCAGAGCCGTATTCATTTTCCTCCTGCCTGTAATCATTTTCTTCTGGGCTCGCTGTCACCGCAGCCCAAGGTTACGCCTCAGAGGGTGTCTGACATGAGGAAGAGCAGCCTTTTGGAGAGAAAACACTCTGATTGTGGACACACCTGTATGTAGAAAGAGAGTTTATCATCAGGAATGTGGTGATCCAGGGAAGTTTTGTGATTTTGCTTTGTATGCCCGCAGCAAGTGGATGATGAGGAAGCATTGTAATGGTCTGTCTGTTCCATGATGGAATAACACATCTGAACAACTGCTGGCAAAGTTACAGTTAAACAGAGCAGATTCCAAATGGCAACGTCTTGACCCTTTCCACTAAGTTTTTATACAAATAGTTTGAAGTAAATGTGCCATTTTGAGTGTGTTTGTTTGTTTATGTTAGCACTGCAATAAACTGTCAAGGGTGAATACCACCCTCTGCCCAGTGTCAGCTGGCTCTCAAGATAAGCACTACAGAGGATGGATGGATGGATGGATGGATGGATGAACCCATACCAATGTTGATAGCCCAAATCCATCTTTAATTGTACCTAACAGTCAAAATGTTTGTCTTTTTATTTTGTCATTACCTTGTAATTGTAACAAAATGACATCCAGTTTGAAATGCGTTTTACATCTGCATGCCAGGTCTTAGTTTCTGTCTCTTGAATGTCATTTTAATGTAACTGATGAAGATAAGAGTTTATGTTTTTTTTCACATCCCCGCTGCAGTGAGAGGCCACCTCGCAAACCAGACCTGAGGTGAATACAGAGCGCTGACATTTTGATGATATACACAATGATGTACTTTGTCTTTCTGTCTTTTTGTTTCAAAATTTAAATGTTTCCACAGTTTGTCTGTCTGACTATCTATCTATCTATCTATCTATCTATCTATCTATCTATCTATCTATCTATCTATCTATCTATCTATCTGTCTGTCTGTCTGTCTGTTTGTCTGTCTGTCTATCTGTCTGTCTGTCTGTCTATTTATCTATCTATTGAGCAACAAGTATAGTTTCAGCTGTTGACCATTTGAAGTGTAGAAGTTGTTGACCTTTATAGAGGCCATACCTTCTTCAGTCCTATCTGTAAAATTAGCATCAGCTTCTCCTTCAGCTTTTTATTTTAGCCGACAGGAGACTTTCAGCCACTGAGCTGTTTGGGCTGCTAACACAATCCAAGGAAACAGCAAGTCTAATTTTCTTGAAGCCTACTGAATGGTGTGGTGCTTGATTCAAAACAGCATGAAATAAAACTTCAATTGACCAATTAGTTCTGTTAAATAAACAGACATTTTAAGACTTTCAGGTGTCAATTTCCTATGCTGTTAAAGGCCCTATTCCTTGATCCTGCCAGGAAACACTGAGAAATCCTGATACCAAATGAGATGCTTACTCAGCATCACTATATCCATATTTTAGTCATTGTTGTCTATTGGTAAAATTCTAAGGACTAGTTCATGCTGATCCTGATCTAGTGCTGCACCTCTCTGGGTGAGTCTCACCGTCTACAAACATAGTAGACACCACAGCAGTAAATAAGGCTGCTGCAGGTATGACTGCTGTCAGATCCAGGTCAAACAGTATTTATTAATGGTTTTTAGGGTTTGTCTGGGCCTGGCTGGGCACCAGTCTGGGCTGGGGTTTGCCATACAGGACAGTATGAAAAGTTAGTGAATGTGTGGATGATGTTTGATTTCACTGTCTGAACTGTCCTGATGCAGTAATCTCCACCTGCCTGGTTTTCCTTGCTGGATGAACCAAACTTGGTCACAAATACTATTTGACCAGCTGTGCCTGCTATAGCAGGGTCTTGATCTGAAATCTTGACATTTTAATGTTTAAAGGAGACAGAGAAACAGATGTTGTGTATTTCATAGAAATTGTTCATATGTGAACATTGGAACAAATTTACCTTGGGTATTAGGCCTACTCTTAATAAAACATGGCTGCTATTCAGAAATTCCAAATGGCCACCATTTCTGGCAAGGAAATACAGATTTTTATTTATTTTTTATTTTTTTGCATGACCAATATTTTCTTATATAATTGTTCTCAATATCAAGTATATTTTAACAATATAGATTTCAGCAAAAATATTGCCAAGAAACAACTGACCAAAAAACTTGCTAACCAGCTAACCTAATGCTAGAAAGTGGCCATTTTGAAATTTGGAATTTTAAAGTGGCTAATTTTTCAAATGGATGACACCACATACTACATATTTGAAAGATTATAGTAGTCATCTGATGTGCTTAGTGGGAAAGTTCCCAGATTAAACTCTCTCTCCTGATATTTTAGAAAGTCCCTCTGATCAGTCTTTTGCAGAGTCAGATGAGGAGATCATTTTATCTTTGTTTATTCAATCTAAGACATATTTAGCCTTCTGTGCACGGAACAGCTGAAGTGAGAAACAACTTTTCTATCTCCATCAGGCTAAAGAGAAAAGATGCACTGTGACATTGTGCTAGCTAACAGGTTAGTTTCACATTTGCCTGTACAGTTCCAGCTAGCCCTGCACAGACAGCATGAAACCCAGACACTCTGAATCAGTAGCTTTGTTATGTGGAGGAAAAATGAAAATACATACTCCCTGGATGATAGGCAAACTTCTGGTGTAAAGAGAAGGATACAAGGCACAAAAATGAAGTAACACAATGAACAAACTGATAGACAGGGGAATCTTTCCTGGAATCAAAGTCTATACAAAGCATCTCTCCAGATAAAGATGAGGCAGAAATCCATCGTCTTCTTTCATTTTACATGGTTTGTAACAACCTCAGTGGGAGATTCAGCTGTCTCTGTCTCCATCTTTGTGCCATGTAACTGAAATGTTATATGTGATGTTCATCCAGGGCATAAAGTGTGGTAATTCAGGATTTTTTAGGTAGCTAATGTTAGAGGTAGTACACAGTTCAGAGGTTGCACTGTAATGAGCATATCTTTTGAAACATTGTGTGCAGTCACTGAAGCAAGTTACTGATGAGCTAATAACACAAACAGCAGCCTCAACCACAACTTTTAAACTTTTTTTGGGCTTTTTCGCCTTTTTTATTTGATAGTACAGTATGAGAGAGACAGGAAATGGGGAGGATGACATGCAGGATGACATGCAGTAAAGGGCCGCCCAATGCGGGATTCGAACCGGGGCCGACTGCAGCGGGGACTATAGCCTCTGTATATGGGGCGCCTGCTCAACCCCCTACGCCACAAGGTGCCCCCTCAACTGCAACTTTTAACACGTTTTTCTACATCTGCCCAATAAACAAGATTAATTGATTAGAGCAAGGCCAATGGAAATTTTTCTCCACTTAGCTAAGAGCTAAAGTAGACTAAACATGTCCTGGGTTCTTCTTCTTTAGATTCAGATGATCATTTCTCATTTGATTCTGGGTAAAACATGGGCAAGAAAACACAAATACATTCAAAATGTCAAGATTTCCATGGAAAAAAAAGGACATTGAAAAGTTGGTTGGTTCATGGTTTGAGTCATTCTCAAGCTTTAATTTACTTAGACATAAGAAGGAAACAGAAAAGTTGAGGCATTTTGCACCACAAGAAAGTGTTCATCTTATCAAGTATCCTGACGCCATGTTCAGTGTATTACAAAAACAAAGAAACAAACAAAACAACAAAACACAATGTCCAGAAATACAGTAAACAATGCATCATTTGAGGTGAAATAATCACATTAAATTGAATGTGGATGAAGCAAAAAATGTGTCAATAACTTGCTAAGATGAACAGTGTTGCTGCAACACTTTGGCCTGATTGTTCATTTTCCCACAGTACACTGAGGTGATTTTTAAAGGAGATGCACGGCTGCAATTCTACAGTTACTGTGAGCTGATCTAACTGAAACTGACTGTTCAGTTTGAACTGCAGCTGGTTACTTAAAGGAACAAATCTGCTTAATGGCTCCCCAAACACTTGCATATTGCAATCAGCTTTTTTTGCAGGCATTTTAGCTTTGTGAGGAATGTGGTACTGGTGGAGAAAAAGACAACAGAGCCTAGTTAAAGCTCTTTAACAGTGCAATGCAGGTTATTATCATTCTTTTGGCCATTTGACAACATTGCTCCAACAAAGTCTGATCAGACAGTCAGACAGGTTTCAGACAATCCATTATTTTATAGAGAAAAGGCAAATTGCTTAAATATTATTCAACTCATTCCTAATTCATCTGTGACTCACTGTACTTACTGTGGGATGGACATTTTAAATTTCATCTGAAATTCAAACAAAACCCAGAAAGAAGATCAATCCACATGTGTCGGTTGCAGATTGACCAGTTGTAACAGTGAAAGAAAGTACTGAGATTACCCAAAGTGTCAAGTGCTCCTAATCACAGTTCATGCACATGACTCCACCTTCTTATATTACAAATCTAGTTTGAACCTTGTGTGCAACAGCCTCCAAATCAAGTGATTTAGATAATCTGGCTGAAGGCTTGTAACCTGTCTGATGATCTGAGTGCTCGTGTTTCCTTCCTCACCCTGAATGGTTTTCCAAGCTACTTAAAGACGATGCTTTTCAACAGACCTTGTTTTAGAAGAGCTAAAATGCTTCTTGAAACATTTTGAAGTGCAAGTGGATGAAGCTGGCCCTCTCCTAACACAGGAAACCTGGATTAACCTTCATGTCTTCTCCTGCTTTGTGCAGCTCCCAGCTGGCAATGAAGTATTTGGATCCAGCTTTCATCCCTCTGACCAATGCTCTCAGTGAGGACCTGCAGAACTCCTCTAAATGGAGGTACAACAGTACTGCTTTTATGCAGCAGAGGTGGGTTGTGCACACACACACACACACACACACACACACACACACACGGGCAGTTTCTGGTGTTTCCCGACAATCTTGAAAGCTCTGCATGCTTTTAGCACTTACAACAGTAGCTGCAAAAAAACCTTTCACTTTTCTATTTCTTGAGTGAGAAGCACTTTACCAGTGTCACAGTAACAAAAAGAAGGCAGATTTCACATGGAGCATTTATTATTTACAAAATAAATAAATAAATAATTTGATGTTGAAACAAGCTGGCTGTGGTTGTTGTTGGGGTTTTGTGGCATTATACTGAATCTAATTCCAGTGTTGAACTGGCTTATTGAAGGCCAATTTATATGGGTTCATGATTACAGATTAAAGTCATAAAGGACAGACACTCAGGGAGTAAACTGAGATTTTTTTTTCAATATGCAGAGAAGTTTTCTATAGAGTTTGGCAACAAAATTTCATGATCAGATGATCATTTCCGAAACCTGCTCCATGAACTTTAAAGCTGGGGTTGGTAATCCTGGAGAGCTAGCAAAATTTGAAAATTGCACCTCCTCTTAGTTCCACCCCCCTCCTCCCCCTCCCATCAGTGTGTACGTCCAAGCCACGCCCCCACAAACTGGAACGCGTACCACACGAACATGAGAAGCGGCAGGAGGAGCCTTTTTGTTAGCAGCCTTTTCAGCCTCCAGCTTTCTCTTCCTTGCCTTTTTCTCGGGGCGAGCCGTTACAAGTAACGCTGGAAGTAGTAACGGGGGCTGCATTTTCTCAGCCATTGAGCATGAAATCCGTTCTGCTGTAACTCTGTACGCTGATTTCTTCCGGCAACAGGGGGCGGATACAGAACTAGACATGAAGGCATCTGATGAGTTTTTGCTCTTCGCACCGAAGAGCGTGGATTGGTCGGACTTTTGTCAGTCCTGCAGCTGCCACAGAGGACTGATGATTTTCGTTCCTTTTTCTGATACATAATGTATTGATTACTCAGAAGGTAGAAGACCATTTCACCCAGTATAACAAAACATGTTTCTGAACAGGATTACCAACCCCAGCTTTAAGATCAGATGTTCTCAGACTAGCCTCACATCAGTCCAAGTTATTTTAAAGTTCAACTTAATCAAGTCCAAGTCAAGTGAGACAAGCTGAAGTCAAGGCTGTGCATCTTGCCGAAACGATTCTCAAGCCAAGTGTGCAGTCTACTGGAAAAGACTGATTTTACATCTTAATTCTGAAGTCAAGTCAAGGTCCAAGTCAAGTATCAAACTTTATCAAAGTGTGTCTGAAGGTGCTGAATGTGTCTGGTCAAAACATCAAACAGGATCTTAAGGCTATACCTCACAGGCAGTCCACTGATCCACTCTGGCTTCCCTGCTTGGGAATTGGAGGAGGAAGTGGAGGAGCACTTCCAACATCCTGAGCCTTGTCTTCATTACAGTGCAGGACAGAGGGTGGGGCAGAAAGAAGTCATTGGCAACTGCTAAAGAAACCAGTAGACCTAGACCTAGTCTACTTTAATTTCATTTGGTATTCTTTGCCAGTATTCTGATATGTTTGACAGTCGCAGTTGATTGTATGTACAGTAGTCTTTGCCAGGTCGTAGCCCCTTCTGCACTGCAGGTGCCACTGGATTTTGATGTGACATGAGGAGTCCTAAAAGAGTGGCCTTTTCATTTTAACTTTCTATTAAAATTCTGGTGGCTGCTTGTTATTTTTTGTCCCCAGTTTTCTGATTCTAATGCATTTTATTGTCATACAATCTGATTTGAAGGAGTTAAATGCCAGAATAATAGGACAGGACAACGGAAACATCAACATTCTGCTCCTTCATCATCCACAAATAATCTGCACACTAATAATGTTTAAAGTGGATTGAGGATTATATCATCATCATCATCATCATCATCATCATTATCATTGTTTATGATTACACTAAGTGACAATGCAGAACTGGTATAAACTGGTTTTATTGTGATTAGAACTCATCAGATCTGTTCACTGTTGGTCTTAAACCCTTTATCAGCTTTTTCCTCTAATCCACTGTTTGTCATTAAGGTAAATACACTTATCTTTCATATCCAGGACAGTGCCTGTAAGCAACAGTTTATTTGCAATTGTTGCAGTTGTTGTCATAGATGGTCAGTTCACACATGTTTAGAGCTACAGGAGGTGGACTAATACCATAATGGACAAACCCACAGTCCAATCCAGCATGTGAAGGTGTTTCCGTTCTTATGTCCGGTTTTTTGAATTTCCTGTACAAGGAATCTGTACAACAAAACTATAAGAATGCAGTGATAACAAAAATGTCCTTGTGTCTCATAGGAATGAGATCTCTCAATACATCGACATCCCCCACAACTTCAGTCTAACCCGAGGCTCTGTCCGAATCGGACAGCTAATGCATTATGACTACTCCAGCCACAAGTATGTCTTCTCCATTGGTGAGAACTTCCGCTCACTTCTTCCTGAGGTCTCACCCATTCTTAACAAACACTACAATGTCTGCGCTGTGGTTGGCAATAGTGGCATCCTCACCGGCTCACGCTGCGGACCCCAGATCGAGAAGTTTGACTTTGTCTTTCGCTGCAACTTTGCACCAACCGAGCTTTTTAAAAAGGACGTTGGGCGGCGGACAAACATGACAACCTTTAACCCTAGTATCCTGGAGAAATACTACAACAATTTACTAACTGTACAGGACAGGAACAACTTTTTTCTGAGCTTGAAGAAGCTGGATGGTGCCATTTTGTGGATCCCGGCATTTTTCTTCCACACATCAGCAACAGTGACGAGAACCCTGGTTGACTTCTTCGTGGAGCATCGCGGTCAGCTGAAGGTCCAGCTGGCCTGGCCTGGGAACATCATGCAGTACATCAACAAGTAAGATCCACCACACTGCCACACCACATCCACAAAATACATTGTCATCATGCTGTGTATCAATATTAACAATACAGTTACACTGCATTTCACCATAAAACCCTATCTGTGGACCTAACTGTTCTCCTTATCTTAGTTGATTGACCTTCAATCAATCAAAGTTTGCATCAAGCAAAAACATGTCTGAGGTCAAAGGGTTAAGTTGGCAGGAAGAGGTGGAGCCAGGCCACCTTTTAGCTCACAATGTGTCTGTTTTTACTGCATGATTAAAAAAAAAATGAGGGTGATCTTATTCAACACTTTTCTTCCTGTTAAAAGACCAAAACTGATGCACTTCTCAGCAGTGGGTTCACAATTAACTTTCCATTGCCTGACCTAATTAGTTTATTGCTATTGACCATTGACATTGGAATACCAAAGCATGATGCAACAGCCATGAATTAAAACCAAACCAAATCCTGTATGCCGTGTGGTGCATCTTTCTGATCTGGCCTGAACTGGACTGACAGAAATCTGCCTGAACAGGAGGGCAGATCAATCTATCAGACTTGATAAACACAAGCTACTTGGTGTGGTTTCAGAGTACATATACATTTTTATACAAGATGCAGTCATTTCCTAAATTAGCTGGGCAATGTAGTTTTTAGTAGCTGTTAATCAAACAAGCTAAAGCTGCATTTGCTGGGAACAGTTTTCAGTGGCAAAAGCACTATAACCAGGTATTGAGCCAAGACACATCCGGCTTTGTGTACCCTATTAGTCATTGGTCTCCTGAACTCTGAGTAATTGCTGATGCAGATTGTGATCACTATGAGCATCATTGTTTTTCTACTCATCAAAGTTGCCTCACACTCATGAGACCATTTCCACCCAGGGTTAGAACCAGTCTCTCTCACTATCTGTGATTTAAAGGTCCCACTGTATGTCAGTCCTGTTTGCAGTAGTTAATGGAACCAGGCCAACATGTGGTTGTTATTGTATTGAACTGTGCTCTATATGGCAAAGAGGAGATTTAGGTTCCAAAGCCGGATTATAAGGAAGCAGCTATTTAGTGAAAGGTATGGCGCAGAGCTGCAACAGTGTGTGTGGAGAGGGATTTAAGTCTGGTGCTTAGTGTTGTAGCAGCAGAATAGGCGCCTCGTACAGTAGCCTAATCTTCACCAATCCCATTAAATCTACCTGCTCTGGAAGACTTACCACGTTTAAGCAGCTCAGACAGCTTTCAGCACCTTGAGGACTCTTGGAGATGCTTTTGTTGAAGCCGGGTTGGAGAGTTTCCCCTCTGTGATGCTGCAGAGCAGGACTGCCCAATGAAAGCATCGGCAGTGATCAGATTATTTTCATTTTTGTGCACTCTTATGAAATGTACAAAGCCAAGAGCTTTGTATTTCACAATTCAGGTTTGTGCTACAAATGCTATCATAGTTTCTATGGTTAATTCAAGATAATGTAAGGCACATTTCCACATTAATTAATTCTGGTTCTTTTTATTATGTCATTTTATGATCACATTGTAGCCTCAAAGAAAAAAATCCCAACACATTGAATGTATTAGTGAACGACAACAGTATTCCTGTGGAAACAGAATGCTGAAGATAACGTGACTGTTGCTGTAGTGATTGATTTGTTATCCTGAATTTGTCAAGATAACAGGTAAAGGGGGTTACTGAGTTAGTGTTAGCAGAAAATAGCATCAGCACAAGTTCAAACAGGACCAGGATCAGAGGAGGAAACACAAAGTCCTGTCATGGATATGGTCATAATTATACATCCTGTCTGCTGTTGAAGTAATAGCCCTGTCCATATTTTGAGAATCATGGGTATCCAAAAGATAAAATAAAATGGTAGAGGATAAAAACTATGGATTATCACTTTTTTTTTTCAAAATAAACAGATGTGTGCCTTTAAAAAAACTTTTTAAAAATTATGCTGTAAACATAATTATTGAAACCCAAAATGATTCATATAGGAGAACACCGAGCAGCTCCACTCCTGATTTTTCAATGCATCTTCATGCGTTAATGAAACAGATTTGATTTTCTCTCTCCTCTTGTTATCAGTTACTGGAAAACCAAGCAGCTGTCTCCAAAGCGCCTGAGCACTGGCATCCTGATGTACACGCTGGCCTCATCTATGTGTGACCAGATCCACCTGTACGGCTTCTGGCCCTTTGGCTGGGACCCCAACACGGGTAAGGAGCTGCCGTACCATTACTACGACAAGAAGGGCACCAAGTTCACCACCAAATGGCAAGAATCCCATCAGCTGCCCGCAGAGTTCAAACTCCTCTACAAGATGCACATGCAGGGACTGCTGAAGCTCTCCCTGTCCCACTGTGCTTAGGGCTGAAACTGCAGCAGGTACAGCGCTTCTTTGACTTCCTCTCCACTGCTCCCATGGGCCACAATTGTCAAGAGGACAAAACAGAAAAAGGACAGGACACATGTGATTTTATTAAACACTAAATCTTGGCTACATGGCTGAGTCAGTGCAGTAGATCCTTAAATTGTGTTCAGCCGAAGATCCTTGAGCAAAAGCCCATAATCCTGCACTCCAGATGAAACAATGTGTATTTACTTTATACTGCTCTACAAGGGCAGGACTGCAGGTGGTTTCTTCTGGAGAAGCTGCCAATGTCTTCAGCAGAAAATCCCAGGCTTGTATTACCTGGTATTTTTATCATTCATCTCTCTCTGCACCACAGCTGCAAATCAGCAAATCAACCATTTAAAACCAAGGCTGTGTTCAGACTGACATTGGTACTGCTTTAAAAAAAAAAAAAAAGAGCAATTGACCCCTCCGATTAAGTCAATGAAACCACAACAGTGATGACAAGATTGTTTTTTTCCCTGCTTCGTTGTTCATCAGTGAGTGCTCTCTGCTCATGGGGGTCAAAGACAAGTGAGACAAGTGAGTCTAAGTTATCACAAAAGGCACAAGAAGCCAAAAGTATCATTTCTGCACTTTCTGCTTGGACAGCAGATGATCCAGTCGCTGTCTCTGCTGCCTTCCACTCTACATTATAGATAACACCACCTGTTACCACCTGGACTCATTTGGTTAACACTGCGTATCTGTCTTTTTTGAGCTTACTGAAAGCAGTCTGATCTTGGTACTTGTCCTTGTTCTGTAGTCTGAAAACAACAATGATTTTGGCCTCTCAACTTTTGGCATCAGTGTGTCATCTCCACTTGAAAACATTTCAATCCAGCAGGAATAACCTTGCACTGAAACTGCTTGGTTTATAAATACTTATAGCAGCTGACAGTACTTTCCATAGCTCTGTTGATAGTGACATAGATGTCATTATCATTAATATCATTATTGTTAATTCATTCAACCCACATACACCAAAATGAAAAATGATGTGGGGTGGAACTAGGAGAGTTATCAGTCATGTCTGAGGTGTATGGATGAGTTAGGATATGGTGTGAAGCCTGAGTCTAAAGAGGATGTAGCATGCCAGGCTGAGAGCAAGAGCCTGAGACCGCCACTGTGGTTGTCCACAGTGACCTGTGGAAGTCCCACCTAGCTGGGCATGCAGGGGAGACTCTCCTAGCTCCACCTGCCTGCTTACCTCCAGTATCTACAAAAGAAGTAGCACAACTGAAAAAGCTGGCAGGCAGAGGGGCAGGGGTCGTTTAAATCAAGTACATCTAAAATATAGATTCCTATAGAATAAACTAACCATAGATTACAAAGTAATGTAGTCACAGAAATTCAGTCTGTATATCTGTGAAACCAAATTCACTGAATGCTGAAAAAAGAATGTTGACATATCACCTGATAAAATTGCTACAGCTAAGAGTCCTTTGACACTGGGGACATATTTTTCGTGCAAATAATTCGCATGTCAATTTTTTTTTTCAAACTCCGCTTTTCATCACGAGTCCTTTCACACTGACCACGAATGTTACATGGCAAAAATGCAATGAAACGTTTTTTGGAATGATGTCGATTTTTCTGAGCTTTCGCCCGTTGAATAAACACATCAACCAATCATGTAGCATGATTAGGAGGCGCATCACAACACCATGACAACAATGTCAACAACCTGTGTCTCTCACTGCCCTGTCTTGTTTGACAAGGGACACACACTTTACAAAGACAATGAAATGAAGGATGGTGTGTGGAGAAACAACGCCACACAGCACGGCTGTCAGGACAGTGATCAGACAGTGAGCTGCTGTGTTGGATATAGAAAAGTTGGTAAAAAAACGACAGTGGCACAGCAGGTGTTGAATACGTGAGGGATAATCAATGTGTACACGTGTTAAACGGTTTTCAGGCACAATGTGGAGACAAAGAACCACCTAACCCAAGTGAAACTTTGGTTTAAAATTGTTGCGGCTGTTGCATATTCATGTCGCTGCGAATGGTTTTGATGCAAAATATTTGCCACCTAATATTTTGCAATTTTGTGTCTTTTATTTGTCATGTCCCTGGTGTATAAGGGCCTTAAGATACAAACAAGCTGCAAGTCAAAAATGCAATCACTATAGCTCTGGCTTGGTCTCCACCAGCTCCTTAGAAAAGCGTCTGGCTACTTGTTCCGCTGTCTTTATTAGAGAGGTGCTATCTTTGTCTGTTGGCTGTTTGGTGTGGGACAGGTAGTTCACAAAAAGCTTATCAGTGCTACTTTTCTGGAAACCAGAAGAGGCAAATGTTTTAACAGACTCTCTTGAATGTCTAGGAGTTAAATGAAATGAATCAGAGGTGTGTCTGGTAGATAACTGTACCACATCAACAAATTTGAGGAGTCATAGTTAACATGTCATCAAGGGAGACAGTGGAGGCACCACCAATGGACAGATCACCAGTCTACAACATAGTTCAGGATTAGTGTAGATTGTATGGAAGCTGAGAAAGGCCATACATGCAAATATCACAGTGATGAAGATATTATCTCAGGTGGGTGTAATTATTCTCTTATTCTGACAAAACAAAGTTCAGTTATGAGATAATGGAATGGTTACATCATTGTCGTCAGATAACAGGATAAAAACAAACGTAAGTAGGACATTTCTTTTTTTACATTACTTTTGGTTTAATAACTAATGTTAGTTAGCACTATGCACTGTACGTATCAGGAAGGCTCACTTTCTGCTAAAGCCCTGCCATTTCTGTCGTAGATGTCATGGTGATTTCTTCCCCTGTTTTTTGTGTGTTTTATATAAGCGTTTGGATTAGAGGCACCTCCTAACCCTGCAGGAGTATGAGTCTGTTGATCAACTGCTGGAGAGTGTTAATTCAACTGGGGGGCAGGTGCAATGGATCCATTAGCTATGATCATACATGAAGTTATACAGTGGGCACAAATCCATACATTTGCTTCTTTAGACTCAGCCAGCACATCTCAGTGAGGTTTACTGTTTTGAAACTTTTTTTCTTGGTTTCATATTCAATACTTGCATTTCAATTTTATTATTTTATTATTTCATTTATTTTATTTGGAGTTAATGAGAAAAATATATATGAATATTAGCTGTTTTAAAATTTTGTAAATCCTTGAATTGCTCATCAGGAATATTTAATAGACTTGCAGGACCAAGGACAAAGTGTACAGACTAACTACTGTACTGAACATCACTTGAAAAACTTTAGATAGAAGTGTCTGTCACAGTCACTATAAATGTTTTTGATTGTTGCTGCTGGATTATGATTTCTACATGGAGATAAACTCTGGTCAGCACCACAAGAGTTGGTTATACAGTACACCCCCCATTCTTCAACCTGACCTTGACACCCCTGCATTGGTAATAAACATAATCAATCTGCTCACTATGAACACAGTAC
Organism: Caranx ignobilis; assembly: GCA_021432705.1. Taxonomy (NCBI): domain Eukaryota; kingdom Metazoa; phylum Chordata; class Actinopteri; order Carangiformes; family Carangidae; genus Caranx; species Caranx ignobilis. The sequence continues at coordinate 1,468,698 of MU269987.1, read as the reverse complement.
ATAGATATGCTGAGCTTGAATTGAAATCTCACAGAATGCTATACAATGGGAGTTGATATTTAATGATAACTCATAAGATTTGGTTTCCTGTGATTGTCATATGGGATCTGATACATATTCACATTGTGTGATCATTTACATCATCTGCCAGATTTTTCCACATGTTGTAATTCGCTATTTGAAACTATAACTGTATAAAGGTGGCTTGATTAATTAGGGAGACACTTCTTCAACAGGGCTATATTGTCACCACTAAGAATAAGAATAATAGGAATTTACAATCATAATATTGCATCATAATAATTTGTATGGAGAGGGTCAAGGTTCACCATCCCTAAAGCAGGCCCTCTGTTCATCATCCCTCCCAGAGCACCTGACCTTTATTAAAAAAAAATAAGAAGAAAACAAAACAAAAAATAACTAAATAAAATAAAGGAACATATTCCACATGCAAACTGCATTTTACATGTGGGACGTATAAGCACATGTGGTTTTCAGGCATATCAAATATGAATGATCAACATGCTTTTTGTCTGCAAGGCAGAGATTTTTGTTCCTGTTCTGATATTTGCTGCAGTTTGTCACTGAGAAAACGGAGAGGACAGAAACTGGCTCTATTTTTGTATCTGCAGGAGAATCATTTCTGCTGTTTTTGCCTCGAATTCATTTATCTGTTTTTTTATGTCATTCCAGAGATGTCAATGACTTGAAATGTGACATTTTCAGGACTCTGACAAAAAGAATGTTGGCATAAAGGATTCACTCTTTAATAATAATAATAATAGTGATGGCGTTATCTTCTTCACCTTTATTTTTGTTTAAATCAATCTCAGTAAGCATCAGGTAATGTTTTTCAAGAATGTAATTTTTGCATTGCAAATCAATGAGACTACTTCCATCCATATGAATATGTCTTTAGAGAAATTAAAATATACTAAAACCACATTTAGGTATAATACACAATATCCTTTACATGAACAAATATCTTTTGGTCATATGATACTTGAAATGAAATATATCTGCATTTATTTCATCATTGAGTCATTAAAATGAATGAAATGTTCAATCTGACCAAGTGAGTCCTGTCTTGTTTTGAGTGGACGTAATCATATATATATCACATTTTCTGAACTGATCACTCCTGTTATTTATTTATTGTTGTTGTTGTTGTTGTTGTTGTTATTAAGTTTATTGTGTTTTTCTTAAACTGATGCCGTGGATGGAATAAAAATAGGATGAACTTATCAGACCATCCAGGATGATTACAGATTGTTACAATGATTTAAATGTTCTCTACTTTCTTGCTTAAGTGCTTTTACTTTCATTGATTCAGCAAAATCAGCAAAAGAAAATATCTGTATTCAGATGTACAGCCGGACAGATGGATGGAAATAAGATGTATAGTCGGACAGATGGACAGTCGGAAGTGACTGGAAGAAAAGTTGGTCAGCGTGAGGACTGAGACCTGCACTGCAAAAACTGATATCTAAGAAAGTAAAAAAAAGACTTGTTTCAAGAAAATTAGACTTATTTTTTTGTCTAAATAGAAAAATAATCTTGTCAAGCATTTATTACATAAGAAAAAATGTCTGAATTTAAGAATATATATCTCACTTTTTCTTAAGAAGTTTTCCCAGCCAATATCAAGCTGTATTTACCCAGTAACAACGTAAGGCGATAGATGATAAATTATTCATGCAAAGGTCACAAGATAGGTTTCCTTATTTTAAGACAGGGCTATTCTTAAAATAAAATTTCTAAGAAACAACAGTGATAAAAAAAAAAAAAAAAATGAGAGAATATATAAAACACCTTCCATCAAAAAGTGACAGGTCTATTGTTCTAAACGAGCCAATGATATGTAGCAACGTCATGATTACGTCACCGCGTTTTTATCCAATGAGATAGTAGGAATGTTCCGAGGTCCCTCCCTCTTCTTAACCAATGAGGTTGGTCGATTGTAACGAGGTCCCTCCTGCATTACATCATCTAAAATTTGGGGCCTGAGAATCAGGTGACCTCTCACCCCCCAAAACTTAGGGCGAAAGTCATAGCCCCCCTCTCTCTCTCTCTCTCTCTCTCTCTCTCTGGCACGTCCCCGTTGTTGGTTTAATTGAGATAAAGTTAGTCATTTATGGTCCGATGTAAAAATAGTCTAGCCTGTTAGCTCGCTGTTTTTAGGTCAAATTTAGGTTCGGGGTGAAAAAGACAGAGCTAGGGTTGGACATAGTCAAGAAAGAGAGGCAGCTAGAGAGTAGAGTGCGCATTAAGCGGGGTTGAAAGTGTAAATGAGTAGAATCAGGCTGTCAGTCCCTAAAGCCAAACCCTAAAGCCACCCCTCCCTCTCTCTCTCTCTCTCTCTCTCTCTCTCTCTGTCCGTCTTATACAAAGAAGCCAGGCTCTCCCACGCCTGAAAGACTATGCATTAAGTCACGGTCAACGTGGGAATGCCCTTGCCCTTGACCATGATACTGTATTCGGTCATTGAACCATCCCCTCAGGTCTTCAAGGTCAATATGTTAAACACCCAGAGCCTAAGGCCAAAGGTCACATTCCATCGGTATTATGCCAAAGAAAAAACTGAGAATATTCACACACAACTCCTACCGTGTGAAAAACTCTGAATAATAGACGTGTGTGTGTGTGTGTGTGTGTGTGTGTGTGTGTGTGTGTGTGTGGATGTGCATGCGGCAAGCGCTGAAACTTCTCCTCAGAGTGACAGGTGTATACCCTGTCTTATACAAAGAAGTCAGAATCTCCCACGCCTGGAAGACTGTGCATTAAGTCACGGTCAGCGTGCAAGCAAGTTTCCCTTGACCATGAAACTGTATTCGGTCATTGAACCATCCCCTCAGGTCTTCAAGGTCAATAAGATAAACACCCTGAACCTAAGACCAAAGGTCGCACTCCATTAGTATTTTGCCGAAGAAAAAACTGAGAATATTCACACACACACAACTCCTACCGTGTGAAAAACTCTGAATAATAGACAAGAGCCAAAAACAAAAACCAAAAAACTGAGAATATTCACACACAACCCCCCTACCATGAGAAAAAACTCCAAATAATAGACAAGAGCCAAAAACAAAAACCGGAGAAAATGAAAAGGTTCTAAAAGCCTATTATTTAAGATGCGGTATAAGAGAGCGTAGAAACTCGAACCAGGCCAGAGGACATCTCCAAACAACTTCTGGCAGCACCCTCAAACTTTACAGATCAACGCAATGATGGCCGGTAAGTTGTATTAACTTTTTAAAAAACTGTTTTCTTCTTTTACAGTAAGAACTATGTGATTGTAAAGAGTCTCTTTTTTCAGAGAACGACGTACAGTTTTCTTTGGAGGAGCTGGAGAAAATGTTCCTTCCTTGTAAGTGTATTATTTCATTTTACCACAAATTCTGCTGTTGTTTTTCTACATTATTATATAGTTATTTATTTATGCTTCTCTTAAAGGGGACGAAGCTGAATTAACTATGCAATTCCCTCACATAAATCCTCAACCAACACCGTCACCAGAGACACCTGTCCCACCGGAAACAGCTGCTGAAGATACACCGCAGCCGCTGCGCCCCGCGGAAGATACATCGCAACCGCAAGCCCCGCCGCCTCTTCCGCTACCTGAACTTTCCGAGACGGCCGGTCCGTCCCGAAACCGTGAAGAGAGAGAGCCCTCCGGTCCTGCTAGACATACCCGGGGGCGCATAAACGGAAAAGCGCCGAGAAAGAGAGCCAGATTACCGAGCTCCAGCAGCTCCAGCGGCAGCAGCAGCAGCAGCAGCACCACCACCAGCAGTAGCAGCAGTAGAGGTAGACGCAGGTGCAGCAGCAGCAGCAGCAGCAGCAGCAGCATCGGCGGCAGAGGTAGACGCACGCGCAACAGCTCTCCCACCTGGGCGGACGCGTGTAGCTGTTGCTCACATTGCAATAAACGCAGAAAACGTAAGTTTTTATAGACGGTATTATATCTATAACACTAGTAATAATAGTAATAATAATGAAACTTTGTTTTTTTTTTACCAGCACGCCAAAGGAGGGAGAGAAGAGACAGAAGGAGAGGACGTTACACGAGGGTTACAAGGGACGCTGGTTGTAGATCCTGTCAGTGCTTTCATTTTTACTTTTGTAGAACCAGCAATGATTCAAACGGACGCTGTGAAATTTGTGCCAACTTTCACTTTTATATATGTACTACCGCCAACGAGGGTAAAAGGTGGTAACCCTGGTAATATTCTCGCAGAATAGTTTTTTTTTTTTTTAGTAATTATGGATCAAAATGTAGACAACCCTCAGGCTCCCTACGATCCTTTTATAGCTATAAACATAGCGTTAGAGGAGTTGAATTATGGTCACTCCATTTCCAATAGTTTAAACCACTTTCGTACGGTGTTTGACTCGTTTGCTCGGGACAGTGAAGCCGGCGCGTCCTCCTCCTCCTCCCCCATTACCAGCGCGCCGTCTGGCGACAGCCAACCCGCCCACACGGTCTCTCAATTAGATCGCTTCAGAGCGTTAGACGAGGCTTTGGTTCAGTTAGAAAATCAAAATTACCTCCAGTCTGGGGGTAATGCAGAGCAAACTCTAACCCCCGATCAGAGACCCGTCTCCTCGGAAGACGGAGACCGCGTGCCTTCATCTCCAACACCACCGCCACAGTCCCCTCAACACGTTGTAGTAAATCGCGATAGATTTAACAACGTTGAAATTAGACAAATATTACAGTTTCCCACTCCTTCAGGCGTGCCTGATTATGGTGAATTCTACGGCGGTGTCATGGGCGCTGCCCAAGAGCTGTGTGACAGAATCTTTAGCCAAGCACAAGCGCAGGATGTTGTTCAAATGGAATTGAGGGGAGACCAGTTCAGTAAGTCTGTGTCCCAAGTAGTGAGAGCGGACGGGGGTGAGACGGGGCTAGAGACCTTTCAAAACTTACTGGACGAACTCGTGCAGTCTAATATGTCGCTCATGACCGATCAGAATCTTGAATTAGTGGTTCAACTGGTTCGTAATCCGCGCGGCGCAGGTAGAAGAAAGCAGGATTCTATGTTAGACAGCGAAGTGGTGCGCAAAAAGAGAAGATTTCTTTATGTTGTGGAGAACCCTGACAACAGCCTGTGTTTTGCCACTAATTTAGCCCACCTGTTGCATCCGTCCATCGACGGTCGAGAGGCCGAGAGAATAGGTAGAGAGATTCAACGCAGAGTAGGTTTCACCGAACACCGGGACGTGTGTTTTAGCGACGTGTCGCTGTTTGAAGGGGCTTTAGACTGTAAGATTGTGGTGTTTTACAGAAACAAAGACTCCCGCACCCTCGCTAAATTCCACACGACAACACCGGCAAAAGACAAAACAGCGTTTCTTTTTCTACATCAAAACCATTACTACGGTATTAAAAATCTCAAGGCCTTCTTAGGCACTCCTTATGTGTGCCAGCATTGTTACACGGGGTACAGCAGCGTATGCAGCCATCGCTGTCTGGGCCACTGCTCCGTCTGCTTAGATCCCGCCTGTTGTTATGTTAAATTCCAGCCCATTGTCTGCGCAGACTGCCACCGCACGTGCCGTTCAAATCACTGCCTGAGTAAGCACAAAGAGCTCCTGCCGAGGGGGAGGTCGAATTTGCATCAGCCCCGGAGCCAGTGTGATTTGTATAAACAATGCACAAAATGCAACAGGTTGTGGTACGCAGGCATCGACGGCGGCTCTAAACCCCATACGTGCGAAAAACTAAAATGCGCAGTCTGTAGAGAAGTACTTCCCGAGGGTGATGAGGAAAAAAACAAACACTTGTGTTACATTCAACCGTTAAAGCCCGACACAAATTACAATCAAAACATCGTTTTTTATGACTTTGAAACGTACACAGACGAAAGTTCCACGCATGTGCCCTTCCTGGTGTGCACAAAAACCCTAGGTGGTGTCAGATGGAACTCCTGGGGGCCAACATGCGCCAGAGAGTTTGTACTGCATTTTAGATCTCCCTCCTATCGGAACGCGGTGTTTATTGCTCACAACTCCAAAGGATTTGACGGGTACCTCGTTCTGAACGCCATGATTACTCTCGGAATAAAACCGTCCCTCATCATGCAGGGTAGTAAAGTGGTTTGTTTTACAGAGCCAGATTTCCAGCAAAAATACATAGATTCTCTGTGTTTTCTCGCTATGCCTCTTTCAGCCATGCCCAGGGCTCTGGGATTTAAAGATAAAGTGAAAGGATACTTTCCCCACCACTTTAGCTCAAAGAAAGCCTTACAGTTTGTAGGTCCTTATCCTCCGCCCCAAGCCTACGGTACAGAGCGCATGACGGTGGAAGGAAAGCTTCAGTTCGAGGGGTGGTACGAGAGGGTCCGAGGCGGTGTGTTTGACTTTGAGAAAGAGTCGCGTCTTTATTGCGAGAATGACGTGGACATTCTCGCGGAAGCCTGCACCATCTTTAGAAACGGTTTCATGGAAGAGACGGGGGTTGACCCGTTCAGCCGGTCCACCATAGCCTCGGCCTGCATGAAAGTCTACGTCACTAATTTTTTGACTCCAAACACACTCGCCATCCCCCCGCCAGACAATTACAGAAGACAAGTAAAATTATTCTCGCACAGTAGCATACAGTGGCTAGAGTGGGTCTCTCACACCGAGGGTGTCTTTATTCGACACGCTCTTAACGCGGGCGAGAAGCACCTGGGTCCCTACTGTGTAGACGGATACGCAGAGAAGGGGGGCGAGAAATATGTCTGGGAATTCCTCGGCTGCTTCTATCATGGGTGCCCACATTGTTTCCAGCCGCAGGACCTCTGCCCGCTCACCCGTACCACGTTCGAAGAACTTCACTCCAGCACCATGAGGAGATTAGAAACGCTACAGTCTGTTTATGGGGTGAAAGTGATTGTCATGAGGGAGCATAGATGGAACAAGATGAAAAAGACCTGCGCCGACGTGATTGATTTCCTCACACGTTACAATCCTCCGGAGCCTCTCCTCCCCCGCGAGGCTCTGTACGGGGGGAGGACATGCGCGGTCAGATTGAGACACAGCGCTGGGACGGGCGAGACTGTACAATACGTGGACGTGACCTCGCTCTACCCGTACGTCAACAGCAGCTATCCGTATCCTCTGGGTCACCCTGAAATAATTCACAGAAATTTTAAAGATCCGCGCGCCTACTTTGGGTTAATTAGAGCCACGGTGTATCCGCCGAGGGGCTTGTATTTTCCGGTCTTACCTTACAGAACACTCGCTGGTAAACTGGTGTTTACATTGTGTCGCACCTGCGCGGAGATGAACGCTCAAAGCGGACCCTGTAGTCACGATGACGAGGCCAGAGCCTTAAAGGGGGTCTGGGTCACACCTGAGTTCAACAAGGCTTTAGAGATGGGCTACCGCCTGGTAAAGATCACAGAGGTCTGGCATTTCGAGCGCCGGGACGATTCAATCTTCTCACAGTACATGCAGACATTTTTAAAAGGTAAACAAGAGGCTTCGGGATACCCTCCCGAGGCTGTAGATCAAGAGAGCAGAGAAAGATACATCAGGGAATATCGAGAGCGTCAGGGTATTTTACTGGACGCTGCTAAAATTAAGCCGAATCCGGCCAAAAGACAAGTGTCTAAACTGTGTCTCAATAGCTTCTGGGGAAAGTTTGCTCAGAGAAGCAACCTCTGTCAAACGGAGCTTGTGTCGGAGCCCGAGGAGTTTTTCTCGTTAATGTTTTCAGAAAAACACCGTATAAAATATTTTTCGTTTATCAACGACAGAGTAGCTCTGATCCAGTGGGTCTACGGTGACAGGTACATTCCCCCACCCAACAAAGTTGACAACGTGTTCATAGCAGCTTTCACGACAGCGTACGGTCGTCTCAAGTTGTACAGTTACTTAGAACAGCTGCAGGAGAGGGTGCTTTACTTCGACACAGACAGCATCATTTACACCACAAAACCAGGGGAAAACACGTTAGAGCTGGGTAATTATCTGGGGGACTTGACGGACGAGTTGGGGGGTGACACTATTCAAGAATTCGCGGCAGCCGGTCCTAAAAGTTACGCGTATCAAACAAAAAATAACAGAGTTGTGCTAAAAGTCAAGGGAATAACGCAGACGCACGCCTGCTGTGAAAGAATCAACTTTGACAGCGTCAAAAGGCTGGTGGAGAGGTATGTAAATCGCGCCTGCAGACAGCTCCAAGGGGGAGAGGAGGAGGAGGAGGAGGATGAGGAGGAGGAGGGGGAGGGAGTTCTCCAAACCCCTCAACAGTGTATAGTCAGGGATAAAAGAGGATTTTTTATTAAAAACTCGTCATTTCAAAAAAGGTTTCGTGTTGTATTTGACAAGAGAAGGCTGCTGCCTACCGGTCATACTTTACCTTTTGGTTTTTGACGGAGAAACATGTCACACTTTGCCGAAGAAATAGAATTTGATCCTAGATTATGTGTACCCTTTTCATGCCAAATAGTGGGACCTAGCGGTTGTGGAAAGACGTTCTTTGTAAAAAATGTTTTAGAGAACTGTAAAGATGTAATGCAACATGTGCCTGACAACATTGTATGGATTTATACTTCTTGTCAACCGATGTATGATGAACTGCGTCAGAGCAATAAAAATATTAAATTCGTCGAAGGACTGCCGGATTCTTTTGACGACCCTGATTTGTTTCCCCCTCATCATTCCCACCTTATTATACTGGACGATGTGTTATTGCAGGCAGCAGAGCACCCCGAAGTGGCGAGAATTTTCACGCAATATAGGCATCATAAAAATATGAGCGTGATGTTACTCACTCAAAATCTTTTCTACAAAGGTAAATACAGTCGCACCATCAGCTTGAACACCAACTATTTGGTGCTCTTTAACAACCCGCGAGACAAACTGCAGATCAACGTATTGGCTCAGCAAATATTTCCCGGGAAAAAAGCTTTCTTCCTTCAGAGCTTCGAAGACGCCGCACAAAAGCCCTTTTCGTATTTATTAGTAGACCTCACGCCCGGTTGCCCAGAGCGATACAGGCTAAGGTCGGGAATACTGCCTCACCAGTGGCCGGTGGTTTATGTACCTAAATCCAACTAGCTCGACGCACAGCCATGTCGGACCGCATAAAAAGAAACGCCCCTCTACTGACGGCTTTATGTTACTGCTCGCCTCGGAAGAGAAGAGATATTCTTCAGCATTGCTCGTCAGACTTTCTTCAGTGTCTCAGCGAAATCTGTCTAAACCTGCTGAAGGGCAACGTCCCTCTTACGCCCTGTCAATATAAGAAACTGAAAAAGCAGAGAAAAACAATCAGACTGCTCGCGGATAACAAAATATCTCTGAAAAACAAACACAGTGCTTTGATGAAACAATCGGGAGGATTCCTTTTACCGTTGCTCTCAACCGTGGTGCCTATATTTGGAGAGCTTCTAGGAGGTCTGGTGAATAGAAGAAGATAAATTAACGGCGGGGAGAGAGAGAGAGAGAGAGAGAGAGATGGCGAGTCACCAAAAAGCCACTCAAAAGATGTATCTGTTGAATGCCCAGCAAATGAATCGGCTGACTCAATCCAGCCCTATTCCCGTCGCCAGCGAGACTCAGGCTCAATCCATGAGACGCACGGCCGTGGGTGAATTGGATGAGAAGATGAACGATGTATTAAACGAGCCGGGGCTAAACCCTTACGAGAAAATTAAAAAATACAACGCCTTGTTGCAGAGATATCTTGCTTTTATCAAACAAGGTGCTAAAGAAGAGGAAACTCACACCAGGCCTTCTAAAGTCTCTGAACAAGAAGAAGAAGAGAGGGAGCAGGAGCAGCAGCATAAACAACAGCAACAATGGGAGGATGAAACTATCGAGGAAGTATTGCAAAACCTCCCCCCGAGGGATCGCAAAAACGCCTCTTATATCTTGAGGAAAATGAGCAGAAACGGTGAAGGGAGTTGGAATAAAAAGGGTGAATTTGTTTACATGGGTAAAGCGGTCGAGGGGTCCCACATGTTGGACCTGATAAAACACCTGTCTTTCTCATACAAAAAAGCCCAGAGAATAGAACCCAAGGGATGGTTAGGGTTTTTAAATACTCTGAAAGAGTTAAACATCCCTCTGTCCTCCGTGGGTAACCTCGAAGCTCGCGAGCAATACAGTAAATTGAGATCGAATGAGCAGTCAGGATTAAAGAGAAGAATTATTCTATCTCCGAGATGGAGCACACCTGCCGGGGGAGGAGGAGGAGAAGACGAAGACGAAGACGAGGTAGTGAGACGGGCGACCTACAGAGAGACAACACCCACTCCTGCGCTTATTGACTGGAGCACGCCCAGAGAAAATAGAGAACTAGGGACCAAGAAAAAAAAGAAAAGAAAAAAAACTTCTTGGATTAGTTTTACTTCATAAAGCTTTTGCTGTAGCTACTGATGGTAACAATAAAAACGCTTAAACCAAAATGTGGTGTGTTTTTTGTCTTTATTTTAGAAGTTGTAACAATCTTTAAACATTTGTAAAGAGCATGCTGTATGATGAAAAGATTGACATTTTTTTTTTGCTTTACACAGTTTTGATATTTTTTTACAAAAGCAGTCACAGTCTCGTCATTTTTCAATTCGTCCTCTTGATACAACGCTAAAACGTTTTCAAAACTTATTCCGCAGGCTCTATGGCATAGATAATAAACACAATGTTGACCGCAGGCGGAGGAGAATGTATGCTGCAGCTGTCTGCTGTGATATAAAACGCTGCTGCACCGGTCTTTTAAAAATTGTAAAATTTGATCGGGGTAGTGAAAAAAATGAGGAGGAAATCCGAACGAGTCAAAAAAAGAACCTGTTCCATCTTCTTCCAGCGTTAAAGCCAGCCAGTGCTCCCCAGGTTTATGCGCCGGATGTGTGTTTACAATGAGGTAGGCGGGGGTTTTAAACGATGACGTCAGCAGCGGAAGCTGGTCCGAAGCCCACACTCCATGGAAAGCACCTCCCAGTAGTCGAGTCATCAGACTTTCCAGTTGATGGCTGTTCATTTTTCTTTTAATAATAATCCACCAGCACCTGTCTTTTAGAATTGATTTCCAGAATAGACTCGTAGCAAGCGTACACAATCAACGTGGTGGTGTGAGGTAAAGGCACCCTGAATCTCATCTCTAATCTTAAATTCCCGTTGGAGACGGGGGATAAGGCGTCAGCATCTTCCCCCGCGTTAAGATTAAAGACAAACAAAGAGTATCCTTGTTCAAATTCCCGCCTGTTGATGCTCAGAGGTAAATCCTTCAAGTGTCTGCCTGTAGCCGTAAACAGGTTGTAAAACTCCCTGACAGAGACCCCGTTGTTAAATTGAGGTTGAAAAGCTTTGGCCGGCACCTGTCTCCCGTCCTGACACAAGGCCAGGTATTCGACGTCGTTATGGATAAAATTAAAAGGAGACAGATCCCTCCTCCCCGTAAAAGCTTCGTGGTGCACCATGCCTATCACCACGTATTTTGGCATAGTGCCCAGAAAGAGATTCTCTTGGTTGCATATCCTAGAGTTTTGTGGAATGGAGTAGGTCTTTACGTTTACACGAGACAGAGGGTACAGAGCGTTGCTTTTCGTCAAGGCCGCAGCGTGACCTAGGCGCACGGCCGGGGAGACTGTCACTTTCTTCATAAACAGAGCAGCCCCCAGTATTCTCAAACGGTAGGTGCTGTTGGCAGCGCCCATGAGGCAAAAGGCGTCGGACGCTCTGGTCAGCTTAATTCTCAAATCCACAGAGTTCAAAAGAAGCCTCTCGCTAAATAATATATCTGCGTGGAGAGGCCCCAGCAGATGGAGCTCTCTGGATTGTGCGGTGAAACCGGCTCTGTGGCCTAGACCTCGGTTGGGCCCGTTGACGGTCACCACAGAGTCTATAGAACCGGCGGTGTCTTTGTAAAACAACCCGGAGCTAAACTGTGTTTGTAGGCTAGCTTCCGAAAAGTTGAGCAGGGTCTCGATCATAGCCCTGTAAGGGTGAGTGGCGCTGGACTGCGATATCAGTCTGTCCCCCAGAATGACGTCGCACTGGCTAAAAATTGTATTCAGAGGATAATTGATTAACCCTACGGGGGCGTCGGCGGCCAGGTTTGTGCCATTAGCGTTGGTAATTTGCACCCTGAGGTGGAGCAAGGTGTCGTTGAGATCCAAATACTTTTCACCGTCTCCGGGTATAAAAAACTCTATAGGGCCTGTATCTGTAATGGCCGACAGAGGCAAGACTTCTGTGTAGAGTTTTTCGTCGATAGACAACTGCGTCATGGGAACTGAAAATAAATCCAGCTCAGCCATGCTACACTCTGCCGATTTGTGGTGTAACAGCGCCATCTCGTGTCTTTTGTAGAAAAATCAAACAAAACAAAACAAAAACAAAAAAGAAAACAAAAAACTTTGTTATTCAGAGAAATATGTCTCCGGAGCCTGGGTTTCTAGCGGCGGGAGACCTCCTTCCTTTAGCGCGGCTTCTGCCTACTGATTTATTTTTCCCGCCGTTTCGGGCTTTTTTAGACCTCGCTAAAACACGGTTCCCCGGCGGCCTCTTTCTGGGCCTTCTGGCCAACATCATAATGCCGCCGGATCCTTCTTGAGAACTTCCGGGGCCCTCGTGAGCTCCGGGTATTTTGTTCATGGCTTGGGAGACGACCTGCGAGGCTATGTTTTTAGCCGCGGTTTTGAGATGGGGCTTAGCGATGGCTATTCCTTTCTTAAACAGAGGCGATACGAAACGAAATAGCCTCGAGAATATAGATCCTATCCCTCTCCCGTACATTACGGGGGCTCCGTAAAAACCGGGGAGGGCTCCTCCGGCCTGGTTTTCATAATAATTCACAAAACGGTGAGGGTCCAGGTTCTGATGCATCATTTTGTGTCAGTGAGAAGATGGCGCCGGTCTAAAATGTAATTTTACCACCGTCTTGCCGAAGGTAAACTTGAGGGGGTCGTTTTGATCCGTTTTAATCTCGATGCGAATATTTTCAATGTGGTTTTTGGCCACGGGTAGATAGTAGGGCGGATTAAAATGTTTGGTAATTACGTCCCCGTAGGTACCCTGCACGTCTACGATTCTCAGGAGAGGAGCGTAAGCGTCGCCCACCACCTGATGACGTACTACGTCACTGTAACAAAAGAGGTGATAAAACCCTGCCTTTATATCCGCCGGGTAGGGAGCCAGCCTTTCGTCGAACAAAATCCATTCCCCGGGCTTTACACCCATAATGTACGCGATGGGGGCAAAAAAGCGTAGGTGAAACATTCCCCCAGCCTGATATTCATATCTCTTTTGAATGGTGCTATATACAATTTGCACGTCCGCGCTAATTTTTCTTAAAAAAGCATTTAGCTCGTTTGTGAACTGGCCCAGGTTGCTGTAATAGCCTCCTCTAATCTTTTGACGATGAACCTCGGGCGCCGAGGCGTCGCCTTCGTTCGGTTTTCTTCTCCACTCGAAAAAACCCGTGTCTATAGGTACGTTAAACCAGGTGTGAGGATAGGAGATTTCAGTCAGCGCCACCTGCCACGGCCCCTCTAAATCCACGTGTTGGGCTAAATCCACCTGAAAGGCGGCTGCTGTGTTATTTTTAAACACGTCGAGGCTGGCGTTAGAGGGGAGGGTGATGTAAAAACCCTCCTTAACTCGGTGATCCATATTGGGGTACTTGTAGCGGTAGAGTGAAGGGCGTGGCGAGGGCACCGAGCGGTTTTATGCGTTTCTCAGATCCTTCACCTTGACCCAGCTGTTGAACTTTTCGGGCCAATTTTTCCACCGCACCAACGCCTGCTTTTCGCCTCGCACTACTCTCTTGTCTAAAATTTCCTCCACTTGGTAGACCTTGTCGGGCGGTATCGTTACTTTTTGCAGCTCTGCTTCGTAAAAAGTGCCTTCTATAGGCTCGTCGTCGAAATCTTTGAGTTTGTAGACAGGAGGTAGACGAGGAATGCATTCGGACACGGTAAACAACTCGTCAGAAAAGCTCTGCTCGTACTTTTTGTCAAACACGCCTCTCAGTTTAGATATCCTCACCAGGTCCCCCCGTTTGTAATTAAGCTTAAATTTGTCCCGGTATCGGAGAGGAAAAGAACCGTACAAGTTTTGAAAAACTCGGGGGGTATTTTCATCCGTGACCTCCGCAGGGGTCATTTTTATACTTTTGTGGTAGCTGTTGTTGTAGCTTTTTACCAGATCCTGCAACACGTCCAAGTACCTGCGTGTATTTTTGGCTGTAAAATACCTCCACATTCTCGTTTTCAGCGTGCGGTTAAATCTCTCCACCACCGAGGCTTTAAGATCGCTCCCTGTGGCAAAGTGTTTAACGCCGTGTTTCTTCATCAGGCTCTTGAAATTTCTGTTAAAAAACTCTTTACCTGAGTCTGTCTGTAGCTTTTCGGGGGTTCGACTCTCTAGCAAAACAGACTCAAAGGCCCTGACCACCTCCGGAGCTGATTTTCTCTTTAAAGCCCGTACGTAGGCCTTTTTTGAAAATACATCTATGACGGTCAAGAGATAATTGTAACCGTCGTTGTGTTTCACCAGAGCTTGCATATCGCAAAGGTCCGCCTGAAACTGAACCAGAGGGCGGGGTACGAACACTCTGTTCCGGGGAAAATGTACTCTTGCGGGTTTATGGAGAGTATAAGCGTCCTGCTCTGACAGGAACTCTTTGACTTTTGTAACGTTTACTTTTTTACCGGTTTCATCCTGCACAGCTCTGTGTAGTCTATCTACCCCTCCGAAGCTACCAGGGTGAGAGGGGTTATAATACACTCTTTTCATTACACGTTTCTCAGACATGTTTACCCCACGCCTCTCCAAAGTTTATGAAAAACATCAATCATAATCAGGCTTTTTTTATGTTTTTTATTCACAACACAAATACAAACAAATAATCAAAATCTACATATCACCTAAAAAAAGATAAGAAAAATGCATATAGCACCTAAATGTACACATTAGCTAAAAATTTTAGCATACTAAGTCTACATAATAGGTAAAAAAAAAAAAACTAACGTTTAGATTGGATGGTACTCAGTGCACTCCTCAGTATAGAAGCGTCTGAGGTTTCTCTGAGAATATTGTGTAATTTCCACAATTCTCGCAAGACATTTGTAGGCACATTGTTTTGCACACGACGACTTACAACATCTACAAACATAGCATAGACTGAAAATAGATGACCCTCGCAGGTGACATTCATCTCTAAGATAATTTTGTGAAACGTTGACAAAAGCGTACCTTCGTTGGCCAGGGTCAAAGTTTCGTCTACAAGCGTTTCCCATGCAGAGTTAGATCGAGACCACTCCAGCACCTTTTCCATTTGAATAACTTCATGGTCTCCGCACAGAGATACATTTGTTTTGTTTTTAATAACTCTATTCAAAACAGAGACTAATCTTTCAGCAGTCACATGTTCTTCTACACACTCTAACATTCTTTCAGGAAAATTCCCCATGTTTTTTTGTTTGTTTTTAGCAGACTAAAAAAAAAAAAAAAAAGCTTCAACGTTCACTTAAACATCACCCTCTGTGTTAGAAGGCTGGTTGGTTTTCCCATATCTTGAAGGCTTGCTTTATCATCTCGTGTTTAGGTACGCTGTCGCCTACCAGGGTGTTAAACACCTTGGTTGTCTTCTCACGAATGTGTGTAGCAAATTTCAGGTCGTACAGAAAGGCTTCCACGATCCCCCTGATCCTGGAGGTAGAGACATAAAGGCCCCGTTTCTCGAGAGCGCTTGAGATGGCGGGAATAAACGTAGGCTTCCAGAGTCTTTTGTTCACTTCGTTGAAGTTTAACATGTAGAAGTAGTCGGGGTCTTCCTCCAGACACGGGTGCTGGTTCTGACTAGGATGACTGATGGCGCAACCCTCGCATATCTCCTCTCGATACAACCCCAGAACATGCTCTAGCAGATAAACCACCACGGATTTCACGGTGTTCATCAGAATGACGGACAGCCGTCCGTCAGTCTCGTCATCTTCAAACTCTGGCGTTGTTGGTGGGGAGGAGGCCGTTGATGGTGTACCAATCGGACCCGGCGTTGGTGCCCGCGGTGGTGGTGGTGGTGACTCCGCTGAAGATCCAGGCTCGTTCTCCTCCTGAACGGTTCGTGGTGGAGAAGAGGATCGGTGCGTGAGAATAGCGGGGGCTGACAGAGATCTAAACAACTTCTTAGAGCACTTTGGAAATGGGCTACTAACCCTCCGCTGTGGTGAAACCGCACTCTGAGATTCAAGGGGTAAGGTGGCTGGTCTTGTTGGTCTCGGCGGTCTTTGGGGTGGCGAGGCTGCCGGCGACGCAGGAGGAGGAGAAGGAGGAGGAGGAGGAGGAGGAGGAGTCGGCGGCGGTGATGGCAGTGGTGGTAAAGGAGGAGGAGATGGTAGCAGTCCTGCTTGTGGGGCCATCTTGAGATCGGAGGAGTCTACCGCAACGGTGGTGGTGGTGGTGGTGAAATCACGCGTCTTTTAAACACGTTAGATGGTGAGGAGGGGGCGGGAGGACCTCTCTATTGGCTGATGTAGAGACGAAGGAGGGCCCGCGTTTTTACAAAACTCTTCTCACCAACATGATGTCTTTGTAGGTCTGGCTAGCGGCGAACAAATGACAAATTTTCTCCGCAGTTTCCTTCATCGCTTTCAACCAATCTTCGAGAGGAAGGCGTAACGCAAGCTGAAATACACCGCATTCGTTGTTGAAGTACTCCAAGACAAAGTTGTCCGTTGTCTTCTCCGCGACCGTGCACACTTGGTGGCTGGCTCTAAAGTACCATCTGCCAGAGGGTGAACTTTTGGTCTCCCACACCATGCTGGAGGCGATTCTATTTCCTTGTACTTTTTTATCGTTTTGAGGGAGCGTTGGTTTCAAAGCTGATGATCCCAACACGACCAAGACAGACCAGTCGGTCGAGGTGAGGGTAGCCTTGAGCCCCGCAGGGTTGTAACTCTCCCCTTTTTCAACCTGGTAAAGACACGCTTCGCTCGCGCTGTAGTTGAACGCGTACCCCCACGAACCACCATCTTCCAACGGCCATTCTTTGTGGAGATCCTCCGGCGGTGGTGTCTGAATGCGACACAGATGAGATACACGCTTCTTTGGAGCTCCCCATATTTCCCTAAAACACGTCACCGGTGTTTCGGAAACCACCGCGCTGTGGTTCCGCTGCATGGTCAGATTCTGTTTCCAACAAGCTGATGTTGTAGAGTTTTTGCTACTACCGTCACAGCCTACAGCAACCGGTGGGGTAGTTTTGTCTTGTTTTACCCCTTCAGCGTTTGTTTCTAATTTCGTGTATTTTTTTATCAATTGTTGTTTCCAATATGACGATGAAGAATCTTGGTTACTACACCCTGCGGCTGGCAAAGCTGTAGTTTTGACTTGTTTTACCCCTTCATCGGCTGATTCGGATTTCGCTTGTCTTTTTGACATTTTCCCGAGCCTGAATTACTATATTTTGATCGCACTAGTGCAGGGAGAAGGACTACTCACACCCTAAAGAACAACGGGTTTGTCTCTAGAAGGTTCGGTGACGTCAACGTTCGCTATATGCACACACAGAGAGAGAGAGAGAGAGAGAGAGAGAGGGGGGCCTAAGTATCGGGGTGAGAGGTCACCTGATTCTCAGGCCCCAAATTTTAGATGATGTAATGCAGGAGGGACCTCGTTACAATCGACCAACCTCATTGGTTAAGAAGAGGGAGGGACCTCGGAACATTCCTACTATCTCATTGGATAAAAACGCGGTGACGTAATCATGACGTTGCTACATATCATTGGCTCGTTTAGAACAATAGACCTGTCACTTTTTGATGGAAGGTGTTTTATATATTCTCTAAAATGTTATTGCTGTTTGTTGCAATTTATTCACTGGCTTTGAAAACATTACAAATATGACAATGCAGCTTAACACAACTACAGCTGAAACCTCTTTTTACAAAAAGTTTCAAAAGTTATAGTCGGCCCTGGTTCGAATCCCCCATCGGGCGCCATTTGCTGCATGTCATTCCCCCTCTCTCTGCCTCCCCATTTCCTGTCCCTCTACGCTGTGCTATCCAATAAAGGCAAAAATCCCCAAAAATATACTTAAAAAAAAAAAAAAAAAAAAGTTTCCATGACTGTAAGGCGTCAATTTTTGCAGCTAGCTAAATAAAAAGAATAAAAATCTTATTTTAAGATTTTATTTGCTAGTAATTATCTTATTTTTAAGATATGAATTCTTATAATCTGCTCAACTAGGGACTACAATATTCATTTCAAGGAATTCTGTCTTAAACAAGTGTGATTTCATTGCTTGAAGTAAGCACGGATTACTTCAATTTTAGCATATTTGTCTAGATTTAAGGCACATGACATTCATTCATTCCAGAACATGCGCTTCAACTGGGAGCAGCAAAGTCTGGTAGCTCTGAGTTTTTACTCAACTTTTGCTTTATTTTGTTGTGTTTTTGTATGTTTTTGTTGTATTTTGTCCACTACTGATGGACACTTCTGTGGGGAGAGGAGATTCTTCAGGAGAGGAGCTTCTGTCATTGAAAATGGAGCAAGTCTGGAGGATGCCACCCTGTTCCAGCTGGATGAGGAGCTGCTTTCATGGTTGCTGTGCTGGTGGTGCAGAGGTTAAAGGCTTAGAAGTGGAGATGTACTGTAGGTCCTTTCTGCCGTCAGTCATCATGCAAAATATCAACTCTCTGCTCAACAAGAGTGATGAGGAGCTGCAGATATAGATGAAGACTCAGGAAGTAGACATTTTTTCAAATCAAATCAATACTTGTGTACATCCCACCAACGGCTACTGCTGAAGTTCCATGTGAAGGTCTCCATGAAGTCGTTGCTAGGATACAGACTAAACATCCTGAGGCACTTGACTTCAGTCATGTCTCCTTGATGGACTCACTGAGGATGTGGTGGAGAGATACACGCTGGTGGAGGCCATTCTGAACAACTCAGATCATCCTCTTCATAACACCTTGATGGACCAAGAGAAGAGCGGTGGTGGACGGCTCCTCTCTCTTCACTGCAGGACGGAGAAATATAGAAGATCCTTTGTATCTTCAGCCATCAAGCTCTTCATTCTTCTGCAAATGGTTGATGAGCTGACAGACAAATGAATTTCCCTTTGGGGATTAATAAAGTAATTCCTATTTCCTATTTCCTATTTCAGTGCCTAGGCTTTTTTGCTAGTTTTAAGAATTCTAACCAAGTAAATTTTTCTTACCCCATTGGCAGATTTTTTTGCTCAATACAAGACAGTTTGGCTGGATTCAGGATTATTTGGCTTATATTCAGAGGGGCTGTTTTTGCAGGGGGACAGACTTCACTTTATGAAGCAGTTCAGTTCTTGACGCTACACTTTTACCCAGGGGGCAAAACCCTGTTTTTTGTGGAAAACAGACAC
Organism: Caranx ignobilis; assembly: GCA_021432705.1. Taxonomy (NCBI): domain Eukaryota; kingdom Metazoa; phylum Chordata; class Actinopteri; order Carangiformes; family Carangidae; genus Caranx; species Caranx ignobilis. The sequence continues at coordinate 1,449,356 of MU269987.1, read as the reverse complement.
GGAATGTTGTAAAAGGTTATGCACCAGAAATGATATCTAGGACCCTTCACAAGGACCCTTCACAAGCCACTGGAAAGCTACAGGGGGCCAAAAACCCTCTTTGTGGGATATGTACATATATATTCATAAATTATCCCTTTATAAATAAGTTAACTGTAAACCTCAAACTTCAGAAACCTGCTGCGATTCCAGCTAACAGTGGCTATCACAGAGACTGCTACGGCCCATAGAAGAAGTGAAAAGACACTTTTATTTCAGAAAGTGTCTGAAAAAGAGGGTAGGTGTCAAATAAGAAAAGAATACTGATGTCAATGTGAATCTCAAGCTTCAGCTGTGAATTTGTGAAGAAAAAGAATAGAAATTAGCCCCAAGGCACAATGACAGTATGCACATTACATTTGAGAACCAACTTTTGTCTTTACCTCTTATGGCATAGGCTTATTACTAACTAACTTTCTTGCTGGATGCTGCTGGATTTTCCCCTTGAGCCTCCTGCAACACATAAATACACAAGTCCCATTATAAAATACATGAGATTCCTTGAGTTTTAGTTACAATGCTTGATCCTGTGTGAATAAACCCTAACGGTCTTAACCCTCAGGTACAGTTGGGCACGTTTTTGCCCATGGGGAAATTTTCACTCATTTTTTGGCCACACACACACACACACACACACACACACACACACACAGGAACTCAATGGGAAAAAAATGTCCACTAACTATAAATTGAGGAGAAAAAGTGAAAATCTGATGCATCAAATCAGTTTTGTTACCAATCTTTGACACATCCAAGGCTGTGATAACATGTAAAAAATCTCCCCCCTCAGATCATTTATCATATTGAAAATTGATCTTTTTTTTTTTTCATGCTCGGGGTAGAAAGAGAAACAGAAGATGGTGAGGGAACTGCAGCAAAGACAAGGGCTCTGCGATCACACACACCAGTGTTTTTAGATCATTTAAATTCCTTCTGTTGTCTTAATTTTCTTAATTTTATTCGTATAGCCCAGCCCAGTTTGTCTCAAAGGGCTTTACACAGCATTATGACAACATCCTCTGCCCTTAGACCCTCACATCGACTGAGGAAAAACTCCCAAGAAAAAACAGGAGAAACTTAGGGTGAGAGACAGAGGAGGGATCCCTCACCCAGGACGGGCAGACGTGCAATAGATGTTGTATACAGACAAGAAAACAATTTACAACATGGAATATGGAAAACATGGAAATGGAATCAGTCAGTTAACGAAAAATGATGGAGGAAGCTCCTGGTGGGCAGGGAGGGAAGGCCAGCTTAATGGGACAACTGGACGGCAGACTGGGTCGTCAGCAGGAAGTGCAGGCCGGTTTAACAGCAGGAGAAAGGAGGTGATGGAGGCGGCGGTTGGTTGGTTGGTGCAGGGGGATGAAGCTCTGAAGAGATCTGTGGAAATACAGAGAGTGCGAGGAACCAAGGCCAGACTACAAAGAGCAACAGTTAATGACAGTTCAAAATGTGTGAGAGGAGAGGAGAGGAGAGGAGAGGAGAGGAGAGGAGAGGAGAGGAGAGGAGAGGAGAGGAGAGGAGAGGAGAGGAAGGATAGGGCTCCATGTAACCTGATGTGTCCCCCAGCAGTTTAAGCCTATAGCAGCATAGCTATAAAATGGATCAGGGCTACCTGAGCCAGCCCTAACTAAAAGATCTCTCTCTGTGGCTATTAACATTACAGTAACACCAATAAAATACACTTAATAAACTGATCCATAATGTCAATTTCACTCACACATGAGTGTCTGTCTTATCAACCTCTTAATGACTGACACTGGCCAGGGGCCAAATTATCAGACGCATAACTTTATTTTGGGTTAGGGTTAGGTGTTTTCACGTCAAGTGAATAATGTAATATTAACTTGAGATGAATAGTCAGCAATATTAAAATATAGGTTCAGGTCTCTTGCTCTTTACATGTGCTCAACCGATCGATTAGTTAATCGACCGCGAGTTGTTAACAAGACCTTACATTAGGCTAACAGTTAACACTACCTTGTAATAAACATTGCCAAACGTTATACAGCAAATAAATAGCATAACTAGAATTTTCCAACAATATTAATACTTAGCTACACACATGGAAGCTGCTTCTTTCACTGACAGTATTCCGTGTGGTTTTTTGCCATGTCCACCAGTTGAATCTTGAGATCAACAGCTCTTCTTCGCATATCTACATCTGATTGGCTGAATGATATCACGTGATTTGTAGCTTTGCCTGCCATTGGTTCAACCAACATAGTGGGCTGCGGCGGTTGCCTGCAAATTTAACAAACTTTAAAACATGATTTTGGAAAAATGTGCAAGAATTATGAGTGCCAACAAACAAAATCTGATTAAGCAAAACTTCAAAGATCCAGGTCCTCCCTCACCGGGGATCATTATTTTCAAAAACTAAAGCTGATACGTGGCCACCACCGCCTAATCCTGATACATAGCAGGAAGCAGGAAAAAAAGATTCTGGGGCTTGCTGCAGCTCTATTTTAAGATATCACCCTCAACATCCCAGAAAAGACTGACAAATTCTCATGAAAATTACCATTTTTCCGCACTTTATGGTGAATAAAAACAGCAGATGGAGCACTCATGTGGGTTACAGTAATAGTATCCAGGAAGGTGCTCTTTGGTGAGGATATGCAATAAAACTGGAACAAAACAGGATCCAAGGCAACTCTTCTCTGGTACAAACATTTCACAACACCTTTATTTAACAGCTAACATGTTTCGGCTCACAGGCCTTCATCAGGGCATAAAGCTGCAATGTTCACAGGTGGCCTAAATGAAGCCCTATCAGGCATGGGTGGAGCCAGTCACAACTCTATGGGTGCTTTCAGACAGACATGGCTCTGGTTCTGGCTCTGGCTCCGTTCTGGAGCGTTGGTGCTTTCTGGTGAACCAGCCTGCGTTCACACCAGTTGAAGTGGAACCTAAGTGGGCGTGCATTACTCTGCATTACTCAGGTGCAAATAAACAACAGTGGCAACATTTTTGCTTTTTTGCTGTCTCCGTAATCCTCCCTCAGTTTTTTAAGTTTATGAATTATTTGGTCTGGTGTTGGAGTGGACCCAGCCTTGACCCTCTCTGACTCAACTTCAAAGATAAGAATTACTTTGCTTTATTAATATAACTATTTATACAACTTGTTCTTTCTTGTACTGTTTTCTAACTTTTCTTGAAATTCTGTCGACGCTCAAAGCGCCACCAAACATTTAGGCTAATTTCCTCAGCAGACCACAACAAATTATTTTTCTCCAGGTTGTCAGTCACTGCCTTCACCTCCTTCCTGTTCATCTTCACAGCCTAGAATGACACACCCACTGATGATGTCATGGTTCCCAGGAAAGAACCAACTTTTCAGGTTCCGGTCTGAATGCGCCGGCCGGAACCAGCACAGAGCCCTGCCAGTGTGAAAGCCCTAAATGTGTCAAACTGCAGGTACCACTTCCTTAACAAGATGCATTCATAAAGAGATATCCGTACTCTCAGGCCAGCTGGCAGACAGTGAGAGTACAGCATAAGTCATTAAACAAATCAAACAACAAACTCTATAAAGCAAAACACAAGGGTATATGTATACACACTACATTCAAAAATAGGAATGACATAAGATGGTTAATGGAATATATACATAAACAATAATAAATAAAAGAACGAGACTGCCACGAAAAGATAAACAACCTCAAAAAATATAACACAACTTTAACACAGGAGAAATTATTTTCCAAAAAGGGGTAAGGTCCAAGTCCTCATGAATTCCTGGGTAGCTTTCAATTTGTAAATCCATTCTGCCTCTTTTTGATTGAGACGTTTCTGTCTGTCCCCTCTTCTGTCAGCCTCAAGAATATGGTCAATACCTATATCCAACAGGGAGGTTGCCATAAGTGGTTTTACAATTGATGAAGTGATGAATGAGATATGTTTTATTTCCGACTTCAAAGGTTTTAGATTTAAGAATATTATTACACTTAGGGCAATGGCCACATCTGTAACACAACTTACAACTTTTCTGAATTGAGCCAGTTATTAAGATGTGCAGCTGGTAAATGACTGAGACACTCTGCCTTTCAAAGTTGGTGCCCTGTTAACGGTCACAACTGGGGGGTTGGAGTATTATCAGATTCAATTAAGTTCCAATTTTTCTTAATGATATTTTTAATCTTGAAGGCTTCTGTGCTGTATCTAGTTGTAAAAAACACACCTTTAGGTGCCTCTCTCAAAAGTTTTCTTTGTAGCAACGAGTCTCTATTAAGGGCTCTGGCTTTGTTATTTGCCTGTTCGACTGTCCCTCTTTTGTAGCCCCAATCTAGACAGCGAGCTTCCATCTCCTCACTTCTCTACATAGTCTGAAGTCTGGTCACAAATGCGTCTCAGGTGCTGGAACTGGCCAATGGGAAATTTTTCCTTGAGAGATTTAGTATGAATGGAGGAAGATCTAGAAAATTAATGCCAGTCCCGCTGTTATCAAGTGACAATCTTATATTCAGATTAGTGTTGTTGAGATATTGATGGAATTGTAATAATTCATTTTCATCGCCTGACCACAGCAAAATGACATCATCAACATATCTTCCCCACCATACAGTCATGGAAAAAATTATTAGACCACCCTTGTTTTCTTCAATTTCTTGTTCATTCTAATATCTGGTACCACTAAACGTATAATACAATGAACACAACAAAAAATGCAGCTGGTCACATAATACTTTATGTCCTATTTGACATTCTTAAGCTTAATTGATTCCCAGGGTATATAAGAGGCCATTTCATGTCACAAGCAGCACTGCACATGCAAAGGCCTAGAGTGGTTTCCTGCTTACATTCAATCTGTAGCACAACTCAGAAGTTGTCAGCTCTCACATAATGCCTAAAACAAAAGAATTATGTGAAGCCACAAAGGCAGCCATCTTGGCACTGCTGGAAATTGGCATGAGTGAGAGACAGGTAGCGAAAAAACTGAAGATCTCCAAGACAGCCGTTCATTACAACAAAAAAAAACAAGCTGAACATGGCACTACCAAAGTGCTACCTGGCCGTGGCAGGAAACGTCTTTCTACCCCACGAGATGACCGTGCACTCATCCGTTCCTGTGTCAGGAATCGTCGTCAGACCTCCAGGGACCTTAAAAATGAGTGGGCACTGTCGAGAAATGTGACCTGTTCGGCAAGGACAGTTCGAAACCGACTTGTTGAAGCTGGTTTGAAGTCACACAGAGCACGCAAGAAGCCCTTCATCAATGAAAGGCAGAGGAAGGCCCGGTTACTCTTTGCTCGAGACCACAAGGATTGGACTGTTGATGATTGGGCTAAGGTTCTCTTCAGTGATGAATCCAATTTTGAATTGATGCCCACTCCAGCCAACTTACTGGTTAGGAGGAAGCCTGGAGAAGCTTACAACCCAGACTGTCTTGCCCCTACAGTAAAACATGGGGTGGACCAGTCATGATCTGGGGTTGTTTCAGTCTGAGTGGAACAGGGCAAATGCAATTGTGTGAAGGCCGAATGAACCAGGTCATGTACAGGACTACCCTTGAAAACAGTCTTCTTCCATCAGCTGGAAAACTCTTTCCTGCCTCGAATGACTGGATTTTCCAACAAGACAATGCCCCTTGCCACACGGCAAGGTCAGTTAAAGCCTGGATGGAGAACCACAACATTCGCACCATGCCTTGGCCTGCTCAATCACCAGATCTTAATCCAATTGAAAAGCTGTGGAAAATCATCAAACTCAAGATGGAGAACCACAAGCCCAAAAACAAAGAAAATTTGTTTGAATTTGTCCAACAGGAATGGGCTGCTGTGACAGCAGAACAATGTCAGAAGCTGGTGGAGAGCATGCCAAGACGCATGGCTGCAGTCATCAAAAACAATGGTTATGCAATCAAGTATTAACTCTTGTGTGTATCATGTGTTTAAAGCAAACAGAAAAGAAAACATGGAATGCTTAAAAGTAGTGTTTTTGGCGGTACAATGCCATAGCTATTGATGTAAGAATTTCAGTAATTTTGGTTATTATCAAGAAAACCATGGAAAATGAATAGTTCTTAGTTCTTGAATTAAACTCTCATGAGCTATTTTTGTTGTTATCATTATAATTGTCCAAACAAATGTACCTTTAGTTGAGCCAGGCATTAAAATTAACAAGAAATTGAAGAAAACAAGGGTGGTCTAATAATTTTTTCCATGACTGTATAATATGATGAGCAAAAATATTATTCTCTGTATTGAATGGAACAACCTCTTCCCATTTACCCATAAAGAGACCAGCATAACCAGGGCTAAAACAAGTGCCCATAGCACAGCCTTTAGATTGTTTAAAGAGTTTGTCTTGGAAAATAAATATAGAATTGTTCAGAGTCCACTCTGTTAATCTTAACATGAACTCTGTCGGGGGATCATCCGCCTCTGGGCATTTACTCAAGTAATGTTGAAGAGCTGTCAAACCTTGCTCGTGTTCTATGTTTGTGTACAGTGCTTCATGTCCAGAATGGAGTCTGATCATGCCAGTATAACTGGCTCTTTTTTCACAGTAGGGGTTGCCATCTTGGACTCAAATGAATGAATGAATTAGGGAAATTTTCTCTATATATATATGTTAGGCATAAATATTCACTATAAGGTGCTGAAGCCCCAGAAAGCCAAATTATATAGTTGTATGACTATTTATGCCATTGTAGTGCCTAAATATTTGCATTTACATAATTTCGCCCAAAAAAGAGTGTTTTTGGCCCCTGTAGCTTTCCAGTAGCTAGTTGACTGGGTTGTCCACTCAACAGGCACGTGCACACATAGGGCCCAAGGGGTACTTGAGCCCCTGCACTTTTTGCCTTGTATTAAAAAGTGCCCTCTTTTTTATTTTTTATAACATTAATAAATTCCTGTTGCTGAAAAAAACGGCAGTACAAAAACACCACTGTTATCTACCGTACACATTTTCTTGTACTACGGTGTTGTGTGTGTTGGGCCTGCCACTCCTCTGTCCATTGCAGCTCCGCTCTGTCACAGAGCCGTGAGACTGAGAGAGAGAGAGAGAGAGAGAGAGAGAGAGAGAGAGAGAGAAGCCGCTGCCTCATGAGACCTGACAGTGGAAAGCAAAAACCAATCAGATGCCTTCATGTCTAGTTCTGCCTACAACCAATCAAGCTGCCATCACGCTCCCTCCTCTGGCGTGCACAATCAGTGTCTTCACCTATGTCCGCAGAAAGGTGGAGGCGTGCCTTCAACCAACCCTACCTTTAAGACCAATCTAAAATGACAGCTGTCTGTGTAGGCTGTTGATCTTGATATTAAGTTTATTGTGACTTACTAAGAATCACAGTAGCGGTCACAGCAGTAATTTCTTGGTTTTGTCACATTTTTAGATGTGTATTTCCAGTTTGCACTTGCTCTCCCATGATTTTTGTGTTAATGAATTTCCCTTTGGGCATTAATAAAGTCATTCGTAATGTGAAAAAATATCATACAGTATTAGCCTTAGCCTACCAGTTCAGAAGTCGGTTTCAGGAAGTCAGGAAATTGGTCTAGATTATTGTCCAGCTAATACTGGTCTCAGGCTATGTTAGCTATGTGTGTGTGAGTAGTTAGCTTTGTTTATTAATTTTACTTTACTTTTAATTTACATATTGCGTTATTAAGGACTGAAAAAAATTTGGCGCCCTGTGTGCGCACATGCTGCCCTTTTCTGACTTTGAGCCCCTGCCCCTCTATAATCATGTGCACGTCCCTGCCACTCAGGTTGTGATCCTTGAAGGTCCTAGATATCATTTCTGGTGCATAACCTTTTACAACATTCCGTGTCTGTTTTTTCACTTGGCCCCCTGGGTATTTATTGAATTCTGGGTTAATTAAGACTTTTGTCAAAATAGAAAAAAAATGGCAGATAGAGGTTCCACATCAGCCACTCACTGCTGTTTAACTCAGCTGAAAAAAATGGCTGCATTCTCTAACCGCGCCCCCCAAACCCATGTTAATGTGACTTCAGCTCACCTTTCCCCACAGCCTTTAGTGTTTTCATGTAGGTCACCTGGATTAAGTGTGTGTGTGTGTGTATGTGTGTGTGTGTTTGTCTCAGTGCCACTTCATCAACGGTAAACAATGATTTGTCCACGTTGATCAAGAGTCAGATGATTGTGTGACCTTCTGGCTTTGGATGTAGAAACCAGAACAGAGAGGGAGAGAGTGTGAGGCTCTGACAGTGTAACAGTTGGATTCTGTCCTGTCTTTGTCCAGTTCCTCTCAGCACCATGGGTTAGAATTAATGGCCACTGTCGGGTACCTACACATCCTTTAATATAAAATGTTACCTTTATTCTGATATGACAATGGAGAAAGACTAGTCTTCATTTTCAATAAATGTCACTGTATAAACATTAACTCTCCACCAGTGGTGAACAGACTGGTCATCTCCTGGTGGCCTGAGGTTTGTTTTGGCCTGTAGCAGGATCAGTCAGAACCTGTGTATGACAGCTTTGTTATGATGTGGCTCAACAGGAAGAACATAGTGGCTTTTAACTTTATATCTAAGGTCGTTGCTCTAACATCCACAAACAGGGTTAGCCTGTTCTGGAGATCTGAGATGAAGTCAAATTCCCTGAGTTACTGTTCAGTCTGCCCCTCAAAGTTATAAGAACAAGACCACACACACACGGACACATGCACACATTAAATGAGTCAGAGGCTACAGAGCATCTGAGCTGTGGTCACAACAGAAGGATGAGACAGTGGGAATGTTGACACAATCAAAACAAGTGTTTTTTTCTGAGAATATTTTTCATAATAACAAACAGATAATTTTGCTGTCGTCACATCTTTTATATTGTTTTAACTTTTTATTTTTCACAAAATCATCACACAAATCTCAAGGACTAAAAACCACAATGACGTCTCACTCAGTGATGATATTCTACTCTTGTGAGCCCTTTTAAATGAAGAAAATCCTCAGCTTGTCAGCTACCTCTCTATCAGTCACATGCTGATGAATGACATCATTATCGCTCTGTCAACAAATCTGGAATAATCAATAATAATCCTAATGGTACTGATAATGTAAACCACAATAATTGGTACAACATAAATGATGAACAACAACAGAATACATTCTGTAATAAATAAATAAAATGATATGATATTTTTTTTTAAATATTCACAATGATGCATTTTTTATTGTTGAGGAAAGGGGCTATTTTTTTACTTAATTTTTTTAAACTTACTCTATTTCTTATTTATATATTTGAAGAAAGAAAGAGAAAGAAGTGCCATAAGAATGTAGGTCAGCGTGTATGTAAATGAGAGAGGTCAGATGGCGAGCGCCAGGGCTGGCTGACCTCTGACCTCTGACCCTTTCAATCCTGCGGCTTTATGTCAGCAGCTGCTAACAAAAGAAAACCTGCAGGGATCAACAACTGGATTCAACTCGCACCTTTTCAAACCAACAGACTGGCATTATTTTGTATTTAAAGAAAGCAATTAGTAAAATCTCATGCATTTAAAAAAAAAAAAAAAAAAAAAAATCAATAACATTTTTTATTCCTCACCCAATTCTAACCTCTAATTTTCAAAGTACAATACCAATTTTACTGAACGAGCAGAAGAAGGAGATAATGTTTGATGTTTGATATTAACAAAGAGATAAATTAAATAGTATTACAAAAGTACAAAAACAAAAAATCCTGCAGGAAACTAAAGTACAAAGAAACAGTGTATGAAGTGTTCAGTGCAGAGATAAGGAGAAACACTGTATTGATCCCTGCAAGAGGAAAGGAGGTCAGAGCGGCAGCAGAGCACGAGAAGGGCAGACAGTGTGAACAAACAAGTGCAAAATATCAAAGTACATAGATTATTAAATAGTTAGGATAAGAACTGAAATAAGCAGACAGGTAAACACTCAAATGGGTTGTCTACATCCTTATAGGTTCCTTATGAATACATAGATGAATAGATAGATGATACATGAATAACTGGTTTTAATTCATCTGTTTATCTGTTTAAGGTTTTGTTACAAAAAATGAATGAAATATAAGAATTGCAGAACTACTATAAAAAATGGAATGTCTGGATTAAAAGACTAAAAGCAAAAACACAGGTAACAGATTCACAATCTGTCAGTGAACACACCAGCATACATCTGCATTCAAAGACACACACACACACACACACACACACACACACATCTGAGAATTTATACTCAAGTTACACACAATAAATGAAAACTACATTTGTGCACGTCATGCAGTGTTTTAGAGCAACAACCTCATGTGTGTATAATGAATGTATTTATGAATATGTATTTATGTGTTTGTATCTTAATACAACATGTGTTTACATCTACAGAGAGAACAATGTGGAACATGTAATGCATTTAAAAGGGTTAGGGTTAAAAGATCAACAAAATATAAAACCCCCTTAAATAAATGTAATTCATCCTCTGGGTAAATTTGGAAACACTTTTCTGAGATAACTGACAGCTTATGTTATGCTAACGTTATTTTCATTCGTTTTGGCACAAAAGACAAACTCCATTTAACTGCTGCTGTCTCCACTTCAACCATGTAGAGATCAGAAATATTTCTCCTCCTCCTCCTCTTCCTGCTCCTCTTCCTCTCTTTGATCAGAAAGTGTGAAAAGTTAGTCTTTCTTGGCCTCAGTCTGCGGCCGGCACGCTGAAGGTTTGTACCGTCATTAAGCTGAGAGGAAATCAATAAATCAAATGTTATGATTAAAGGAGCAACAAACCAGAGGACATTAAATAATCATGCAGGGAGGAGGAGTGGCAGGGGGAGGATGAGGAGGAGGAGGTAGACCCCCTCCGCCTTTAGTTCCATAGTTAATGAATGAACTAACGTAAACTGCGCTGCTGCACCACATATCCTCTCTTTGTGTGGTATAGAAACTGAATCTGGTGCTGGCCACTGAACAGAGGAGGTGTGGGTGGTAAATGCAGAGAACTTTGGTGTTTAATGAGCAGTGACTGGAGCTCAGGACTGGAGCTGGGGTTGGTTCATTCTGGTTTGACAGTAAGTTGTTAGCAAACTGTCTGGTATTTATTTGCACTGACTGTATTTATTGTGTATTTCCCAGTCCAGCATCTTCCTCCACTTCATTTGGGTCATTGTTGCATTTTAGTTTGCTGCATTTCATAACTTCCAATATTTTTAAATATGAGTATTTTTCATTATATTTGGGCTTCAGAAAAAAAACAAACAAACCTGCATTTCAACCATGTAAACCCTGCAGTGATATTTGCTGTACTTATTAAACAGGCTGCTGTCCTGTTTTGTTTACTGTGATACACATTTAAAAAAGGTTGAAGATCCAGGGTCTCTTAAACTCAACATCTTCTCTTGATCAAATTTCAGAACACATGTTACTCAATCTTTAATATATGAAACATTACATTACTGTGATAAGGATTTTACAGACTCTGAATTTAAAAATGAGAACTATCAAACTAAAAATCTGCAACAAACACACCAGGAACCCTGGCTGATCAACAACAGACGAATGATCATTTTCAATCCATGGCATCAAACTGTATGTCACTCATTTATTTCAGTAATAGTGTTTATGTCTGTGATAGCTTCATCTTTGGAACTGATCAGCTGGACTGAGTCAGAGCTGTAGAGGAATGTTTTTTTTTTGTTTTTTTTTTTAGATCCATACCAGTTTCCAGACATTTAGTTTAACTGATGTTTTGTATCATTTCCTTTTTTTTTTTTAACACAAAGCACAGTGTTCATTGTCATAAGTATCATTTTGAGAACCAGTGTCTTATTTAGTGGAACAAATGAAATTTCTTAAAAATAAATGGTTGAATAAATTATGTTACTGTTTTCTCATTTACGTATTTCTTTGTACGTAAACACACACACACACACATACACACACACTGAGAGGAAGCTCTCATGGAAATTTATCACTGATATCGATCTAAATTAGCATGCGTCTGCCTGTGGCCACGTTCCCTCTGATGTTCACTTAAACTTGTGTGTGTGTGTGTGTGTGTGTGTGTGTGTGTGTGTGTGTGTGTGTGTGTGTGTGTGTGTGTGAGAGAGAGAGAGAGAGAGAGAGCACTTAAACTCTCAGCTGCTGTGTGACTGAAGTGAGTTTAAATGGAGGTGACGATGAGCTGTCAGTAGATTTGTATCATTTCATCATATAGACGAAATTAAAATAAAGACCAACTGCGTGTTCACTGGAATTAAATACTGACGTTTTTTAATTGTTTGATTTGAACAGTAATTTTTTCCTTTGTGCTCTTATGGTGCACACTTGCAAAATGTGCAGTTCACTTATGTATTTTTTATTTCAGGTTGAAATAAAGTAATTGTACATGAACATTTAAATACAGGATATTCAGCAAACAGTCATTTTGAATGGCCCACACATGGAGTGTCAGGTAGACTAAGTAGTTCAGAGCACTTACACACTGAAGTTTTAACCTCAAAAGTGTTCTGAATGTGTGATACACATCAAATGCACAGAGGAACAAAGAACCATCATTGCTGCACCAAACACATCATCTCCATCTGAATAAATGAGTGAATCAATATTTTTTTTCCATAAACATATAGGAATATGTGCACACACACACACACACACACACACACACACACACACATATATATATATATATATATATACATATATATAAACTTTAAAACTTGTCCATGAATATCTAATATACATGGTTATTATATATTATAATATATTATAAATGTGATTTGTGAGGTGTTCTGGTTCTGGAAGAGAAGGACATGTGAGATCTCTGTTTGGTGGCAGCACATGGCTAGAGTTTAGCAACACTTCAAGAATGTCCAGTAGCTAATACAGAAATTCATAAAGGCTTGAGATGAAAGGCTGTTAAATGAGTGTTTATTTAGAGCTGGACAGACAGTGAGAATGGCGTGCGGTCACATTTGAATACAGCGGGTCGGCTTTGCACGCGGCCATTGTGTCTCCATTAAAAGCTGATTTCACGGCCAACAGAACTGCAACAAAAGAGGCAGCAGGTCCGAAAAGTTTGAAAAGACTGGAAGAGAATAAAGGAGGAAGAGAGAAAGGAGGGGAGAGGAAGAAAAAAATAGAAGAAAGACGGAAGATGACTGAAGTGTGCTATACATTTTCCCCAAGGGGAAATGAAAACCCTGCAAAACAGATTTCACCTTCATGTATTTCATACAATAATACACTGTGTTGTCTACATATAGTTTCAATGTGTGTGTGTTCTCCATAGAGCATATCACTACATAATGTTATTCATATTTCTACAAATCTTTATTTTAAAAAAACCATTGTGTTCATGTGTGTGTTTTTTGTCTTTGTGCACAGATCTATGATCATAAAACTCGACTCTGTCCATTCATTTAACCATTGTTAACTATATGTATCTCTATAGAAGCCCTGATAAGAACATATCCAATAAACCCCAGTTATAATAAAACTTATTTATAGATCTGTATTTCTGCCTTAATATATATACATACATACATACATATATATATATATATATATATATATATATATATATATAGTCTTTTTCTCTGTGCATACGTACATATTTCTGTATGATTCATATTTCCCACTGTCCATATTTATATGTACAATTGCATATTGCTCTCACAGTCTCTTTAATGAACAACAATTTCAAAAATTATTAAATAATAATTAAGCAGCACATCAAATCCATAATATCTGGATTATCTTCCAATAAATTCCTGAGTATCTCTATATATTTCTGTTATGGATTATTTCAAAAACAATTGTCTCATTCCTCTCTACAGCCAAATCTCTGCACACCGGCACAACATGCTCTTGTTTTTATTGTATTGCACAGCACATCTCATCATATTAACTCTCAGTGTTTCCTTTAAATTAAAGTGTATCTGTAAATATTTTAAATGCACCACATTTCACATTTGTTTACAAGAATAAATGTCAGTAAAAATATGTACATGGGTTTGATTGGCATTCAGCTCTATAACATCTCAATAATGGTCAATCAGTGGAGGCTTTTTTGGTTATGTTTTATCCTTTGTGTGTCTACATCATGTCCAAACATTTATTTAATTATACTTCTAAATCACAGTTTATGCTTCTATCTATTAAAACAATTTATCCTACATTCATCATCATCATAAATGTCTTAACTCCACAAACTACATCTGTCTCTTTAATGAATATTGTATATATGAAATGTGAATATATTTATCATCCTTAACCTCCGTACAAAATGTAGAATTTTATTTTTATGCATCTCCATCAAACTCATATTTCTCTAATTATAATTCTACTACAAAACAGTTACATGACAACATGATGTAATTTAAATGTGTCAGTGTTCTCTCTTTCAGCTCGTCAACATGTCGTTTATATTAAACACCAAATATGGCCGCCATCAAACACCAAAACACACTGAACAGGACTCACCAGCAACTAACCACTGCAGGAGGAGGAGGAGGAGGAGGAGGAGGAGGTAGAAGAGTTTACAGCCGGACAGATGGACCCCCATCCAAAAACTGCTGGGTCATTTAGAGAGAGAGAGAGAGAGAGAGAGAGAGAGAGAGAGAGAGTCAGTGGGACAGATGCAAGGCAAAGCGGAGCAGTGTTTGTCACTAACGCCATGGATTAGCATGTGGTCTCCAACACAAAGCTGCAGATCAATACTGCTGCTCTATACACAGCAGATGGCCCAGGACAGAGAGAGAGAGAGAGAGAGAGGACACAGAGAGAGGGAGAAAGAGAGAGGCAGACCTGAGAGGAGGAAGCAGGAGGAAGAAATGTCCTGATCAACCTGCAGCTTTGTTCACATTTTACAAGCTGCCGCTCTCTTTCAGCCACAGCAAATCCAGCTCAGCAGGAAGCAGCAGAGGACCCCGCTCTGCCTCTCCAACCTCTGCCTCTCCTTCTTTTTTTGTCTTGTCACAGCTCTTTCTCAACATGGATTCATTCACTCTATTTACCGTCTCCACATTTTCATGCATCCGATGGAGTTCACTGTCTTGTGTGCATTGTTGCTTTTGTCTGTTTAAAGAACTCTTGTTCTGAGTGCTTCTTCCAGAACAATGAAATAAATGAGTAAGGATCAGAGCTAATCCCATGTTATCACATTACATCATTCTTGTTCAATTAAGGCACATTGATGTAAAAAAAAACAAAAAAACAAAAACAAAGAGGGGGTCTACAGCTCTTCCAGCAGAGCTTTTATGTATAAATGTTAACCATAACAATCAACTTTAAAACTAACATGTATGTGTAAACATTTACATTTGTAACACATGTGGTGTTTTTTATAATCATCATTTAAAAATCTTTAAGGCAACCACTGCATTAAAACCGCAAATACTGCAGCTGGAATGTTAAGTAATTCAAAATGAATACACTGTACAGCTGAATAGATGCAGCACATTTAACCTGACAAATACAGATCACAGCAGTGGATACACAACAGCATGGCCCTGAACACAACACAGATATACAGGCTAATGATTGATCAGTCAGTTCATCTGCCACTGTATGCCTGGAACAAACTAAATGACCTTTACCTCCGTGTTCATTGTCTACTATTCTTACACCCAAATTATATTCTCTCTTTGTGAATACATGCAATTCACTATTTAGTCACATCATGACTGTATCATAGGAAACTCAAAGAAAGAAACGTTATAATGAAATGCCACAAAATACTAAAGTAATGGATTTCAGTAAATCAGTTAATCTGTATTAAAATGACTTCTTAAGTTCACTTGCTGTCAAATGCAAAGACTCCCTATAATCCCTATAATAAGTACTGTATGCAATGAGTCTTTGTTGTCCAAGAACCAGTAGAGACACACCAGTGAACTGCAATGAGTGACATGTTCCTCCACACACACTGCGTTGATCTGGTTGTTTTGAGTCAATCACACACACACACACACTCATCAAATCCTAATATTGATTTAACCCCCACTAAAGAGAGTTCTCAATATCGACACCAGTTTCCTTATATTTTTGTTTCATTCAGCAGTTTTAGTAAATTACTGAGGTGATTGTCATTAAGGACAATGTTGTGTTTTCTCCAGTAACCTCAGGATAAATATTTCCACTACTGATTCCTGTCTCTTTTTATACTGTGTGATATTTGAATATAAATACTCAGATGTATCTCTATTTTTTTCACTCCATGATGAGTGTGTGTGTGTGTGTGTGTGTGTGTGTGTGTGTGTATTGATTGGTTTACAGCCTGTCAGTCATGTCTCCCAGTATTTTCAGCCGTTGGACTGTTGACCTGTTATTTGAACAGCTACTCGCTACTTGGCCAACTTTGAAGGCCAAGTAGCGAGCTTATGGCAAAGACTCATGGGAAATGTAGTTGTAGATACCAGTATTTTTATTTATCTATTTTTTTTTACATTAAATAAAGTGACAAAAGTGTGAAATTTTACTCTCAGACATTCGTGTAGAAAATGTTTCCAAATCACTGACTAAACCTCCACTGTGGGGGCGGAGCTTCGGTCAATGCCTGGCAGTGATGTCAGTGTATTGTTTACACCACCATATTGACTCAAAACTCTATCACTTCCTCCTCTTCCTCCTCCTCCCCCTGCAGCTGCTCCTTTACAGTCACCCTCCCTGTCTCGTAGACCCCCCCAGAAACCCCCCTTCCATTTTCAACTCAGATCTTCACCACTCTCCATCCCCTCTTCATCCTCCTCTCTGCTGTCCTTCTCATCCTTCTTCTTCTTCTTCCCTCTCTACTCCCTCTGCACAGTGGAATGTCCAGTTACATAAAAAATGGTGCCTCTCCATTCTGCTTCCCTCAGCGAGACAGCTGAAAGTTTTAAGATCAGACAGATAGAGGTACGGAGAGACAGATAGGTCGTCCCTCAGCAGACCCCCTGCCTGTCCCTCTGACAGCTGATCAAAAGGAGAAAATGGGTCAGGCTTCTGTTCTTCTGTCCTTAATTGCACAACAGTCTTTAAACAAAGCAGCATCTGCCCAGCTACTCATCCTGCTCCTCCTCCCTCCCTCCCATCTCTTCCCTTTTCCTCCACCTTTTCCTCCAGCTTCTTTTCTCCTCACCCATCATTTCCAAGAATTTTCCTGGAAAGAGCTCTGAAATTTGTTTGGGACGATGCAGACAGAATTCCACTGTTAATTCCAAGTAACAGCTGACACATCTTTGTTGGACAGTGCAGTGTACACTGTGTGCACATTACAGAAAGAATCATTAGATATTCAATGTGAAATTAGTATGTACATGTTTTTTTTTTTGTTGTTGTCTTTAATCTGAATATTTTATGATGATGGATCAGTGAATGAGAGGCAAGGCGTGAGAGAGGGAGGCAGAGTTATTTAGCAGCCATTTGTCCTTGGAAGTGTAATGAATTGTAAAATGAACAGGCTACAGGCTATAATGCTCTTTCAGTGCAAAGCTCCCACGCTCATCACTCCACCCAGAGGCTGTCGATAGTGTCCCAACATGCACCGACACATCGTTTACACTGCGCCAGTGTACTGAGCTGTACAGCTGCAAACATCTGTCCTGCACCACACACAACAGCCGGAGCTGTAATCACTGACAAAAAAAAAAAGAGAGAGATGTAATGTATGATGTCATATGTGATGTGTCAACCTGCATCTTATATTTTGTCACATTGCATCATGTCAGACAGTATTGTGTTATTATGGACGTCTGAGTTCCACTATGAGTTTCACTTTCTGCCTGTCCTCCAGTTGCATTCATGTGCTGTGGGGAAGTCCAGGAGTTGAGATGTTTAATGTAAAAGACAAACATTAAACACAAATGACACAGACAGCTGGAGGCTGGCACCCAGAGACGAATAAGAAAAGAGGAACTGTCCGTCATGTTGGGGAAGGTTGGGATGTCTGTCACATTAGTTCTGGTTTCCTCATGTGTGTGTTATGTGTTGTTTCCTGTCACCGCTGCAATCAGAGGCAGCAGGTGATGAGAGGTGAGATCAGATCAAATTTTAAAGATGGCTGTGGGCAAATTGCATCTTAGGCAACAAAAAGTAGCATCCTCAGTTTGCAGAAAAAAACCCTCAACCATTAATGATGTATACACTGTCATTGCAGGATGCCCTCAACCACCCGGCTGTCTGTATAAGGAATGAATTAATTTCACGTTCATTTCTCTTGTAGACTGGAATTTATTTCTCATGCTTTTTTGCTCAGCTTAGATCAGTTCTTATATTTACAAAAAAGGAGATTAAAAAACAATACACTTTGATCAGTTTTCACCTTCAGCATCTTGCACTCGGGGTTGTAGATGTTATGAATCTCTATGTCAGAGATAATCTCAGGAACATGGTCTTATTAACAAATATTACCTATATGTTAAAAGGACTTCACATCTATAATGTCATGAACACAACTGAACTCCTTTAGCCAATGAAGATATTTCTCTTGTCAAGAATGTACTTTGAGACTCAGGTTTAATTAGAAATTCAGTGAATTTCTAATATAATAATACCATATCAGTAACAACAGAGGAGACAACAGCAATTACAGAAATATCACAGAAATGCAACATAGAGTATTGCATTTCTGCAATACTCATCTTTCTCTTTTGAAAGCTGGAGATTCTCACGGGGACACGTGCACGTGGTGTCAATCTTTATCGTGACAAACATATTAACTACTGTTAACTTCAGTGTACATTTGTAAATGATCAATTATAAGGATAATATAAGAGGAAATAAAAGCCTCAGAATAGATCATAAGGTGGACGCTTTACATTCACATATAGGCTACAGACAGATAACTCTGGTTAAATCAAAGGAAGATACTACACAATACCGACGCTGCGTTCAAATCCCACCCTGAACATCATCACCGGCCACCAAACTGCAACCGTCAAAGACGCTAATTGGCCAGCCGTTCCCGTGGGCCACGCTCTCGCTATCCCTGCCGGCCATTCTGATTGGTTCGATGCTCCATCAGTCACGGGGCGGGGGTGCGGGGGGTGAAGCCGCTCCGTTCGAGCCCGCTTCTCCTCCTCCTCCTCCTCCTCCCGCAGCACGTTGGGTTGAGCGGTCGGCTAGGGGACCGTGGACAGCTCCCGTCTGAGGAGCAGAGTAACGCAGGAGGAGGAGAGAGCTGGATATGGGGAAGCCACCGCACAGGCCCGTATGATCGAGATAAAAACACTTTTTTTATGTACACATCCCGGGGAAAATACACAAAGGCACGGAGCTGGAGAGGCCTTAGGAGGACGGGGAAACAACCGAGGGAGTGAAGGAAAAGGGGGGATTCGGCTACTGACCCATCCCGGCGCATCAGGGGAGAAGCAGTGAGCAAAAGGAGGAGAAGGAGAGATAATTCCGCTCGACCTGATGGACTGAGAGGACAGATGAATGAAGACTGCTTACACTAACGCCTATAGATGCCTGGCCAAGGACCTGGACGCTTACGCCATGAACACGGACATGACAATGGACGGCATTGGCAGCCTGCATGGCGGGGTGGCGGTGAGCTCCGTGGCCCCTGATGCTGAGCTGATGACCGGCCACAGCCCGCACCACGGCCGCGGGAGCTCGGGGGGACACGGGGCGGCGGCAGCGGCAGCGGCGGCGGCGGCGTCCACCCTGCGGATACACCAGGACCTGGCCGCCGCCGCCGCATCATCCCGCTCCGCCATGGTGTCAGGCATGGCCACGATACTGGACGGCAGTGGGGAGTACCGTCCGGAGCTGTCCCTGCCGCTGCACCACGCCATGAGCGTGCCCTGCGACACGTCCTCTCCCGGGATGGGGATGAGCGGCACCTACACCACCTTAACCCCGCTGCAGCCGCTGCCCCCCATCTCCACCGTGTCGGACAAGTTTCACCATCATCACCATCACCACCACCAGCGGCTCTCCGGCAACGTGAGCGGGAGCTTCACCCTGATGCGGGACGAGCGGGGACTACCGGGCATGAACAACCTCTACAGCCCATACCACAAAGACCACATGTCCGGGATGGGTCAGAGCCTTTCCCCGGTGCTGGGCAACGGCCTGGGCTCCATACACAACTCCCAACAAGGTCTCCACAATTACGGCACGACAGCGCACGGAGGCCACGACAAGATGCTAAACTTCGACGCGCACCACACCGCCTCTATGCTGGCCAGAGGGGACCACCACCAGCACCGAGGCCTCGGTGGCCCGGCGGGCGGGATGATGCCGCACCTGAACGGGATGCACCACCCGGGACACCCGGCTGCCTCCTCGGCGGGTCACCACCCCCACCCCCACCCCCACCTCCAGTCTCCATCCCACGGGCCCGTGTTGGCTTCCACCCGGGAAAGACCACCCTCCTCCTCGGGGACGCAGGGGGGGAACAGTTCAGGGCAGCTGGAGGAAATCAACACCAAGGAGGTAGCGCAGAGGATCACGGCGGAGCTGAAGAGGTACAGCATCCCCCAGGCCATCTTCGCCCAGAGGGTGCTGTGCCGCTCTCAGGGGACCCTGTCGGACCTGCTGAGGAACCCCAAACCCTGGAGTAAACTAAAGTCAGGCCGGGAGACCTTCAGGAGGATGTGGAAGTGGCTGCAGGAGCCCGAGTTTCAGAGGATGTCGGCCCTCAGACTTGCAGGTAAGAGCGGAGAAAGAGTGGCCGCCTGGCCGGTGCTGTGGCTTGCTTTATGCGTCCGGACAGGGGGAGCAATTTGAACTCACTCCGTAAGAATCAAAAGACCATTTTTCCCACAGTCGCTGATTTGTGCGCTGACGTCCCATCCTCCGCTGGCTTTGTTTTGGCGCACTCCGCGTTGGCCTTCGGTGCAGAGCTCCAATTTAGGTGAATGAAATTTATTTAGAATCACTGGTGTTATGATTACCATTATTGATCAATAACACAAAGAGATCGATACGAAATGACAAGGTCATGGGATTTCCCTCCAGCTGCCCCCCTCCCCCCCGCTCTGCAGTAACACACATTTGTTTTTCATGTCTTTTACTCGCACACTTTAACTCTATTCTGCTCTAAAAGGCTTATCATGAAAAGATTCAATGAAGCCACTGACAGACGAATCTAAGTGGAAAAATGATATAAAAATATAGGATTTTTTATTTTTCTTCACCACATTCAACATTAAAGATGTTCATTGTTTTGAACTTAAGGAACTTTAAGTGACCTTATGTTTTCCTGTAGGGGGTCCTGTTGTTACTGTCATCATCAGCCTCTTAAAGACTCATTGTATTCCTGTGGTATGGACAGGCAGAGAGGTGTGAGGACGCATTCAGAGCAGACAGAGATGGCCATGGCAGTGTTTCTGATTGATTGTGAGGAGCTTGAAGTGATCAGGAGGCTGTGACACAAACATGAAGGTCTGTAGCATCAGTGAGTCTGGTGCCCCCTCTAGTGAGGGACTTGGTTTCTGTCCCAACAACAAGCCTCTATTGTCTGCAGGGGGACACAGCAGCAGGGATCAAAATAAAAAAGGATCAGGTGGCTCCTAAGGATCACGACCAGAGTGGATTATACAGAGGCCAGGCCACTGCCCATTTTGCAGGAATATTTGAATCTAAACTGTGTCATGTAGTTTGTTATTTCGAGGTGGTGATGAGTAAATGGTTTTATTTTGTCATGTGATGTTTTCAACAAAGGTGTGTTTTTTATGCAGATTTGCAGATTAATGATCCTTTGAAAAGAGCAGTTATCCACCTGATTTATTCCACTGATTAGTCTGTAATAGTTTGTCTTCACCTTCAGCTGTTTCCTCAGAGCACCATTTACATCTATGCTGTAGATGTGAAGCATGAGAGATAACACCAGCCCACTGTCTCCAGTTTGAGACATTTTTCAGTGTTGCATAAATCGGCCTAAATCATTGTTCATTTTGAACTCAGCATCGTTTACGTTTACGCATACATACAAGTACAAGTCAATGTATAATGTCAGTGTTACTTTATTGGAGTGTATAGGCCAAATCAGTCAGTGACACAGAAGATAAAATAAATGAAAGCTAAATTAAAAGAATAAAAAAAATGGTGTGTGTGATGAAGACAGGGGAGAGAGTAGAGAAGAGATGTGTGGAATAACAGAGCTAATGTTAAAGTGTTTCACTTATTTGGGTGAAATCTGTTGGCTTTTCTTGTTATTCATAATAATATGTTAATATTATCTTCAAATGAG
Source organism: Caranx ignobilis (assembly GCA_021432705.1). Classification (NCBI taxonomy): domain Eukaryota; kingdom Metazoa; phylum Chordata; class Actinopteri; order Carangiformes; family Carangidae; genus Caranx; species Caranx ignobilis. The sequence goes on along the minus strand of MU269987.1, from coordinate 1,427,213 downwards.
GGAGAATATCAGTTCACTGGACAGTGGCAAATGTTTGTTTTTTTTTTGCCTGATTTCATTTGGTTTTTAAAAAATGTGGATCTATAAGTTATTTGATATTTCAAACACCTCACTGTGATTGTTTATTATGTAGGATTCATTAGAGATGGGCCTAGGTGAAGTGATGTCTATGGGAGTAGACCTGGGATCACTGGGAACATCATTGAACTTATTATCCAGTTTGAAACAAGCAGCCTGGTGACCTCAGCTCACTCATCTGTGCCTCACTTTATTTTTATTGATTGGAGGAAAAGGCAGAAAATCTTGGGACTAAAAATCTCCCATACCAACTCCCATGAAACAATCTGTGTAGACAGAGTGTCACAACACTGCATGTGACTGATCACAGAGCGCTGTCTAAACGTATGGAGCTCTTGTGAAGCATGCAGAGCCCTTTTCCTCAAAATGATGCAAACAGTAATGAGACAAATTTGCTGTAGTTGTTTGAAATGATCCAAAGTGAGAGATCCCCCTGACTTCTGCTTTCACTTTGTATATGACTGTTCAGTGTCATTTGGAAGGTTTTGGATAAACTGAATACCTAAAACTCATCAACTCACCTGAAAGATATTTCCACAAAGCTGGAACCATGAGAAAAAGCAGCTTTTGATTCAGCTTTATTTTGTACGGCGATGTTGGCCATACATTATGAACTGCTGCGATAACTGATCATGCAGAGCAGAGAAGTGATTTTTTTCTATACATTTCCAGGCAGTAACAATGACCCTGTTTATAACAGTATTAACCTTTAGTACTATAGAGAAAAATACAAATAAATAAACTTTAATTACAGATATATACTGTGTCCTTTTGCATAACACTTGCTGTTGCAATGCTGCATTAAAAAAAAACGTATAGGTTGAAATAACAGACTGTAAAAATGTAAAATCTGAAACACAACAATATAGGAAAAACACTAATAATAACTATAATAAGTGTATAATAATCTTAGAAATTACCTGAATCATCTTCTCAATAAACTACAAGATAAAAAAAAACTTTGATCCTCAGGGAGTAAATTTAGCATTAAGCAGCGCAGGAAACAGATCCCAGGCCAGAGAGAGGAAGAGTGTGGCCTCTAAAGAAAAAAAAAAAAAGAGTACAGCATTTACACAACATCTTTTATTGCTGGATCTTATTGGTGTGTATTTATGGCCTGTTTTAAGAGTTCACTCTGCATCATTAGAAATTAGATCGAAAACTTAATTAATAGCTTCAATTATTTTCCACGGCTCGACTCAAAAACATTCAAATTCAATTAAAAAGTAACCACTGTTTCTGGCTGACTGGTCAAATGTATTTATAGAATATTCTTTAGAGAGATTTAAAACAAATAATTGTAAATTCACACACTTATTGTTTCAGTAGGTCAGTGCTCTCTGTGTTAGTTGATCTAATGTGTATAATCCTGAGCACTGTTTGATATAACTGTATGAGTCCAAAAATACAGGAACAGTTTTCTTCAATGAGGTCCCTGGTCTAACTTATACTTACTATAAAGCTCTTTCATGTATTATTCTATGGTATCTGGATATTGTATCAGATTCCAGATAGATTTTTTGAAATACCTGCATCACATCGCAGTATTAATATGTGTAATATATCTGTTTACTGTCCATGTGAATGTTGCTCTAAGGTTTAATGTGGCTGCTTTCAAAGTGAGGAGCAGGATTTATGCTCTAAATGTAACTTGTTTTTTGCTGAGCAGATTAAATCCAACAGTGATTTTTCAGATGCCCCATCTGTTGGAAAACTGATTCTCAGTCTGTATTTAAATGGCCTTGATTTTCTGAGTTAATTCAGTCCAGTTCAGACCTACAGTACGTACATGAAATATGTGTTGTCCTTGATGAGGATGAGATTATCTGTGGTTAGATCTGGGCGTTTCTGACTTTCAGTGTTGCTGTTTGATAATATATTATATAGGTTAATAAGTGACGTGACATGGATGATGTTGAGTGGAGGGTGGAACTGGAAGAGAGCGAAAGACCATTCATGTGATCTGCACCTCTGTTTCTGAACATTGTGCTAATGTTTTCAGCTCCTCAGGCGGCTGAGGTGATCCTACAAAAACTTTTACATTGTTTTCATACCACAAAAAGTGAAAACCTTTTTCATTTAATTGAATTATCATCTTGGTAAGCTACTCCAGAATTATCTGGGCTGTTTAACTTAGATTCAGTCAAACACTGGGAGCAGATGGGGCAAAGAAAAAGAAATGTACGTTGCTTGCAGGATGCAGAAACATTTGATGAGAGAAATCTCGTCTCTTGTTGCTAATGATGGGCTGAGGTTTGTACAGCTTTGAAAGAAGGAAGATGACTCCAGCTACTTTTAGATTTTGGATCAATTCAACAGTTGGTGTAGAGTTTTGTTCCTCATTTACTGGACGTGCAACTGGCAGTGAAACCTGACTAACTGTGGGATGGCTTGTGACGACATCATGACACATGCAAATCAGACCGCTCTGGAGCCGTGAGCAGTTTGTCTTAGCTAGCTAAACAAAACAACAAAACAAGACAAGACAAAACAAAACACTGCATGGATGTTTGCGTATTTTCAGAGCTGACAGTGTACTGAGATCAGCATCACATTGAGACCAGACAACCAGATATTCCCTTAATTTAAAAAAAACTTGTATGTAGATGCAGCTACATGAACACACTGGGCCCTTTGTGGGCTGAATGTAAGATTCTTTCTGTTTGATTATTAAAAAGTAAACAATACAGATACCACTGTAAAAAAAAAAAAAAAAAAAGAAGGAAAAAAAGTTATATATTATCAAGGCTGAGGCAACAGGAGCCTGCTTTGCAATGCAACACTAGGGGCAGGCACAGCTGATCCACAGTGAAAGAGACAGCTTATGGGGTAGTAGGGTTATGATTTATGATATTTCTACACACAACAAAAAAGCATTGTTTCCTTTCAAGTTATTATATGAAAATGTTACTTTTGTTTTCTTTTTTAATCATCCTGTCTTGGCCTGGTTTTACAGCTCTTCTCCATGGTGACTGTAGAATGATTATAGAAACAGAGGGAGCTTCAATTCCTAGATCAGCAGCACCACATGAAACCAATAGAGCTGAGGTCAAAGGTCAGAGCTGCAACACTCAGACAATAGATGGAGCAAATATTCCCCTGACCCTCAGACAAGCAGAGAGGAGTGAGAGAAGACAGAGAGGGAAGAAGAAGGAGAGGAAGAAGAGAGCTGGGAGACGAGGATGTTTTTGGTTTTTGTCTCTCTGAGTCTGCTGTTACATTATCTGCATCCATGTCCTGTATGTACATAACAGTGGGAATAATGCTTATTATAATAATACAGTGAATCACATCACGTCATGGACCTATCCAATTTTAGTGTGAGGATAAAAGTCCCCACAGCAGTCTCTCTCTCATATCAAGCTGCAGGAATTTGTCTTTCACATTTTTCACATTTAAAATTTGCTTTCATGACCAAAAGTATGTGGGTGCATCTAATCCATGTACTTAAGTACATGTTACCTGTGGTTTAAGGAGGGTTTTCATGATTTTAGGTTGGTTCAGTGTTTTTACAGCAATTCACATAGAGCTGGTGCTTTGCTCAGTGATGACTGGCTACTCATCTACATCCATGAAAAACTGTAACAGACAATTTACAATTTGAAAATTGATATTTTTATGAGTCAAAAACAATCTAAAGAGGGACCAGTTTAAAAAAAAAAAAAAAAAGATCAACAGATTTTAAGCCAGAAACATAAACATAAACACCCCAAAACAAACAACAGGAAACGTGGCTCATGATTTGTGGTTTGGCAGTATTTTGATTTTTGAGAATTCACAGCGAGGCTTAAAATAATCCACAGTATGAATATTTGTTATGTGTAAGTCACAGCCATAGTCCAACCTTGTGAAACTGGACCTTAATGTGAACCCAGTGTCAAATTGAATAATCAAATGAAACCAAATGGCCAAATAATTATGAGGCTAAAACCCCTTTGTTCCAACAGGGGAGTAGAAATCTTATTGCTACAGCTCCAGTTAGTATCTCTTTCACCATGACAGTGGCCCAGCATGTAGCCAGCTCCATAAGGAAGTGATTTTAACAGTTTGATGTAGGAGAACCTGACTGGCCTGTGAAGATCTGTGATCAACAAAACAACATCCAGGCTGCAAAATATAAAGACCTTATAACAATGGAGGCTATTACAGCTGCAGATTAATGCACTTGGCTTTAGGATATGTTGGATCATGCATGGTGTCCTGGTGTCCACAAACCTTTGGCCACCTAGTCTGAGTAGAGAAATGGCAAAACAGGTTTTAGTGAAGTTTCCAATGGAAGTGTAGAGTAAAAAAAAAAACAAATCTGTATTAATATCTCACTGGAGATCTTCCTCCTGCCTCATTTTGAATCTGTTGCTTTTCCTTGCTGTCTTTCTCCTTCCTCGAACATCTCTCTCTCTCTCTCTCTCTCTCTCTCTCTCTCTCGCTCTCTGTCTCTTTCTCTCTTTTGGTGGGGAGGTATTATGTGATTGTCGGGGGAATTGAACACAAGAGCAGAGGCAGCAACGGCCCAATGAATTATTGATGGGAATCTCGGCGTGACCCGCCTTGGTCTGCTCACTTCACTTCTTCACCTCGCAGCCGGGTTAACCAGGCAAAATGGAGGGTGAAGGAGAAAGAGGGAGAGGGAGAGGAGGAGTCCATTGTTTGGATGGAGGACGCTGCCTGCCTGTGACTGCAAGTGAATTATGGATGAAAAGAAAACAATGCTCAAATCAGTGTTAGAATAGCTCCCATAAAGGCTGAGTGCAAGCAGCACGTTGCAGCCAGAGACAAAGCTGGACACTAACACTAACATGATAAATTCCCACAGCACTTCATCCTACTGCAGTCCCTCCTGTACACACAGTCATTCTATCTTATTTTGCAGTTGTGTGTGTGTGTTTTTTTGGTATGTTTCTGTTTGTTTGTTTATTACTATAAGTTGCACTTCCTCCATGTATTCCAGTAAAGGCCGAGCTGCTGGAAGAATATGTGGCAATAACGAGGATCCATTGTTTTTTTTTGTTTTTTTTTCCTTTGTTGATGGGATTTGTTGGAGGAGACAGACCTAGATCATCTCATGACAGATCCTTTAATGTCCACTTAGAGTCAAATTGTTCTGAAAATCTGAATGACTGAACCTAAATATTTTCCATTTTATGCATCCTGCTGCAAGCAGACAGTGCATTATTAATGAGCTGGACTCTGCTTTATGACACCGATTACCAGCAGTTAGTCTGTGTGTGTGTCTGTGTGTGTGTGTGTGTGTGTGTGTGTTTGGTCATACAGTTTCAGACTGTGGGAATACAGTCTGTGTCTGTTTTCAGGGATTGCACTCTGACCTCCTGCATATTCATAGGCTGTTATTGATCTGTAATAATGGATTTAAGGCTGGTGGGGGGAGACTTCTGATGTTTGTTTGTGTGTCAGCATGAGAAGATTTGACAGACACTGCTTCCGAGTACTACTGTATATGTATATGGATTGTGTGTCCAGAAGGAGCTGTGTGAAGCTCAATGAGTCCTGGTCACTGAGGAACTGGGGATGGGGTTGGAAAGAAGGGATTGCACAGATCTAACCCACAGAACTTATTTATATCAATTATTTTTCTCTAATGTGTTTTCGGCTTTTGAGACATTACCATGCAGGAGTAAAAACTTTTGACCACAAATTTGATCACAGAGTGGATATAGTGTTGAAAGGTCAGCTGACTCTGTCTCCTCCCAATGACTCAAACAAAAAGCTGCACCGAGTCTTTGTTTTATTTGGATCACGTGCCATAATGCAGTAATAAAAGCTAATCCAAGGAGCCAAACTAGCTCTGATTACTTTCAGTAGATGTACTGCTGATGCTTTCTGCTATCTTTGCCAGTGACATGACCATCAACCTTGCTCATCACAGTGCTCCTACAGAAGTATTCAACGTTTCTTCCCATTAGATACGATATACACTAAACCCACTAAGACTCACTAACATTTGGCTTTTGGTGGCAAAGGGAACAAAAGGCTACAATCTGATCAGATGAGAGAGAGTATGTGGGGGTTTTTTTGCTCTTACTCCAGCCAGCAGTAATGTTAACACAACATCCAAGAAAGAGTTAGCTGCAGCCCTGAAATGAGTTTGAAAAAACACACAACAATCATTTAAGAGGTGTGAACATCAAGTACAAAAGTGTTCAACCAGGTAAATTAAAAAATCTGCTCATAACCACAAATTTATACCAACAACATCGATTCAAAGTTTGGAGACCAGCTGTCATTATCTAGCAGATGAATTAGGGAAAGATTACACATTATCTGAATGAGTTTGCCTGTTGATTTATGTGGGGACTCTGACTACAGCAATCTTTACCAAATCTGTAAACTCCAAACATATCAGCCTCACATATTCAGAGCCTCTACAACCTTCACTGTAGCTACCAATAAGAATATCAGAGGAATTGTGTAGTGATTTTTTATTAAGACTGTCCACACCAATTACAATGCTCTGGTCGTTTTGGAGCAATAGAAATGCGTCTGGGGCCGACTGAGCTGCTCGGGTTCAGAGGAGAAAATGGTCCTGTCGCCACTTTATTGCAGCGGTCAAATCAAACGTGACACCTGGACTCTGAGCTCATCCAGGCGGCGCACAATCAGCGGGGGCTAGGCAATACGACACACAAACAGGAACACTACTCTGAACCATGCTACAAAGAATGGTGTCAGTTTGTGTATCTCACCACGGTAACATTATTGTTAAAATGTGTTGTTTGTTTGTGTGACCCCTCCTTGAAGAGATGTATGAGTAGTTTTCTCTCCTTGTGGCCTGTGATAGTGACTGGAGCTGCAGGAGTAAAAGGAAAAAAGAATTCCCACCTCAATCTAAATGATCCTGCTTATTTTAAACCTAAATTTAATGTCACTATCAAGTTCTGGGTTTAAAATGCAGTTTAATGCCTCATATGAATATGTCTGTCTTTGTCTTTGTTATTTTAGTTCTCCTTTCCTGACATCTTTTTACCCTTCTGTATCTTTATGGTTCTGTTTTTGTGCACTCACAGTCTGGTGTTGGATTATTAGTGAAATGTCATGTTGTTTCGGGTCCCTGTTAAAAACAACTCGATGCATCTCAAGAGGCTCATCTTGCAAACAATACAATTTGTTCATGGTTCCAGTTGTATTCAGTCTCAGGTCCAATCAATATCAGAAACCTGTAAAAAAAAGTTTACGTCAGGTCTGATGCAGTGGAGAGGGTCCAGAGCACGAGCTGATCATTTCCATACAGTATATTCCTAACATCATGGAGGATTGATTTACACATGTTTATGTAGAACAAGCCAACTGGACCGCACTCCAAATTTCTTTCTGTCATTCCTCTTTTGTTTCTCTACCTCTTTCACTTTAATTAGTATTGGTGTCACTGTGCAGCTGAAATACCTCTGTCCGAAGCATAATGACCAACGACATGCGGGAGGGAGCTGTCAGGCTGCGGGGAAGGGTTTATAGTGAAAGACCAACAGTGCTACAAACACAGAAAATCAACACAAGATCAGATTTCTGGACCAAAGTCACTCATTCACCCAAAAAAGACAAATGAAAATTGATTATCATGACTATTGTAGTTTCTGTCATTATAACCCTTATTATTATTATCATAATAATTATCATTATCATTATTATTATTGATATATACCATTTAGATAGAGAATATCATTGATAACAATGTTAATCCTAATATTGGATATTATGATGATATATAGGCAAGGCAAGGCAAGGCAGGGCAATTTTATCTGTATAGCCCATTTTTACAAACAGTTTGTCTCAAAGGGCTTTACACAGCATTATGACAACATCCTCTGCCCTTAGACCCTCACATCGACTGAGGAAAAACAGGAGAAAGCTCAGGGTGAGCAACAGAGGAGCGATCCCTCACCCAGGACGGGCAGACGTGTAATACATGTTGTATACAGACAGGAAGACAATTTACAACATGGAATATGGAAAACATGGAAATGGAATCAGTCAGTTAACAAGAAATGATGATATAGCCTGCTTGAGTGTAAATGCATATTTTTCCTTTCCCTCTTGCTTTGGTTTCTCTCAGCAGTAGTAGCAGTTTGGGCTCTGCTGTGCATGTGGATGGCTGACGTGGATCGATGGCTGTAATCCCGAGCAGATTAAAAGAGCATTAATACTGGCAATGATAACGTAAACGGTGCGGACCCAGATCTCCATTGATCTGCAGGAACCTGATCCAGACCAGTTCCTGGAAGAGATGGGAGAGGTGGGGTGTAGACAGATAGAGAGGAGAGAGAGAGAGAGCTGTATTTCATTGGCTCAGACCACAGAATAATAATAATAATAATAGACCAGATATTACATGCAAATGAATAACTTAACAAGAGTTTGCACACAGAGCTGATGATCTCTACAGGCTTCCGTTTCCTCTATGGTGGTAATCAACACTGGCACTGAAAATAAAAGGTGACTTGCTGTGCTTTTAAAAGTGATCTAATCTAAGCAGTTTTCTCAGAGAAAAGTCTTTGTAGTCATTATTGATTGTTGTTGATTGGCTGTTATATGAATTCACTGTATGTCCAGTGCTGTTGTGGTGCCAGTTATTGCTGAGGCTGCTGAGCTCAGGTGGCTTTCTAGTCAGTGACCCGGTTGTCAGTGGATTCCATATCAAACTGAAGCAGTAGAATCAGTGAAGTGGTAAAATGAGATTTTAGATTCTTCTGCAGAGGCTTTATCTCATTATCCGTAAAATGCTTTATTTTTTTATATAGTTGTGCTTTAGCCCAAAATGTCTGTGCACACTGAAGCCTCCTCAGGAGGATGTCTAATAGATCCGAGGGCAGCTCACAATAGTGGTGGACGCGTCAGGGTACACCGCTGTCATATTTCCCATCATGTCAACTTACACTGAACACTTAGACATAAAAAAAAAAACCCTGACACTGCGGAGCTGGTCCTTCCTGTTCTGTTCCTGATACACCTGTTCACCGATGAGTTATTTCTCCTTTATCAAAGGATGTATTATATGTGCTCTATCCATCTGTATTCCATCCATTAATCATCATTGTATCGCCCAACTGCCCAACTGCTAACATGCTAGCTGGAAGGGGATATGCTAACACTATTGCATCCGTAATGGAACTTGAGTTATTTTCAGCAGATCTCTTTGAACCTTTCACTACAGTCTCATCTGTAAACCATGCTGTAGATCTGTTGTGGTGGAATTGGATGTTACATTCCCACAGAGTAAATTACATAACATTTCTAATTATAAAGAAACACATTCATAGAAATTTCCACACTGATGCCCCCCAACACATGATGACCAAAGAGATCAGCTTAGCTCAACAAAAAGCATCAGAGCAGGAGCTGGTTCTAAAGAGAGAGCTGCAGAAGCTGAAACTCAGCTTGTACTGAACTGTGAACTGACTACGGAGCTTAGAGAGGAGAAAGAGAAGAACAAAGCTCTCCGAGAGGTTTCATACAAAGACACTCAGAAGTATGAAGCTGAAATCCTCAATACCAGAGAGCATGCTGAGAACCTGCAGCATGAGCTGGAGAAGGAAATGAAGGCTCATGCTGCCAGTGTGACAGAAGACCAGGTCCTGGAGAAAAACACTAGAGCTCAGCTCAACTCTGAGCTCTCACTCAACTCTGAGCTAACCACAGAGTTTGGGGCAGAGACAGAAGAACACAGCTCTGCCAGAAGAACTGGACAAACTGACGGCTTCCACATGAAGGCTCATACTGCCAGGGTGACAGAACACCTGCTCATGGAGAAAAACCTTACTTAAGCAAAAAAACATAAGATGAGGACCTGGCTCTGAAGAAAGAGATGGAGGAGCTGAGAGCTCAGCTCAACAATCAGCTGGTACTCAACCTTGAGCTCAAGGGAGAGAAGCAACAACCAGCCTCCCCAAGAAGACATGGCCTCCACACCGGAGAGGTCAACATGGACGAGGATTCACCACTCTCTGGGGCTGAGGAAACCAAATGGTTAATGATTTATGGCCAATAATTGCTAAGCCCTGTCCTTTGCAAGGATATAAAATCTCAAAAGTCCTATGCATTTTACTGTTTTTGCAAATTAGCAAAAAGTCCATAATCATGACCTTTGTGGTCCAGGAGGCTTTTCTGTACCACATTTAGCTGGGCTTGACACCCTAACCCTTTGTGGTTAGAATACTAATACACAAATAACAGGCATTCAGAAGGGAATGCACCAAGCAAGTCGCCTCATACGAATACGAATACGAATTACTTTATTTATCCCCAAAGGGAAATTCATTTGTCTGTCAGCTCATCAACCATTTGCAGAAGAATGAAGAAGCCTGATGGCTGAAGGTACAAAGGATCTTCTATATTTCTCCGTCCTGCAGTGAAGAGAGAGGAGCCGTCCACCACCACTCTTTTCTTGGTCCATCAAGGTGTTATGAAGAGGATGATCTGAGTTGTTCAGAATGGCCTCCACCAGAGTGTATCTCTCCACCACATCCTCAGTGAGTCCATCAGGGAGACATGACTGAAGTCAAGTGCCTCAGGATGTTTAGTCTGTATCCTAGCAACGACTTCATGGAGACCTTCACCTGGAACTTCAGCAGTAGCCGTTGGTGGGATGTACACAAGTATTGTTTTGATTTGAAAAAGTGTCTACTTCCTGAGTCTTCATCTATATCTCCAGCTCCTCATCACTCTTGTTGGGCAGAGAGTTGATATTTTGCATGAAGACTGACGGCAGAAAGGACTCACAGTACATCTCCACCTCCAAGCCTTTAACCTCTGCACCACCAGCACAGCAACCATGAAAGCACCTCCTCATCCCAGCTGGAACAGGGTGGCATCCTCCAGACTGGCTCCATTTTCAATGACAGAAGCTTCTCTCCTGAAGAATCTCCTCTCCCCTAAGAAGTATCCATCAGTAGTTGACAAAATACGACAAAAACATACAAAAACACAACAAAAACAAAGCAAAGGTTGAGTAAAAACTCAGAGCTACCAGACTTTGCTGCTCCCAGCTGAAGCGCATGCTCTGGAATTGATCATGAGCGGCAATGAAGTGTTGTTTGCATGTCTTATGAGTTGGCTTTCCCGTAAGAGCGTAACTGTCCTGCATGTGTTTGCAAAGTCTCACTAATAGAAATAAAGAACCTAAGGAACCAGTTGTCATCAGTGTAGCCCTGCTGTTTTTGTAATCACCTCTGTTTGACATCTTTTTTCTCTCCCGGTGTGAGTTTGTATTTATTCAGTTGACCTTTTGTCTTTCCATGTTTGCTGTTTGTGCCATTCAAGTTGAAACTAAACCCCACTGATCATGGAGAGAAACCAGACTTTATGGCTCAGATCGGTCTTCTTTTACTCTCTGCTCTCCTCCTGTAGATTTGGCAGTAAAAGCATTAAAAGCAGCCACTTTTATGTGGATCAGACAGATGGGTTTGAAGGGAATCCTCCTCTATTTGATTGGGCCACATAACTTGATTCATTAAGGTGAATCTGTCTGTTATTGGATTATGTTTCATATTGGATGGGATCCAATTGTAGATATTACAGCCTTTAATGGAGACAGGTTTAACAGGACACAGCGAGCAGTAACATATGACAGAGAAAAAAGTAAAAATGAGGAGGAAAAAAAATATAACTGGAAAGAAAAGTGTAGAGTAAAGTAAAAGTAAAGAGTGGAATCGAATCCTTAGGTAAAATACAAAAATGAAGGGAAAAGAAAAGTATGTGGACACATCAGCACCAGTGTCTTTCATCTCTGAGCTGATTTTTTTTTTTTTGTTTTTTTTTTTATCTTAGAAGGGTTAGGAAATCTGATCAACTTGTATCACCCTCTGCTGATCATTTGAGGACAAACACAGAAGCGAGTGGTGTAGCAGGATGTCCGTTTATGGCTGCCCAACCTTCTTTTGATCAATCACAGATCACAATGCGACCTGTTGATCAGAGAATATTATCTCTCTTGTGTTTGTGCTCTGTTGAGGCTGAGCACTGTGAGACAGAGCCAGGCCACCCAAAAAAACACAGCTGATAAGAAAAGGTACTGAGAGGCTAGTTAACTCATCATCTATTAATCTTTCAGTGTGTGTGTGTGTGTGTGTGTGTGATGTCCAAACAGAGCTTCTCTCTGATTTGACACTGCCTGACTGTTGACACTGTCAACACTCTGCAGGTTAAAGGACAGTGGATGTTTTCAGCTTTTCAAACTTTCTTTCCAGAGACTTTCAACATCAAACCTCTACTGTAAACCACCTCTACATATTTTAACCATCTGAGCTCTTGTGTTTTACTGTAATTACCATAATGAAATATAATGTTGCCATGGAGTCAGTGGCTGTATTTGCAACATTAATCTCTATAATAACACATTGTTGCATATTAGTAACTCTTTTTCAGCTCTGCCTTGGGGAACATCAGTCTCCTCTGCAGTCTGTCTGCTACTTCTCTCATATACCAGTCGTCATGTGGTCCTCTGTTATAAAAATAAGCTTTGATTGTTTCTTGAGTGTTGCATGCATTTGGAGGTGGATCTCTGTGATCTGTCACAGATTTCTGTCTGATTATATCATCTTCATTATTTTCCAGCATTTTCTCCAATTCACATCCTTTAGCATTTTTGAGAAAATGTAAGGAAAAGGATAAGTCACTATTTTGCATGGGTGCAAACTTCATGTTTGGGTAAAGATCTGGCATCTGGTGTGGATGGCTCTTGGTCTGCAAGTCATGGGCAATGAAATGAGAGCAATTCTTTCTGAGCTGCCAAAATAAAAGTATAACAAAAGCTTGTGGCTTTTAATAGTTGACACACACAACACACCTGAGAGTTGGAAGGTCAGCCCACTGCGTTTGAGTTTAACAATGCTAATGTTAGCAAGCATGGGCCACTTGTAGACAGTTACAGACATAATACAGACATATTGTGCCAACTGTTACAACCTAAGCCAAAAGGAGTCCGTTAACTTAACAATTTGCTTTTTGAAAAACTTTGGAACTTGAGACTGACTCAGGAAACTGTCACATCTAATTTGTTTCTTTAGCAATTCCAAAATCACAACTCTCTCATCTCCTGACATTTAGCATCTTATATAATCTTATATATATAACTTGAATGACTTTGCACCACTGCTTTTGGTTGAGCTGTTCAAAGTCACATCCACACTTCATTGAATTTTAGAGGTTATGAGAGGAGAAAGGTCACAGCACCACAGCTCTGAGGCCTTGGTGAAGGTGTTCTCCAAGGCCAGTTCATACATTAGTCCAACTTATATAAATTCAAGAGAAACAATTAAATATTACAGACAGTTCAGAGAGGGTCAGCAGTGTAGTTCAATCAGGTAAAATTGAGGCATCAAGACAAACAGAAGCAGGAAACCCTCCCACTGCTTTTATTTGTTGGTTTTTATATGATAATATAAATCTCTGTTTGTTTAGTGACCTTCCAAATTGTGTGGGTGAAAGAAACTAAATGAAAAAAGAGATTCACTCACAGAGAGAGAGAGACAGTGAGAGAATGAGAGAAAGAGAGAGAGAGAAGAGAGAGGTGGATGACATCAAACCCCTCTGAGGCCATTTCTTCATCAGACCAAATGACATCACTGAGCCACCAGAGGCTGTGATTGGTCAGCTGCTTTCTTCTGGTAAACAAGTGGAGATACATTACAGTGCGTGTGTGTGTGCGCGCGCATGTGTGTGTCAGCAGGCAGAGAAGGAGACCTTTGTCCAGTGATGTCATCACAGACCTTGTAGACATACAGATACACTGATAAACACACACACACACACACACACACACACACACACTTAGTTTCTCTTTGTTCCTCACTACAGTCAGTCACAGAAACAGAATTATCCATTGGGTCTGTATGTGATGTTTCTTTTACATTAACACTGAGGTTGAATGTGGAATAATTCACTTTGAAAGGTTCAAATATATCATTCTGATCGTAAACAGACAAATGTAAAAGACCTACATGTTGCTTATGATGTAATGGTACTCAGGCCTCAGGTTTGTACTAAATATTAAAATCATTGAGAGTAATTCAGGTGTGGTGCTTCAATGAGTTTGTACAGCAGCAGGACAGTTTATTTGACATTGACCAAATAATTAACCATTAAAGTGTGTGTGAAGGAACATCCGAGTATCATCAGCTGTGTCTGTGGCTGGAGATGTAAATGTAAAGCAAATAAAGCACTACCACTGTGTCCTCTCTTTTGCAGCCGTTACATCAATATCTTTGTGCAGAAAAACTTGATGATGATTTGACTTATTGTAAAAAAAAAAAAGTTATAATGATTATGATTAATTACACAAGTCACTCAAACACGTCAGTAACTTCTTCACAGCCTTGCTGTCTTTGATCTCAATGCCAACCTCAGCTCTCTTGAATGCACAATCCCAGTGTTACCATCCTGATGTTATTATGATTATCATGATCACCAGTTTAGTTTAGTTTAGCATGTTAGCTTGATACCATTTGCTGATTAGCACTAAACAAAATAAAGCATGTGAGTAGTTTTACTTAAAAGTTAAAGTTCAAATTTGTCTGAATGGGGACATGACAGACAGGTATGGAGAGACAAGGAATGAAGTAGTTGCTGATATTTCAGTCTGGAGCAGAGCGGTGGACCAAGACATGTGTCTAAAGATATTGTACATAAGTAGAAGCTTTGCTGCATTTCTACGTTTCAGTTCATTGTCATTTTGAACAGTGGGTCAGATGACATAAGATACTATAAGACTGTATTGTTACTACTGTGTGTGTGTGTGTGTGTGTGTGTGTGAGAGAGAGAGAGAGAGAGAGAGAAACAGTAGGCCTATGTCTGTTGTTTCATTTCCGGTTATCTTGTCAAAACAGAAGAAGGAAAGTATCTTGGTGCATTAAGCGCACACACACACACACACACACACACACACACACACACATGCACAGCACAGACTCAGCTCATGGTGGAGTGCTGACTGCTAAGTGCTACAATGCTGCATGTCTCTATGTAAATCTGTGTGTGGGTTTAAGTGCTGAGACATCATGCATGTTGCCAGATGACCACACTAAGCTCGAGCTTCTCGTCAGGTCTGCAGACTCTGTGACTTCCTGTCTGCCAGACCTTCTGAAAGCAGGATTCACTTTACACAGCGACATCGGCACTATGGAAGGTGTAGAGAGTATTTAGATCAAATGTGCTCAGTGTTTGATCACATTACTTTGCTACATGACTGAGTAGTGTTAAATATCCTGTCTGTGGGTGTGTGTGGGCCATGTTAGTATATTCATTCTGTGTGTTAGTTTGATGAAACATTCTCAATCCTAACTTTGGTGGAGTGGCTGCTTTGACTGATGAACCAGTATTAGCCTACATGATTGATCATATTGTGAACAATCAATGGACTGAACGGATTATAACAAACTTGTGTGATATGTTTACATTGGCTTTTAAATGAGTGGTTTCATGACATTTTTAAACTAAAGACTTGTCTTTTACAGAGACAATTTCCACATGTCTGAGGTGAATCTGTAACCCTGTGCATTTTTCTTACCTCATCATCTATGTGAAAACCTGTTTTTAATAAATAACTGCGCTCAGGTAATTTACCCCAAACACAGGGTAAACCTGAATATGTAAATTAAGGGTAAAATGGGCAATTTCAGTTGGAGTGATTATTATTATTATTATTATTTTATTTCATTTTTTCTCACTGAAATAAACAAACAAAAAATAACAACAAAAAACAATAAACAAATGACACTTTAAAAATAGATAAGGTGTAGACCTTCCCTTCATAATAGAATTTACAGAAACGTGACTGATCCACCCAAGACCAACACATATGGCAACAGTGAGGCAGAAACCTGGAGCAGAACCAGACTCAGAGTCGGCAGACATCTGTCTCGACCAGTTGGGTTGGTTAGGAGTGGGGAGGGCTTGCAGCCTGGTGCTCATGTGCTTAAAAGAGAAAAGAATTGATAAGGATGATGCAGTGAGTGATGGAAAGTTGACAATAATCTGGTCAGCACTACAACCTGATCTAAACCATAAGTAATGTATCAAACTGTTTGACTGAGACTGAGGTCATTTACTGCAGGTTAGATGAGAACAGGTAAGGCCTGTTGGTCAGGCCTGAGCTGTTAAACTAAGGGCTTATTAAAGGCTAACACATAAAAATGTGTAATCTGTTTGAATTTGAAGCCTGAATGAAGTCTGCTGTCCTCATGTCAGCAGGGGGGCTGATCCACAGCAAAGGAGTCAGATAGGAAAAAGCTCTGCAGCAGCTGATGCCTTTTTGGGAAGTCCTACATTATGAGAGTGAAGAGTATGGACTATACAGTATAAAAGATCAGGACTGGTAAGAATGAACAAGTCCATTTAGAACTATATATGTACTCAAAACCACCTGAAAAAACAAAAACAAAATGTTACAGCAATCACGTCTAGATTAAACAAAGGCCTAAAGGCTGAATCTTCATTATGTAACACAGGTGGAAAAATGGTGTTGGTGATATCTTGAATATGCTGATCTGAAGAGAGGGTCACATGTAACATCTAGATTCTTGGCTGTCAGATTATGAGAAATCACACTCTTGTCAAGAGTTACTGTTAAATGATTAAAGAGGAACTATGCAGGATTTTAGCTTAACTATGCTACATTTTTACCTTAATGAAACAGCTTCAGAGTAGTTGTGATGGTTAATTGAATGGCTTGTAACTTGTTACAGGGAGAATGGAGGCTCTCTGCCGTCCACCTAGTTTCTTTTGGCCAAAAACCAAGCTCTGTCCCAGCTCTCGTCATGGCAGCCCCACGACACAAATGCCCCACAACCTGTATTCTCTTGTTTATGACAGATAAGACTACACAAATATACACATTGTAATATGTATATAACCTTGCCGTCTTGCCAGCTTCATTGAAAACAAATGCACATGGCTGTGAAATGACTTGTCACCACTTCTTATTGCTGCACTATGAGAAGACTGTAGAGAGACTGACACAGTGTATTAAATGACAATTAACATTTGTGATTATTTGGGGGAAAAGTCCCCTGTGACACCAGAGGGAAGTGGCAGACATTAACAGACGTCATATCTGATGAATGGTTTCATCCAAGCATCACACAGCCCTGCCTGCTCATGACAGAGTGTCGAAGCAACCAAACGTGGCGCCACACACAAGCAGTGAAGTGTATGTCGAAGGGTGACTTTACTACTTACCCTGCACTTATATGCCCTCTGTGTAATGGATACCAAGGCTTAAGTGGTAATGGCGTAATAAAAAAAGAAACAGAGAAGGAAAAGGAGAGCCATGGAGAAAGAGGGAGTGTGGAGAGAGACAGAAAAGTAGGAGGGGCTGGATGATGAGGGAGAGGCAGAGGGAAGGAGGCAGGAAGGAAGGAAAGCAATTGAGGAGAAGAAAGAGAAAAGACAGGGTTGACAAAGGAGGAGAGTCAAAGAGATAATGGAAACAAAGGAGAGAGTTGAAAGAGAAAATGAAATATGGTTGATGGATAGGACTGAAATAAAGGAGGCGAAATAGCAGAGGAGATAACAAAGAAGAAAATATATATTGTAGGGAGACAAAAGGGAAAGAGGGGAAAAGTGGGTGATTGAGGAAATAATGATGAAAAAGAGAGAAAAGTAAAATACAAACGATGTAGGAGGAATGTCTGAGGCAGAGAGAGACAGACTTATATAAAGAGATAGATGGAGCTCTCCACATGATGACAGGCTTTTGTGCTATAAATCATTTTTTCTTGGAGAATGAGGCCTGTCTGTCTGAATGTGCAGTCCTGACAGACATCTATGACTTTATATTCAGCTTTATTGATCTCCAAACCTTCTGCCGTCTTTCTCTTTTTTAATTTCTCTCTGTATGCTCTGTCTTTACCCCTCACTCTTCACCTCTTCAGCTCAGACTCCCTCTTCACTGTTGGTCTGTCTGTGTCTGTCCATCAAGGACACAGACAGAGGGGAAAATGGACAAAGAGGAAAATCCTCCCGGTTAGCTCAGGCATCAAGAACCACAGACTGAAGCAGGACGGCGTGAAAAAGAAACACGGCTCACTATTTACTGTACACTTATTGTTGTGCTCTCTTTTAAAGGGATAGTGGAGATAGTTACAGGCTATATGATCAATGCTTTGATCCTTAGCTTCACGTGTGTGTGTGTGTGTGTGTGTGTGTGTGTGTGTGTGTGTGTAATCTGATATCTTTGCTTTAATTTCTCTTAAAATATTTTCAAAGGAGGGAAATTAAGAGTGTACAAACTCTTCCTATGTAGTTGTTAATAACAATACAACAGGAATTTCATACATTTCATCTAAAAACACCCTGGCTGTCTGCACATCCTACCTGTTGTAAAGAGGAAACCCATCTGTCCTCAGGCCTACACTCCACCTAGTCACTTTTTATTCCACTGAGAGCATCTGGGTTGTTTCCCACAAGACAACCCAGTTGCAAATCACAACGACGAGAAATTACCGAAAGAACTGTTGCATCCTCAGTGTTGTGTGGACAATGCGGAAATTGAGGTGACCATGGAGAAGCTGCCAGGCCGAGATCTAACTCTATGGCAAGGATGAAAACAATCCAATGTTTGCTGAGCTCCTCCTTCTCCCCTTCCTCCTTCTCTGTAAACTGTAACCAAAACTTGCTGGTTCAAACACTTACTGCCTTTAAACTTTTACTAGAACTTTATTTCTTTATCAAAGTTTGTGAGTAAAATTTGATCACAAGAATGAAATAATTACATTCAAATATTTTGGGGCTGGGCCTAAAACAGAACCCTGAGGAACACCACATGTTAAGTTTATTCTGTTGAAGAACCAATGCCACTTTATTGCTAACAATCGAGCCATTATTTTTGTTTGTTTGTTGTCTTTATTATTTATTACAACACATGACATCGCAAATGTTATCTCTTGTGCTTTTATTTTCATCACATCTTCTCTTTGCTACTGAAGATGTTTTGTGGCCCAATGGGCAGTGGTCCCTCTTCCTCCTCTGGACTGAGGGCAGACTGGGTGATACAGTGACTCAGTCAGTCACTGTATATCACACACATTCACACACATTGATACACACACACACACACACACACACACTTACATCAAGGGGCAAGTGTCTTGCCCAAGGATACTCTAACATGCTGACTGGAAGAGCCTGGAATCGAACCTACAACTAACCTTACAGGAATCTAACCTTACAGTTAGAGAATGACCCACTCTACCTCCTGGGCCACAGTCACCCACATTTTTTAAACAAAATTGTTGTTTTTTTATATATTTTTTTAATAATGTAATAATAAGTTTTTTGAGGTAAAATATTCACATAGTGAGGATGGTCTTGTTCTCTTCCTGCTTTCCTTATGTTTTTCTTTTCAGTCCTCTCACTCGTCCCTCCCTCTTTCTCTGCTCCTCTCCTTCGCTCCCTCTCTTTCACTCCCTACCCTCTGTTTGCTCTCTCTATTTCTCTGTATTCACTTCAAATGGCTACTTCAATAAAACATTACCTTGATGTTTCTATTAACGTTCAGCAGCCCTTGACTCTTAAAACCTCTGTATAATACATTGATGTGTTTGCAGTGAGTGTTACCAGCTCTTGAGACTCAGCACTTGACTCAACAAGACTCCATTCAAGTGAATAGAGGACAGGCTTTAAGGTGGTATAATGCCTCTCAGGAGCCACATTGAAGACTTGACCTTTTACTCAGTGATGGTTGTAAACAGCCAATGTACCCCTTCATTTGTGTATGTGGCCTGCTTCCACGCTGCTATCCTTCAATAGAATTGTCAAAGTAGCTTCACTATTACTGAACCAACTAAGATTCTAATGTTACATTGCTAAAACACTAGGACTGGGTTAGACTAAGGAACAAAAGACATAATAGAATATGAAATATTCAGCATATCTGACTCTCTGGTATTTGGTCAAATGCTTCTTTGAATTCAATGGCCACACTGCTGTGTTGTTAATGTTGTAGCTGTAATCACAAGAAAGAAAAATAAATGTTCTATTTTCTAATTTCTAATTTGATGCCAAATAATATAAAACCTTGAAAAAGTAAACAAATATGAATAAAGATTTAGTGTCATATTCCACATTATTTTCATATTTGTATTCCAGTGGTCAGTTTGAACAGATGACTTAAACACAAAATTCTCAAACCAAAGTGAATTTACTACATCATCAGTGTTACTTTCCCAAATCAGTGGCCACAGAAGCAAAGGATTGTTGTTCTGATGATAGTGATAATGACAGTGGTCAATGATGAGGATGATGAGACTGTATGATCATGATGATGACGATGACCGGGATGACCAGGATGACAATAGACATAGTCACAGTGGTGATAGTGATGGTGAAGATGAGATGCCTGTGATGTACTTAGAGAGAATGACTGTCACATGACTGATTGTGGAGGGCTGTGATAAAGCATTGTATGTCTTATGCTAGGCCAACCAAATCCTGACACCAGCTTTGTGCATGAAACATGGGATTCATACATGAGAACATAAATGAAAACGATAACATCATCTCTATAATATTTCACAACACTTGATTATTATTATTATTATTATTATTATTATTATTATTATTATTATGGATTCATAAGAGAATAGTTCAGATTATAAATGTGAGCAGAGATATGTCTCCAACATTCTTGATTTTTTTTTTTTTTTTTAATAGTGACTCATTTCCTTGTGTACAGTATTAAAGTAGCACCGTGGTTGAATACCAAGCCATATTTAAGATACTACTCTATATAGATGACCATGATAAACATTGTGCTGATGATGCTTTTCTAACTGCGGATGCTCAGATATTATACTATCTATGATGTAACGATGGTTGCTGATTACAGTAATGTTGACCACTCTGCTCGTAGGTGTTTTCTCTAACCGCTCGACACAGGGAGGAGAAGTGGGAAGTGCAGCAGTGTGAGTGACTCTGTATTTCTGCTGAGCTCTTTTGCAGTTAGAGACGCATTTAGCCTCGCACTGAAGACTAACAGAGAGACTGGGAGAGCTGATGAAAGACAGAGGAACCATGCCTTATTGATCTTATTGATTCAACTCTTAGCTTTAAAGAATACCCACCCCTCCCCCATACTCTACCTCTCACCCCTCCTCAAACCGGTAAACCCCTTTTGAATAATATAATTGCGTATTTGATCCTTACTGTCACCTCGACCAGGAGGAAAAGAAGCCTGATTGAATCACTCGAGCGTGCTCTCTCTTTGTCGATGGCAGACTCTGTGAAGGTTTTGATTGCTTCCTTTTTACACGTAGATGTGTCTGCACTTTTTTTTTTTTACTAAAAAAATCATGTCTGGTGTGAACTGCTGCTGAACTGCTTTTCATTAAGCTACAGTAAGCAGAAACTAGGAGAGCGGAGTGTGTGTGTGTGTGTGTGGGGGGGGGGGGGGGGGGGCATCTATGTGTTGCTTGTTATCTGTCAAAGTGCTTTACACATTATGTCTGTTCACTGTTGACGTTTAAAAACAGACAGAATAAAGTCATCCTGGAACATATACAGTATGTAACACACACATCTAAATAATATGACTGATCAATTGGTATATTTCCAAGGAGCCCATTTATTCTTACTGCAGATATGTTAAGCAGGATGTTAAGTTGCCGTCAGACTAAATGTAGTCATGACCTTTGCACAGCCAGATCTGCACAGTTTCTTCTATTGACTGTTTTGCACATTATGTACATTACATTACGCACACGCACACGCACATGCACACACACACATATATTATATATATATATATTTGGCACAGATTCACAGATTTCTGCCATTTCAGTTGTCTTTTCTATTTCTATTTTATCCTATTCTCTCTATTTTATCTTTAGTATTTAATATATATTATTAGATCTATATAGTGTATATATTTTTAAATTATGTCCTCTATATTCTTTATTCTTTATAGTCCTTGCTGCTAATGGATGCTTCAATTTCCCTTGGGGTCAATAAAGTATCTCTAAGTCTAAGCCTAAATGACAGTAGAAGAGTTGTTGGACTTTGCTGTTTTCTCCTCTGTCCTCACACAAAGTCTATTGACAAAGAGGAAAAAGAGAGGTCAATATGACTCAAATAGAAAAGTTGTAACACTAGTGTAATTAATAGTCCACCCAGCAGTCTGTTAGCTCACAGTCAGATCTCATCAGTAAATAGTCAGGTCCAGAGTCCAACTGTGACTCTAGTCTAAGCTCTTAACAAACAAAAACAAAACGGTGACACATTTTTTTTTGTTTATATCCCTTTAATATTATACTATTATTAATACTTTTTAAAAATATCAGTAGCATTAATAATCCTTGATAATAAACAGTGCAGCTGCACTAAACAACTGTCCCTCAGTTCTCATTTCTCTGGCAGTCCAGATGACTCAAAGCATTGCCATCTAACATCTCACACACTAGTACACACATACACACTACATGATGATCTGAGTCTTCAGACAGTTGATTGGTCAAACTCCGTGCTCTTGGTTGGTTTCAACAAAAACCTGCAGCCCTATAGGTTCCCCATACCTGCTGTACAGTAATATTCAGAGATCAATAGTGCCACCTTTCAGTGATAAATTGCATTACAAGCCCAACGGCTCCACTCCTGAGCATGTGGAGGATGAATATTCACTTCAGCAAAACTTCACTCATTTACCCAGAAATTGGAGGAACAGAGGAGAGGAATGATTATTGTGTGATAGACCCTCAGAATATAGAAACATTTACACTATACTTGAGTCATTTAATGTCCCTCTTCTTCACCAGATCCAAACCAGTCAACAAACCACTAAACCACACTGGAAGCTCTAGAGATGCCAGCATTTTCCAGCACACTAATATATTTCAGGCTGAATGTAGGAGAAATGTGTTTAGAATGATGCATAAGACATATTCCAATTTAGTGGAATGGTGTAGCCATAAACCATGGAGTCTCTGATGTGAATAATTCTCTCAGCACAAACAAAATATATGTTTTTATCACATGTGTTTTAAAGCTACACAGCTAGGCAGCATGAGACAACAGGGAGCAGCAGTGAGACTGTTGTCAGGCTGCTAAATGCTGTGATAAGAGGCTGAAAGGAGACAGGGGGAGGGATGTGGCCTTGTGTGTGTGTGTGTGTGTGTGTGTGTGTGTGTTTACAGCCAAGATAGTTTCCCCCTTACATAATAGTTTTGTTACTGAATTGAGTCCTTAACCTGATTTATATTGATCAGGCTCTGACTCTTGCATACTTAATTCAGAGTGGTAATCAAATCAATCGGACCCAGACCTCCTCCTCCTCCTCCTCCTCCTCATCCTCCTCACTGACAGACTGAGAGAGCAGCAGACACATTAGAGAGGGTGTTCTTATTGTTGTTGTTTTATTTGGTCATAAAAGCAGCTGTGAGAGCATAACTAACGCAGGTCTGATAAAGAAAGAGATTTTTCTTCTACTTTGTATGAATATTTGAAAAGCTCCGTCTGTAACACTTTCAGTACAACCTTATCATAAACATTAGAATGACCACTCTCTCTCTAACTTGAATCTGCTGTGTATAGAAAACCCATTTGGAGGAATGAGATATGCTGATTAATTTATGACATTATTTTGAATGTAATGTCACACAGCATAGATTTCTACCTCTCCCTGCAGCTGATTGCTGTTGATCATGCATTTAGAAACTATAGAAACCACTCTTTTTCTGTTTACCGTACTTTATGTGTTGTGGGAGTCTGTCTGTCTGTCTATCTATCTATCTATCTATCTATCTATCTATCTATCTATCTATCTATCTATCTATCTTTTATTTGTGGACACATGAATACCTTGAGAAAAGATCATAGATATCATAGATCATATATTGAAGAGAGATGGAGTGAGAGATGTGTTTGATGTTATTACACTCAAAGGGATTTTTAGTGATTACATGCAGGTATTATTGCTTATTGGTTAGTGATTGATGGACAATGGAGGAACTGGTCATGTTAAGCCTTCAGAGCTGTTGTGCTCTGTAGTGAAACATCAGATGTGTGTTGGCACAGCTGAGTAATAATACAGTGGATGCAGACAGTAACAGACAGACAGCAGGTAAACAAATATCAGATGCAGGCTACACAGCAATAAGGATCTATGTGTCTCACATGAAATGTGAATGTTTAATGTTTTAAAAGCTCTAAATAAGATTTTTATTTTTTCTTCTCCTCTGCTGCCCCCCACCCCTTCCCTCCTTCCCTCCCTCCTCGCAGCGTGTAAACGGAAGGAACAGGACACGGCGAAGGAGCGCAACAACACACCAAAGAAGTCGCGGCTGGTCTTCACAGACCTGCAGCGACGCACCCTGCTGGCCATCTTCAAGGAGAACAAGCGGCCGTCCAAGGAGATGCAGCTCACCATCTCACAGCAGCTGGGCCTCGAACTCACCACCGTCAGCAACTTCTTCATGAACGCTCGACGCCGGAGCCTGGACAAATGGACAGACGACGGAGCCAGCCCTGGCGGCCAATCTTCGGCATCCAGCACTTGTACCAAAGCGTGATAATAGATGTTGTGGAGGGGAGGGAAGTGACGGGAGGGAGGGGGGTCTTGGTCGGGGTGGGTGCCACGGAGATGCAGGGAGGGATATGAAGGTCAAGGGTGTGGGTCAAGGTTTTGTCCAGTCGAAGCGAGGAGGAAAACCAAACTTTTTACATTTTTTGTTTGTTTGTCTGTTTTGCTTTTGTAGAGGGTGACAAACAGAGAGGGGCTGCTCACTGCGACGTCTAGTTTGTAGCCAAACCGCCTTTTACAAATTCATCCTAAATCCATCAAGGAGCTGAAGGGTAAACTCATGTTGAAAACACACGATCCTTACTGGGAAAAAACAAGCTTAAGAATCATAGACTTTCACTGTTGATGTCTCTTGAAGGACAATAAGCTGACACACTAGCCCAAATACCAAAGACTAGAAGACGATGTATGTTTTCTATTATGCAATATAAGCTAGGACACAACCAAACGAGAAACAAATGAAAGCTTTATGACGGCAGAATGTGTGAGACTCTCTGGGATAAAAGCAGCTTCACTCACACTGTGACCCTCCCATGTCCTGAGAGGGCAACGACACATCAGTGTGGGGGCAGAGTTCTCATTCAGACGTCAGGTTGTGGAGATTGCACAGCCAAATCTAGAAAGCTGTCATAGCTGAATTGTATTTTTTATTTTTATTTTTTTTGTCAGGTTATGCAGCTGAAGGCAAACCAGAGATAAGAGCTTTCCATCATGAAAAACTAACCATGTTTCAATATAAGATCATCTCTACCTTTAGAACAAAATCAACTCCAGACAAGGCCTGGAAGGAGCCTGCACAGCTTTGACTCTTTTGTTAATATCTGCTAATTAATGGCAGTTTATGTGGCTGTGCATTCTCCATCCTTATGTTCTTTATCAACACTAAGAAAAAAAAAATCCCTTCCAAAATGTTCTTTATTACACAGAGACTGAGACTTGAGATAAATCAAGGTGGTAGATCACTGATACTTAAAACTCTCCTGGTTTTACCAAAGAACATGCAGCATGGAATGATTTGACTCTTTAAAGGGGGCAGTGAGGATTCACAAAGTTAAGAAGTGGCAAAATATGCAAGCACAAACACACACCCACACACAGGCACGCACATTCACACCCCACACACACAACATGCACCATGACACATGCAACTTTCCTCATAATTTGAGCCGACATCTAGAACTACAAGCTTACTCAGCGCACTCAACATTGAGTGAAGTGTTACTGTATTATATATGAATATATGAAGCATACGTGAGCACAATCTTGAAGCACATTTTTTTTGCAATAGAACCTGGACTCTCTGCCGAGTGGTCTTCACATCTTAGAAAACTCAGGATGCCATTTTTTCTAAACAGTGGCTGAAATCCATTCGGCATCTGTCATTACACACTGTAATGTACAAATGTACAAACACACACACACACACACACTGACAAGTTGCTGACAAGGAAATACACAAGCTTTACAAATATGCACACACACAACTTTAAAGAGTCATTTCCCAAATGTTTTCCAGAATTCCCACCTTGATAGGAAACACTGTCAGCTAAACCAAAGCTAAATTCCAGTTTACCCTGGCTTCACCCACCCATCATTTTATTACCATGGTGACCCACCACAGCAGCAGCTCCCCACTGAGCATTTTGGCATTAGCACAATCTTTGTCCGCTATGGGAACAGAGATGCTGTTTAGGCCGGATGCTGTTTGATGACACTTCAAACTATTTGAGTTGAATCTATAATTGATGGTGAACATTTACATTAGAAACTTTAAGGTGGAATTTTTAATGCAAACTTAATGCAGAGCTGAAACATCAGCCTCGATTTACGCAAATCAAAAGGCTTCATCTGTGATCTTAAAAATCAACATGACTATACAACAGTACACCACAATACATAAAGAAGAGTCTTTTACTTTAACTACTCTTAAGCAGAAACATGTGGCTTAGGGGCTCATCACTGCTGAAGAGCTTCTTACATGAACCTGCTCAGATCGATCCTTTTGGTATAATTCCAGCTGTAGAACTAAGATGCTCTTGGGAGGCTTCCAGCTGCTGTCATAGAAAACATCACAAACCACCAACTAGCACCACATGAGCTGACAGACACAAGAGCAAATCCAGTGACTAAACTGAACCTGTGGAGGACGGACTGTCCAAGCGGATCAGGGCCTTTGTAATAGTTAAAGAGGACAATCTAAAGACGATGCCTGGCAGGTCCGTCTCTCTCACAGGGTCAGTGGGCTGGCAAACAAGAGGGCAGGTCTTCACACTGCAAACAAATGATTTTGATTAGGTTTGTGGAGAGATCAGCTGTAAACCAAAACAAATTTACCACTTAATGGCTGAGAGTTTGTTTTTTTTTTTTTTCAAAACAAGCTTAGCAAGATAGAATTTGTTTGCAGCATAGGAGAGTTGGAGGTTTGGTAAAGTTCTCTGACCTTTTACCAGACATCCCTCACAAGCATATCCCACCACCTGATTTTAGTGCATCACACGGTACCGCCTTTAAACATGATGTAAATACTAACCAACCCTAAAAACCTCAACTGCACCACCTCCTGCTCTTTTTACAGCCTTTACCATACGCAATCACCTCATCAATCATCTCTCACTCAAGCTATCAAACCAAAAAAGAAACAAAACCAAAGGAAAGGCGTCAGTCAGCAGCCCCTGCTCCTTAGGAACCCCAGGCTGCGTTGTGGCCTGGTTAGAGACAAGCCAAAGGCTTTGAGAATGATTTAAGATAAAAAAAAAAAATGGACAAATGGACACTTTTTCTATTTATTGACAAATCGAAACCAAAGAAAACCTTTTTCTGCACCTAACTGTTCCAACAAACGGGAAAAACTAACTGAGTATGGAAGAGAATTATTACCAAAAAGTAAAAAAAAAAAAAAAAAAAAAGAAAAAAAAGAGTGGTGGCGACATCAAGGATGGAGGACGATGTCGAGGATGGAGGTTGATGATGAAGAGAGGGAAGGAGGATAGAAGACGGATGACATCATGGGAGCAGAGGAGTAGCTTTGTTCTGCCTGGTGTTGAGTCAGGCCATCTTTAAGGGGGAAGCAAGTTGGGGACTGAAAAGGGTAAAAACCACACGGGAAGGAGGGACAGAACAAATGGAGGACGTCGTCGACCGTGTTCTTCCCTCCAACCCCCAGAAAAAGGCAGAACATTAATGTGTCTCTCACGGTTGAAGAGTGTCTTTAACGTGTGCCTATGCAGTTTTTCAAAGTAAAAAAATGGTTAAGAGAACAACAGAAACCTCATCAGCTAACAAACCAAAGATTCACCGTTAACTCCAGCAGCAGTCCCCCCCCCCCCGACAAGAAACATCCTCACTTTGGCAAACCAGCACGCGCACACACCAGCAGCATGATGTGCATCCATGCTGGGAGCAGTGTGCTCTGGGTTTTGAATATTCTCCACTAAATGGGATTCCACCTCCAGGCCGGTTTCATCCCGTCACTGTTCAGACCTTTCTGTCCTTTCAAAACATCTGTTATTTTGAAGGGTTGTTCCTCCAGCGTGGTGTCCTTCACACCTGCAAACGTTACCATGACTACACATTCATTGTGATTATTGTTTTTGTGGTGTTGTTGTTTCCACCAAACGCCATCCCCTGCTCCACAGGACAAAGTCTACCTCCAACAGTCTCCAGCAGTAGTAACAACAGCGGCCAGACAACAGCACAGTGTCAGTTTCTGTCTTCACTCGCCCCAGCTTCATGTTCATTCATGTGAAAATGAAAGTGTTTTGACAGATTGGAGCTGAAAGCCTGGTGCGTCACCATGGAGTAAAACAGAAACCACCAAACACTTCCCATCTCCCATTTTTATTTACTTCCTCCCAGTCTGGGGATCGGAACGGCTACCCTTTCAGATTGAGCTTGCTGTTGTCTGGCGAGCTTCCTACTGCAGAGAGAGTGACAATGTAATGCTTTGTGAAACGTACAGTACATACCAAAGATTTTCTGCTGTACAAACAGTAGCACACTGATACCTTTTATTTCCTCCATATATGTTTAATAGTCAAGGATCCAGATCTGTGATGCAGGTCAATGGATTTTCCTACTCACTGTGTTGTTTAGCTCCCTGCATCTGATTTTCTACTTTATGCCCCAAACTTAGCAAAAACCTGCTGAACCAGAAAAGCTTTGGATTGTTGAAAAACTATGTCCACTGTAAAACTTGATGGGCATTTTGAATAGAAAACAGGCTCTCATATGTACAAAATGTTCGTAGGTTTTGCCCTTTCTACATAGCCAACATTAGCATAAACAGCTATTTAAAAGTTGTAAATTCATTATCTCCTCTTCAAGTTAGCATGCTAACCAGCTAGCCCCAGCCCTGCCAGCCCATCTGGTCACTTTGTGATAATAATCCACCATAGTGTCCAGACCTCCCTGAAGAACAAGAGCTGCATATTCTAAATAGAATGAGGTAAGTAAATAGCTGCTAATGCTAATTGTAGCTATGCAACAATGACAAAAACCTAGAAATAGCTCTTTAAATCATTTTAATTTGAACATGCCAATGAGGAAATTTGAGTCTAAAACAAAAAATTGAATATAATGGGGACAATCCAGAGAAGAAGGGTCTGATCATCTGAGGTTTGTCACTCAAGGAAAGCTTTGCTGGTTTGGGTGAAGGAGTTTGGGAAGGTGGTCTGTTGTGACACCATGCTGGAGGAGGGCCCTTACTGGGACTGATGGGTGGACATGTTACCCAACAGGTGTCAGTTTGTTCTTTAGGGGGAAGGGACTATGCTGCTGCTCCATATATACAACAATAATGAAACTAAACCAAAAAAAACACAAACCACCACGTCAACACCCGCTGAGAGAAACTGCTAAAATATCGGTCAAATAGCTTTATCCTTAGTTTTCTCTCTCTCCTTCTGTATGTAAAGCTTCTAGTCCAAAGAAATCCTCCACCCACCTGACGCCCCGATCCTGCTGACCATGCCCAATGGAGGGGCGTGGCTTCTGGCTCAGGGGGTGGTGGCCATTTTTCATTCCCACTTGCAGTTCTGTCTGGGTGTAACACAGGCTAAACCTGCCAAACCAAAAACATAAAATTAAAAATAAATAAATAAATAAATAAATAAATAAAAAGGAGAGGAAGGGGTGGGGGGGAGGGGGGTTTGAAACCAAAAAACCGTCCCAAAGAGGTTTCATTGCTTGTTTGTTTTTAAGTACTTAAAAAATTATTTGCCAATACTTATGTGTCAACTAATACCACCATGTTCCTGCCTAGGTTTTTGCAATATGTCATTTTTTTATTTAATGTAATTTATGTTTTCTTTTTAATTGTGAATTAATTTAAGCGAACAAATTTTGTTGCCAAATCTCCCTCTGAACCTTTTCCCTTGATGATTAGCTTTGCCAAAGTTTACATTGTACGTTCCCTTTACTTTCTGTTTGATGATGTATTTATTTATAAGGTGTTGTAGAACACACTAGTTTTGTACTTAATAATAATTTAATGTTATTTAATTAGATGTAATTGTTTTTGGATGAATATTTATGAGTATTTAAGAATGTTAGTTGCATCAAAGATGCAGTGCTTATGCCAGGCCTGTTAATTTATTCTTAGTTAGCTTTACTTTAAAAAGCAAATGAAATGTGTTATGAATGTTTAGACTTAATGACAGAACAATGTAGGAATGTCAGATTAGACTTATGTACTTCTGAATGTCAAGACTTGCTCTCACTCTTTAGCCAATCTAGTTTTTTGTCCTGGTACTAATTTTTCTTTTCGTTTCTTTTCTTTTCTTTTCTTTTCTTTTCTTTTCTTTTGAAAAAATGAAAACAATCTCTTTATGACAAATAATAGCATCAAATGATGAGCACTGCATCTGTTTTTCTTTTCCTCCTTGTGATTTTTGTGGCTAATTTATTGGTTGTTTTTCCAATTCATTTGCATCCTGCTGACCATTCTTGAACAAGCAATGAGTTTCAGACTGATGTTCTAGTGACACTTGATCAGGTGAAGTAAGGGCCACACACCAAGATAAACTGGCTCACCAAAGATGACTGGAATCGTTGAGAGGCCAATAAACTGTGTGTTTACATCCACGCAGCTCATATCCTGGTTAAAAGCTTTCACACATTTGATTTACTAGAGAATGTACACATGTGAAAGCATGAGTGATTTTTTTCCCCCATGGAATCAATACTAACAATATCAACTCTAAGGCAAGATTATTTAGGTATTTGTTCTATTTCAAACAATATCATGTTTGTCACTTCTCAAACATCTGGACATCAAAGAAAGAAATGATCATTTTAAAAAGATGTTTTTTGCAAAGAAAAAAATAACTCTTTTTTTCATCACCAACCCCAAGAGACATTCAAGGGAACACGAGCACCAGAAACTTAAACAGTAACTTACAATTGATTCCATCGTTTTGAGCTAAGTACATGTAAAGTACATGGGAAGCCACTTTAGCACAGTCTTTTGAGCCACTGTATTGTGTTAAATGTTACTGTGTCTCATATTTCTGTCAGGATTTTTTTTAGATCTTTGTGTTGAAGCTCAAACACAGTGTGAAGTTCTGGTTAGCATATTTCATACACTCCATATTGGTGGTTCAGACAAACATTCTCCTTGTGTAGAAACACCAACATCAGGTTTAATTTGACCCTGTATCCCTGATAAAATCTGCTCATTTCCACTTTTTTCCAAACCACAATTAGAGCTTATCCAGTTTATTCTAAACAGGATGTGGTGTTAATACACATACACACACACACCACTTCTACAGTAAAACACCTGCTTCATTGTCAGGATTTTGGTGTTTGTGTGTGTATGTGGGTATGACAGCGTGAATGAAAACACACCTACTTGTTTCACCAGTTAGGAAGGAAATCTGTGAAGTCCCTTAAAGCTAGCTGCTTCCAAGACTGACTTTGTGAGTGTGTAAAAAGAAAAAAAAAACTTTCTATATCAATAGTGAGAACCAGAGAGGCTACCTCACTGACTTTCCATTTGTCCTTTTAATCGTGTTGATGAAACCAAAGAAACCAAAGATGTTTTTCTTATTCGGTGCGGTCTGCGCTCACCACCATGCTTCTGTGCTTTCCTCTTCTTAACGGTGACACTACATTTTGTCCTCTTTTCTACTGTTTTTTTCTCTCTTCTTTCCCTTATTCTCCTCTGAAGAACACAGCAAGAGGCAGGAGTAGTGCTGGTAGTAGGTTGACTGCTGAATATCAGGGAGCACAGGCAGGGAAACACATTGATTATAGGTATGTTGATCAAAAGTGTTTAATCAGTGGTATGGTCATTTTGCATTGAATTTATTCACTTGGCCAGGTTATTCTGGACAACAAGTGTGCAAAAGATTTTCCCACAACCCTACAATGCATAAATCAAACATTAAGGTTAAGGGCTTAGTATGTTTCAAAGGAACCATTACAAAACAGAGGCACCTCTGAAACCTGACACCTGTCACTGACACTTCTACTGAACTCAAGCTGCAGAAACATGAAGAAAAAAGGAATAAAATTAAAAGACAGTCCTTAAAGCATTTATTATGCAGGTGGAGATGAATGTGTTGGTGTTATGTTCAAATGTCCAGTTCCCATTATTTTAATCAACTGCAAATTTCTTTTGCCAATAAAATCCAGCCTTGCCTTGCTAACAGTAATTAGCTGGGTACTTGTTAACCAGCACACACCAAAAAACAAAACAAAACAAAACAAATGTGTAGCAGGGACACCCAAAACACTGATGACAAAGATCAAGAAGTCCTAGTTGTATAGTTGAACATCTTGGATCTGCTGTGTTGGCCTTACTGCCTGCACATGATCGGAAGCACCTGGAGACTGATGATAGTGAACAGTCCTTTGACTGATTACCCACACCAAAGCATACTGTATTTTTTCCCAGCATTAAGGCTGAAGAGTCCCATGTGAACAAAAGTCACAGACATTTTAAATATTGTAGTCATAGTGAGTCAATGAATTAAACAGCAAGACACTTTTTCATGACAGCAGCAATATGCAAGTAGGATGTTCTACTCCTGTACATCTAACTGTGCCATTTTGCTTCCCTTTTCACAAGCATTTGGCTTTAAAATCAACCCGGGAAGCCAAATGTTGGAGGAACAGATCTCTAGATCTTGTGGGAGGGTTCAGCCAGTTTTCAGACTTCTTCTGCCACACTTTGCTTTTCCAAAGCAGGTGGATTTGCAAACAAAGACATAGATAGCGCTTTCGTTGCAAAGTATGAGATAACCTTGGATGAGTGCCTTGCTTGAACCAAAGCGAAGTCTAGACCTCTCTGTTGTGCTATAAACTTTCTACTCCTGTGAATGATAAATACCTCAGCGCCGAGGCCAAGGTCACTTGGCTCAGGCGCCTGGGTCTCTTCTCTGCTCTCTGGTACTTTGCAATGCAATCAGTGCAAAGAAATCCAGAGTGAATACCAAAGGCTTACTTTTCTGTTTGACTCCCTCCCCCTTATTTTTTATCTCTCTCTCTTTTGAGCTGAGTTTCCACAGAAACAATGTGGTTTTCAGATCTAGATCATCTTCTCACTGCAGCCAAAAGGAAGTACGAATACAAACAGATATTATCACAGTTCATATGGAAATCTTAGGTCATTATATTAGATATAGAAAGTCAGGCTGGTTGTATATTGACGGAATTTTCATTGAGATAACAAGACAACTCTGGTATTATCTCATTTACTTATGAAATTATAAGAACATAAAGCACCAGAAGGATTATGGGAAAATTAACTACAAAGAATTTAATAATCACAACTTCATCCATCTCTCCAATTAAATTTTGTCATCATTTTGTGATCAAGCACATGTATTAATTGTTAATATAATGTCTAATTTCATTAACATATTAAAAAAAAAAAAAAAAAAAAACCTGAGATCTTGAATGAAGCACTTTGTGATGTCAGGATTCCATCACCTTCATCTGGCCATTAAAACAAACAGAATGGATTTTAATACAAATATCTGAAAACAGCTTCAGTGGAAACACAGCTCACCCCCTCCCTCCTCTCCCCCCTCCATCCTCCTCTTTCTTCAAATGGTTGCAAAGCTTTAAATGGTGGGAAAACACAAAGAGAAACTTGTGAGTGTTGTGCGCAGACCGTGCTCTCTTTACCGAACTGTTGCAGATATACCTCATAGACACTAGTGGTAGGATGATGTTATAATAGCATATGTCATAAAATATTCACTTGCTCTTCTTCCTTTTTTGGTAACTGTAACTTAAAAATGAAACAAATGTGGGGGAAAAGCTTTATACATTTTTTTTTTAATAGTTAAAAAGGTGCGCTAAAACCAAAAATGAAAAATACTTGTCTTCTTCTATGTTCTCTTTCTTGTTGATGTGTTCTTGTTTTCTCTCCATCCATTCTGAGGATGGAGGGATTTTCTGATTTTCTGATCTGATTTTATTTTTGAATCTCTGGTTCTTTTGAAGGGGTCACCATCTCTTCATGGATATTTTTGGGATTGGGAACATTGTTGGAAAGATTATGTCAGAAGTTACTTGTTTCAGCCCAGCATAACAACACATTCTTTGATCCATCTATTTCATTTGAAATCCATCCACGTTTGTTTCACTTGATTTTCATGCATCATTTCCTGAGCTCTTATTTTGGTGCACTTCCTTTCCCGAGTACCGTCACAGTTCCATTATCCATACCACAGTGCTATAGCCCAGATTCTATGCATGAGTATATTTACAATTAGCTAGCCGTGTAATGGATTGTGATTCTTATAATTAACCTTATTATTAGCACCCATTCATTTCGTCTCACATACAGGACTCTATGTTGCATCTTGTATTAGAATGACCTTTGATCTGCTAGCATCAAACTGGCAAACTCGCCTCTGTTAAATCATCAATGAGAAGGGATCATGCTGTTTTCTACCGAGCAACAGTTAGCTAAATTTGCCAGCTAATTTGGACACCAGGTGTTTGTCACTCTGATGGTGACACAGGACATGGGTTTGACAGACAAACAGCTGCCATCTTTATTCAACTTTTTACTTTTTTTTCCTTCTTTTTTTCCATGTTCAATCTTGAGTGAAGTTCACACACACACACACACACACACACACATACACTGTAAATACCTTCTGCCAAACCCGAAA
Source organism: Caranx ignobilis (assembly GCA_021432705.1). Taxonomy (NCBI): domain Eukaryota; kingdom Metazoa; phylum Chordata; class Actinopteri; order Carangiformes; family Carangidae; genus Caranx; species Caranx ignobilis. Next base: position 1,392,491 of record MU269987.1, on the reverse strand, counting down.
ATCACAAACATTTCGAGGCACTTGAGCAATATGACATGTTCTGGCAGCATAGTAATACACTGACTGTCCAAACAAATTTGACAGCCATACTTTCAAAGTCAGACGCTTAGATGTTTCCAGGTTGACTTAAGACTAAATGGGTCATATATAAGTATCGAAGGGTTTGATCTTTTATGTCCAAAATAGAAGATTTTAGCCCCTAGAGGATATCAAGTAACATTTTAGTGACATTTGGTGCAGCTGCAGAACTCCAATGGCTCCAAGGGAATTTGGTCAAACCTAACATTTGAATACTGTGATGAGAGAGAGAGAGAGAGAGAGAGAGAGAATGTGCTATTGAACAAAACAAAACAAAAGTAGAGACAGAATAGTACATCTGTTTACTTATTGGGTTGAAGTTAAATCAGTATCCAAAATGTTTTACTGACAAAATAAACAGTGCAGAATCACACGTGGCCCCACAACCCCTGCTGTGAAAAATCAAAGCAGTGTTCATGTCTGAGCAAAGGTGGAAAGTAACCCCACAGTATTCTGTGTTTGTATTGATGTTCACACAGTGTTAGTCAGTGGATTATTTCCAGTCCTACTTATCTTCCATCCCTTATTAGTTAATGAGCATCAACCATCAGCTGCACTATATAATGTATTTGATCATAGTTCTAAATGCTGAAAAACTGTTTGCAGCTTTTTGTATGAGCCGATCCCAGTTAAAGCAACAGGAAAGGTAGAGCTTCCCGTTCTAAGATGGTTGTACCCTGATATTTACATGAAGTGTAACCCACAGAGCTGCAGGTGAATAAATCACAGTGAGGCATAAATATTCTAATACAGATCCCCTGACATCCTGTAAGATGATATTTTTTAAACAGTACCTTGCACAAGCATGATAATAACTTGTGCAAAAAAAACATCATCTTTCATGCACCTTAGGGCTGCACTATCCATATAGACTCATTAGTATCCAAGCTAAAAACCTGTTTGATTAAAGCATAAGCAACAACAACAATGACAGGTCAAAGGTCAAAGTGGCAAATTCCTGATGTCAGTTTTTGAACAAAATCACAATCAGTCCATTGAATTCACCACAGACAGCCTAAAGATTACATGTCAACTGTAATTAAATCATCTTGTCCCAGAACATTAAGTTTACCCAAACTATCCAATCAAAGTCACACACTCTCCCACCTTTGTGTTCACTGTCTTTCCTTTGTTTGTTACTTTGTCTTTTGGAGGATTGTTTATTGCCATTTTGTTTCATCGTTTGTCATACATTAATCAGAAATCAAATTATGCATTTTTTTTTATTATTATTATTTTTTTTTTTACATTTGGTTGGAACAGAAAAAGAGAAACAACTGAAAACTTGTGGTGTGGAATAAAACAATGATCAAACATGAAGGAGATATTTGGAGAATTAATGTTGTTCCACTCTATGTATAAAAGAAGAAAAAAAATCAATAAAGAAATCACAATGGTCTTATCCATGTACAGCTGATCCATCTCTTATGTTTTCATTTCTGAATCATACACCGAGAAACAATCATGTGGGATCTGATACTGTACTGTACACTAGTAATGTAGTTTATAGTATAAGGTTTAGCGGTAAACCAGATCCTGAAAAGAAAGGCTTATTTTTCTCTTTGTGTAATTTAACTTTTTGTTGAACGCCAATAACAATGAGAGATATACTTCTTTTTCCATCTATCCATCAATCCATCTGTTTCTTTGTCTGTTTTTAATGACTCTGTCACCTCCTCTGTCCCTCTCTGCTTCTCCTCTTCCTTCATTCTTTGCAACTCACCACTCTCTCTCCTCTGTTCTCTCTGTGTAATCATACCACTCATCAATCCACCTCGTCACTTCTCCCCCTTTAAACTACCTCTCCTCCTCCCCTCCCTTCTTAATCACTCCATCCCATCCTCCTGCTTGTCTTCCTCTCTCTGTTGCCAGGGAAACACTGGTCCATGCTGTCGTTGTTAATCCAATGACATTGTCTTTCTCTTACCTGTGGGTCAGATTAACAAAACCTGCAGAGACAGAGCAGCCAGCAGAGAGAATGTGCAGGTGGTAAACACATATTCTCACTTATGCCAGATCTGCAGGGAGGAAAACAACCTCAACCTAAACCAATAACTCCTCTGTTTGAGAGAGGTTTTTCTTTCTTTCTTTCTTTCTTTTTTTTTTTTTTGCACAGCTCAGAAGAGAGCTGATCCAATCCAGTGGTGGTTATGGAGGTTACATCACAGTTTCCTTTAGGCTCCTCATCCACACTCAAACACTGGAGATGTAACAGGAAACCAGGGACCAGGTGCATTCCCAATTTGATTATTATTAAAATGTATAAAACGTCATTATCATTGTTTTGATTTTCAAAATAGACCCAGCCAACAGAGCCTATCATGAAACATGAGACTTTCACTAAAGTTTCTCCTGGTCTGAAGGGATGAAAATCATCAGATCTGCACAGACCAATATATAGAGTTTATACATATAGTTTCATCATCTAACACTCATACCTTTCCCTTTCTCTGTCGTGCCCTCTCTCTCTTCTCCCAAATTTTTTTCCAATTTCTCTTTACGTTATTCCTCTCACTCTTTCTCGCTCTCTGTAGAAATCAATGGTTGTTCTCTAAATAGGAGGTCACAGGGGTTGCAAGCGCTCGCGGCCCGGCTTTTCAATTACAAGCAGTCTGCAGTCACTGCAACACACACACACACACACACACACACCTTTCGTCCTATACAGCCCTTCCCCCCTCAGAGCTGCTGGGCCAACAGAAAGAGTGAAAGAGTAAAAAGAAAAGAATTCAGAGTTAAAAGGAAAACAATTTCAGTGTTGAAAGAGACAGAATTCAGAGACAGAAAGAAAGAAAGAAAGAAAGAAAAATGAGATGTGAGGGGAGGAAGAGAAGAAGCTTTTCTGTCCCTCACATTCATGAGCAGATCACACATTCACACAGTCACACAGGATGGCCTACAGTTGCTCTCTGATTCTCCCATCAGCCTCAACTTCCAGTGGTGAGAGCAACATGATAATGAACTCAAAGTCTACACTTGATGGCCTAGTGATTTTTGCCTACACATTTTTCCCAGTTAAAACACTGCAACTCTTTGCTGTTCCTCAGACACAGTATTGTGTGTAATTAACCAATTTGCTTCCTGCTACCTCACACATGCACCTGAATTGTAAGGTGTGTTTTTAGGAATGTTAGTCTGGACAGAGGTGTTAAAATGGAAACATAGTCATGTGTCTGTAATCCTGCTGTTCATTTTTGAGCCGAACATGACCACATGACCTGACCACACCTTCCAAAACTGTGATCATAACAACTGGGTCTTTGTAAAAGCTGCTCTGGTCTCCCCACATCGACAACTAGAGGACTGACTGGTCACTGTCCACCCCACACACTCACTGGTACCACTGTTCAAGTGTCATTCCCCTGATCTGTGAGTGTGAGAAGAAGAAAACAGGTGAGAGGACAGAGGGAACAGAATACAAGAGGACACAAGGAGAGGAGAGGGAGTGAGAAGAAAAGGAAAGGAGACAGTGAGAGATAAAAGAAGAGAGGTAAGGCAGGACAGAATATCTAATAGGGAAAACAAAGAGACAAGAGGAAGAAAGACGAGAGATGAAAAGGAGGTCAGGGAGGACAGGAGAAAAGGTTATAAGAAAAAAAGGAGCTGAAATGGAAAGAGGAATTGTGGCTGGCTCAGATGAGGAAGAGGAGGGAGAAAAGGTGGGTGGGTGGTGGGGGTTGGGTGGAGGGTTGTTCAACCCAGCCTGGCGCCTTCAGGGGTTATTGGGTCGTGGACAGCCAATCTCTCTCAGCTTAATCAACAGCAGCAGAGGTGATTGCAACACCGCAGGGAACTGCTGGGGAAAAAAAGACAGGAGGGAGGAAGAGGTGGTGAGATGGAGAGGGAGAGAATGAGATAGAAATGAGTGGGAAGATGTGTGTGAGGGGATGGGGGGGCTGTGGCGGAAGATGAGGAAAAGATTGGAAAAGAGGGAAAAATGGGGGTAAGGATGGAGAGAGGGAGAGGAGAGAGAAAGATGAGAAAGTAGATGAGAAAGGAGTGAAGATTGGGTAAGACATGAGTGGGGAAAAAGGAGAGGAGGATGCCAGGGGGAGAGGGAGAGATGCAGAGGTTGAGATGGGGGAGGGGAGAAAGAGGTGCGAAAATGATAAAAATGATCGGAGGACAGGAGAAGGAAACAAGTGAGGGAATGAAGGAGAATGACTTGAAGAGCAAATGAGGATGTGAGAAATGGGGCTGAGGGAAGGCTGCAAAAAAAAGGACAGGAGAGATGTGTAAGAGATGGAATTCAAGCAGCTTTGCAGCAGTGGTCGGGGCCAGGCAATTTTGCACAAATTTGGGCAATTTTGAGTAACAAGACAAAATAGGGACACAACAAGAAGAGCTGCATTACAATGGCTGCTTGAACTCACAACCTCTGACACCAAGAACCAGCCTCTAACTCATGAGCTGATCAGCTGAAAGTGAGACCTGGTGTGTGGACACAGGCAGTCACCAGCCAGGCAGCAGTTGTCAAGGCAGATTTCAAAAATTGTCAAAATGTCAAAAATTCTGTAATCAAGACAAAAATCATAAATTGTATCTTGACAGCATGGAAATGTTGGTGATTTGTTTTTAACGATAAGTGTTTTGCTTCATAAGAGAAAGTCTGATGTTTAAAAACACCATTCTTCCATTGACTGCAGTTGTTCCCATGACAGCAGAATTCAACATGTGTTCAAACATTCAGTTTTAAGATAAAATTCTGATATTTGCCAAACTTCATCAGCCATGACTCCAAAATATTGTCATTTTTTCAGGAAGATTGAAAATGTATTTATCAAGAATTGGCTGGTACATGTTTACAGTGCTGTTAACAGTCAAACATTTTCATGCACTGTAGGCTCAGTTTTTCAAACATCAAAAATCTGGGTGTTAACTTTGTGGAGGACGGTCTGAAGATGCAGTGCAGCAAATTTGGGGTCAATTGAGCAAAAATTGTGGGACAATAAAAGTTTTATAAGTTTTACAGTTTTAGAAAAAAACAGAGTGATGGACTTCATTTTCACTGAGTTTGAATGTACAAAAGTTTCTGCAGTATTGGGGCTATATTTTGGTGAAAGTTGCAAAACTGTAGCATGTACAGTTGGTTTGTTTTCAAATTATCAAAGTTTTAAAATTTATACGCTTGTTGCCCCCCCACTCCCACCCTCGCCCCCCAGTTGAGGAATATTGACATGGGCTTGGAGTTGAGTAAATCTGGCACGGGACTGGACCTTTGTGCAAAGTTTGGTGATTTTTCATGTACGGGAAGTAGGAGTTCCTAGGAGGAGGAAGAAGATGAAGAAGAATACTGGCAATAACAATAGGTTCCCAGCAGCTTACGCTGCCTGGCCCCTAATGAAGGAAAACAAGGACAGCAAGAGAAAGATAGAGTCATTGATGGCAGGACTGGTGGCTGAAGAGGAGGAGAAAAAAGGGCAACTAGGAAAAGGAAGCAAGGAAACAGGACTTGTGATTGCTCATAACACACTGATGGTCTGTGCATAATGCTACCATTCACCATGTTCACCTTCACCTCACTTCAGTTGTCATCAATGAATGCAGCTGTGAATGCCATTAGTTTTGCAGGTCAGAGCTTCAGTATTAAATACTATATATAAATGGGAACCAACCACTATCTAGTAACCATGTTTAGAGTCAGAGATGATCAATACAAATGTCAAGTCACCATTTAAAATTGCGAACTCAAAAGCAAGTAATGGAAACAACTAAGTGACTCTTGAAAAAATATTGTAAACTTGCATGAGGTGGATTTTCAAACTATATCGAGTGATATATCGCAAAATTAATTTTGAAACACTCCAGCTGAGAGGAGGACTGTTGGACATCCATTGTCATATGTAACTGGAAAGACATCACAGGAGAACTTGTAGCCATAACCTGCACAATGCTGTAAACCTGTTTATTTGCAGCTGTAACGTTTCATGGGAGTCTTTGGGAATGACCTCACCTCTACAGCACTATCAAGCACTATTGTGGGTGGCTGTGGTTTAGGAGGTAGAGCAGGTTGTCCACTAACCGGAAGGTTGGTGGTTTGATTCCATGTTGAAGTGTCCTTGGGTAAGGCACTGAACCCACACTCGCCATGCGATGTGTGTGAATGGGTAGCTTTCAAGCACTAGTGCTGTATGAATGTGTGTGTGAAAGGGTGAATGTGGCAAACAGTGTAAAGCGCTTTGAGTGGTCCAAGTGACTAGAAAAGCGCTATATAAGTTCAAGTTCATATCAAGTGTTCATGAGAGGAACTGCAGTTTTTGGTGCCTCTGATTTAGCTTTATTTTTCAGTCAATAGATTATTTTGATTATTTCTTATTTATTTAGGTTGATGAGAGATTATAACAAACTGAAGGCATGAAATAACTGTATCTGAACAATTTGCAAATGCAGCAGTGTAGCCTATTACTAGCCAGTTGTTGGCAGTGGTAAAGTGTGTTGTGCATGAATGTGTGCAATGAATAATCTAAATACATCCTTATCTTTTGTAAACACCAAACTTAACCAGAATCAGTTTACAAATGATGAATGTGATGACAGCTTTACAGCACACCGCACAGCATCTCCATAGATACGGCTCAGCATCACCAGTTTGATGCCAAGGTACAGATATATTGACCATTGCTGAAGACAGTTTGTTTGAGCATTTGAAGCAGTTTTATGAATAAACAATGAAGACAGGGGAAAAAAAATATACATTTTATGCAAATTGTGCTGCAGGTATTTCCATATATAACTTAACCACACCTTGTCTTTCACTTTCAGCAGAATATTATCCATTGCTTAAATTGAAAATTACATTTCTAATTCTCAACAGAAAGTTCTTGTGACTGGTCAGTGAATGTAAACATACAGCACGTTGTGACTGAAGAAACTCACACAAACACCAGTGGTTGGTTGTTTATTCTTTCTCAACTGTACTTTATTTTGAAGGAAGACTCATCATTAGGTGTAATCACGCTCTTAATATCCTGTCTCTCAAATATATATTGGTGTATATATATATATATATATATATATATATATATATATATATACCAATATATATATTTAAAAAAAATCATGACTGAACAGTGGAGACATGTTTGAGTGCTGTGGAACACATCCAAAAACAATAATAAATAAATTCAGACAACCCAAAATACGCTGGAGCTGCAAGGAAGCTGTAGCATTTTTGATATATATGTGTATATATATGTTCATACATATAATATATATACATATATATATGTATGTGTATATATATATATATATATATATATATATATATATATATATATATACACACAAAATATATGTGTGTGTGTGTATATATATATACACACACACACACACATATATTTTTATACATACACACAATGTAAGTGCTGCACAATGCACTTTCTGCTAAACATACACACTCAGAGCAAAACTGTTTTTAAAACAACAGAGCTGTCAAAGTGACACACAGAGGATGAGTGGAAATAAATTAGAAAACATGTTTGTGGAGGAAAAACCCAACCTGACAGCACATCTGTCCTCCTGCTGTGGCAAAAACTGCACTTATTCTAGGTTTTAGACTTTAAAGAAACAGTTTGGATTTCTGGAGTATTTATCACTTTTTGTTAAACTCATTGTTTTGTAGTTTGAAGGTTCTGTACACTGAGCTTCCTTGCTGAGTTTCTGGGGGGTCATCCTGCAAAGCAATCCTCAAGACTGATATTTGAGCCTATTGAGCCAAGTGTTAATTAGGTCACTGTTCCAGCTGCCTTCAGTTATGCATGCGGAGACATTAGACAGGAAACCCCAAGTTTGTCAAACTCTTGGTTAAATACGTATTCCTCAAAAACCTAATGGTGCCTATGGAACCAGTGAAAGAGCACTGAACGTGTCTGTGCTGAATCAGAACATGCGTTGTAAAGTGCACATCTGTAAGCATTCACAATGGAAGCAGGAAAACCTACCAACCAGAACAGCTGTGAATCATGCAGCATTGTTGGACAGGATGTGCAGACATGTTGGATGACTGGTAAAACGTCACACTGCATGTTTCTGATGCGCTGGGAGGCTGCTGAAGCTACATGTCAAGAGAAGACGACTCTGGTCTTCATCAGTCTTCCAACATGGCGTCTCATTGTTGATAATATCCAAAAGCACCAGTGTGCAGCGGAACAAGGTATGATGTACACTACACTGACTGGAAAAACACAGATGGTGACCAGCTCCTCCCAGAGTGAGAGCTCCACTGACAGTCAGTGATCCAATCAGAGATGTTCTCATTCTCAAAGACATAGTTTGTCTTTTTGAGCTCAGACAATCACAAAGTTCATTGTGATTGGTCATTGGCATCACAAGTTTGTGAACCAGCTAGGTATTAGCTAAGTGGTTAAGTCGCTGTGTGTGTCTTTTTTGTATTTACGGTATTAATTTAATATTTTTGCAAACTCTTGCCTGGTTCCTTCAATCAAGTGGAAGATGTCCACCTGTCAGAAAAGTTTCTCTCTACCAAAAAAGTGGTGGTGCACAGACTGACGGTTTAATTTCCAATGTGTCTGACTGAAACAGAAGAACTGAACACACACGACTGAAACATGAGGAGAGCTGTTGATGGCCCACATCACAGCAGCAACACATCAAGTCAGATTTCAGGGTGGATTTTTCCTGGTCAGCAATTTGGTTAAGCACATATAATACAAAAGCACAAGTGCAGTATTTGTAGTTAGTCAGTGTAAAAGGCACATTGTCATGGCATGACAGAACAAAGGGGACAGGCCCAGAGTCAGAGATCAGAGGTCAAGTTACTGTCCGTCAAATGTTTTAACACGTTATCATGGTGTCCTGTCCCAAGAAAACACAACAGCAGGTGGAACTGAACCAGCAACGTTTGAGACATTTCCTGTGGCTGCAGTGACCCCTGGTGAGATCAGATGAAACATTCTGTATTCTGACTCAAGACTTAACTAAACTGAATGAAGTTTTTCAGTGAGATACTGCACTGCTATCAAGGTATGAGTGGACACACAAACTGCATTGAGGCTTAGGCAGCACTCAAACTTAACTCTTAACCTACACTGTATCTATTGAAATTTTGATACATCTGTGCTACTTCTCTAAATGGTAGATTTTAAAGAAAAGATACTGCATTAAAAGACAGCTCCAGCATTCCCGTAATGTTTTTTGTTTTCCCTCCTCATGGGAACATCATATAAACTAGCTAGCACAAACATTTTGCACTAGTGACAGATAAAGCCTCCCCAGCTTAATGCTTCATTTTTTCCAAAATCATTTCCATATGAGTCATAGAAGAATCAGATCAGTGATGAGAAGCAGTATCTGAACATACCTAGTTGACATCAGAGAAGAGGCATCAATCTAACTTGTCATTAGACATTGACTACGCTACTGACCGCAGAGCTTCCTGCTATGTGTTTATAGTGATATAAATCTGTCTTCCCTTTTTCAACAAGCTCACAGAGCATGAGCCATACTCCTATCTGTGTCACTTTACATATGGAAGGAACCGCCACACTGTACATGTTGTGTTTGTCTCAGTGGATGCTAGCTGCTTAGCTTGCTAAGATTAGCATTGCTACTCAGTGCTGTTTCCCCAGTGTTATGGAGAGAAGGAGGTGTGGCTGGCATTAGCCACCTCCCGCTGCCCTGTGTTCCAGTGAGATGTTAGCACCAAGCTCCAATTAGCTAATAAGCAGATCTTTGATGATCAGTAACTTAAACATCATCATGACTTGAGAAGGAGCTGTAGGGTTAATATGAAAATCAAAAGCAGAAACACTCGCTTTTGTTTTTTCCCATCAGGGGTGCACCAGTGATCTGCAGTAGCTACATCTGCATGTGAAGTAACCAAAACTGAAATAAACATACCTTAATTGGTTTGGATTTGACGGATTTTGTATTTGACTTCAATTGACTTTGTTAAAAGGAGGAGAAGAGAGGAGGAGAAAAAACTGTACAGAAATAAAACGATGTAAATGACTTTGTATAGTCACTAGTCATCTAATTCTCCTCACTTGAAAACCATCTCAACATTTTTTTCAAGGCACCCTGAGAGTTCCTGACCCCTGATGCTGTATTTCTCTTTTTAATTTCAGCTGAACTACAGCCTCACTCTGGTTTGTTGTAGAGGTCACGTGCTGTCTCTTTTAAACATAAGCTCTGTTCAGCACCTATGTGGATGGAGGAGTAATACAATTATTGACACTTCTATTCACATTATTAAATCTTCATGCAGTGAATAAACAGCAAAAGCTTATTCTCTTCAATCCTTAAATAATACTTCTCTCTCAGAGACTCACTGGTATGCACCTGTCAGGCAGCAGCACTTTGAGCAACCACCTCCTCAAATCACATTGCAGGGATTGCAGCAGGATGAGTGGGAGTTACGAGCTGGAGGGGTTAATGGCGTGAAGCTTCAGGTAAGCTGCGGGGGGGGCAGAGAATCAGCCGACCAACCAGATCCCTTGTGTGCAGTGTCATCATCATGTTTGACTTACAAACACTGGCGGGAAAAGAAACAGGTTCTCTGGTGGAGGTTTGCAGGGGGGTTAAGCAAATGGAATGTAAGCAAGGGAAATGTCATAAAAAACACAAAACAACAAATAAACTAGTGCAAGGCTTTTTCCTGTAGCTCTGATGTGATATGAACAGTTTCTGCAGTGTCAGTTCTTTCATCGGTTCTCAGAAGGAATCTGCAAATTTACATCACTTCCGGCATGTTCATCTTAAATCTAATGAACAATCTGTGCTTTTCTGATGCTGCTTACATTTCAAAATCAAACAGCATCGTCTGACATTCAGTAAAATGAATTTGTAATCAATAGTCAGAATCTATTCTTAGTAGAGTTGACTTTTGTCTATTTAAGGAATCTGGTTCACCAAATCAAATCACAAGACCAAAACAATCTGAGTGCATTTGCAGAAACTTTTGGGTCGGTTCTTCATGTTCCATGTGAACTGACACTTGCAGGGGAAACTTTGTGTGTTTATGTGCATGTATGAAGCTTCTGTGTAATGAAGAAGGCCTTATGTTTCTTCACAGGTAAGCCCCACTGCAGGAGAGGCGTCAGAGTGTGTGTGTGTGTGTGTGTGTGTGTGTGTGTGTGTGTGTGTGTGTGTGTGTGTGTGTGTTTGTGGTGCAGTTCTATGAGAGTTTCTGGTTGGCAAAGAAGGCCTTGGTCTCTCCACAGGTGGGGTTGGTGCAGAGTGGGCAGCGCAGGGTCAGCTGGCGGGAACACGGCTCATTGGACTTCAGGTGGGACTGGACCAGGTCTGCCAGAGCCTGGACAGAACAAAGAACACGGAGAGGGACATAAACAGTTGCTCTCCTCTTCTTGCAGTGTGAAGCTTCCATCATGAATGCCCATCACTAATTGTGCTTCACATTAAAAAGAAGGAAATGGAAGTTACTGGTTTCTTATTCAGCTTTTAATTTGAAACATTGGGGGGAAGTGTTCAGTTTCATTGAAATTTCATGATGATCATCTACAGAGGAGGAGATAGAAAGGAGTGAATAAAAACAATACTTGTGTTTGACACTATGGAAAATGCTATATCAGCTTCCTTTGTTAGCTTTTCATAAGACTCACAACTGTCAACTAAATATGACGCTGCTGCCAGGAGAAAACTCATCAAGATCAAGACCAAAGCCAGTAAGTGACCCCCACTGTGATGTTGCAAGGCGATTGGCAGAGACACAATGAAGTCCCTGCATGCAGACACATAACCTGCCTGTAAAACCACGTGTCAGTTTCTGACCAAACAGGATACAACGGGTCAATCAAACCCAGCACTTTCATGCAGGACAGTAAACCCGAACCCACATATTAATACACAAGTCTTATGTTAGTCATGAACACATGAACATTTTCTAACCCTAACCAGGTCTTACTTTTAGTGCCTAAAGCCTGCCCTTGCCCTGTGTCAGGTAGCTGCAGTTGGCTCCCTCCTGACACTGCACAGATACATGATAAAGACAGTGAATGGATGGATAAGAAAGTGAAAATGTTCTATGTTCTGTCTGAGAGACAGAGTGAAAAAGTAAGGTGGATGTACAAGTTAGTAATGTGAGAACAAACTGATCAAACTGAAGCTGGGCTCCTCAGTGGAAATTCTCATCTTCTGGTAAATGTAGTTTTCTTGATTTTCCAGCCGCTGCTGCAGACGGCAGCAGACTGAGAAACTGAAGCCACACGAAGGAAACCATCCTTCAGTAACTACCAACTAATCATCCTCTGGATATTGATTTATACACTCCCTCACACACACACACACACTTGGTGAGAGGTCTTTGAGCACAGCGGGTTTGACCAGCTAGCCAGTTGGGCAGTTCAGTTCTACTGTAGTCAGCTCTAAAGGTTCCCATTGATCTGCTCCTTTCCTTTAATAACCCCCCCCCCCCCCCCCCCCCCCCCCACACACACACACACACACACACACACACACACACACACAGAGCTGTTACAGCTGGAGGAGTTGCCTGTTGTGAGAAAGGTTGCAAGGTGGAGGATGAAGGGGGGGGTGACATGGGAAAGGAAGAAGGGGTTTGGGAGGAAGAAAGGAGACAAAGGGGAAGGCCACAAGGAAGGCAGGAGGAATGTATCTCCTCCTGGAGTTCACTTCACACAACCTTCTTCAGTCCCATACAGTATCTATGTCTCACTATCTGCTCTGTTTTTCTCTTCAAACTGAAAATCTGTTTCATCTGTGAAGCACAGAGATGTTGCTTAATTGCGCTTTAATGTGAAGTGTAGGAAAAGGAATTAAAAGCCTGTTGTCTTTGTCCAAATGAATAGACGTGAAGGACTGGATGTGTTAAACCTACCTTCATAAAGAGAGGGTTGCCATTCAGTGACTCTGCTCTCCTGATGTTCTCCACACCACACTGAAGACAGAGGGAGAGAGGCAGAGAGTTTAAATGCACAAACCACATCCAACACCACAACAGACACTTTATACCTACACTCAGAAGATATCATCAAATAAAGTTGAAAATAGAAATAGAAATAAAATCATTTTGCTGCAAGTTTCAATTTTTTTTTAAAACACTGGTTTCATTGTGAAGCCCCTCTGAAGTGGAGTGAGGGCGTGTGTATTTGTGTGTGTGTTGTCTGAGACTCCTGTCTCTGAGAGAACCAGTCCATCAATACTGAGGACGTGTGTCTCACAAGTACAGAGGTAGAAAAAAGAAAGTGTTTGCATCCTCCTGGCTCCAGTCACATTGATACGTGGCCTCCTCTCTGGTGCCATCACACAGGCACACACCTACAGGAAACAAAGCTGCAACTTCAACTCTATATCAAGTCTCAGGTGAACATACTGTCATGTTATACCAGTCCAAACTCTAATCTTCCTGATTCTGACCCCAGTCCTCCTACAAGGTGATGAAAAAGTTACTGGATGTAGTTTTGTCCCCTTCCATCTTTGGAAGACATCAGGTCTTTAGAACCACAGAGCAGACAGTGTTCGTTCTGCTCCCTCTCATTGGTTTCATTTCACTTCTATGGTGAGGCATCTGCACAGGCTCTGCTGCAGGAAACATTTCCTGACATGAGTTTTTGTGTCAGAAGTACAGATTAATAGTATCCTGTGGTCACTGGACAAATAGAACTGTACATGTACTGGTACATACAGTTCCATCACCTCAACATTTTAAATGGCTATTAGCTTAATTAATTTACAGTATGTACAGTGCATTCAGAAAATAGTCAGACCCCTTCTCTTTTTTCACATGTTGTAATATTGTTGCTTATGTTTTTCTCGGATTGTTTGAAGTTTAAATTTTCTCTCACAGGTCAGACAGAGATTCCCCAGAGATGAGAGACTGGGTTCAAGTCAGGGTACCGGTTGGGTCTCTGAGGCGCTCCCGTGTTGTCCTGTTGGCCAAGTCTGTGGTCCCAGCCACTCTGGATCAGGTTTTCATTAAGGATTTCTCCATGAACCCTGGCCAGTCTCTCTCTCGCTCCACCATGCTTCATTGTTGGGGTGCAGGTACCTGGTTTCCTCCAGACATAACCCTTAGAGCTGAGGCACTTCAGTCCTGCTTTCATTAACAGGGCTGTCTTTGACTAAGGATTTTCATAGTTGAATCTGATTCGTCTGATTTTGCCTTTAGTTGACTAATCGTCAAATCATGTTGTTTTTTTCCTTTATTGATTCATCTCATTCATGTCTTTTTCTGCTCCAGAGGAAAGAGCTAAAACACCCAAATGAAGAAATGTAATTCTTCAGTTGGCAGAAGATAACAATAACAGGACGTTCTCCATCCATCCTTTTCCTTATGTCACTCATTAGGCTCATGTGCACGACATCACTGCCTCTCTTTTGATGACCGTGTAGCGATGACGAGTATAGTCCCATCATTGTGTGGGCATGATGCACATCAGTGCTTGTACAGTCGGTTCAGGGCCAGGGGTCGAGTGTCACAGCACCATGGACAGCACTGTTTTTGTGTGTAGTGGGTGCATGTGTGTGTTATACAGGTGCTGTGTGATTGATAGTCAGAGACCACATCGGTTTAAAAATTAAATTTTCCCTCCACTGAAGGAAAACGATATGAGGAGGGAGAGAGAGAGAGAGAGAGAGAGAGAGAGCCGGATGCTCAAGCACCCACTGTGATGTTTGTATCAATATAGGCTATATTATTAGAAAACAAAGAAATGTAAATTCTATGTAAAATCAGATGTTCAGCAGCAGTGAGCACCCCCATGTAGTCAGAATGGTACGATCTTGGTTTCATAACAACATTTTCGACTATTTGACTATGAGGTTGATAGTCGAATCGGATCCTCCAAATCGAATCGTCGAATAGTCGACTAATCGACTAATCGAAGTCACCCCTGTTCATTTAACCAGAGAATTTGTTTCTCCCAGTATGAGAAGAGAGGCTTCAACCAGTGTCTTTGCTATAAAGCCCTGGTTAGTTTTCTGCCACCTCCACCTCTTGATCATCAGCTCTGAAAGGGTCAATGATGGAAACCACTGTTCTCAGGGGAACAGCTGTGTGTGACATAGACAGGCATGTGCCTTTACAAATCATGTCCAACCAGGTGAACTCCAACCAGGGCATAGAAACATCTCAAAGATAACCAAGACTGAATCCCCCTCTGAAGGTTCAGCTTCCTGCAGAAATTCAGACTGAATGACTGATAGGTGATTTGGAAAATGATCATAGATGTAGGTCATAGCCTTGGTTCTTTACCCTACACAGCCATGTGTCTGCATTATGTGATGCTTCCTTCACTGAGCTGCAAGCAGAAGTCAACAGAGCAGAGAGGAAAAGACCAGGGATTGCTGGTGGTTGTTTTTCTTACCTCCTCCCCAAGCACCTGTCCATACTCAATGTCCAGCTCATGTAGAGTCTCTATGTGGTCAGAGGTGAAGGCGATGGGCACCAGCAGGATGTTCTTCTTCCCTCGTTCACAAAGACCTTTAATGACCTCGTCTGTCTGAGGGCCCAGCCATGGCATGGGGCCCACCTGAGGAACCAAACACAAGATGGTGCTGAGTCTGACTATGAGATGACAGGACACAGCAGTTTGTCTGATCAGAGATCTGGGACAAGCTTTTTCTGAGCTTTCAACCACACTGACTGTGACATCAGGTCAACAGATTATCCTCCCTGCAATGTTTGATAAGAACATTGTTTAATATCAATCAGAGTCTCCTGCATATTGGGTTTGTTGTGGACAGTGTGAGTGTTTCCTCTCCAGCCTCCACATCTGGCAAAGCCTAATACCACTTCCCAGGCCTCCTCCTATTCATCAACAACAGTTAATGTCACTGAGACCTGAGGAGCGAGAGCTTCCCACTCCAGTGGAGCTGCAGTATTACACAGATGAGTGGCTCCTCCTTGTGGCAACAACTAAAACTCTCTGGGATAGCAGCACTGAGCTAAAGAGTCTTCATCCTGACAACTACAGTGAACTTTGTTACATACTTAGCTGTGCATTTGTAAAAAAATAAATAAATAAATAATAAAATCAGACCAACTTAATAATATTAACTTACTGTACATATGAATACTCATTTTTGAATGATATGCCACCATCAAATTCAAAATATAACATAATATAATTTTTAAAAACAGTGAAATTATTCAGTTACTCATTTCAATTAGGTATAAATGTTAAACACATATCACTTCATGTTTCTATTCATATTTTACACACAGTCCAACTTGTTGGGGGTTATAAATGATAGAAGTCAAGTCCTTTAAATGACCAGCTATTTGGTGAAGTTGGAGTCAGAATCGGGTACAACAGAGCTGTTAAGGCGGGCTTACACTGCACGATTATTCGTCTGTTCACGTCTCAAACTGCATGAGCTTCCCTCCTCAGTCGTACGTCTCAGACCAGTCTCAGACCCCCACTGATTGCACGTCGTTCTACGATTGCTCTCCACCACAATTACCCTTGCGATGCCGGTGAGATTTGTGCTGCTCTATAATTGCTCGATTGTAAACCTCAAAGTGACATTGGTTCCTGATGTTGGTTCCTATAGATAATAGCTGACGAACGGCAAGTCGGGCTTTTTGTTTGTGCTTTTCTGTGCGCTGAAAAGGAAAAAGCCGCCAAGCGCAGGCGGAGATTGTGGGCCGGAAGTTGGTATACATACACTACTCACAAAAAGTTAGGGATATTCAGCTTTTGGATGAAATGTCAGCTTTTGTTTCAATACATGGTTTGAGATGAAGAAATGACCATTCTCCATACTTCCACTTCAATGCCCTACTTTCACGATACAATATCACTGAAGCATGAACATTTTTGATTTTTCCATAGATTTCACATGAAAGTCAAATATCCCTAGCTTTTTGTGAGTAGTGTATATTTATGTGTGTGTATATCTATCTATCTATCTATCTATCTAGATAGATGGATAGATGGAGATATATCAGTGTGGAGACTTCTGGGGGCAAAAACTTGTCGTATGTGCAGGATCGTGACGTAGGACCCCATATATTGTCCGTCACAACGAGAAATTTTCTAGCATGCCAGAAATTTGTCAGGAGGTCGGCGACTCGTCTTTAGGACATCGGGACGTGACGCAGAGCCTCACAAACTATGTGTCCCGATTAAAGCTCACGACTCCGCGATCCCTCTACGATTATGCAAATTAGGCTGTGACTCGTCTGGGACGACAAAATCGTGGCAAAATCGTACAGTGTAAGCCTGCCTTTAGATAGGTGAAGTAAAGATAATATGCAAATTAATATAAACAATAATAATCAAAACAAAATTGTTGTATGTGCATGCACTCACCCTGGACTGCCACACCAGTCTGTAAGGGTTACAGTGTCCCAATCTCTCCATGACTCTTTGAACTGTGGCTCCGACTTCCTGAGGATAGGGGTCACCTCTGTTTACAACCTGTACAGGGTCCACAACAGAGGTTTTGTCACTTCTACTAGTATAAGCAGGTGTGGCTCTATCAGAAATAATATATTAATAAAAGCAGCAACAACATTCATGGTAGCAAAACCAAAAAACCTGGACACAACAAAAACTGTGGATATTGTGAACCACTGGACCCTTATTGTATAAGTGACTGAATTCACTGATAAGTTGATCAACAGAAAATTAATCAGCTTTTAATTTTACTCATTTTTAAGTAAAACTACCAAATGTACTTGGCTTCAGCTTCCACAGTGAGAGCATTTGCTGCATTTGTTGCACTCGTGCATGCACCTTTACACTACCAGCAGTAGTTTTAGTAGCAATCAATAGAATTGGCAGGAAAGCTATCAGTCAGATCAATGTTAGCAGAAAATGCAGCAGAAGGATTTGTATTATTGGCAGCAAGAACACTTACAGACAGGGGGAGTGAATGTGCTGAGAACAGAATGACCACGTCGTCTCTCTTTGTTTCTGGAAACTTCAGCAGCTCATTACTGACGTGTTCTGCAAAACACTACACACACACACACACACAAACAAAGTTACAGTAAAATGATGGGCAGGCTTCTATTTCTCTCAGACACAAAAACGACATTAGAAACAACATTAGAAAACAAATGACTGTGGCAAGATGTAATCAGAGTGATAACTCCAGGTGGTTGTGTCTGATTACTGGCTGGCTGAGGTTTTATGTCAGCAGTGATTGGTAAGGAAATTGTTTCAATCAGCTGAAGACAATTACAGTTTTAGTGTGAAAACAAATACTCTGCATCAGACACGGAAATTGTTCAGTGTGTGTGTGTGTGTCTGTGTCTAACCTCCACCAGCAGTGGGTGTGTAGGCCAACGGTCGATGACACTCCAGCGCATCTTTGGCCTGTCACCTCTGTTGCTGTAGTAACGGTAGATGGCGTTTAAGCTGCTGCCTGTTCACACAACAAAGAAGCATATTAATGTTGGGAATGTGTTGTGTTGCAGAGCTGCACCCACAATCCTCTGTCATACAGCTGACAGGCTGTTGTAACAGAAGACTCAGTCAGTGTTTCCTGACTGAAGGACACATTAGTTCCCATTGTGCCACTGTCTCACTGTCATTTCATAGCTGTTACACCCCACACAATCAAGCTCCACTGTCAAGCCACCTGAACAACACATGGTAAAGCAACACTATGTAGTCTGTCAACCTTAAAATAATGTTTCTAAACTCATTCAAGTGGTACTAAAATGGTTAATAGGATGAATCGTGCTGCTGAGTAGATGAAAAATTTACTTGCACTGTCTCAAATTTTAGGGGTGGTCTGGAGCCCTGTCCTCCATCCAGCATGAGCATTGAGACTTGATTGATCTGGTTTAGAGTATTCAGATATAGGAGGACGTGTTCAGACCAGCATTACCATGTATCTTCAGTCATCACATCACAAGTGGTCAGCTCCAAGTTCCTAAGTTCACATCTGGACTGTGCATCTTGTGATCAGATCGCACTTTCCTGCTTCATATGGAAACAGGTATGTGTTGCTGTTTTAGGAGAACCCTGTGGCTGTGGGTATAAAAGATCTTCTGTATCTCTCTGTAGGAGCCATCCACCACCGCTGCTTCTTTGATCCATCAAGGTGTTATGAAGTGGATGATCCGTTGTTACGGCTGCAGTGTGCTTGTGTGTGTCTCTTCCGCCTTGTGTGTGTGTCTCTTCCGCCATCCGGGATTGGTGCGGCTCCTGGCCCGATAACCCCGCCTTCGCCTCGCTCCGCCATCCGGGATTGGTGCGGTACCTGGACCGATGGGCTGCGCCTCCTCCATCTCCACGGCTCTAAAAGCTCAGCTCGTCAGAGGCGCGGGTCGGCTGTCTGTGACGGACGGTGCGCTTTGTTGTATTGAAAGAGACCTTTTCGATTGCTTTGTTATAGTGAAAGAGATATATTGTGCTACCTCTGAACCTAAGGAAACTGTTACCCTTTGGTGCTTCCCTTTTGTGGGTTTTTTTTTTTGTGTTGTTGGTTGTATCCAATTGTGTGTGTAGTGTACGCCATTTGAAGAAGCGTGGCCTTGTTCAAAGTACCCAACTGCCTAAGTTAGTTTTCCCGTAGGGTTTTTTTTTCATGTATAGTTATACCAGGTGCAGGGGGTGCTGGTCCTTATTTTAGTTTTGGTAGCAGCTGTTGTGTTCTTTCTTTGTTAGTAGCTCTTAAAGAGCCCTCTTCTTGTTTTATTACTTTTTTTGATTTAACCCGCACCCTCGGCCCTCTCCCTCAGTTTGTTTTGTTTATTATTATCTTACATTTATTCTGTCGGAACTGCAATAAATCCCTTTTGTTTGCCACATTCCATCTGGCTCTTTTTGTGTTGCTTCCCTTTCCCTAGGCAGGGTCGTAACATCCGTGTTGTTCAGGATGGCCTCCACCATCCTCATTGTGTATCTCTCCACCACCTCCTCCAGAGAGTCCATCTTTACTCCAATGACAGAGCCAGAGCCAGGTCCAGTTCCACTCACCAGAACTGAGCAGAGCCATGATCACTTTGAGGTGTTCAGCATGAGGCAGTTTTTGTAACTCCAGTCACTGAAGGCTTTTATCAGATTCCTATATTCAGATTCCTGTCCATTCCTAATACATGCCACAATAGCAGTGTCATCTGAGTATTTCTGGATGTGGCAGGACTCAGAGTTGTATTTAAAGTCTGTTGTATACAATGTGAACAGGAATGGAGCCAGGACAGTCCCCTGTGGAGCCCCCGTGCTGCTCATTCATGTCCCAGAAAAACAGTTCCCCAACCTGACAAACTGTGGTCTTTCTGTCAGGTAATCTGTGATCCAGGAGACAAAGGAAGGATCTACTCCCATCTCTTTGAGCTTGTTTTTGAGTATGTTGGGTTGGATGGTATTAAATGCACTTGAAAAATCAAAAAACATGATTCTTACATAAGCGCCAGGAGGAGGAGCCATGGCGGAGAAACACACTTATGGAGATGCCCACACGTTGAGGAGGAAGAGAAGGAGGAGGAGAAGGAGTGGAATGGGATGTGGCCTCAGTGTCAAACCTATTGAAGAACTGATTGAGTTCATCAGCTCTTTCCACATCACCCACTATTGGCTGTCTTTTCTTTTTGTTGTAGCCAGAGATGGTGTTGATTCCTCTCCACACCTCACAGATGTTGTTGTGTTGTAAATTCTCTGTCTTTTTTTTTTTGTATTCCAACTTTGCCATCTTCAATCTCTTCCTCAACTCATGTTGCACCTGTTTGAGCCGTTCTTTGTCACCATCTCTAAAAGCTTCCTTTTTTTGGTTGAGGATTGTCTTTATGTCACTAGTGATCCAGGGTTTGTTATTGGGGAAACGGCGTATAGTCTTTGTAGGTATGACTGTGTCTCTACAGAAGTTGATGTACTCTGTAAAACAGTCAACCTGTCTGTCAATGTCCATACTGTTCTTATCTGTTTGCAGCAGCACATCCCAATCTGTACATTCAAAGCAGTCCCTTAGAGCCTCGCTAGCCTCAGGTGTCCATTTCCTTACTGTGAGTGTAGTTGAAGGTTCCCTCTGCACACAGGGTTTGTAACAGGTCTGCAGAAAAACTAAGTTGTGATCTGACCTGCCCAGTGGTGGTAAGGCAGTAGCTCTGTAAGCTTCTTTGACATTGGCATACAGCAGATCAAGGGTTTTGTTTTCTCTGGTAGCACATTTCTCTGGTAGCACATTATTGTAAGTGCTTCAGGATGTTTAGTCTGTATCCTAGCAACGTTTCATGTAGTATCTCACATGGAACTTCAGCAGTTGCCTTTGGAGGGATGTACACAAGTATTGTTATGATATGGCTGAATTATCTTGGTACAACAGCCAATAGTTCAATGTCTGGACAACACATCTTCTCCTTGACAGTAATATGTGCAGGATTACACCATCAATAAGGCCAGTCCTCCTCCTTTTTTCTTGCCACTAGCCTTAGCATCTCTGTCTGATGTATGAGAGTGAAGTCAGGTATATCTACGATGGAGTCTGAGATGTTTTGATTCAACCAGGTTTCAGTAAAACACATCAGGCTGCACTCATGGTACACTTTCTGAGTCTTCACCAATATCTCCAGCTCATCACTTTTGTTGGGCAGAGAGTTAACATTTTCCATGATGACAGATGGCAGAAAGGGCTTGTTTCTCCATTTCCTGGCCTTCAACTTTGCACCAGCACAACAACCACAAAAACACCTCCTTATCTCAGCTGGAACAGGGTGATATACTTCACATTTACTCCATTCCAATGAAAAAAGCTCTTCTCTTGAAAAAACTCTTCTCCCAGCTGAAGTATCCATCAGTAGTTGACAAAAATATGACAAAAACACAACAAAATAAAGCAAAGGTTGCGTAAAAACTCAGAGCTACCAGACTTTGCTGCTCCCAGTTGAAGCGCATGTTCTAGTTTTAGCCAGTCAGACAGATGTTGACTACAGGTGCATCTCAATAAAGTACAACATGATGGAGGTCAGCAGTCTTCTCCATGACAGTGGAGCTACTGAACCAGAATAAGAGCCCACCTAAAGGCTCAGGAAACATTTGCAGGTGTATAAGTTCATCAGCTGATTAGAGTGTGCCACCATTAGGTTGCAATAGTGAACTTTTTCACTTTATTCAGATGTGTAATGGATCGTTATGAATATGACTTTCACTGTTTGAACAGAACTACTGAAACAGACTTTTTCATGATGTTCTCATTTATTTAGATGCACCTGAATGTGTGTGAGAGAGCAGTGTGTAGGGGTTGAGCAAGTCATCACATGGTGGAGGGGTTCTGCGATGAAATGAGACTTTGTAAAATATTTTCAGATAACTGTGAACCTGTGGTGGGACTGGTATTTGGCTGAGTGGTGGTCAGGACACATGTTTACACTGCTGAAAGAATGTGGCCAGTTATGGTCCAGACCTGCTCAGTGAGTACTTGATGCATGCACTCCTGAAATTAGATCAGATCACCTGAGATGGACGTTTACACGTTTAGGCCTGAAAATGACTATGAGAGTGTGTGTGTTTGTCAGAGGGTAAGAGGCTTGATAACACCTTGGGTGTGGTCATGCTAACGGCCACAAACGCTTTGTTTATCTTATTTTGCCACCCTTTTGATTCATTGCATCGTATCTTTAGGAAATGAACGAGGGGACAAAGCAAGAAATAACACCCATCACTGTGGTAACAGCTGTACTGAGAACAGTCTTTGTTTTCATCATCTGTATCTCTACCTGTGGTGGAGCAGCTGTACTGAGGGTACTGGGTAAAGGCCACAGCTCTCTCCACTCCATCTTTCTCCATCTCCTCGATGGCTTCCTCTGTCAGTGGGTTAACGTAGCGGAAACCGATGTAGAACTTGTGAGGAGCTGATGAGAGAGTGACAGAGAGAGTGAAAAACTGCAAACCATGTGAAATCATCAGTAACTGTGTAAAGCCCTGGTTACACTACATATTTTTTGTCTTTCACGATAGTCATGCCAGATCAGACGATCATAGTGCTCTGAATTCTTGCCGTGTCTTGGTTCGGAGAGCGACCACACTACAAGTTTCACCCTGACCAGAACCCCAATCAGTCATCGTGTGTTGACATCATGACCACGTGTGATTTCAGAGGTCAATCGGGGAGGCAGAACAAGCAGTTGTCAGTCATGGCTACAGAGGCACTCTGTGTGAACACGTCATAGCAGACACTGGGTGAAAAATATAGAAAAAATTCTGACATGCCAGACTTTCTGTGTCATGGTCGTGAGGTGTCCCAGACACCAGATCGCTGATCTTTGATGATCAGAGATCGAGGCGATCAAG
This sequence comes from Caranx ignobilis, assembly GCA_021432705.1. Taxonomy (NCBI): domain Eukaryota; kingdom Metazoa; phylum Chordata; class Actinopteri; order Carangiformes; family Carangidae; genus Caranx; species Caranx ignobilis. Next base: position 1,369,233 of record MU269987.1, on the reverse strand, counting down.
GTAAAGGCGATCGAGGTAAAGACACGAGGTAAAGACACATGTTTGTCGGTCCCGATCCTCAACAGCAGTGAACGTTTGTCGGTCAAAATCGGGCTGAATTCATGTAATGTAACCAGGGCTTAACAGCTTCATTAAAACTGTGTATGAAACTCGCTTCTCTATTGGTTCAAATAGCTGCATAACCATAACATGAAGGGAAGGTGTCCTGGACACTGCTTTTGTTTCCATGTTGTTTACTGTCTTACACTGGATGGTTTTAAAGTAGATGGCCAGTTTTCAAACTGCTGCTCACTGTGTTCTTATCAGTGAGGTGTGTTGAAGGCGTGTGAAGAGACACTCCTTCACCACTGTCACTATCTCCACTTCACACATGCTTTACTGGTAGCAGCGCCTACCAGGACAAAACAGTAGGTATGTAAGAAAATATCGACACACTAAAATCTGTGTTACAATATTAACACCATTTACTATTTGTGCATGACATTGGATTATATACAAAATGGGAAATATTCAACTGGTGCAACTGTCCTGAGTTTGAATGCATTAAAATAAACTACTTGTTGGTGCATGAACATTGTGTGTTCTTTACACTATGAAAGTTTTTCTAAAGGTAGACTTTTGGAAGAAAAAAAACAAAACATATTTGGACTTGTTTACAGTATTTCAATATATCATGTCATCACCACCCAATTCATGATGTCAGATTCAAGTTTTCACATCAATCTATAAAAGCACAAACATCCACAAACTTTTTGAAACATTTCATCAAAACTAAAGTTAAAAGAGGTCTCACCTGTCTCAGGACTCATCTCGTCCAACAGTTTGACCATTCCCTCTCCCTGCATGGAAGTCCAGTGTTTGATGGGTGAGCCTCCTCCAATCTTACTGTACTGCTCCTGGATCTTAGGTGTGCGACGCTTGGCAATGAATGGACCAAGTTTACTGCAGAGGACAAATCCAAACAAAAAAAAAAAATCACATCCAAATCTGCAAAAATGTGGGGAAAACTACTTTGAAAGGATCTGTGTTACATGAAAAAAAGAAGACACAGTAGAACCCTGTGACCCAACTACCCTGTGTGAATTTACAGGAAATATGTTGGACATGTTACAACACCAAAACTAAGCAGTTTTTAAACTGCTTAGTCTCTCTCTGTATGTGAATGTGTGAAATTGTAAAATTGCATTTGCATTACTTTTCACTGTAAAGGCACTGAGCCCAGTCTCAATTGCAATGACTTGTATACCTGGACAAACAATGTTACAATATTACACTCAGAGTGTTGGGACAATATGAGTGTTTGTATGTGTCCACAGTGCGTACTTCTGCACAGGGAGTTTCATCAGGTCTGTGTCCATGAAGAGTCGCAGCAGGAAGTCATGGACATCTTCTAGTTTCTCTGGTCCTCCCATGTTAAGCATCAAGATGCCCGTCTTAGGCTTCCTGTATATGCAAGACAATAATAATCAGTAAATCATCATCTAACAACGCCTAATGCTCATCACTGTCAACTAATGAGTTGGATTTTAAAGGTAAAATGTTATATTATCTGTTAAGATCTTAGCAGACTGTGTGAAAATTATTGATTTATATTGTTTTGATTATTATGTTAACATAAAACCTCAATATGGTCGGTATGAGCTGACAGACAAATGAATTTCCCTTTGGGGATTAATAAAGTAATTCATATTCGTATTCGTATTCGTATGACCCACAAAGTGTCAGCTGTCAACAGCAACCTATGATAATTTAAAAGCTCTACTGGAAGCAGTTAATGTTAGCTTGTTCCAGCAACCTGTGAAACTGATGGTTAGCTTACTGTGCTATCAAGCTTGTTGTTAAGGCTGTGATTTTTTGGCTGTGACATTTTATATTTATATTTAGTAGGAAAAACATCAATCAGTGAAATATCTTAGCAGCTCTAAATGAGTCTGTTGCACAAAAGTACTACTTATACGTGAGATAATATCATCTTGCAGTGCCTGTGAAATTTACATGTTATATATTAGTTTGCTGCTCAATTTACAAAGCTATCTTTAGTTCAAGCTAGCACCTAATGCTCGTCATCTATTAGCTCAAACAGCTAATGATGATCACATTTTGCATGTTTTTGTTCTTTGAGCTTTTTATGCAAGTTTATGACTCAACCACTTAATGATAGTTCATTGTGTGTGCAAGTGACTTCAGTTCAAGCAGCTAATGTTAGCTTGTCAGAAAGGGCTGGATGCCACAGTGCTGTCCACAGCACAGTACATCACTACTGTACCCTCTGTCATGAGCCAAAAAGCCTTAGGACCAACTTGATATAGACAGTGTGTGAAAAGACACTGATAGAAGGCTGAAGCCAAACAGTCCCACTGTTTCATTTCTAATAATACCAAGAGGTCAAGTCAACAGTTTGTAGCCCTGAGAGGATTAGTTCCCTAATTGATATAAAGCTTGTCTGTTAAACACATGCAACTGGCTCTGTGAATTTCTGCTTCACTTTGCAATGGTGTAGTTGTCTGCCTATTCAACATCTAGATTCAGCTGATAGTAACAACCATCTAGAGTCAGGTTTACCAGACAAACAGCAGCAACTGTCACTCACAGCTGCTCAACAATGACCTAATGACAGCACAAGAGCAGGACACACACTCTGCAGATGCATTTACACGGACAGCGGTATTACAGATTGAGTGTACACCAGTTAAAAGCTTGGATATGCCTAGCATTTCATTATGTGCTTTATTTAGACTTCACACACTGACTCATGTAGTCAACAAAAAACTAAACAGATTCCATACCATGCTTTGCACAATATTGTCTCATATTGTCTAATTATTGTCTTAATTTTAATAAGCCTCATGAGGTGGTCATCCTGAAAGCTTTTCAATTAATAGGTGTGTCTTGTCAAAGGTTAATTAGTAGAATTTCTTCTTCTTAAAGTGTTTGAGACTGTCAGTTGTATTCTATCATGGTACGGTAAGACGCCCTGTTGGACAACTACACTAGTTAATCATTGTGTCAAGAACTGCTCAACTAAGCGAAGAGAGACGGCACTGCATCATTACTTTAAGACAAGAAGATGGTCAAACGCTGGCCCTCATGAGGACATCCCAGGAGAGGAAGGCCAACACTGAGCTCTGCTGCTGCTGCTGCTGCAGAGGGGAACTTCATTAGAGCTACCAGCCTCAGAAATCACCACTTAACAGCAGAACGCTTCAGCAGACACATCTCAACATCAACTGTCCAGAGGAGAACTGCTGCAGCATCACCACCACAGCATTGTGCAATGACAAGAAGCAACCCCATCTGGACAATCACCCAACTCAAGAGGCTGGACCACAGAGTGAGAGAAAAGCAGCCACACTCTCAACATGTATGGGAAGACTGTGGAAAACCATTTCATTTGAGAGAGAGAGAGAGAGAGAGTGTGAGTGAGTGAGTGAGTGTGTGTGTGTGTTACCTGTTCTCCTGTGTCTCTGGAGTTGCCGTCTGGGCTAATGCAGCAGCAGTGGAGTGTCTCCTCAAACTCAGACTGACGCTGCTCCTGGCAAAGACTAAACAAGGAGACAACAGTTTATCTGACATTCACACACATCTCTTTATCTAATCAGCTATTATTTATGATGCAAGAATCTGAACTCTAATTGTGTTTGAATAATTTGGCCAATAATTTAGGTACAAATGCACTGCAGAAAAACACAATCACAGAATCCACACTAACACTATGGAGCATCACAAAGCTTTCTTGGACACCTCATAGGTTTTTCTGCCTTACGCTGCACCATACCCCTCACTGCTGTAGTATCATTGATCACTACAGTTGTCCCCCTCTTCTGAATTCTTCTTTTCTCTTACTGAGTTTCATTTCATTTTTTACTCTGTTAAGAAAAGCGCTATAAAATGAAGTTTATAATTATCCTTATAAACCTGTTTGACAGTGGCTTAAATGTATATAAGGTCAAATGGGGACGTGGTCTCAGACTGTAGTGTATGTAAAAGTCCTGCACTCCAGCTTAAGCTATTAGAATACAAAGGAGTGATGTGGAGAAGTGGAATCTACAACTAGAAAGTGAAAGTAAAAAGCTGTAGTAGCTTTTTATTCTTTCTGTCCTGAACAGTCGTGCACCATATTCAGTGTTAAGTCAATTTAATGTAATACTTGACCCACTATAGCACTGTATATATCATATAACATCTATCTCTTTATGGGTTTATCTTGCTCCCTCAGAGTAGAATAATATCGTTCTAGCAGCGCTCGAACATGATTCAGCAGTGGATGTTTGTTGGACAGAGAATAGATATTGTGAAAATGTTCTGAAATGTTGATGGCTGTCTACACTATGGCTGTTTCCTCTATAATTACCTTTTCTATGAGGTCACAGGAAGTGACCCTAACCATAGTGTAGTAATAACCACCACAGTACGCCACGCAAATGTGCAATATAATCATTTTGCAGAGAACACACATAAGCTAGTGTGTTCTGATTAATGTGGATACGGTACGCAGGTTAATAGTGCACACAGTCAGCTGTACTTTCATAACACGGGCTGCAGTACTCCGAGGCGCCACCAGGAGGCCTGCTCAGATTATGCAAGTTCACAACGCTGGAATTGTGTAACTGTGAAAATGTGAGTTGTGATGAAAACACGGCGTGTTGACGGCTGTGCGTTGTGTTTGCGCATTTCCCAGTCGTTACTAAATGCAGCACAAGTACGGGATAAATCCATTATATAACATTAACATTTAACAGTAACCTACAGTAATGTTGGGCTTCACCAAGTCAGCGTGTGTTAGCGACTTGCTATCAACGGAAATGCCATCATTTAGTGAAATAAAAGCACCTTAACAACCAGCTTTCAGCAAATATCACTCATTTGAATGTCAAAAACAGTAAACATGGGCAACGGGTGCAATAACTGAGTCGTAGAAACAAACACCTATGGAATACAATTCACAAATGTAAATTAATATGCGCGAGGATTACAGCGAGGACAATACTGTGAAAGTCCGAACAGGAAGTCAGGCTTCCATATCCTCGCACATTTCACGTCCCTTTACGAAATGTTATTGCCAATGTCAGCGGCGTGTTGTTGAGTTTACACCACGTTACACTAACCAACACGGCACTGTCCCTGTAAACTGCTTCAAATGAAGTCAAAGAGACGGAGGAGCTCACTTTACTGTGTGGTGTCACACACCAAGCTAGAGCAGCAAACTTCACAGTCTCCTTGCAAAGCTTTGATGAGGCTAACTTAGCTGCACAGTCACACTCACGGTGGATCAAGCGACCGGCGCTGCCCAGGACTGCCATCATGGTAACTCCCTGTCTTCACTGCTGAGAACAGTCTATGGTCCTTCTCTAAAGAAGACTGGATACTCCCGCTGTCAGCTGCTCTGACCACGAGTGTTTCCCCTCACTGACTGACGCTCAAGCCGGATTCCTTCAACTACCACCGGCTGGCTGGACATACTTCTGTAAAGTCGATAAATGACACCTGTCACACTACCGGTTTTCACTTTCAAAATAAAGCTAGTTTTGATGATGCAACGTTTTGGGGCATTTATGACAGATTGGTTAACTTGTGTAACTATTTGTAGTCCATTTAGTCATTTTATTCATATTTCTAAGTATCCCTATGATTACATCATTGTTGTCAGTGTGAGTAAAGAAAAGGAATAAAAATTATTCTTATTTTCAGCCCTAATGAACAAAACATGAAATGAAAAATTGACACTGCAAATGTATGAAGTGCCAATGCTTACATAGATGTAAAAATGGTCTAAATCTTGAGATAGCAAGAGTGAAAATACATGCTAACAAATAGATCTAACAGATAGATCCCTAAATTAAACCCTTGGTAATAATTTATTTATTATTGTTACCCTGGTGAATAATAACATTGTATCAATATAATTAACATTATTACCTTTGGTTGAACACTTATAACTCAATAAATAACAAGCAGTAACTCTGTGTGTAAGTTTTCATGCTTTTATCCTGGAGACAATTTTGTCATATTTCCGGTCAACTCTGGCAAATTGTCATTACCTTGACGCAGTATCGTTCCCTTGCTATGACGTTACCACCACGTTAGTCTAAATCGCATGTTAACTCCACCTCCGCTAGTGCCGACCCCGCCCATACGGGATTTGCGTGCGTGTGTGTGTGTGTGTGACACTGAGGACATAGGACATAGTGAAGACAGTGATGGTCGATATTTGAATGAATGAATGAATGAATGCCTTTATTGTCGTTGTATGGTCACATACAATGACATTAACTTGTCTCTCAGAATAGAAAACTGTTTCCATTCACTCTACATGGTGATGAATCCCAAGCCGCCCTACTCCACATATAACTGTTCTCTGTATGACACTCACTTTACGAGGCGACAGAAAATAAATGATGATGTCTGCCAGGAAAGAATGATGTACATTAATGTGAAGGGTTTGTGGGCTTTTAGTTGAGATGACATTTCTGATAAAGATGACATGAAAGTAGAATAACCTGCCTTTCTACTACTGGTCTTTTCTGTAGCTTTCACTAAAACTGTCTGTCTGAGGAGCTGAGGAGTATTTTCTTCCCTAATGTTTGACTTGATCTCATAGTGACAACATTAAAACAGTCAGAATACATGAATGGATGGGGATACATTTGCTGAGAGATAAACACAGTTTTAAATGATGTGAGCCAGCCCCTGTGATCAACAACTTTATATTAAATTTCTGATACTGTGACAGCAATGCTAAATGTGATGCTCTAATAACACAAACTAAACTGTATAGTGTTGTACTGAGAGGCAGGAGTGGCCACTGAAGGAAGAGTTTACTGGCACTGAAGCTGTGTTTCCTTCTTCCTTCCTGACAAGATCAGGATCCATATTTAACCCCATCAACACATACATAAACCGTCTGAATAGGGAAAACTGTTAAAAAGCAATTAGGAGCTGGATGACAAATCATTTCTGCAGTTAAATGCTAACAATCAATGGTACCCTGTCCTTATCCTCCAATTCTACAATCTTGGTGTAAGTTATGATTTCCAGCAGTCTGAACAGCTGTTTATACTCATAGCCATTTTATCCTCCTTGCAATAGCTTCCTGTTCAAACCTGGAGAGTCTTACATAGCCCCAAAATACAAACATGACTTTCTTCTTCTTTCATGTCACAGACCAAGCCCTGAGGTCTTCCATCCAGGGTCTTCTTAGACTCAGGGAGACTGCTTGTCCCCTGGACTCTGTAGAAAAGCAGCTAAATCCTTCCTGTTCATTTTGGTACAGTGTTTTAATCCTGTACTTGTATTTGTTTCCCTTCATCTTAAGTTTTTCCTTATTTTATTATACTTTATTTTGATTTTAAAGCACTTTCTGGCTGGTGTCTGAAAAATGCTACATGAAGTAACTTTACTTAGTGTCTACTATTTACTCACTCAAGTGAAGGAAGAAAGCTCTAAACCAGCTCCTAAAAAAGGAAGTCCTCACACACACACACACACACACACAGACATGTCTACATACCTGTCTGTCTTCACCATGTTGCACAACAGAGTCACTATGGTTTTTCTTTCTTGGAATCCAAACAGAAGCTGCTGGGTTTCTCACTCAGTCAGTTTTCAGCCTCCCGGTGGCTACGAGGGGAACTGCAGCTCAACACACACAACTGAGCATCAACTGGCTGCTGATGACTTGTTAATTATTCAGCCACAAACTAGCAGCAACATGTGCATGTGCCGTTTGACCATTCAGGCAAATGCTTGTTGCTAACTGCTCAACACATGAGAACAATGGTGGAAAAGCCCAACAACAGAAACATAAAACCCATGAAAGACAAACAAACACAGGCAATAAGAGAACCTGACAACATGAGTAAGATGTCAGATGATGATGTAATGATGCAATTCAGTGAGACAGAGATAATCAAGGGGGCATCAGTCAGATAAAAAGGGATAAGAAGAGATAAAAAAAATTTAACACAAGTAAGGACATAAAAAGTAAAAGCAGTAATAAGCGATAAGAGCAGTTGAATAAAACAGTGTGATAAAATAAGAAAATTGATAAAAGGAAATAAAAACAAGAGACAGATACATGAAATATGGAGAGATAAGGATAAATGGAGACTATAAAGCAGAAATGAAAATAATACATATAGATCAAGGTGGTCAGGGAACTAAACCAAATGAAAACTGACAAAAAATGTCACGCTACATGGTTAAGACATGAAGGTACCAGAAACAAGATATTATTTACATGTTAGATTTAGATTACATTTTAAAGAAGCCTCAAGGTGAAGGGACATAATGATTATTAAATCATATACTCAGAGGAGGAAAAGTCTGAAAAATGACTGTTGAACAATCCAGACACCAAGATAACTGAAGAAAAACTCTCACACCGCCACCATGTTTTGACTTACATTTCATTTAAGTGCAGTTTATTAAGGAGTATTTTTCCAACAAAGAGGCAGAACAGACAAACATGACTCCCTGAAACCCGACACCTCTGACACCAACGATGACATTCTATTTTATTTCCAGACACTGTTTTTTTAAGGAAAGAAGAAAATGTTCCCATGTATGTAAAACCTGCAAAAAAAATGTTGCTGTTGTTTTTGTGATTAAAGTTTGAACCAACTGCTTAAGGAAAAGAGCAGAGTGTGTGTGGATCCTGGTTTGTTCAGATACAGAAGTTGGTGTTTACATGTATGTGAATCCAACGTTGTATTCTAGAATTTATTTGGGTCACAAAGAGACAATCTCACAGCTAAGAGTTTTATTTGACAAGATCACCCTTATACAGAGTTCGTCATTTTCAGTACAAACTTGGCATCAAATTTATTTTAGCCAATGACAGAACTTTGTTGCTGAAGTCAAAGACACTTGATGTGAAAGCTTACATGATCATTTACTTTGGAAAACAACAGGATGGCTGTGAGTTCAACTGCCTTAGATTACAGACTTTCAAATATCCTAATGTATCTAAAAGAGCAAATACTGAGGTGTTAACACATCAGTAGAAGTTAAACTTGTGGTCTATTTTGCACATGTCCACAGGAATTCTTAAGTCTAACTTTAACATATTCCAGTGGAGACTAGAAAAATGAACTGAATAAAGTGGCACTGAGAATCACGAGACATTTTGTCCAGGACTTGCAGATGCACTGCACAATCACAAGCAACTTCAGTGTTTGTTACTGGTTAAATAATCAGCCATTGAGCATCAGCAGAGGCAGAAATGGTCTCTTTCAGGTTTCAAGTGGGAACAAATGGGAAGGAAGCTGTGAGACACAAGTGAATTGTTTTACATTTGATGTAGTAACATGATTTGTGGCTCAAGGACGCAGTCCAGATACACAAACAGAATGCATGTATATGTGTGTGTGTGTGTGCGTGCGTGTGTGTTCAGGGGCGGCAGCGCTGGATGAATCTTGGGTACAGGCAGACATCTCTGATGTGGTGTCTGTTGAGCAGCCAGGTGAGGAAACGCTCCAGGCCCAGACCATAACCACCGTGAGGACAGGTGCCGTACTTCCTCTGAAACACACATACATAACACAGCAGCCTGTTAATACACACCTCCACCAGAACAAACACAGTGAGGCACATGTCATCTGTACAGTCACTGTCAAGAAGCTCGAGGGTAAAGATCTAAATTATTAGACTCAACAACTCATCGGCTAAAACAGCTGAGCTGAGTTGTCATCCTGTAAAAACTAGCTGAGAGCTTGGTTCATGTCTGGACCACCTCTGGTCAAGCCCTGATTTCATAACTGCAACATTATCTGATAAAATCACCAAACATAAATGAAAGACGAGGAGTGAGCTTTGATTTCAGCTGTGTTTACTGTCAAATGATCAGAGAGATATTTAGAAGAGACAAGACTCTTTTAAAATGATTTTTTTCAGGACTCAAACCCAGAATGGGTGAAGGCAAGATCAGCAATCAAATCAGATTTTTCCTAATATGAATATTACTCATGACTTCTCTCTCTGCTCAGTGTGCCATACTTTATGTCTAGTAACTCATGTGCAGTGATGGAGGTGAAGCTTCAGTGTATTGGAAGTGCTCCTCCTCCTTTCAGTGACTCACTGAAAAGGTTTTACTAAAACACTGTCATTGTAAAGGTATTAGGTTATAACAAAGTTTGGTATAAAACAGCTCTAAACTGCAGGGTGTCAAAGATGATTTTTAGTGCGAGTATGTCATGCAACACTACAGTCAGTCAGTGTCATTCCAGATGATGGGGTTTCTTTACCTGGTCAGTGTACCAGTAGTATGGGGTGGGGTCGATCCCCTCCCTCTTATATCCCTCCAGCAGCTCCTCAGCGTCCCAGATACGCATTGAGCCCCCGACAATCTCACCAACGTTTGGCATCAACACGTCCACCTGCAGAACAAAACAGTGACTCATCAGTTTTAGGGTTCCTGCACAGCCTTCCTTCTATCTTAAGTTTCTGCTATCACACGTGCATCATGTCTGACTGTTATACTGTGTCAAGTGGTAGTAGAGTAGTAGAGACTGGCTGCATGTTAGCCAGTGAAGGTACAGATCATGTTTGTGAAGGATAACTGAACTGGTTGATTTATGTAGATATTTCTCAGACTGTGTTAATGTGCATTCTTTTCATGACGTCAATGACAACACAGCATGAGTTTTTATCATATGTAAATGAATGGGTTTTCATAACTTCATTAAATAATATTAGGGCTAACACTGATAACACTGACTACTTGAGCAAGTATATACAGTTGTCTATTAATGTGCATTTCATGTTAGACTCATCAGGCATGTGGAGCCCTAGCTCAGCTTTCTGGGTGTTAAAGTGTTTCTGGTACTGGACACACAGCAGCAGACCAGTTCCCAGTGAGCCAGGTGTTGTGTTCTATGCCTACAGGGTTACATTTGTTGTTGTACTACATTACTGCATTACAGAGGCAGAAGGAGGGACACAAACACACCTACATGGGCAAAATCAATTCAGAAGGTCATACTGTCAACTGTTAACTGCAGAGCCACAGCCCCCAGTTTAACTCTCTTACGGTAGTGCCACTACCGTAATGTACCGTATATCACCACAAAGCTCCGCTTCTCTGCTTTCAGAATCCGTTGGAATTACGTTGATCGCGCAAACGGTCGAGGAGTAATGGTACTTTGAAATTTTCATGTCCCTTTCTGTTGCCGGCGACAGCAGTTGGTCTTAAAGGGTTAACCAGGTTCAAATGTGACAGATGTTCGTACCGACTCAGTGAGGCGTCTGTCCTCAGGGCAACGCTGCATGTAGAAGGATTTGATCTCAGCTGGGAAACGACACAGCAGGATGGTCTCATTGATGGTGTCTGTCATCAGCCTCTCTGGAGCCTCAGGGATGTCCTGTCAGAGAGAGAGACACACACAAGTCACATATTTTGATTCATTATCAAACTACGACAGAACAGAAAATGAGTTGTTCTCATCTTATTTGTCTGCTGGTTCCCAGTGTCTTTTGAACAACATCACTTTGGTTCAGCTCCGAATGGCCTTATAAGTACTAATGGTAATACTATACTACTACTATTACTGATTAGTGAGCAACGAGTCCATAGTTCAATAATTGGGTTTTTGTACATTTATCTAGTTTTTACATTTACATTTATCTCCTATCTATGCTCTGTTTGACCTCTCATCAAAGTGAATTCATGAAGATGAGTCATGTTGAGACCTGAACCAGCAGTCGACTGACTCAGAGACTGATGTGTGTGTTGTATATTCAGACGAATGTGTGATTGTGGCTCATGTTCAGTCGTCACCTCTCCGAACTCGTAGTAGGTGCCGTCGTCCTTCTTGATGTCGTGCTCTCGGAGCCACTCAATGGCTTCAGTGTAGTTCATCCTCTTAAATGGCCTCTTGGGAGGTTTGAAGTTCTGGGAAAATGCAGCATTAAAGACAACATAGTCACTACTGCTCCATATAACTAAATATAGGCCTGCCAATGAAGAACATGTGATCAAAAACTCCAGCTTGAAGCACAGTGAAAGTGAAAACACTGATGTACCGGGTTGATGTCGTAGAGCAGCTGTGCGGCCGGGGATTTGAGCACTCGGTCCACCACGTCACACACCAGGTTCTCCAGTCTGTCCAGAAGATCCTCAAATGATATGAAGGGACACTCAGCCTCGATGTGAGTGTACCTGAAACAAAAGATTAATAATAATAACACAGGGTTTGAAAGATTAAGACCTGAACTCACTCTTGTGGCTGTGGTGTTACTGATGGACTGACAAACTTAACACAAACAAGAGAGGGCAACATAGACAGAGAGTCCACCACATGCTGGATTGTAACAGCCACAGCTATTGTCATTACTGCTACTAGTTCAAGTTCTCTCGTATATACAGTCACAGAGGAGAAAGGTGCACATTCCAGGTTTAACAGGCAGCTGCATCGTCTTCTTCAGCAAACTGTGACACAGAAGCCCCACTGTGATCAAGCACACAATACACCGCACAACATGGAAGAAACAAGAGCAGAGGGAGAGGAAGAAGTGTTCTAGTTTCCTGCTTATGACACTGCTCCTGTGTTAAACCATAAAGCAGGTGGCAGAGGTGCAGCTGCTGTCCACCTTTATACATGAACCAATGGAATTTAGAAGTGGCCATTTCCTGTCAATCATGTTATTTATTTTAACAGGTTGCAATCAGAAGCTAGACACTGGTAAAAGCTTAAGATGGTGCTCACATGCTGGCTGCTGTCTTCTGGAGGTCAGTCCATCAGTATAAAGTGGGCTGCCTGTTTCAGTCAGATGCTTCACTGCATAACAGGCAGTTTGAGGCAGCTGATAAATAACTGAATCATAAGAAGCTACTGTTGTGGGGAACTGAGATAAAACTATAGTCCTCTATTAAGAGGAACTATGCAGGATTTTTACCTTAACTATGTTACATTTTTACCTTAATTAAACAGCTTTTTAATTGTGATTGTGATGGTTAAGTAAATGACTTGAGAATGGAGGCTCTCTGCCTTCCACATAGCTTCTCTTGGCCGAAAACAAACCTTGCAAGATCAGCGCTTCCAACCCCGTGCCCCAGCTCTTGTCTGGGTGGCACAGTGACACAAACGCACCCCATAACCCATAACCTCTTGTTTATGATAATTAAGACTACACAAATATACACACTACGTATATGATAAATAAAGTTATCCACCATTCCACGGATTGCTTTCTTGTCGGCTTTGTTGAAAACAAATGCACGTGGCCAGGGGGAGGGTTAGCAAAACAGCGGAAAAGCATCCAGACTGGCACAGTTGCCCGTTAAAAACTGGTGCTTACATATCTACTTGTCAGCTAACAACAACTTCACTTGAAGCTACTCACCAGACTTTGAAAAACTCCCTCTGGAGCCACTAACAGTTTTCTACTTTTCCACATATGCAGTTTTCCTGGTTTAGTGTGAGCCTTTTAATGGAACAATGAGGAACATTCTTACAGTTTAAAAACCTGTTGATTTGTCCACATCACCTCCAGCTTATAATTATTGTTGTGTTATGTGAGCAAAACCTGTCAGGTGTCTCTAAACAGGTTTACTGGCTGCAGTAGTTGAAGGAGACAGCTGACCTGATTGACAACATCTTCATGTGTCTCCACACTTTGTAGAATAGGACATACAAGGTATATGTTAGGTGTGATATTATCTTGCTGTACTTTCTCAGAATGTGTGTCACACAGACAGAAGAGTCGAGTTTCGTTCAGGACAGACTGGGGTTTCTCTGCAGCTCTTCAAAGATGTATTCCACACTCTGCATCAGGGCAAAATGCGGTGTTGTATGTGTTTGTCACTGCGTGGAACAGTCCACTTACTCTGAGAGGTGTCTCCGGGTGCGAGACTGCTCAGCTCGGTACGACTGGGCGATGCAGAAGGTGTCACCCAGCGCAGGTATGCAAGTCTCCAGGTAGAGCTGGGAGGACTGCGTCAGATACGCTTGCTCGCCAAAGTAGTTGAGGTTGAAGAGTGTGGAGCCACCCTCCACCTGAGTCTGCACCAGGGTCGGAGGAGTGATCTACACCAGGGAATAGCAGGAAAAAAAACAGCAGTTGGAGAACCTGTAATTCTGAGCTGCATCACAGCAGCATGTTAGATGTGATAATCTAGATTTACAGTATTTTTACCTCACCCTACCAGCCCGTGTTTACCACAGCTGCATTAAGGGACTGCTAATGGAAACAAACATTTCCTCCTACTGCTTCATGTTTGCGATCTTGCTATTAGCCCAAATCTGTATCTATTTTGCAAGGCAAATCTGGAGTGAACTGTGAGATGAAGAGCAGGCTGCACAACTCCAACACCTCAGCAAGGAAACAAACTTAACACTTGCAAAATCCCTCATATTGAAACCTTGCGGATTGTAACTTTTAGATAACTTGGCTTTGGTAGTCAATAATGAAATGAGCTGATAAACAGATTTGGTGGTGGATTCATATTTGGCAGAGCACTCCTGAGGCCATAGATTAGAAACTTACTGATTAAATGTGCAAACAAACCAAGTAGCTGAACAGGAGAAAAAATAACCTTTATTCTGCTGCCTAAAGGAGATTCTCTAGTAAAACTGCTTCAACAATAATAATTTACTCATAGGTCTAATGACATGTTAAGATGGAGTTTCTTAGCTGCTCAAGGCCTGTGCCTCAGGACCAGAAGAAGAATCTACTCATGGGACTGCTGCTTGGTTATGTTAGTGATCATCACAGCTGATGTTAGCTGCTGTCAGTGATGTTAAAATATGTCAACCACTGAAAACAACAGTCTTGAACCACTACAAGTGAGACGTTTTCTCACTAGATATTTAATTCATTGATTAAATTAAAGAGTATATCAGCGAATGACTTGTCATTTTAGTTGCTGTGCTTCACCTCGTAGTATCCTTGGCTGAAGAAGTGGTCCCTGAAGCACTGCGTGACGGTGGATCGGACTCGGAGGACCTTGGAGACGTTCTCTCCTCTGATCAGCATGTGACGGTTGTTCAGCTGGACGTCGACATCCGACTCCTCATTCAGCAGGTTGTCGGCACCACCCGCTGGAGCTAAACCAACCAACTCCCAGAAATCACAGTGCAGCTCATGGCCTCCTGGCGCCTGGGTGAGACGACAACAACTCAATGACGACCTCCATCATGTTTTCGTACTGTATCCATCCTGCCTTGTCACTGCATGCTCCATCAATGGTGTAAAACTGTTCCCATGTGAAAAGGATGTTCACCTTGCTGGATTAGTTTTCAAAACAAAACGTCATGTCTCTGAATAAAGTTATGTCTCTAAATGTCTCATTTAGTCTGACCAACAGTTAGCCACATTGAAGAAAGTGGAACAGTTACAATTTTCTCTGGCAGCGTGATATGAAGCCTGATTTTGTGAAAATGCATGATAGCTTTCACTGTAATAAACTTGTGAGCCACACTGCTCACTGATTAGAAACATTTAAGGCAGAAATTATTACTGATTATTACTGACTATTAGTAACGTGAACCTCTGTGTGTGTGTGTGTGTGTGTGTGTGTGTGTGTGTATGCATACATATGTGTATGTGTGATTTGTTTACCTGTTTCCCCTCAGGAACTGGAGTGACTGTCCCATACAGAGCCACTGTGCTCTCTGTGGACAACAGCAGGCCGTTGTAGCACTGGCACTGAAGTCAAGAAGAAAACAAGCTAGTCACAATCTCAGGCTGAAAAATTCAACTTCCAACAGGTGTATCATCAATAATTTTGTTTGATGTAGACATAATGAACTTTTTAAAGTATTTCAAATAAATAAAAATCTAGGTCAAAATGATTTTCCTTCTCATTTCAGGATAGATCAAGTTAAACTTAGAGGCTTTGCTTTTGTTACCTTTTGGTAAATAGACACACTGCATCAGAATCCTTATTTCCACCGCCACACATTAAACCTTCTTAAAGTATTACCAGTGTCTCATCTTGAATTGTTGTATCACAGGAGTGAATACCAAAAATTACATTACACCAATGGAACCCTCTTTAAAAAGAGCAAAAATGATGAGTTATAGAATTGTACCAGTTTATCAGACAGGACACACTGGAGGAAACCAGTTCCATCTCTCAGCACAATGAACATCAGGTTTTTCCCTAGAACAGACAAAGATCTTCCATCAATACCAACAAATGTTACTCAAAAAACACATCTTCATGAATTCATCATTTTTATTTTCCCGTCTTATTGTCCTCACCCTGTCTCCTGAGGCGATGAACCCATCCAAACACTTTGACTCTCTGACCTCTCTTGGGCTCCAGATGATGAATTTTAACCTGGAAAACACAGACCCCCCTCATCGTCAGCTCATTCGATCAAATACTGCCAACTGTAGAACACTGGCATCATGATTTTAGATTTAGACTGTTTGTGTTGCTGTCTATGTTGTCATGTTATGTTAAGTATTGAACATGCTGAACAAGGTCACCCTGGTTTGAAAGAGACTTCTTGCCTGCACCTCCTAAACATTTTTTGAACGGTTCAGACATAACAATGTGTTTGAGTTGCTTCTTTTGAAAAGCCGCACAAAGCTGGTTGCATTATCAGTGTCATAAGTAACTACAGTTCGATCACATCAATGGGAAAAAAGTACACTTCTCAAAGTACATCACCCGAAACGTATTTTTTAAAAAACTTATCTGTATTATCTGTGTTTCTATACTGTTTTTTGATTATGTTTTTACATTTATTGTTGTTTTCTTAAATGACCTTCGTGTATGATATTGTATATATGTATGTACTATAATATGTTAATACAAAAATATGCATGACATTAAAAATGTCTTCATCTCTCTTCACACTGCATTATCATGTGATACAGTAAAAGTATAACCCACTGATTAAATTTTTGTATGCGTTATGAATGCTACATAACAGTTAGAGTGATGTGTTAAGACAAAATCATTTAATTATTCAACATCAGGAGTATTTCAATTGAAAGAGTTTAAATGTGAATGTCAGACCGATTCAGGCTCAGGCAGGCTGGCATCTTTCTCAATGATGATCTTCTTGGCTTCTTCCAGGTTCTTCTCTCTCCTCTCATTGTCCTCTGCCTGCACATCAAACATGGAGCAAACATTTTATTAGGGGCCAGGCAGCGTAAGCTGCCGGGAACCTATTGTTATTGCCAGTATTTTTCTTCTTCATCTTCTTCCTCCTCCAAGGAAATTCTACTTCCCATACATGAAAAATCACCAAACTTTGCAAAAAGGTCCAGTCCCATGCCAGATTTACTCAACTCCAAGCCCATGTCAATATTCCTCATTTTTTGGGGGGCACAAACTTAACACCCAGATTTTTGACAGTGCATGAAAATATTTGACTGTAAACATATACCAGCCAATTCTTGCTAAATTCTTGCAAAAACTTGACAGTATTTTGGAGTCATGGCTGATGAATTTTGGCAAATATCAGAATTTTATCTTAAAACTGAATGTTTGAACACATGTTGAATTCTGCTGTCATGGGAACAACTGCAGTCAATGGAAGAATGGTGTTTTTAAACATCAGACTTTCTCTTATGAAGCAAAACACTTATCGTTAAAAACAAATCACCAACATTTCCATGCTGTCAAGATACAATTTATGTTTTATCAGATTTTTGTCTTGAGAACAGAATTTTTGACATTTTAACAATTTTTGAAATCTGCCTTGACAACTGCTGCCTGGCTGGTGACTGCCTGAGTCCATTTGTGAAGCCACACACCTGGTTTCACTTCCAGGATATTAGCTCATGAGTTAGAGGCTGGTTCTTGGTGTCAGAGGTTGTGAGTTCAAGCCTCAGCCAAGGTAAAAGGGACATTGTAATGCTGATGTTCTTGTTGTCTCTATTTCTTCCTATTTTGTCTCTTGTTACTCAAAATTGCCTAAATTTGTCCAAAATTGCCTGGCCCCGACCACTGCTGCAAAGCAACTTTAATTATTATCATGATTCAACCAGGAAGTCCCAATATGATCAGGATCTGAGGTCTGAATGAATATATATATATATTCATACACACACACACACACACATATATATTTAAAACAAATATCCTGTTGTGGATTTTAATGACTCGCTGATTAAAAGGGAAAACATGAAATTATCCATAAACTAAACTATCTCTTGATGTGCAAAGGGAAGCATCTTATGTAAGTGCACACACAAACACACACCTCCTTCTTTTCCTTGGCGTCACTTTTCATCTGCTCGCGGTTGAAGGCCTTCTTTGCGTTCTTCATCTGTGTCTTGGAGATCACCGCCCAACGCTGAAACAAACACATCCATGAAAAGACTGAAATAATAAAAGCAAAATATAAAGCTTATCAGTTTCTCCTGGTCATCCAGAGACTATGGGTTGTTACATGCCTATTTTCTACAATATAAGTTTTAACTTGAATGATGCAATACCGATTCATAAAACCTAAGACAGATTTTGGACAACCTGTCTTTTACACTTTCCTGAGGATGCATTAGCTCATGGGTGAGTGTAGGTGTAGCGCTGTAGGTTTTGGCTGAGCAATGCTGTGCAAATTTTTCCCCTCAAAATGATGATAAAATATATAATAAAATAGAATCAAGTTTAAATTTTACAGCAGCATTTACAGCATTAGCTAACTGAGAATGTTACTCATTCACATTTAGGAAATCCATGGCGCTACCCAGCCAAACTCATGTACACATCAACCTTTGATTGAGAGGATAAATTAGGATTTAAAAACAGATGTTGCTGAATTTTTTCATGCAAACTAAGACAACCTCTTTAACCAACCTCTCCCTCCTTCTGTGATTCCACATAGATGGTTGGGAACGGCTCCTTCCCAGCAAACATCAGAGCCTGTGAGGATTTGATCAGAAAGACAGTGAGCTGCTGACACTCAACAGCCAGGCTTGTATGAAGTATTTTAAACACCACATGACACAGGAATACATTATGCTAAATTATGACTGCCAATATTTTAATGAAACAGTAATAAGTAAAATACTTAGTTACGTTTACTTAGTAAGAGACTTGCAGTAAGTATCCAATACTTTAGGACTTTTACTCAAGTAACATTCTAAAAGGCAGCTTCCCACCACAGTCATTTTGTGGTAGGCTGCTTGTACTTTTACTGCTGTACTTTGTAAGAGACTTTTGACTGCTGACCCCGAGGGGAGTTTTGAAGGGTTTCTGCTCCGTGCCGTCTCCATCCTGGTCGCTCCCACATTTGTCTGACACATAGAGCTCACCTGAGAAACAGAGACAGAGTGAGAAACCTGACTCCCTCAGGCCAACAGGCCAAGTCATCTGTAAGAAGCATGATTTCTCAGCTGTTACAGGAATTCATTTCCTGTTTTTCATAAAACAGTGAAATATAACTGTACGTGGCCGAGCAGTAGCTGACTGTAAAGACGATGAGTAATGAGGACAACAACTCTTACTTCACCATGTCACTAACCTCTGTCTTCTGAGAGTCCCCTAGTGGCAGAACATTACATAGTAATGGCTGCAGGGATTAGCTTCCACACTGATGCTGGATAATATGGCCTGGCTCTCAGTGAGAGAATGTATTCACAATGTATTCAATCTTGTATGTCTCCATTGTGATTTGACTTGCACTACTAATGCATAGAATACACACATGATACCTACAATTGTGCATGTATAGGGTGAATTATCCAAGCAGAGTATAACTGCCCAAGTGTTAAAGTCACTACATTTTCTGCATATTTACTATGGCTGACAAAATGGTTAAAAATGTTAGCATTAGATTTTACCAGCTGTACCAGAGGACAAAAAAATTGGGCTTCGACAGCTTCCCCATAACCTTGTCCTATGGTTAAGTATTCCCCATTACAAACACAACGCTTACTCTGTACCATAAAGAAACAAAGAGCATAACCAGTGAACTACAGTTTCCTGTTCACTACTGACATACACCAGAATAGAAGTTGCCTGGATGTAACCTCAGTTCTTCAGGAACATGAACAGTCATCTGGACCCCCTCTTTGCCCAATACTGAAGTGAAAATAATGCGAGCATATTTACGGTTACTACGTATTATTACGAGTAAGATGTGGTCAAATCACATTAAACGGAACCTTCTATTATTTAGGATAGAGATGCAATTAACCCTGACAAGGAGAAAACGAACAAAAACGGCGTTAGCACACTTTTATCCGCACCGTATAAGTACTGTATGTGTACATATATATATACACTCCATAGGTGTCTTTCGGCGGATCCAGACTACCTTGATTCCACACACAGTGGTGAGACGACACTGAATACACTTTATGTTATGACTTAGAGAATAATTACAAAGCGACCCATACACTGGGCTCAATGACTGACACAGCCTGTTAGCTGCTGCATCTCTAACTGACAGCTGCGATTTCTAGACATTAGCCTCAGATTTTGTGTCACCTTCATTAATGCAGCCGCGCTACGTTTGTTCTTGACTGTGTATACCTGTACCATTTGGGTCTACATCGAATCCGATCTAAAGAACCAGAAACCAGTCTTAGCTACACGCTAACTACTAACACGACCGGAACTGATGCAATAAGCAAAGCACACATGTCTTTGGAAGCTGGCTAACTAGCTAGCTAGCTTCAGCAAAGCTACTTTCTCTCTTACCCACTGAGACTTGTTCCACACCTTTCGTTATCTCCGTCGCCATGTCACACCAGGTGATACGACAGTGCACTAACTAAATAATTTCTATTAAGGTAAATGGAGGTGAAACCCCAGAAGCAACTGCTGGTTGTGCCTACACAGCCACAGACATGTAACTTTGCGTCAGCCAAGCCTCAGCTCGCAGAAACCGGCAGAGGAGACAGCTCTGGTCGCGTTTTCCTTACAGTCATAGAAGTTCACCGCGCTGATTGGCCAGCGTGGAAACGTCACTTCTACTAATACCAAATCCGATTGGTTGTGCCTCTTGCCAGCATTATGACAATGCTCAAACAGTTCGATATTATAATACATCCGGAGAATTTCGTGAGAATAGAAATATAGATGAAATGATGTGTTTTATAATATGTTGTTGTTTCATCCCAGGGCCACCCTGCCCCTATTATTTTGATTTTTACTTTTAAGGGATACTGACCATTTACAACGATGAGAGGTTTTATTTAACTGCATTCGTGTAACATAATGGCCTGTTCCGAGCTGCAGATTTTAGCAGAGTGTATTTTGAGAAAGCTTTCAGTGGACAATTATTGTTCTCCTGTCGGTTAATGTGCCTCAAATCCCTACAGAGGATAGGTGTGTAGACAATACTAAAGAGGCCAGAATCGCTGTTGTGCAGACTGTTGACAACAGAGAGTTGAATGAGAGTTGAATGATGAAATTTCAGAACATTGTTTCATGCAGCTGCTGTCCCAACCATATATGTATATGGATGTGTGAGACTGAGTAATGAGTAGCACAGAACAAGTATTTAATTAGTTTTTTAAATGAGCAACAACAATTTAACTGAATGGTTTATTGTGGCAGAAGAATTATAAACAAGATCAATAACTCAATGATAGGACAGGACACACTAGAAAATACCACAGCAACAATATAAAATTAGGCCTATATATAAAGAATAAAACTAATAGATGTAGAAAAATATGTATCAAATTTTAAAAATGAATTGTCCTTTCCAGCAGTTTATGAAGATCTGTAGTATTTGGCAAGGTATGTAGTTATTTCACAACAAATACGCCAAAGTCTATCAAAGTCGATCACAAAGTGATACTTTCTGTCTATCATTTCTATTATTCTTGCCATTTTTGCTCTAAGATTTCTGTATTGTTTGTCTCAGTTTACAGCATATTTTTCCTACAAAACCACAAACGGAGAGTGCACAGTAAAGAGAGCTGAGCAACAAACTATATCAAAATCCAGTAAGTAGTTCTAGTAAAAACAACAACTACTACTACTGCTGCTACCTTTTAATAAGTCAGGTCTATTTGAGCCCACACAGCTCAGCCTTGGATAGAAAATCAAGCCAAAGTCCAGCATAGAGTGGCTGAGTGAATGTAGTGTGGACTCTGTGGAGGAGAGTCATGATCTCAGAGATGCTGTAGAAGGACAGAACATTTGCCGTACCATCCAGGTACACTCCTACTCTGGAGGACTGGGGGCCTGGGACAAATATTTTTCTTTTGTTATGTCTGAATTCATAGCTGTTGTTGACACACAGTAAAGCCCAAGATTTGTCATCGAGTCCAAATTCACTTTCACTTTGTGTTCTGCTTTTGCCCTTATATGTGACTGCGACAGAAACCCCTCCACTACACTCCACCTCCCAGTAACAACGTCCAGTCAGAGTCTCTCTGCTCAGAACCTGTAGCTTGTTTGCAAATCTTTGTGATTCTGGTTGTCTGGCATATAACTCTACTACAACCTGCACTGCTGCCAGGAGTGGTCTCTCCATTACTTTTGCCTTTCTGTTCCCATCAGATAATCTCAACAATGTATGTGCTGTGTTTGGATCCATTGTGATTTGTTGTTCATATCTTAGGAATCCAGTTCTGGTCTTGGGATCTTCTGGTGGTAGCAAGACATCCATTTCAGTCACAGTCACCGAGATCTCTGGCCATGACTCATAAAAAACGTTGCATAATTTGTCTCTGGCCTCTGACGCAGTCGCCATCATATGCTCAAAGTAGCTCAGAGGATGGACACTGAGGCTTGGTGAGTCTGTGCATTCACTGATTTGTGACAGAGAAGTGTATTTCTGGGATAACTGGGTGTGATCGAGTGTGTATGAGAGTTCCTCCAGCTCGGCATCTTTCCTCCTCAGCCAGGTGATCTCCTGCTGTAGATCCTTCTTGTGCTCTTTAGCCCGACTGACTTTACTTTCCTGCTGGGATCTGATCTGATGCTTTAGCTCAGAATTTCTGTGCTCAATGAGATGGATCAGCTCACTGAAGATGTTGTCACTGTCCCTCACTGCTTTATCAGCAGAGCCAGTGATAGACCCCACCTCCTCCTGAAGTTTCTTCACATCTTTCTCCCTGTCCTGGATTCTCTGCTACATCTTCTGTCGACTCATTTCAAGTTCCCTCTGCTTCTCAGCCCTGTCAGCTTCTGCTGATGCAAAGTCATGTTATCAATGCTTGGAGCAGAGAGAACAGGTCCTCTGTTGATCAGAGTGGCAGAAAATCGTCATCACTTCACCATGATGAGTACAAATGTTGTCCTCAATCTTTTTGGAGACATCAACCAGTTTAAGTTTTTCATAGGTTGGAGATTCATAGTGAGGCTGGAGGTGCTGCTCACAGTAAGATACCAGACACTGCAGACAGGACTTGACAGCTCTCAGCTTTCTCTCAGTTCAAAAATCACAGGCCATGTCTCCTGGTCCAGCATAACAGTGATCAGCTGGAGCATCTCTGAGCCCAGTCTTCTTCAGTTCCTCCACTAAATCTCCCAACATGGTGTTTTTCACCAGGACAGGTCTCAGTCTGAAGGTCTGTGTGCACTGAAGACAGCTGTGGGCTTCAAACATATCTTTTTTTTTATCCCAGAAACACTTAATACACTTCATGCAGTAGTTTTGGCCACAGGGAACAGTCACTGGATGGACAATGGATCTGTCAGTAGATCCACACAGATCGAACAGCAGAGTTTTTCTCAGTCCAGCTGAATCCCTCCCTGCACCATTTCACCTCCCACTGACAGCAATAGTTAAATCACTTCTGATCCAAACCAAAGCTGAGTTTCTTTCCTTAACTTTCACTCGCTTATCTGTAGTGAGTAGATGTCATCTACTGGAAATTCACAGAATGTTGCTTAGTCTGCCAGATCTCTGAAGGGGCTGAAACATCTCCGATAAACAGCATCACCTTAAGAACAGTAAGGAGGAGGAGTCGTTATAATGCTTGGCTTCCTCACAGGAAGTGACAGGATTTCTGCAAAGTGGTGTGTGCTTCTACTTCCTGTTTTTGATCAAATAAGAGTGACATAAAACTGAGCAAGTTGAACCAATAGTAATGTGCTCATGAAGACAGGAGCTTTTAAAACCCTGCAAAAATTAATCTCCACATTATCCTTTCACACCCATGCCAGCTTTCACAAACAAGGTATGGTAACAGACAGATGTCCTTGTTCTGGACTGGGTGCACACATCATACCCTGCAAAGCCGGTGTTACAGCACTGAGGAGGACAATAATCAATGCTCTTCTTTATGATTATTAGAGCAATGGCCACATCTTGATTATATATAATGGATCAAATAAACAAAATACAACAATACCAACATACAATCATTAAACAACAAAACTGAAACAATGTAGACATTTCAAAACAACGACTTTAATTTCAAAGTTCTCATGTTTTAATATATATGTATTTCAGCTCTCAGAGACAGCGAATGTCACAGTTTCACTTCCACATCAAGCATTAAATCAGTTACCCACTTCCCCTACATGTGCACCTGATCTGTAGTGTATATGGCTTGTTAACTTTGGCACTTCACAGCATGTGAGCTATACTCATCCACTCACTGTCAGATCTGCAGGGAGCAACAGACACTGAACAGGAATGGATTCCTATTAGAACAAGAAAGACAGGATGAGTCAGGGGTCATTGTCAGGGATTGATTCTTTCCAGGAAATGGAGCATTTTCAGTAGCAAGTGGTTTGGGCAAAAACTTCCCTCCAGGACCTGTCTAGGAGCGCGTTTCAGGCCATTTGGAGTCGATAGGTGCCTATATTGAAGTAGCTGATTTTTTGCCCTATGCATATATTGGTGAAAAATTGGCAAAGTGGTTTGGACTTTGATTTTTTTTCAGTCAAGAGTGGCTGCTTGCATGCCATATACTTTTAGCCAAAGGTTGGGCTTGAGCAAGTAGAAAGGAGGTGATTAAGCTTAGTAAAAACAGCCAGGTAGAGGTTAGACAGACCAAGAAGGCCTGGATCTTAATTTCTATCCTAAAGCTGACCTTTTCCCCTCATCTTGGCACATCCCCTCTCATGTTGCCTCACCCTCAGCATAATTAGTCAGTCCAAAGTAAAGATTTGCCAGTGTTTTGTGCAAAAACTTCCCTCCAGGACCTGTCTAGGAGTGCATTTCAGGCCATTTGGAGTCGACAGGTACCTGTGTTCAAGTAGCTGATTTTTTTTGCCCCATACATATATTCTTGGTGAAAAATTGGCAGTGGTTTGGGCAAAAACCTCCCTCCAGGACCGCATCATTCACACCTCATTTGACAAAAGCTGCGCCTCTCAGCGCGAGGAGCACAAAAGTGACAGAAGCCAGGCCAAATGTACAAAGTGCACTGTTTGAGCCCAGAACAGCCAGGAGTTGACCATTTCACCCATTTCTGCACTGCCCCACACCATTCACACCTCATTTGACAAAAATCCTTACACGCGACATACAAACGACACAAAAACAAAGCGAACCACAATAAAATAACCTCTCACAGGCTTCAAAACAGAATAAGACAAGTAAATAGTTTATTTGCATGTTTTACCAACTCTGGAGCAACGAGAGCATGTCGGTGGTAACGACCATGCACTGAAAAAAATGATACTTTGGATTAACTTAAAAAAATTACTGTAATTTGTTACACCTAAATTTATTAGTTTTTCACTAATTAAATCTTTGATTTGGTTGAAAATGTAAATTTTGATTTAATGTAAATACATTTTCTACTTTAAGACAAAGCTAAAAAATTGC
Source organism: Caranx ignobilis (assembly GCA_021432705.1). Lineage (NCBI taxonomy): Eukaryota > Metazoa > Chordata > Actinopteri > Carangiformes > Carangidae > Caranx > Caranx ignobilis. The sequence goes on along the minus strand of MU269987.1, from coordinate 1,343,590 downwards.
TTCCATACAAAGTAAAAACATTATTCATCACAAAGATCACAAACTATTTTTATTCTCTATTGCAACTTACTTTTTTTATTTGGGAAAACCTAATATTTACTATTACATCTAATTATAGATTTTACTTTGGAATAAACTAATTGAATTGCTGTAATTCTGTTACATGCAATTTTTTTTAACTTTTCTCAAGTTAAATTTCTGATTCAGTACAAAGTAATTTTTTCAATTTCAATTTTCTTTAGTCAAAAGCCAAAGTATTACTTAGGTCAATATAATGATATTTTTTGCCTTTTTACAATAGAAATTTCACCATAAACAAAATATAATTCCCAATAATATAAGACCAGATTTCACTTAAGTGATTCACTTAAAGATAAAACTAAAAACAGGACAATTCTCTTCAAAAGACCATTTATTTTTGATGACTCTAAAATAGACATCACATTTAAAATAAAAAAAAATAATAATAATAATAAAACTTGCAATCAGCAGCCAGTATAGTAAGTTTTACACATTAACACTTGAAAAAAACAAAAACTTGTAGATAAAATATAATAAACTCTGGTCTTTTCATCACGTTTTTTTAAACCTTACGAAGCCTGTAAACACATCAATTTACACATCTTAACATGTATAACTGGTTTGTACTCTTATTTAAAACTTGAGACAGCCATTAAGTATGAAAATAGAGTTTCTAACAGTTTTAAATCTTTGCTATCTTTTGACAAAATGATCAAAATGTATGAATATCATTATTTTGAACCATTACAAGTGCAAGATACCAAGAAAAATAAACCAAGGATAAACACAGTTTCTATGGATGCAATTATGAATTAAAGCAGTTCAAGAAAAAAAGAAAACATAACCATTACTAGTGCTCTTGCTGATCATTCTGAATTTAGCATTAATCACATTTCCAGTGTTAATACCAGTGCCACAATATTTATAAAACAGAGAATATCAGAAATTATAGCCTATTTTGAATCAGTGACCCCTAACGTCATCCTGGAATCTATTTGAACACAAGCCATTAAAACAGAACAACATGCTGTATCCAAATGCCTTTCTTTGAGCAACCCCATATTTAGAGCTTGACACTCAGACTGCACACTCTGCGTGTCATTTTCTTTGGCTCCATCTCCATGAATATTTTCTGCAGTGCATCGAAAGTGTGTTTGAGCTCACCTGGATAGCTCAAGTTTAGAGCATAGATGATGCCAAATAAGAGGGCACATCCATGTGCAACTGATGGCAGCTCTTTAAGCAGCTCCACACCTTCAATGATGATGCCTATGTCACATGGTGGCTTTAACGGATCCTCCTCCTCTCTGATGACAAACACTGCCATTGTGCACCGCTGCAGCTCTCTTTCAGCATCATCCTTCTCACCAACCTGACAAAAGACAAGACATCTATTGTATAAAAAGCTATTATTGTGTATGTATGCACATAAGTCCCTCTCTCCTTTGCGTGGCATGAAGTGATGTAATCATACAGCAGAAGACTGGAACACTTTTTCTTTCAGCTGTAGTAAACTTGTAGTGGACCACAGATGGCAGTAGTGGACCACAGATTACAGCCCCTACGAAAGCACCTCCCAGACTTGGTGCATACTTGAACAGCTTCGCCCCCATCGACCTGTCAGACTTAACTTCTGTAATCACCTCCTCCAAATCAGCTACATGTCTGCTTGACCCAATCCCAACAAGACTGCTAAAGGATGTCTTCCCCTTAGTTAACGCCGCCATACTGAACCAGATCAACCTTTCCTTAGTTACAGGCTACGTGCCACAGGCCTTTAAGGTGGCTGTCATTAATCCTCTGCTTAAAAAACCCTCTCTTGATCCAGATGTATTAGCCAACTATAGGCCTATATCCAACCTTCCCTACATCTCTAAGATCCTTGAGAAGGTTGTCCTAGTGCAGCTTCATGAACATCTGCACAGTAACGAGCTCTTTGAAGCTTTCCAATCTGGATTTAGGGAACACCATAGCACTGAAACAGCACTGGTCAAAGTTTCCAACGATCTTCTTATAGCTTCCGACAGAGGTCTTGTCTCTGTACTTGTACTTCTGGACCTCAGTGCTGCATTTGATACCATCGATCATAGCATCTTGCTGCATAGACTAGAACATGAAATTGGGATCAAAGGATCTGCTCTAAAATGGTTTGCTTCATACTTATCTGACCGATTTCAATTCGTTAATGTTAATAATGACCATTCGAAGTACAGCAGAGTTATGTATGGTGTGCCGCAGGGCTCAGTTTTAGGGCCAGTTCTCTTCTCTCTTTACATGCTTCCATTAGGGGATATAATCCTTAAGCACTCCATCAATTTCCACTGTTACGCTGATGATACTCAGCTCTACCTATCAATAGAGCCAGATGATAGAAGCCGCCTCATCAATCTGCAAGATTGCTTGAAAGACATCAAATCCTGGATGTCTTCTAACTTCCTACTACTGAACTCTGACAAAACAGAGGTTATTGTGATTGGACCTAAGCATCTCAGGGACACATTCTCCAATCAGATTGCTACTCTGGATGGCATCACCCTTAACTCCAGTCCAACAGCGAGGAACCTTGGAGTCATTTTTGACCAGGATCTTTCCTTCAGCTCTCACATAAAGCATGTGACTAGGACTGCCTTCTTTCACCTGCGCAATATGTCTAAGATCAGGAATATCCTCTCTCAGAGTGATGCTGAGAAACTGGTCCACGCATTTATTACTTCTAGGCTAGACTACTGTAACTCTCTCTTGTCAGGATGTCCAAAAAACTCCCTGAAGAGTCTCCAGCTGGTCCAGAATCCTGCAGCGAGGGTATTGACAAGAGCTAATAAGAGAGAGCACATCTCTCCCATTCTAGCTTCTCTCCATTGGCTTCCTGTAGGATATAGAATAGACTTCAAGATCCTTCTACTTACTTACAAGGCTCTTAATAACAAAGCTCCAACTTATCTGACAGACCTCGTTATTCCATACTGTCCTACCAGAGCACTTCGCTCCCAGAATGCAGGTCTGTTAGTGACCCCCAGTATCTCTAAAAACAGACTGGGAGGTAGAGCCTTCAGTTACCGGGCTCCTCTATTATGGAACCAGCTCTCTCCATGGGTCAGAGAGGCAGACACTCTTTCTACATTTAAGTCGAGGCTTAAGACCTTCCTCTATGAGAAAGCTTTTAGTTAGGGCTGGCTCAGGTAGTCCTGATCCATTTTATAGCTATGCTGCTATAGGCTTAAACTGCTGGGGGACACATCAGGTTACATGGAGCCCTATCCTTCCTCTCCTCTCCTCTCCCCTCACATTTTGAACTGCCATTATTTGTTGCACTTTGTAGTCCGGCTTGGTGTCTCGCACTCTCTCTGCATTTCCAGAGATCTCTTCAGAGCTCCATCCCCCTGCAACCAACCAACCAACCGCCGCCTCCATCACCTCCTTTCTCCTGCTGTTAAACCGGCCTGCACTCCCTGCTCATGACCCAGTCTGCCGTCCAGTAGTCCCATTAAGCTGGCCTTCCCTCCCTGCCCACCAGGAGCTGCCTTCATCATTTTTCATTTTTCGTTAACTGACTGATTCCATTTCCATGATTTCCGTATTTCATGTTGTAAATTGTTTTCTTTGTCTGTATACAACATCTATTGCACGTCTGCCCGTCCTGGGTGAGGGATCCCTCCTCTGTTGCTCACCCTGAGGTTTCTCCATTTTTTCCCTGTTAAAGGGGTTTTCTTGGGAGTTTTTCTTCAGTTGATGTGAGGGTCTAAGGGCAGAGGATGTTGTCATAATGCTGTGTAAAGCCCTTTGAAACAAACTGTTTGTAAAAACGGGCTATACAAATAAAATAGCCTTGCCTTGCCTAGTGGACAGTTACTCATCATTTCTGCCTGTGATTTTAGTTATTTTGCTTTGGAAGGGTGTTGTTGTACTCCGAGCGTCAAGTGAATGAAGAAAAGTAAGTACCATTTCTGTTGTACTTACATTGTGTTTGTTGTGTTGCATCTCATTAAATTCCATATTTGTATTTCTTCACTGATAGATAGGATATATTATCATTGCATAGTTGTATAATGTTATAGGGATCATAATGTTGAATAATGTGATTATTATTGAATCTAACAGCTAGCAGCTAGCAACGGCTATCTTCCAAAAAGTTGTAACAACTGCTGTGACAAAAAAACATTAAATATTACAGTTACATACATACTTCAGTTAGAATTGTCTAATGCTAAAGTTATGACCTGCAAAACTTCTCACCAGAAACTCCTTGATGAGTTTTTGTACATCTTCCCCAAGGTACAGGATGAGGCACTTCAGCAGACACTCTCTCCTTAGGTTCACATCAAGGCTCTAGGTGAGAGTGCAAACATAAACAATGCAAAAATCATGCTGTCTAAATGTGCAACTTGACTGAAGATGCAAAAACAAAAGTGCATCAATGGGAACGTAGACTTAGAGTAATTGTAAAGTAATCAAACAAATGGTTTGAGCAAACCATTAAAAAAGCCTGTCAAACTCCTAAGATATACACTGTACCTTTCCACAATCAAATGTGATGACAATATGACACATGAACACTATTGCTTCTATTTACAGTGTTACTATTTACGTGATTTAACGTAAGTTTTGGAGTATTCAGCAAGTACATACCTCATCAAGAACTTTCAGCACATCACGGGTCTTCTCTCTGACAGCTCCTCCCTTGTTCCTGATGATCTCAATCAGCTTGCTGTGGTGCTTGTCCAAGGAAGCCAGGAATCGCGGTTGAAGTGGAACAGTGGCAATCCTCATAAATTCAGCATTGATCTTTATAAAACAAAATATCACAATCATATGTTGTTACATTAAATATTGCATAAAAAATCTGTGGTGTAAGAGATCCTCTTTGTGACTGCTTTGGATACATTTTTTTCACAGGATTCATGTGAGAGGGGATATTAATATAATTTAATTTACTGGCCACCACATATTGCTATTGATTGAAAAATAAAATATTTACCTCATCCACTGTGAACAATGCAGGCCCCATTTTGTTCCTTATTACTGCACGATTGTTTCACTTCCTCACTTCACTCAAAAGTGACAGTCTCTCATCTTCCAAATTATCTGAGGTCTCTCCAGTTGGAATGTCAGGTATGTGGTTGGCTTCTCCTCTCCTAGGTCTCTTGACTCTTTTTGCAGGCAATGCATCCTCTGGAGCTTTGGATTTCAGTGAATTTGCAAGTAATTCAGCACAACCAATGCCCTTCAGCTGAGTTCAGTAGTTGCCCATTTTTGTCTTCAGCCGCTGTTTCCATCCATAGCAACCATTGTATGAACCGGGTTCAGAGAGGCATGGATGCTTCTTGATTAGTGCTTCGGCCACATCACTGAAGTCAGCATCTGTTGGGTAGGGTTTGTATTTGTAAATCTCTTCAGCTACCTTTCTCAGAATATCTGATATTGTTTTAGGACTTGGTGCCAATGGTCTCTTGCTTGACCTATACACTGCATTTCCCTTTTCTAACTGCAGTTCAGTGTCGTAGGAGAATGTTGGTATTGGAAACTCTCTTGGCCACGCCTGGGTTCTTGTAGAGACAGAGCTGAAAGGTGAGGACAGGAGCTCTGTGTCTTCAGTTTCAGTAGACACTAAATCATCACAGACAGGGATGATTTGGCTATCATCATTTAGTGGGATGACCTTGATAGTTGCCAAATCTTCAAGTTCAGCAGTAGATGTCAAGTTCACTAGTGCATCTCCAAAGTCTCTGTCTTGGTACTGCAGTCTAACATTGCCATTTAAACCACACACTTTCCTGACTTGATTGATCAGTTCCTCCACTGTCTCTGGAATTCCACCAGGCAGAATAAGCTTCCTGGTGTCATCAGGATTTAAGATTACCCTCAGCTTAGCTGGCCTTCTCTCCGCCATGCCAGTCTATCCAAAAGTATCTAGTAAAAACAAGAATAAAAAACAATAGTATTAGTTTTAGTACATAATTGGCCACAACATAGATCTAATTCATATTCACAAATCTGGTGAAAATAATGGGACATTCTTGGTAAACTGTGTGTATCTTTTCTGACAATTAAAAAGACTGATAAAACCAAAGCTACTTTTGAAAAAATTCTACATTTCCCATCCCACACTCATTCATATAGAACCTCATGCATGTATGTATCTCTTCAGAGAGAGGATGTGCCGTCTGCCAACCATGTAGTGAACCAGAGGGTAGGGATCAGTCAGTTCTTGCACCCCAACAAGCTGTAGTTGTTTAGTGGAAAATATGACCAAGTCATAAGCTTAAACATCTATGAAAACAATTTCCACAGTCCTTCATTTAGGGACTTACCTACTGCAACCTTTTCAGCAGCAAATCTGTAAACAGAAATGAAAGATTTGAGATGAGATGAGAGAATGGAATATAAACTCTTCCTCTTCTGTGGATCCTTTGATACTGGGTCTCACTGAATGAATAAAATATTAATTGTCAGCGTTTTTTCACATTTACTCTGCAAGGTATTTTATTTTGAAAAAAATGTGGCTTCAAATATGCCTGCTCATAAACTGCATATCACACCTTGACAATGGAGTGACACACAAACAGCCAATCATCTAACAGATAATCCCACGTGTCCTCCCTGCTTGGTTCATTCAAACAGCCTATCATATCCCTGGACATTCCGACCTGACAGGCAAACAGCCAATCATTTAACAGCTGTGAAATTCGGTTGCAGCACCATAGCCATGTGTGTTTGTTGACTACAGAACAGTGTGTAGTGAGAACACGAGCGCTGTTAAATGAATTAATGGGTAGACTACTATTCTCAGTCTGCCCCAATTTTGAAGCAGCGACGGCAATAATTAATATGTGCCGAACACTGCATCATAACAGTAAACTCACAATAAACTCCCTCCCCTTATCACACTCTGTTTCCCCCACCCGCAAATCACAGTTACTTAACAGTGCCCTAACGCACTGCAGAGTTTCACCGGCTTCATCTCTGCTGCAGAGACAACACTATGCGCGCGCGCGTGTGTGTGGCGGGGCCTGCCTGCAGCCCACCTGAACAAAACGTGGCCGGGCAGACCCGCTCCCGTTTCTACTTTACCATATTCAAGTCTTGTCACAATAAAGTACACCGCGGAGTTGCACTGTCTTCGCCTCACTCCCCTGCAGAGACAACGCTATACGTGTGTGTGTGTGTGTGTGTGTGTGTGGCGGGGACCTGCCCTTCAGCCCACCCGAACAAAACGTGACCGGGCGGACCGGCTCCTGTTTCTAGTTCAGCACATTCAAGCCTTATCACAATAACTTAATCATAGTTACTAATGTTTTGTGCAAACGTCTCGGTTTAGCTAGCATTAGCGTTACTGTTAGCGCACAAAATACAACGCCAGTCTTTAAGATAATGTCAATTCTCCATTCTGCCACTAATCATAAATGTGCATGGATAGACCATGTTGCACTAAAATTCTTAACTTGTTTTAAAGAGTTTCCGCACGGCTGACTGTCCACACCTGCGGTCCACACTTTATGCGACAAAACAATCATGGCGGACTGCAACATCGAAAAGAGCGGTCTGACGTGACGTCACACGGTCACGTGACAGGAAAACCTTTGGTTTGAAGCGAAAATATCATTTAAGTAGAAGTGTTTCTTTTAATTTTGTCCACAGGCAGTGTCATTTGCTTTGAAGCAAACTGAAAACATCCGTTTTAAACAGGAAAGCATATTTTTTCATTAGACCAATTTAAAAATACTCTTTAAAGAAATGACACACTTTTTTCAGTGTGGATAGATCCATGGTCGTTACCATACAGTCTGTGGTCGTTACCTGTGGTCGTTACCTCGAGACGGGAGCAGGAAGTCTAGCAATAACAGGAAGTCGTTAAAGAAGAGCAGTGCTCTTCAAAATAAAAGCATGAAAACGGAACGTGACAGAGCCGCGTCATTTATTATAAACAAAATTAGTTGCCATTTACAAATGGTACATAAGTATACTTAATGTCACCACATGCACTTCAATCCACTTAATTTCTGGTACCACTAGTATACTGAAAGTGTGCTACTCAGTTTGATGAAAGAAATCCACTTAAGTTTATTGATAAAACAAAAACAAATTTATTTATATTAAAACACAAAATCTTTCAACCAAGGTATCCAGGAAATTAAACAATGCTGAAGGAACGCAACAGTGAAAAACTTAACATAACAAAATAAAACAAAAAGAAAAAATTAAACATTTACAAATGAAACTGGTATAGCCCTCACTGTTACACTTCAGGCAAAGCATGGCAGACTAACAGTAAAGTACATTTTCAATAAGTGAGGTTAAGTTCACTTTCAATGAACTTTAATTATTGCATAGTGTGTTTAATTTTAGTATATTGAAGAGGACCTTAATTACATATATTTTAAAGTACACTTTCTAAAAGTATATATTAAATATACTACAAATTAAGCACAAAAAGTAAAAGTATATTTTTAATAACCTTTGTATGCTACAAATATATTTTTAATATAATTAGGTGTAATACTTTTTCACCTGAGTGGTCGGCTAAATGCTGTACGCTTACTTGCATACATAAGAATATGGTTGTGGAAAGACTCCAGATCAGCAGTAGACCTGTGGGTCTACTGCTTTCAAGCTATGTAAACATATTTATTAGAAAAGACACAATCAAATCACCTAAATTTCAGGTATTTGTGGACCTCATTCAGCCACCACTTCTCTCCTCTCACAAGCCACTGCTGAGCTCCTCCAGATTCCAGGTCTACATGCTGGCAGCTGCCCAGCACCCACTTGTAATCACTGGGGACATGATGTAGCAGTTGAAGCCACAGCTCCTAGGAAAAATACATAAACAACTGCATTTTTTCCCAGACTGGTCGACTACCTCTTTAGAACACAGTTATAAATATAAAATTGCACACTTGTTGGCAGTGTCTGTAAAATAATGTACTTGCAAAAACAAGCATGCACACTGTACTCGATATACTGCTGATGTTGCTGCTTCTAACTCCTGTCATATAAGTGGGAGCCATCTCACTCTCCACAATGACCTGTCAGGGTAGCAACCAATGGTAACCTTTAATCAGTAATGTAATGTCTAACATCATAGAGCCATATGTACTTTATTTTACCTTTGCCAACAAGCTTATTGTCATTACACTGCATGTTTGCTTCAGAGAACTCAACCTTTATTATTCATTGACTTTTCCCAAAACATGACAATCATGTATTTTCCAAACCATAACGACTTATAATGAATTCTTGGTACGAATCTACCATTTTGCAGCACCACCAAAACTGGCTGACGATGTCCTTCAACCAATGGCTCAAGCTAGACTGACCTTTGACCTGTGCAGCCTAGAATGTACAGATAAAGTAGTCATCAATAAAAACCTTCAAGTTAGGTTAGATTATCATGTCTTTGTACTTTCCTTAGTCAAAATCAGGAAAATTAACTGAACATTAAGTATAGTAAAAAAAAAAAAACAGTTGTTTCTCCCAAACAATGAATGAAACCGTGACTACAATATATTTTTCAGTAATATTCCTAACATAAACTTTCAGCCCCTATTTTACATCTGTACACTTACTCATCTGTACAGACCTCCACAATCTTCTCCTCATTCATAAGCCTATCAATTGTCCACACAAATGCCTCTTTCTCCATTATAATTTCTCCCAGTTTCTCTCTTGTCCACTGTGATGATGGGAATGATTTCCCAGGATTCATTCTCCACGGCAATGTATGTACAATATTGTGCACAATGTGCAGGGCTGTCCATTCTTCCATCCGCTATTGAAATACACTGCTCAAAAAAATAAAGGGAACACTAAAATAACACATCCTAGATCTGAATGAATGAAATACTCTTATTAAATACTTTGTTCTTTACATAGTTGAATGTGCTGACAACAAAATCACACAAAAATTATCAATGGAAATCAAATTTATTAACCCATGGAGGCCTGGATTTGGACTCACAAAATTAAAGTGGAAAAACACACTACAGGCTGATCCAACTTTGATGTAATGTCCTTAAAACAAGTCAAAATGAGGCTCAGTAGTGTGTGTGGCCTCCACGTGCCTGTATGACCTCCCTACAACGCCTGGGCATGCTCCTGATAAGGTGGCGGATGGTCTCCTGAGGGATCTCCTCCCAGATCTGGACTAAGGCATCGGCCAACTCCTGGACAGTCTGTGGTGCAACGTGGTGTTGGTGGATGGAGCGAGACATGATGTCCCAGATGTGCTCAATTGGATTCAGGTCTGGGCATCAATGCCTTCGTCTTGCAGGAACTGCTGACACACTCCAGCCACATGAGGTCTAGCATTGTCTTGCATTAGGAGGAACCCAGGGCCAACCGCACCAGCATATGGTCTCACAAGGGGTCTGAAGATCTCATCTCGGTACCTAATGGCAGTCAGGCTACCTCTGGCGAGCACATGGAGGGCTGTGCGGCCCCCCAAAGAAATGCCGCCCCACACCATTACTGACCCACTGCCAAACTGGTCATGCTGGAGGATGTTGCAGGCAGCAGAACGTTCTCCACGGCGTCTCCAGACTCTGTCACGTCTGTCACATGTGCTCAGTGTGAACCTGCTTTCATCTGTGAAGAGCACAGGGTGCCAGTGGCAAATTTGCCAATCTTGGTGTTCTCTGGCAAATGCCAAACGTCCTGCACGGTGTTGGGCTGTAAGCACAACCCCCACCTGTGGACGTCGGGCCCTCATACCACCCTCATGGAGTCTGTTTCTGACAGTTTGAGCAGACACATGCACATTTGTGGCCTGCTGGAGGTCATTTTGCAGGGCTCTGGCAGTGCTCCTCCTGTTCCTCCTTGCACAAAGGCGGAGGTAGTGGTCCTGCTGCTGGGTTGTTGCCTTCCTACGGCCTCCTCCACGTCTCCTGATGTACTGGCCTGTCTCCTGGTAGCACCTCCATGCTCTGGACACTACGCTGACAGACACAGCAAACCCTCTTGCCACAGCTCGCATTGATGTGCCATCCTGGATGAGCTGCACTACCTGAGCCACTTGTGTGGGTTGTAGACTCCGTCTCATGCTACCACTAGAGTGAAAGCACTGCCAGCATTCAAAAGTCAGCCAGAAAGCATAGGAACTGAGAAGTGGTCTGTGGTCACCACCTGCAGAACCACTCCTTTATTGGGGGTGTCTTGCTAATTGCCTATAATTTCCACCTGTTGTCTATTCCATTTGCACAACAGCATGTGAAATTGATTGTCAATCAGTGTTGCTTCCTAAGTGGACAGTTTGATTTCACATAAGTGTGATTGACTTGGAGTTACCTTGTGTTGCTTAAGGGTTCCCTTTATTTTTTTTTTGAGCAGTGTAGTTAACAATTATTTATTTTCAATGAACATCACAGTCACACTTCAACAAACCACTGAAGCCTAAAAGAATAAAAAAAAAACCTTTGCATTACCTACTATCACCACATCTCTGTCTTGTAGGTGGTGTTTGGTTTCTGCCCTCTTCTCTTCCCAACATTTCTTGATGGTATCAACATGTGTCTTGAATATTGTAGAAGGAAGTATGGTCCACCATCCCCATGTTCATGAAATGAAACAACAGAGCAACTTTGGTTATGACGGCATCCTGCATTTCACAGTGGGCTGTGAGCTCCATCTCCATACAACATGGCCAACAGGACAGGTCTGGCAATGAATGAGACACATCCTACTTGACATTACAAAACACAAATACAGATGTGCTTCTAATAATAGGTAGGTATGAACAACTTTGAAAGCATAATCAAGTGTCACAAAACAATTTTCAATTCCTCTAATACAGAAACACTCCTAGTTTGCAATATAGTGTGATTACAACCACTCACCCATTATCTTGTGGGTTGTAGAAAACAAGGCAACTGGACTTCTTATCTTGTTTGAAGAGGTTTCAACTCTCATCCAAGAGGCTTCTTCAGTTCTGCGACTGTTACAGGAAAGCCAGGTATTTAAACCCTGAGTGGGTGGTTTCGGGTCCTTCTGAATTTCTCGGACAGGCCTGCCACGTATGGTATGACAATGTTCTTTCTATTTTCCTTTTTTGCCTCAGATGTCGGTTTCCAGCGTTTTTTTGATGATTTAACAAAGGTCCACTTTGGGTAACCGCAGGTTTGGAGAGCTGTTCTGATGTGAGATGTTTCCTTCTGTTTCCCCTCTGCACTCTGCACCCATTCCAAGATGCTAGCACCCTTGTAAGAAACAGAAACTTCAAAGGGGTGACAGCTTTGATGCTCCACTTGGCTGGCAGCACTTGTGTATGGGCATTTCTGGGCAGGCAGCAAAAGGAATGTTGCCAGCTGCTTTAGACAGTCCTCATAACAGATGGAGGCACATTTCCAAGGTCATGCTCTGTCATGACATCCAGTGTATCAGGAAAATTGGGTGGTTGAGGCAGGGGTACATCAACTGATGGAGGCTCTATCTCCGGGATGTCATGGACCATCTCGCTGGCATCTATTAGAGGCAGACTGTCTAGGCATGGTGGTGCCTGCAAAACTCCACCCATCCTAAAAACATGAAACATAAATACAGTTGCTATTTGTCCATTACCTATTAATTCAAAACTTATGATTGCACATGGTGTTGAAGCAGTCATAATTCCATAAATTGTTATTCTGTGTAGTTGCCCTTGGAGGCTGTTCTCTGAGGATAACTTTATTGTGTGTGTTTGAAGACAGAAGAGAGAATGATTCTGAGTAATATTTGTTTCTGTGTTCATAACACTGTTCTCTAAAGATTCTTTTCAAGTGGAACACCATGAAATTTTAGCAATGAGAATCAAATGGTAACACACCAAATACATATACGAGGGATGCAGTCCTCTTCTTTACTGTCATCACCTTCAATATCCTCCTCAGTCTCATCACCATCACCCCAGTCTTTACTATCAAATTTGAAAGTAGAAAATATAATTAGTCAAAGCACATCAGTATGTCTTGTCATACTGTACAGGCAAATCCAGTGGAACTTACACACTGTTCCTCATGTCATTTATCTGATGTTCATTCATGGTCTGGGTCTCATCATCCTGGATGCTCATGTTCATGATAGGTTGATGGTGGTCGATGGCACAACAGGCCAAAACACAAAATCAAAACATACTGTGAACATGATTTGCAGGCTGCAAAATTTTTTTAAATACGAATGTTCTGGCTGTACTATTATTGTCAGTGAGATCAGTATTATATTAATATTATTCCTTATTCTGTGGTGACATATTATAATGATTTTATGATTATTTTCCATAAATTCCTTACATACAGCTCCTTTAAAGCCTGTAGCCCACTCTCAACTGAACCAGTCTTCTGCTTCCTTCCCAGACGCCTCCTAACTTGAGTCCCAGTAATGGCCAGCTTTCCTCTCCCTTGTGGAGTCTGCACATTATTGCTGGGTAAATAGCTGTCCCCTGTGTCCAGGGATGACACAGGGGGAGCCTCTGCAGGGCCACTTAATTCTGTATTCAGCCTCTCTTCTGTCAAGAAAGATAGTAGACATTAGTTACTCTACAAAGGAGACAGCAAGCAACATATTGTCACAGAAACAGAGCTATATAAACTACTGACATGTAAAGTATTAACATCATCATCATCATTTTTCCCAAGACATCATCACAGTCTTTTTTTTAGCCTCGGGGGAATAGATGGGTTGTGTGTTTTCTTATTGCAATAAAATTACAGCACTGATTTAAACCATTAGTCTATAATCACTGATCTGCAGTGGAAGAAAACCAAAGAACTGAGAAGTAGCCTGGCAGTGTAGTAGCCTAGGCCGGGTAATAGAATAACATTTATCATCAACTCCTTGTCTTGTTTCGCTGATTGCAGGGAAATCTCATGGAGTAGTCAAATCACTTTTAACCACAATGACATGTCATATTCACTCACCATTTCCATTACTTTCTTTGGATGAGTTGCTAGCTGATGGGGAGGAAGACCTTTGGATAGATGATGGAGTCTCATCACCCATATGGATGCTGTTGTGAGAATCGACAATATACACAGTGACTGTTGGCCCTGTTCCAAGAAATTTGTCAAGTTCGTCGAACCATGGACCTTTAGATGGATGGATCTTTTACGTCGGCGGAGCTTCCACTCTTTTTTAGAGCATCTCACAATTTGATGTAACTCTGGCAATTTTTTTTTTTACTTTGAGATGACACTGTGTCGGAGTCTGTTGAAACCCTGCCTCGCTCATTCTCTCGACGACTTAACTGTACACTTCGGCATTTTTGTGCATCCTCTCCAGCATCTGGTAAATTTTTTCCTCTGACCAAATATCGAGGAGGCAGTGTGTCTCTTCTGTGCACCATGTTGTCCCGTGGCTCATTTTGACTGGGACGTTGCTAGAGGTGATTTCTGCCTTTTCTGACAACAACAGAAGCCTGTTTTATTTCCTTTCCTTTCCTCATATTTCTTCTCTTATTCCTATTTCACTTTTCCTTTAATTATTTCTTATTGTCCTTTCTTATCTTTGTACTTTTACTCTTTATTTCCCTCTTTCTCTTTTAACCTTTTCCTTTTTCCTTTTAAACCTGGGGTTGGTAATCCTGGAGAACTAGCAAGAGAGCTAGCAAGATTTGAAAATTGCACCTCCTCCACCCCCTCCTCCCCCTCCCGTCAGTGTGTATGTCCAAGCCGCGCCCCCACAAACTGGAACGCGCACTGCATGAAAATGAGAAGCGGCAGGAGGAGTACTATATATATATATACTATAATCTATTCAATACTAGCGTCACCGACCCGTTTTAAACCCACAGAGAAGCTAATATTAGCATTAGGCTAATACAAGCTACAAAAGTAGCTACGTTAGCAAAAGTTACACATTTCATAAAAATAACAATCCTGTTCAGAAACACTTTTTGTTATACAGGGTGAAATGGTCCTTCTACCTTCTGAGTAATCAATACATTATGTATCAGAAAAAGGAACGAAAATAATCAGTCCTCTGTGGCAGCTGCAGGACTGACACAACTCTGACCAATCCATGCTCTTCGGTGCGAAGAGCAAAAACCAATCAGATGCCTTCATGTCTAGTTCTGTATCCGCCCCCCTCGATCCCTGTCTCCGACGCGTGTGCACAATCTTCACGTGTCACTGTTGCCGGAAGAAATCAGCGTACAGAGTTACAGCAGAACGGATTTCATGCTCATTTATGAGCAGTGGCTGAGAAAATGCAGCCCCAGTTACTACTTCCACCGTTACTTTTAACGGCTCGCCCCGAGAAAAAGGCAAGGAAGAGAAAGCTGGAGGCTGAAAAGACTGCTAACAAAAAGGCTCTGGATAAAGCCAGAGGTCAAAACCAGAGTAAACATCGGTGTTGCTTTTGTGGAGACAACTGAGGGATTTGAAGTGATGCTGAGGTTGCTCTCTTTCTGTTGGACAGGTAATTATATGCTTTGCTTCGGGGAGGATTTGTTATTTTTATGAAATGTGTAACTTTTGCTAACGTAGCTACTTTTGTAGTGTGTATTAGCCTAATGCTAATATTAGCTTCTCTGTGGGTTTAAAATGGGTCGGTGACGCTGGTATTGAATAGATTATAGTATATATATATATATATATATATATATATATATATATATATACTCCTCTCCTGCCACTTCTCATTTTTGTGCGGTGTGCATTCCAGTTTGTGGGGGCGTGGCTTGGACGTACACACTGACAGGAGGGGGAGGAGGGGGGAGGAACTCAGAGGAGGTGCAATTTTCAAATCTTGCTAGCTCTCTTGCTAGCTCTCCAAGATTACCAACCCCAGCTTTAATTCTCTATTTCCCCTTTTTGTGTCGTCAGCAACGCAAAACCCCAAATTTAGAACATTTAGTACAATGAACAACTTCTAACATCAGCACAACAACCACCCTCACAAAGATTCTTTAACGGTGTGACCCAACAGTGGATGCAGAGCAGCTCCAACAAGCAGACCAGTGCACATAGTGGAAAAACTCACCCTTTTCTATAAGCTGCAGCCGATGCGGGAGTCGTCACAGCTGATGGCAGATGCTGGAAGACCACAAACCGATCTTGTTCGTGACGCCAAATATTGTAGTGTATTGATGTGTTGATGAAAAAAATGATCACCGCTGACACGTCTTCTCTCACCGATAAAAAGACTTTATTACGGGAAAGGACAATGTCAAGAACTCTGGCCGAATCTGAGGGAGTCTCTGGTGCCAACTGTAGGATCCCCTCTTGTTCAGCTCCAGCACTCTCCTATATATTGTTTCTTGGCACATTCCTTAGACAGGGAGACGCCACTATGCAGATGGTTGATAATCTCTAATCTAACTTTTGACCTTTTAGGCTAAAGAAACACCTCATATGACAGTCCAGTTTTTGGGAAGAAAGGAGACCTTATAAAGCACAGAAACACATTTTATACAAGCAGAGCAGGGGATCAGACACTACATGTGTGTGTCTGTGTTGTTTGTGTGCGTCTGCGTTGTTTGTGTGTGTGGGTAAATGTGTCTCTGTGTGAGTGTTGTACGTGTCTGTGTTGTTTGTGTGTGTTGTGTGCGTCTGTGGGTGTTGAAAGTGTACGTGTGTGGGTGTACTGTAGGCACGTGTCTGTGTTGTTTGTGTGTGTTGTGTGCGTCTGTGGGTGTTGAAAGTGTATGTGTGTGGTGTACTGTAGGCACGTGTCTGTGTTGTTTGTGTGTGTTGTGTGAATTAGTGTTGTTTGTGTATCTGTTGTTTATGTGTTGTGTGTCTGCTTTGTCTGGGTGTCTGTTGGCTTGTTTTACAGAAAATAAAAAGCTTTATCCCACAGGTCAGAAAGTGTTTTTGCTGGTGTGGCAAATGAAAAAAAGTAGTTAACAGCTTCTCAGTAGACTTGACGTCTCTTTACATTGCAAGCTGATGTTTCAAGATCTGTAGCTTTGGCTTTAGGTCAGTGTGTAGTGTAGAATAAAATACACACACAGGCATGTACAATACATACACATGCACACACTCATTCACACACATACGCACATCTACAAGTACACACTCACAATTATTAGAATAAATAAATGGGCTGAGTTTGGGGGGGGAGAACTGCGATAACGCCCCTTTTTGCAGCGCGGGTGTAAGAGCCTGCTGCTGAAGGAGCTGTTTAGGTGCTCTATAGTCTCATGCAGCAGATTTGTGGGATTTTCTCTCATAGACCTCAGCCTCTTCACCAGCTTGTTAAGTCTTGTCCTGTCTCTCTCTGATCATCCACCTCCCCAGCAGGCCGCTGCGTAGAAGATGGCTGACCCAACCACTGTGTCATAGAAAGTCTTCATTGGAGGCCTACACACTGCAAAAGAGCTTAGTCTCCTTAAAAGATGAAGCCGACTCTGTCCCTTCTTGTATAGAGAATCTGTGTTTGCTGACCAGTCCTGTTTATTACTGAGGTGGACACCCAGATATTTGTATGTTATTACTGTTTCAATGTCTGACCCCAGGATGTTCACCGGTGTAAAATGTGATGGCTTCCTATTGAAATCAATAACCATCTCCTTTGTTTTGTTGGTGTCAATTAGAAGATGGTTACTTTTACACCAATCCATGAAGTGCTGTCCTGTACTGTATTCCAGATTACACGAAGCCCACAATGGTGGAGTCATCTGAGAACTTCTGGAGATGACAGCTCGGTCTGTTGTATCTAAAGTCGGCAGTGTAGATGGTAAATAGGAAAGGGGGAAGCACTGTGCTTTGTGGTGCTCCTGTGCTACTATAACTACCACATTACATACTACGCCTTACATACTGTGGTCTATTTGTAAGGTAGTTGATTGTCCAGGCAGCCAGGTGGTGGTCAACTCTATCTCCCTCCAGTTTCTCCCTCAGCAGTGATGACTGGATTGTGTTAGAAGCACTTGAAAAGTTGATAAACGTGACTCTTTCAGTGCTTCCAGTGTTCTCAGAGGGTGAGTGAGGGACCACGTCACAGAGCTGGTCAGCAGAGTCCTTAAGCAGTCTGGGACTGATACCATCCCAGACCGGTGGCCTTCCTTGATTTTCCACAGTTCCTGCCTCACCTGATCTGCTGTTATGGTCAGACTGGGGCTAAGGGAGGAAGGGGGAGGAGGATGGGAGGCTCAAGTTGAGGGAGGTGAGCTAGTGATGATGGGGGAAGGTGTAGATGGTGTGAGGGGCCACAGTCAAATCTATTAAAAAACAAGTTCAGTTTGTTAGCCCATAGGTGATCAACAGGATCTGGGACCATTTAACCGGCCCTGCTGTAGCCTACTGAGATGTTTTTCAATCCTGATTAGTGCAATGAATCTTTCAGCTAAATAGTACAAACAACTAATGTTGTTTAGTAATGATAGCAGGTTTTTACAAAACATAAAATAAGTAAAGTTTATGTCCCTGCCCTGCTCCACCGGTCGCCGATCACCATCGGCCATTATCAGGCCGTTTCAATAATTCCCACAAATAAAACATAGCAGAGTATTTCATTTTAAATCAAATCAAACAGTCACACCAATCAAATGATACGTGTGTAGTGCAGCCAATTAATTTTTTTCAATTCAAGCTTCTCCGACTGTATTTGACGGTGCCCACGTCGAATGCACAGCTGAGCGGAGCTTCTCAAGCTTCTGTCGGCTGAAAACCTCCCTCCACTTAACAATGTCCAAACAACGTTTCAATCACCTTCTCATCCTGCCATCCAGCCTACATCCCCAAACACTGAAGTGCTGGCCCGGATCTCAGAAAAAGTGCAACTTCAGCTTGCCAGTGAGTGAAGAGGAGTTTACTTTGAAAAAATCTGAAAAAGATTAATTAACCTCTTTAGGATGTGTTAATAGTTCAGCTTTGGCGATATGCCTTTAGTTTATTATCAACTCCTGGTCTTTTACAGTTGTTAAAGTTGTTCCACCTGGAGACAATGTAGCCTATGTAGTGGGTCTGAAGATGCCACAAAGATAGTTTCTTATGTTAACAGACATCCTGGCCTCACAATAGACAAGGGCTCTGCGACGAGCAACAGGCTAACAGCTCCTCTGTTCTTTCGGACCCACAGAATTACCGATATCCTCACAATAGCTCAGTCGCTCAACTCATTGCCAAACTGAGTGACTCTTGCTGCCGGCCCAGAGACCCCTAGCTCTGGCGACAGTAACACCTACACACAGTGAGCGGTGATGTAGGCTACTGGACAGCAGTGAGAGATATATGTTACAATTCAATAATCAATATTTACGCAGGCGAGTATGGTGCTTAGGTCTATCCAACATGTCACTGTTTACAAAATCAGCATCTAGTTGTTCTTACAAAATAAAATTTGTAAAGTGTCTGCGTGGAGCGGGCCAGCTGACAGATGTGCAGCAGACAGATGTGAAGCTGATGTTGACCTGTGCCACCAGCTGATCCTCTCTCACTCACATCCTGAGGATGGGACAAAGTCTCCTGTAGCATCCTGAGGATATTTTGGGGACAATGTTTAGTTAACAGATTACAGAATTTTATTGTTTTCAGTATGTTATTAAGGCCTCAGAGTATATTATGTAATTTAGAAAATATTCTTACAATGTTATATGATGATAAATAAAGAGTATGCACAAAGCAATATTTTAAAAATGTTTTCAGGATGTTATCGATGCCTCAGATCACAAAATGTTTTTTACTGAATGTTTCTTGAATGTGATCTGTAAAGGAAGGAAGAACATTTTACCTGTAGCATTCTGAGGATATTTGGGGGACAATGTTTAGTTAACAGATTACAGAATGTTATTTGTAAAATGTTCCCACAATGTTAAATGATATCACAGGAAGAACATTAAAATATGGAGAATATTTTCAGGATGTTACTGGTACCTCAGACTACGCAATGTTCTTTTCTAAAACATTTTTGTGATGTGACATGTTAACAAATGTAGAACATTTGTCATCAGCATTCTGACGATGTTTTGGGGATGCTGGTGAGTTAATTGATTATTGAATGTTCTTCTAGAAAACATTTCCATGATGTTAGAGGAAAAAAACAGAGGAACATTCTCAAAGCAATATTCAGAAATCATGTTTAGTATTTTAGTAAAGCCTCTGTATGTAATTTAGGGTCTTATGTACATCATATTAAACATGTAAAATAATTAGAAATCAGTTTCCATCCAAATTCTAAATATTTGTCTTTTAAGTTTTTGTAAATTTTTGAAATTGGGTTTGAATTGGGCGTGGTTATCTGTGAGATTTATTATGCAATAAATCCAAACCAATCACAAATCATCCACGTCAGTTGTGCTATCCTGCCCACCAGTGGCAGCGCAACAAAACCTTTCTGCTCCGGCTGGCCGCTGCCTCTTTGCACCTGAGCCAACTCATCTCTACATACAGCCTTTTGCAAACTCCTAGCATGAAGGTAGAGTCTGCTGGCGTGTTCAATGCAGTTGGAAAACGCAACATTTAAACTGGGCCCTTTGTCTCGGGCTGAACTGTGCACGCCCCTGCCCCTGACAGCAGATGTCAAGAACGTGAAGTACAGTCCGCGTGGAGGGACCCTAAGGGCTATGCTACCCGAAGCGGCCAACGCTAACGACTAGCTAGCAGTGCTAGCAACAGATGCTAGTCGCCATCGCTAGCGGGCATTAGCACGGGAAGTGGGGTGCTGCAGCCTCCCTCGTCAGAGCGTCCGCCCCCCTCTGCCAGAGTGGCTGGAATGGTGCTGATTAAATAAAGTTTCTAAACTCATTTAAGTGGTAGAAAACGGTTAATAGGATGATGCTGCCGCTGCAGCCTGAGCGGCTGCACTCTGTAACTTTCCTGATCGGGTAGGAACACAGCGCCACCGTGGTCCTGGTACACCGGAGTTCTGCTAAGCTCCAGAGACCGAACTGAAGCCCAGTCTCCCTGCTCCTCTCACGCACACACAAGCTGTGCTGGGCTGCACGGCCGGCCAGCCTCCCCTCCAGCGCTCCGACTATCGGCTATTGGAAACGGCTCCGGCAACAAATTCACATAGGCTAGACCTACTGTGCTTATCCAGGGACGACACAGGTAGCAGACAGTTGCCCTTCTCTACCAGAGTACTAAATCTTAAATCATGTTTTGAATGGTGGAGTCTGTCCGCAAATGTGCGTTGTGCTGCACAATAAAAACAATAGGGGTTTAGCTGTGGAAGATAGGCCTTGACAAAGTTGTCATTGACAAAGGGGTGATAATCAACACCGTGGGCAGCGCTACAGTTTGTCTGCTGTAGGTCTGTTGCACATATGTAGTTTATGGAATAAATGTAGGCTAAAGAAAGTTTGAATTTACTAGAACAGCTTCATGCTGTGTCTGGGTGTTTCAAATGGTGGAAAGTGTCCGCAAATGTGCGTTGTGCATAAAAAGAATATGCCTAACAACTAGGCATAACAACGATAATCAGTATAATAATATAATTATTGCCAACACATGCATTCAGGTGGCAGCCCCCACTACTGAAAACATCTTCCAGTGCGCCTGCTAGCGGTGGCTGTTAGCGGTGGCGGCTAGCACCGCTGGCAAGGCCTACTATTGCTCCACACCCAACTTCACCTGTGGTCTGTCACTGGCTGGAGAGAAAACAGCGACTCCAGCCCAGAAACGTAAACCGCAACAACAGAGTAGTCCCTGTGTTTTTCATGTTTTCATGTGGTGTGATGTATTGCTTAGCTTGGTTGCTACCCTGACAGGTCATTGTGGAGAGTGAGATGGCTCCCACTTATATGACAGGAGTTAGAAGCAGCAACATCAGCAGTATATCGAGTACAGTGTGCATGCTTGTTTTTGCAAGTACATTATTTTACAGACACTGCCAACAAGTGTGCAATTTTATATTTATAAATGTGTTCTCAAGAGGTAGATCAGTCTGGGAAAAAATGCAGTTGTTTACGTATTTTTCCTTGGAGCTGTGGCTTGAACTGCTACATCATGTCCCCAATGATCACAAGTGGGTGCTGGGCAGCTGCCAGCATGTAGACCTGGAATCTGGAGGAGCTCAGCAGTGGCTTGTGAGAGGCTCCATGGCATATGAGGACGTCAAAGCCGTTGTTACAAACAAATGGTGGCTGAATGAGGTCCACAAATACCTGAAATTTAGGTAATTTGATTGTGTCTTTTCTAATAAGTATGTTTACATAGCTTAAAAGTAATTTACTAAATGTTGGAAAATGGTTGTCCCGACCCACAGGTCCAGGTTGATCTGGGGTCTTTCCAGAACCATATTCTTATGTATGCAAGTAAGCGTACAGCATGTAGCCCACCAGTGTTTGAGGCCCAAATGGTCCTTGCTGCCACTGATTACAATTTACAAAAGGACAGGCCAGAGTTACATAAATCTGATGGAGGCAAACAGTAAGTCACTAGCTTACTGTTCCACGTAATTTTTTGTACACTTAATGGATTAAATCCTCACAAAGGCATTCAAAACCATGGTTTTGGAAATATACTGTAAGACATCCTTCCCATCACTTTTTTGATCTGTTTCTTTCTAGTGCTATCAATCAATCAAATCCCACTTCCTCAGATTCTCAGGTTCCGTCCCTGGGCCACAGAACTGCAAACACCCAATGGCAAGGACTCACACAAATACAATACAAATATAATACAAATTACTTTATTAATCCTCAAAGGGAAATTCATTTGTCTGTCAGCTCATCAACCATTTGCAGAAGAATGAAGAAGCCTGATGGCTGAAGATACAAAGGATCTTCTATATTTCTCCGTCCTGCAGTGAAGAGAGAGGAGCCATCCACCACCGCTCTTTTCTTGGTCCATCAAGGTGTTATGAAGAGGATGATCTGAGTTGTTCAGAATGGCCTCCACCAGCGTGTATCTCTCCACCACATCCTCAGTGAGTCCATCAGGGAGACATGACTGAAGTCAAGTGCCTCAGGATGTTTAGTCTGTATCCTAGCAGCAACTTTATGGAGAACTATATCTCCATCTCCTCATCACTCTTGTTGATATTTTGCATGATGACTGACGGCAGAAAGGACCTACAGTACATCTCCACATCCAAGACTTTAACCTCTGCACCACCAGCACAGCAACCACGAAAGCACCTCCTCATCCAGCTGGAACAGGTATACATACACCCCTAAGCAAAAGCACACATATACATTCACATTGACTCCTTTGCCTAATGTGAAATTGGGACTATTTATTGCACTACATTTATTTGTTAAATATAATTGTTTAATAAGTTGTCTTAACTTGTTACAATATTATGCCTGCCTGGTATGTACTTTATCTATTTGGTCTCCTTTTGAATGTGTTCATTTTTATTGATGCACTGTGGTTTTCCAGGTGGAGCAGCCTCAGTTTCGTTGTACTCTATGGTATAATGACAATAATATCTAATCTATTATATTCTAATTTTTCCACTCTCTCCCCTCTGCTTCTACAAACTTCAGGTACAGGAGACTGTAAGAAAAATGTGAGGAGGTACATGCTCTACACTGTAAAAGCATCAAAAACCTATGCGTACATTACAGAGTTGCAAGCCAGGTTCTGCAAAAGAGACTGGCTGGCAAGGGGATGCCCAGAAAGAGGTCACTCAGGCCTGATGACTCCAGAATACTTGGCCTTCTTCCCCCTGTGCCGGCACCAACTGTGGAGGAACTCCTGCACACCCAAGTCAGGAGAGGTCTTGGTAGGGAGAACATCTTCATTTCTTACTTATTGGGCTACATAAGCACACTGTCTGTAGCCTCAAACCTTTCACCACACTGTCATTAGACATATTGTAACTTTCTTTTACCAATCTTTACTCCATGTTTACTCTCTTTAATCTACTCACGTCTAAAATTTGTATTGTTTATTGCAGTGCTTTAAGTAGAAAAAAAATCTGGGGGGAGTTCCTGGGGTAGGTAGTGGGGGCAGACATACTTGCTGCCGGAGAACCCCACCTCACTTAGATATTTCTGTATCCCAGAATATTAAAAATTTATTGAGACAAAATTTCATCACTGTTATTCAAGAGTGATCTTAACAGGTTGATGTAATTGCCAATTTCTTGGATGGGCAGAAATTTGTTAAAAATGAATGTGCTTCCCATGCAAATGTTGCCTCTGTGTAGTTCTTCAAAAAAACAAAACAGGCTAAGTATGAAGACTAAAAAACAGCGGAGGTCAAGCATTTCGTAATATTATATTGGGCCTGTCATACCAGATTCATATATGAATGGGTTCACTGTTATTTAAAGGGGATAGAGGACCCACTTGAATCCTGGGCTTGTGTCCCTTTTACATTACTAGGGGAACTTACTAGTTAAAAAAAAAAAAAAAAAAGCTACCCCTCCCAAATTGTGGGACAGTCCAATACTGCAAAACTCTATTAAAGGGAAGTGCCATTTTTTACAGTCTGAACCTTATTTCTGGCATGAAATACGATCGTTTACTCAGCCAGATAACTTTGGTGTCATTCGGAGTCGTTTGGACGTTATTTAGATCCATACAAGCGCTGCGTGTATCCATATAATGGAAGTGAGCGGGGCACTGGGAACACGGTCTCTAATAAGTCTGTGAATGTTCTCATTCATCCAGGTCATTGTTATCTCTCTCTCAAATTGAATCGAAGGCAACTGGACTTGTATTTGTCTGTGGAAGACGTTTCGCCTCTTATCCAAGCGGCTTCATCAGTTCTTATGCTTTGGTCTCTCTAGTCTGCACTAGTCTGACCCAGGTCAGACCGCACTAGTCTGACCCAGGTCATGTGTATCTAAAGTGAGTGCAATATTTAAACACAAGATAGGTAAAATCCAGGCCAGTTTCTATCCAGGCCAGTTTCTATTGGGGCACCTTTAAATAGCATTTTGGACATGAAAAGATCAAGACTACTGAATAAGCTTATTTCTAAGGGGGAGACACCTCCCACTGTAACTCAGTGGTACAAAGAATTTTTTTAGTGGAAAGACTAAGTGCCAAAAGGAAATGACAACTCTTTTCTGGACATATGGCAGCCTCGGATGGATAACCTGCATAGGGATCTAAGTAAAATTATCCAGAGGGGAAACACTGGCTTGGGAGGTCCCAGACTGAGTTGACCAGTGCCAAGAAATGTTTTTTTTTTTTTTTTTAACATGTACAAGGACACATATTACTTCATTTGTTGATATGTTGATGTTTTCTTTCTTTCTGTTTCGTTTTGGTCTTGTTTTATTCCTTTCTTATCATTTTGTACTCCATTTAATTTTTACTTTTTCATTTTTTCCACCCTATTTGCTGCCAAACTGACAGTAGTTGCTACAAGTTAATTCAGACTTTACGACTCCATAACAAAAGTAAAATCTTAAGGCTCCAATTTCATAGATCTGGCGGAAGCGCAACGCAGCACAGCTCCACCTCGCCAACGGGGTGTGTCCAGGGCACTTTGCAATTTTCGTCCACCGGGCACCCTGGTGCAAGTCCTACTCTTTCCCACCTCCGTCCCTCCTAACAGCGCAAGTGGCAAAGAGGGAGGGGAGAAGGCGAGTGGGTTTAACACAGTTGATTCAGATCTTCACCAATCAAATGAGTTCCTCTCCTCTCCTTTAAATCCGCTGCTGGCAGGGCGCACTGCAATTTTGTCATGTGTCAGGTGTTTTACATGGACGAAGGAGACAGCGACACCAGACTTCTCTCAGGAGGAAACTGATGTTTTGTTCCGGGAGGTCCAAGCTCACAGTGGAATCTGTCGACACCTCCCCCTGCTGCGCCGCCACACCCATCTCAGCGCACCTCAGTCTGCCAAATTGACTACACGCTGTGTTGCGCCAGACAAAATTACCATTGCGCGGGGTTCGCCACCGCCCGCCTCGCCTGCTTCTGCACGAAATTAGAGCCCTTAAAATTACACATACATACAAGAACAAAGATTTTTCTCTCAAACACATTTTGCCTATGCATGGTGAAAAGCAAGGATCATGTAGTAGTAAATGATAGATAAGGCTTGGCAGCAAATAATTGCAACATATTAATCCCCCTTTTCACTGGCTGACCAACTGAGAACCGAGAAGCCCCGGCTGCCTCTGCGGTGGAGCC
The DNA here is from genome assembly GCA_021432705.1 of Caranx ignobilis. Classification (NCBI taxonomy): domain Eukaryota; kingdom Metazoa; phylum Chordata; class Actinopteri; order Carangiformes; family Carangidae; genus Caranx; species Caranx ignobilis. The sequence goes on along the minus strand of MU269987.1, from coordinate 1,317,624 downwards.
TCCCACTCCACGGCAGGCAGCTCTGGCTTTACTTTATTACTTTATTAATCCTAAAAGGGAAATTTATTTCTCTGTTAGATCAGCCATTTGCAGGAGAATTAAAAAGCCTGATGGCTGAAGGTACAAAGGATCTTCTATAATTCTCCTCCAGCAGAGGTTGAGAAAAAACTCAAAACTACCACACTTTGCTGCTCCCAGCTCAAGCGCATCTTCTGGAGCTGGTGCTTGTACTTGGAAATTTTCCATTGCTGCCTCCCACTATTTAAACTTTTCAAATGTGCTTCTAAAAGCTGTAATTAAACTCTGGATGGTCTGAAACATAGCCCACCTCCCAAGTTTGATTTTGGTGGTTTGTATACTTCCATCTACAACCTTGAAACATCAGTCTATCTGGCATTGTTGGTAGTAATTATTTGAACTTTGTACAGAACTAATCTATTTCTGCACATGTATGTATGCCAAGTTAGGGTAGGCCAGTGGTCTATGTATCACACAGACATTACAGGCTAATCTTCTCAATTTAATTTAGACAAGTGTAGCCATGTCACAGTAAAACTCTTTATGAGCAGTTAACCCTAACCCTGTATTACAGCTGTTTAACTCTTAATTCTATTCTTCTCTTAATCTTTACAATATGTGGATATTTACAACAGACACACTCAATCTCTTTTTATGAAAAAGAACTTTACTAATGTGGTACAGTAATTACAGTTACATTACAGTAAACAACATGAGATAAACAACATGTAGTGTAGGTAGGAATTGTGAAAATGAGTTGGGCTGTGTTGATTGGATGTGTGCACTGCATCAATACCTTATTGGACCCTGTCAACCTCCTGTTTTAGGTAGCAGTCATTAGCTTCAAATCTATTAAAGTTGCACCAAGTGCTTTTCCCCCAAAGTGTCAAATACAAGGTGTATCTATTTGACTAAACTGCAGGTTGTAGAGACTGGTTTATTCAAAAATAACAGGTCAGAGAAAAACATTTGTGCATCACAAACAATGCACAGGAAGTATTGGCAGAACACATTAAAACAATAATACGCCTTGTCTGTCCCTGTTTGATCCCATGGTGGAAATGGCTTGAGACGGGTCTTTTTGCGCTTGAATGCAGCATGCACTCTTAAAATGTGTGTAGCATGCAGTGGGGCTTATTTGGCAGTAATGACCACAGGCATGTCAGTGGTGGTGTCATGTCCTGCTCCCTGCTCATCTGAATCACTCTCATTGCTGTCACTCTCGTCTGAGTTACTGTCAGCTGCTCCAGGTGAAGCTGTGCCCTCCTCACTGCTTTGACTCTGTTTGTCCTCTGACTCCTGGCTAGTGCTGGCACTATCACTTGCAGAACTGGCACTCTCATCTTCCTCCTCTTCTTGGGGGGCACTGGAGCTTTCACTTTCACTGGTGGTGGTGTCGCTGGTGCTCGCACTCTCCTCTGGAAGGGATGTCTTGTGAGGGGTGAGGTCCTGATCCTGAGAGGTCGCATCAAGGCCCTGGTTCTCTAATTCTGGGGTGCTGGTGTCCTCCTCCAGGATGTCAGAGTGAACCTGAAGGGCCTGGAAGTGAGGCAGAAGAGGGATGGGAGAACTTGAGCTTGAAATTTTCACAGCAGAGAGTAAGTTTAAACTCTTGAATGAAATGAAATAATAGTTGAGTTCAGTGAAGTAAAAGAAGTAAGAGTTGCAGTTAAAATAGAAAGGAAGTTTAAGCATTGGAAGAGACAACTCAAAAGGGGGCATTGAATGGAGATGAAGTGAAAGTGCTGAAAAGAACTGAAATGTCAGTTGATATTTATGTGATAGAAGGAGCTGGATGTTTTAGCTGAGGTGTGAGCAACAAGTGAAAGGAGTTTAAGTGAGGCTGAAAGCTGTTCAATTCCGCATGAAGTATGTGTGAGTAAAATGTTAGCTGAGGCACAGAAGAATGGCATTGTTCAGCTAATTTATATGTTGATATATTCAAGGTTTGCAGGATGGAATGAGAAGAAAGGAGAGAGGTGGGCAAAATTCAACCAGTCACTCAGAAAGCTCTAACCTGTACCTTGTACACCTTCAGTGACTTCTCCACTTCGTTGTCATCAGTCATTTCATAAGCAATCTTCTTTCCAGTGGCAAGCAACCCATAGGACTTGTAGGGAGCAGGAACCTTGTGGTAGGATTTGTCCTCCACATAGACTATGGATTTGTAATCACCAGGGTAGCCCCCCAAATTGTCACCACGGGCTGTATCAGTGTCAGTGACGATAGTTGGCTCAATGGGAGCTACAGTGGTCTCAATCACAGACTCCTCTGTGACAATTACAGGGGTTGCGGTGGTAGGAGCTGGGGTGGATGACTCGCCTGACTCTGAGCTGTTGCTAGATCCATCCTCATCAGTGTCCTGTCAGAAAGATAAGAGGATCAGAGAAGTGTAAGCACATTAGAAGGTTTAGAATTCTGTTGGAAAATAGACACATCTGGCCTCAAAAGATAGCAAGCCACATGCACAAACCATTTTATAGACATGTAAAAGATGTGTCTCCACTCCTACACATGCAACCCGCTTTTAAAAATAATTTACAAGCAAAAAAAATGCAGTCTAAAAAGTTTTGCTTCCAGCATGTAACCCATCACAGAACAACGTTTTATACCTGTCTTACATTGAATTTCCCTTGTTGCAGTGTAGACCAGTCATAACTCATTTTTATTCTACAGTTTCAGCTGCCACCTCCCCGCAGCCAGACATGTCATTGCTTTACTTACTGTCTTTTCTGCTTCATCATCATCATCATCATCATCATCATCATCACTGTCATCACTGTCTTTGCTGTTGACAGAGGCCGTATCTGAAGCTGAGGTTGTTTCTGTTGGAGCCTGCTGTGAAAAAACATTGATAGAATTGGGAATCAATAAGTTCTCCAAAGGTTTATTAAAGATAAACTGTTGTGATAAATTATTACTGATTTGATTTGAATTTGTTCATTAGTCACTGCTACCTCATCCTCATCTGAACTCTCTGTGCTCTCATCTGATCTAGCAGCCGTTGCCACGACGCTCTGTAACATCAGGAACAGGCATTAAAGAGTTAGTGTGCAGGCGTTTGGTCCCCACCTACCCAGGCAGGGGTGAGGTTTAGTCCCGGTCCCAGAGCTGAGCAGCCAGGTACTGGAGAGGAGACGAGATGAGCGGAGGAGAGACGTGCGGCGTGCGTAACGGTGCTTAAAGGACTTTTAACACACCTGGAAAAACTGCTAGCAACAGTTCTCTGGAGTGACCCAGACATGAGGAAATGCAGAGACATAAGAACTTTTGTCCTCGCGGGTATTAATTCAATGACCGCAGCCATTTGTGCACAAAGCGGTGCCAGTTAAGACTTGACTTTCAAACGTGCTAAATGAAGACACAGAAACTGCCACCGCAGTCTGGTGGCCGATCACATTACGTGTGCTAAATAAATCTATTTGCATCTACTCCTCCCAGTGTTTTTGGGCGTCCTGGCAGAACCGCCCATATTTGCGTATTCATCAAGGCAAACACGTTAAATGGACTGCGCGTGCTATTTTGCCCGTTTGAGAGACGCAGTCCTCGGTTTGCCCGGTTAGAAGATCAGCTTCAGCATGTGTTTGCGCGAGCAATCAAGTTTGCACACGTTTTAACACACGCAAACCTTCAGTAAATCAGGCCCTAAGACAGTAAGAACTCTAAAGCGGTGATGAGTGAGTCCAAAGAGGAGCGACAGGGAATCATGGGAAACCCCATATGAGCTGTGTAGTGAAAAATAGACTGTTGAAAAGGGTCAATTCAATCAGAGAGAAGTCTGATGTGTTTGCATATTCTTAATTTAGGTTGGTTTCTTTTGTGGGTCCCCGGAGATAGGCTCTAGTCTCTCAGGACAGTTGCCTGCTTCGCCTGATGAGTAATGGTTCGAGAGAATAGACAGTAAAAGAAAATGATCACTTTGCGGAAATATGAAAAAAGCAGTAAGAGGAGGAAATATGACTGAGAAAAGAGCGGTGAGTGGAGGAGAGAAAACACAACATCATGGAGAAAAAGTGCAGACGGGAAACCGAAAAAAATGATATAATGGAAAAAAGAATGAATGAATGAAGTGAATAGAGATTGTACCTGTGCGGGTCCTGCTGCTGCCTGGATGGATGGAGCTGCTGGTCGTCTCACCTGTGAAAGAACATCAGTCAGCATGGATGTCTCTCTCTTCCTCTCTGTCTCTACCTGCCCTTCACTCCAGATACTCACTAGTTCCTCAGAGCTCTCTGAACTGCCGGCAGAAATATTTTTCGCCTAAAAAGCAAAGATTAAGATCAAAACCATTCAGTCATTCAGGTAAATAAAACAAAATGAACGTTATAACAATTTCAGACTAAATTAATTGGTAATAATTAATTTCTAAATGCGGGAAAAACATTAATTTCGAATTCTAATCTAAAAGTTATCTCTCAAAAGCAAAGATGCTTGTTCACAGATCAGCTAATGTTCTCTGTTAGAGAAAATAACTCACTGGCCGACAGAGGGCGTTGGCGAAGAGCAGAATGAAAACAACAGCAACTTTCATTGTGTCACAGTTTGGTGTCTGGGTGGGAAGGAGAACAGAAACTCACAGGTTGGCATTACATGATTTAACATCTCAGTATAAAACAACAACACAATAAAACATAATCATGTTACACCAAGATCGTCCAGCAGCAAACACTTGTGGAGGCTATAACTTACAGGAAACACAATGAGATGTCAAAGAGAAAACAAGTTGTCAGCAAAACTTCTCGCCTAGATTCCTTCCTTAAATGGAAGCAGTGTTAAATGACTACTTAACTAGTAGTGGCACTTCCTGGGGCCTCAGTATGTCAAAGAAAGTCATTAAGGCCTTAATTACGGAGTTAAACGTGTCCTTCACGGCTCTGTTTCATTTCAATTCAGTTTCTCTGTCATCATTTCAAGAAATCACATCACTCTGGAACATGGTTGTTTCAGACAGGATGTTTCTGGCTGACTCTGGTCCAGCACATGTAAGAAAATAACAGGTATGGTTTACAAAGATAACATGACTGTGTGTGTTTGGCCCAAAAAATTAAAGGGAGAAACCATCATTTATAGTTACGGTCTGGGTCTTGTTTGTTTCTTCAAACCAGAGAAACACAATGAAGCATTTACTTCTCTTCAGACATAGTCCAGGTTCAAAATAAAAAGCCTTTAAAGCCTTTGTTTCAGAATATTACATATAGTAGATTCAAACATCAAAAAATAAAGGAAACTACTAAATTAGTATCAAGGAAAGATAAATCCAGCTATAATCTGTAATTTTCCATTTTCATGAAAATCCTAGAACGTGTTTGTCTGTCTGTTAAAGGTTCAGTATCTCCCAAAATAGTTTCACTGGGGTTATTTATAAGCACTACCCAAAAAGAAGTGAATATTGTTGGAAAACATCTCTCTTACTGTGGCTCTACTTTTGGTGTGTGCTGTGGGAGGATACATCTAAGTGTTTGAGTCAATCTGTAATGATGGACTCTTCCTGCACTATGTAATTCACAGGTTATAACTGGAAAGCCACAGTACAGCAGGAACATGGCAGACAACCTCTTGACTCTATGTGTGTGTAATTTCTGTGCATCTATCTTTGAGAGGACCAGTTTAATTTTTACACACACTTCTGAGAAGAGTAGTTTGAAGATGTGTTAAAGAATGTTTTATTTGTGTGACAGGCCCTCACACGCATAGGTTGGTGCTCCTGGGGAAAGATCAACTCCTAGCACCTCATTGCCATATAACCCGGGACAAAGGTTGCCAACAGACATAGCTTTTTAATGAAAACATTTGAGAACCGATGCAATGCTAAAATTCCCATTCTATATGTATATGTATATATTTTTGACTATTTTGATAGTTGAGATAACTCATTTTTGGTATCTGGTGACTGAAAAACACAACTGTCCGTGTGTTACGTAAGTCTTTTTGTGCCCTCCTGTCACTGTGACAATCAGCCAATCAAATACAACATTAGAGTCACCTTCAACCAAACACAAGTGGACTGCCATAAAGTCTTGAAAAATAATTTAAAATTAACAACAATGAGCTGCAGCATATAGCAGACTGATTTGCAGATGGGTTTAATGTAAACTTCAACTTGATCCACTTTTGATTTGGATTTTTTGAGGATGAGAGTCAGAATCCAGCAACCACTTTATAAAAAGCAGATTACAGTGCTAGAATCAAATATCTAACATTCTAAACAATTTCATTTATACTGGATTTGTGTTGACATGATCACAAGCACTTTTCATCTGTTTTGGGGAATGTGAAACATTTTGAACAAACTGAAGTGTTTCTTGAGACATTTTTTTTTTTTTTTTTTTTTTTTTAAAGGTGATGTTCTTGCTTTGTAGCACTGGACAAGATTTTCAAACTTCTACTTTCTGATTACTTACACTCACAATGCTACAAGGACAAAATCCATAAATAACATACATTATTTGGACAGCTGGCATGTTTACTGTGTATGTGATTACTGGACCACGGACACACCCTTCTGGGAAAACTGCCCACAAGATGTTGGAACCAGGCTGCAGGTTTTAGTCACAACAGTAAGAGTGAGGTTCAACACTGATGTTAGTTGAAAAGGCCTCACTCACAGTCAGTGGTTCACTTATGTATGTATGGAGCTCAGAGCTCTATTCATTCAAGTTCTTCTATGCCAAAGTTTTTGTTTGTTTTTGTTTAAATTGAGCTGAATTTTCATTTTAAAATACAAATCACTGCTACAAATCTGGATGCAGCATGCTGTACTATTATTTCGTTCACTGAACACAGGGAGCTGAAAACATGAAAAACAACCCCATACCTAAAATACAAAAAAGTATGTTGACAGGGATCTTTATACATTCTTCTTTACACATATTGTGTGTTTCATATGAATGAAAGAACTTGAAGTTCAAATACCTAAATATTGCACTACCTAATTATAACAGAGGATTTTCAGCAACTTGACCAACTTGAACACCCACCATGCCACAGAATGACACTAAGAAGACACTGTAGACAGTGAATATAACACTTTTATAAATATAAATTCTGACCTTGTTTGCAGATCAAGGAAGCTTCAGGAGTTCAGCTGCAGAAACTGACAGAGGTTCTTTGTCTTTAGTTTGTCTCCTGGGTTTCCCCTGATATTGTGTGCGCTGGTTGGTGATGTGCTGCTGAAACTGAGGCAAGGATTATAAACCCTCCAGCCTCTGGCAGCAGCCAATCAGCTCTGAGCTTGTGATGTCATGAGGTTAACCACTGGTCCACCTCTCCTCTCCCTCTCCCACTCTTCCTGTGGTTAGTTCTGCGGTGGTGTGGGGGCAAACACACACACAAACATAGACACACAAAGAAAAGATAGATACATGGATAAAGACATGCAGACACTTACAGTCCAGACAGAGGAATGTTAATGTACTTTTTCTGACACACACACACACACACACACACACACACACACACACGTGCGTGGAGTGTATGAAGTTAATTTAAGGACATGTAGTGACAGGCTCTGGGAAAAAACAGCAGCATATAGTGACAGTTGGTATGGCAGTGATTCAGCTTCCTCACAGACAGAGGAAAATCATCTGACTGAGGTCTGTCTGGATAATTGAGAATTTGTCTGAGACACCAGACTGATTTGTCTTAAACTGTCCTACAGGGGGAGGGGAAGATTTTTCTGTGTCTATGTATAACTTTTTATGATAGAACCACACCAAATAAAAAAATGATAGAGCAGAGCCAAGGAAATAAGAGAAAATCAATCTAAGACAATGTAATCCAAAAGTATACACACAGTGAAACAAATATGTTTCAAATAAGATGGCTCCATTACCTTTTTTTGACATATTTCAATATTTTTTTTGAAATAATGATATAAAATTAAAAACTGGAAACAGGCAACATCAGCCCCCTTTGAACACCAGGGTAAAAGTGATTGGAAATGGTCAAAATTATTAACCAGGAGTTAGTGTGTGCCATTTAAGACCATGGTGGAGTCCAAATCACTCACTTATCACTATCTAGGGAGTCCATTGTAATTATTTTCTCCCATATTCCATGTTGCAAACTGTTTTCTTTTCTGTACACTACATGTCTGCCCATCCTGGGTGAGGGATCCCTCCTCTGTTGCTCACCCTGAGGTTTCTCCTGTTTTTTCTTGGGAGATTTTCCTCATTCAACGTGAGGTATAAGGGCAGAGGATGTTATGATGCTGTGTAAAGCCCTTTGAGACAAACTGTTTACAAAAATGGCATATGCAAATGAACTTGTCTTGCCTTGCATACGTAGTGAAAGAATAAAAATAAAAAAAGACTTTGGGAAACTCCACAGATCTTTTTCACCACACTGCTTTCAGCATGTGTGCAATACAAGATGCTATGTATTTATTTGCGGGTGGTCCCAAGAACTACACTACTTTTCATAACGCCTTGAGGGGTAATTTGAGGACACTATATTAAAGGTAGAGTCTGGAGGTTTGTTTGTTGCAATTTGTAAACAAAACATTCAAACTGGGCCCGTCCTCTAGGGCTCAACTGTGATGTGTATTCACTATCAGTGCATCCTATGAATGTCAGTGAACCTGTGTTAATGGGTTTTCTTTTTGGCCACATAAGCTGAAACATGTCTGAGGCTAAATTGCTTATTACAACTTTTCTTGTAGAGGTGGACTATGACATTGTTTTCTGTTGTCATGTTGTCATGCATGAAAAGATAAGTGTTTATGTAGGCTGTGTAGAAGTACTTCAGCCATCTCTCAGTGTGTTAGACATCAACATGGACAGACTCAGATATGTTTCCCTAATTGCAGGTTCAATTGAGCAGAAACCACGCGAGCCAATCAGGTTTAATTAGTCTCTGAAAGTGAAAAAAAAAATCACATGAGAATTGAGAGCATCTGTCTGTCCTGTCCTAACCTGACATTTACTGTTCTTTGTAAAGCATACTGATTGTTGGAAACACATACAAAAGACACACTTGTTCAGTTTATCTGTCAATGTTACTCAGTTAACACTGACTACATTGATTACAGTAATGCAGTGTCATCACTCTGATGGTACAGACATGTTGAGCTCTGACAGCTTGATGAGTTCTGAGGCTTCAAAAGTCACAAACATACAATTATACAACTGCTCAAACCAAAGCTTTCTTCTTCTGCCAAAATACTGAGGTATGTTGCAAATGAACACAGTATTAGAACACAGAACATCCTGTTCAGTCTTGTGAGACTCTGGAGAGGTGTTTTGTAATTTAGGTTATTTATCATTTTATCATTTATTTTAGTTTTTAAAGATATCTGTATGATAGGTAGAGTCTATAGGTTTGCTCATTGCAGTTTGTCAACACAACCTTCAATCTGGGCACCCCCTCTCAGGCTCAGCTGTGCACACCCCATGCCTCTGACAGCAGTTGTCAGAACTGATGTTCAACCGCTGGAGCTCTTCCCCAGTTCGGCCTTCTAAGTTCTCGTATGAATATTTGCTACCACCACCAAGATAGTTATTGGAAGCCATCAAGCTGAGAGAATTGGCAGATACACACTTACCAGCAAAGAAGAGGAAATACAGTCTGGGTGAAGCTCAGTGCTGGGCCCCTAAGGCATGACTAACTGCAAGGAGACCCAAGGGCAGAGACAGAGCTCATTGAAGGGATTATGTACCTCTGCTGGCCAGGGAACACCCTAGGACCCCCCCAGGAGGAGCTGTAAACTGTTGAGGGACATCTGGAACCCTCTGCTTAACCTGCTACCATGATGACTTGACCCCAGATAAACAGGAAAAAAATGGTTGAATGGCTGGATGATCGATCAACAATGATATACTATTTATAGACTAAATACAATCATAACACAGGCATTTAAGGGATGGGTTCACTTTCTGTCACTTTCTCATCCCCACCAGAACTGTCACATTATAATGTTGCAGAGCATAAAACCCTCAGTAAATTAAGTGATTCAACAATCACCAGTGCTAATCTACAGAGTTGTGTAACAAAAAAAAAAGAAAGAAAAAGTGGCATGGTCTTACGATTCATCCTTCACCATATTAGTGGTTCAAATGTAAGTGTGAAGAAAACTTAAAAAATAATAACAACAAGGTGAACTATATCCTACAGTCACCAGACCTTAACCCAGTATGGAAAATTGTGGATCGACTTTCAGGTGTTCTCCAATGCAGTCACCTAAACAACAAATGAAGGAATAACTGTTGGAAGAATAATGTTGATCGTTTTTTAAATCACACCTGATATCATAAAATATTGTTCTTATCGAGATAAAGGGATTCAGAGGCTGAAGTACATACATGAGAGATGGACACAAAGATGGATTGTCAATGTCATTGGTCATTTTCTAGTTGTTGGTTCTTTCAAATGCTTGCAAGGGACCTTGACCTCTTTGGCAGCAACTACTAATTTGCCCACCTGGACTTTTGTGGTTATCATATATTCATCCACGCATGACACCACCATAAATAAAATATACTGTTTTTACATGTAGGTGATGAAAAGGTGCAAGCAGATAGTAGGTGCAGCCTGTGAAACTGTGCATGCAAGTTCTGAATCTGTTGCCCTCAACCCCTATGTGCTGCAGGCCGTCACGCCAACAGTTTCAGAAAATCAAAGTCAGTTCATACAGGGAATAGTATTTATTACATTATTTTTAATTGATATTCGTATTTAATATTAATAAAATCTGAACCAACTTTATATGGTGTATTCAGTGTATAGTGTCTACAGCTGTCAAATTCACATCATTCTTTTTAGTGCAGGATGGTTTTATCATCACATAACAGAATGCAATACAATACAGTTTGGACTGGGAAATATAGCAGCCATGTTCTTATGATGTTAAGTGGTAAAAGAAAGGGATTCACATATGAAACACATATGTGCTATCCTGATTACATGTTTGGTGATCACACAGCTCCAGGTGCACACTGGACATCTTTAGAACAGCTCCATTCTCTTGTCTTCATGGATGATACTTGGTCACTGCATGAGGTGGCAATTCATTAGAATTACTAAGTAGGAGTGGAAAAATATAAAAGGTAAATGAGATGTTAAAAAAGACTTTCCCCTTGTTCACATAAAGAGAAACGCATGGCAAAGTATTATGCAGAATGACATGTTGGACCTCCCAGTCAGATATTTTGTCAACAATCCAGAGCATGTAGCACTGATAATATAATGTTAGTCGGAGCATAGCTAACCTACTATAGGTCCATGCTTATGTTCCCACAGCCTATGTTCCCACAGACCTATTACTGATGTTTTTGTTTACCTCCAGGTTGTGCTATCTGCAATGCCATAAAATCAACTGGCATCCTCACAGAGAAAAGGGTGTCTATATCTGAGGAGCGCATGTCCTTTAAATTTCCAGTCCTCGGGCACAAATGACAGACTAACAGCTTTAGCGTCCTATACAAACAAATTTCAGCGACATGAGGTGTCTAGGGCACACAAAATAGCTCAGGAGCTCACTGAACAAGGTAGACAGGATTTACTTTGAAATATAGCCCAGAGAGTCCATTTTTACTTTGATGAGAGAGCCAACCTTCTTGACAAGCTTATGCAGCCTCTTTGCCTGCTTTTTTCCTGAACTTCCTCCCCAGCAGACTGCAGCATAAAATAAAACACTTGCCACCACAGACTGATAGAACATCTGCAGCATCTTATTACAGATGTTTAGGGATCTGAGCTTTCTTAGGAAAAAGAGGTGGCTCTGCCCCTTTTTCTAGAGCGCATCTGTGTTAACAGACCAGTCCAACTTGTTATCCAGGTGTGCACCTAGATATTTATAGGTTGTCACCACCTCGATGTCCACTCCACAAGTATTCACTGGCTGAAGAGGGGGCTGGGACCTACGAAAATCCATGTTCATTTCCTTTGTCTTTGAGGTGTTCAGCATGAGGCAATTTTTGTAACTCCAGTCACTGAAGGCTTTTATTAAATCCCTATATTCAGATTCCTGTCCATTCCTAATACATGCCACAATAGCAGTGTCATCTGAGTATTTCTGGATGTGGCAGGACTCAGAGTTGTATTTAAAGTCTGCTGTATACAATGTGAACAGGAATGGAGCCAGGACAGTCCCCTGTGGAGCCCCCGTGCTGCTCATTAATGTCCCAGAAAAACAGTTCCCCAACCTGACAAACTGTGGTCTTTCTGTCAGGTAATCTGTGATCCAGGAGACAAAGGAAGAATCCACTCCCATCTCTTTGAGCTTGTTTTTGAGTATGTTGGGTTGGATGGTATTAAATGCACTTGAAAAATCAAAAAACATGATTCTTACATAAGCGCCAGATTCCTCCAGATGAGAGAGGGCACGGTGGAGCATGTAGAGGACTGCATCATTCACTCCAATGTGTTCTTTGTATGCAAACTACAGGGGATCTAGTTTGTCTTTTACCTCAAGCCTCAGTAGACGTAGAATCAGCCGCTCCAGGGTTTTCATGATGTGCAAAGTCAGGGCCACTGGTCTGTGGTCATTTAGTTCTGTGGGACATTTTCTTTTTGGTACCGGCACTATACAGGATGTTTTCCACAGAGCCAGCACCCGCCCCAACTGAAGACTCAGGTTGAAGATCTTGTGGAGAGGTTGACACAGTTGGGCAGCACAGTATTTAAGCAGCCTTGGACACACACCATCTGGGCCAGCTGCCTTCCCAGAGCAAAGCCTCCCGAGCTCCAACATCGCCCCTGTCTCTGTGACAAACAAATGTGGAGGAACAGGTGTGAAAAGGGGAGTAGCTGCAGCAGTGGAGATGTACCCAGGTGTAGCAGGAAGAGGAGCCATGGTGGAGAAACACACTTGTGTAGGAGAAGAAGGAGCCACAATGGAGTTGCCCACACGTTGAGGAGGAGAAGGAGGGGGAGAAGGAGTGGGAGGAGGAGGAGAAGGAGTGGAATGGGATGTGGCCTCAGTGTCAAACCTGTTGAAGAACTGATTGAGTTCATCAGCTCTTTCCACATCACCCACTATTGGCTATCTTTTCTTTTTGTTGTAGCCAGAGATGGTGTTGATTCCTCTCCACACCTCACGGATGTTGTTGTGATGTATATTCTTCTCTATCTTTTTTTGTATTCCAACTTTGCCATCTTCAATCTCTTCCTCAATTCATGTTGCACCTGTTTGAGCCATTCTTTGTCACCGTCTCTAAAAGCTTCCTTTTTTTGGTTGAGGATTGTCTTTATGTCACTAGTGATCCAGGGTTTGTTATTGGGGAAACAGCGTATAGTCTTTGTAGGTATGACTGTGTCTCTACAGAAGTTGATGTACTCTGTAAAACAGTCAACCTGTCTGTCAATGTCCATACTGTTCTTATCTGTTTGCAGCAGCACATCCCAATCTATACATTCAAAGCAGTCCCTTAGAGCCTCGCTAGCCTCAGGTGTCCATTTCCTTACTGTGAGTGTAGTTGCAGGTTCCCTCTGCACACAGGGTTTGTAACAGGTCTGCAGAAAAACTAAGCTGTGGTCTGACCTGCCCAGTGGTGGTAAGGCAGTAGCTCTGTAAGCTTCTTTGACATTGGCATACAGCAGATCAAGGGTTTTGTTTTCTCTGGTAGCACAATTAACAAACTGTGTAAATCCAGTCAGGTGGGAGGAGAGGGAAACATGGTTGAAGTCTCCAGATATTATTGTAAGTGCCTGAGGATGTTTAGTCTGTATCCTAGCAATGATTTCATATAGTATCTCACATGGAACTTCAGCAGTTGCCTTTGGAGGGATGTACACAAGTGGTAAATGGTAAATGGATTTGCGCTTGTATAGTGCTTTTCTAGTCACTTGGACCACTCAAAGTGCTTTACACTGTTTTTGTCGCATTCACCCTTTACAGCACTGTTCGCAGACAGGGCTTTTTAGGGGCTAATCATTCACACACATCCACACATTCCATGACACATCGGCGGTCAAGCATGGGTTCAGTGAAATGTGGGGATCGTACCACTGACCTTCCGGTTTGTGAACGACCCGCTCTACCTCCTGAGCCACAGCCGCCCCAAGTATGGTTATGATATGACTGAATTCTCTTGGTACGTAGTATGGCCACATTCCAACAGCCAATAATTCAATGTCTGGACAACACATCTTCTCCTTGACAGTAATATGTGCAGGATTACACCATCTCTGGTTCACAAAAAAGGCCAGTCCTCCTTTTTTCTTGCCACTAGCCTTAGCATCTCTGTCTGATCGTATGAGAGTGAAGCCAGGTATAGCCACGATGGAATCTCAGATGTTTTGATTCAACAAGGTTTCAGCAAAATATATCAGGCTGCACTCACGGTACACTTTCTGAGTCTTCACCAATGTCTCCAGTTCATCACTTTTGTTGGGCAGAGAGTTAACGTTTCCCATGATGACAGATGGTAGAACAGGCTTGTATCTCCATTTCCTGGCCTTCAACTTTGCACCAGCACAACAACCACAAAAACACCTCCTTATCTCAGCTGGAATAGGGTGATATACTCCACATTTACTCCGTTTCAATGAAAATAGCTGTTCATTTGAAAAAACTCTTCTCCCAACAGAAGTATCCATCAGTAGTTGACAAAAATATGACAAAAACACAACAAAATAAAGCAAAGGTTGAGTAAAAATTCAGAGCTACCAGACTTTGCTGCTACCAGTTGAAGCGCACGTTCTAGAATATGGGTGCATATATAGGTGAACATATAGGTTCATATATGTACCTATAATATATGAAAATGGCCAATTTTATATGTCGCATATATGCAAAACCTATATGCAGCCCTATATTAAAACCTATATGTTTATGTAGGTTTTTTTCGTGTGGTTATTTGTCCAAGATTTGTAGCCTAATTTGACTGCATTTAGACTGGTGTTATTGTTTTCAAACTGAGAGATTATGGTGGGAAGCTAATGTAGCATTTGGGGACCTCAATGCTAACACAGTGCTTTACATAGTAAAGAACAGGTCAGCAGTCCTAGGCAGGGACTTATTTTACTCACTCCAAATGCGAGTGACAGATGGTCAAGTCACTGCAGTTACTAGTAACCAGTAAAACTCTTCTGTAGCAAGTAGAGCGGTGGACAGATTAGGATGTGCTAAAGGATTCGTCCATAGAGTTAAAGTACGGCCAGATGTTAAGCCAGTACAACAGAAACTGTGTAGACTACCTTTTTGAGTTAGAGAAGCGGTGTCTAAGTAGGGGTGTAACGGTATTTGTATTCGTCCCGTGCCGTCACGGTAGGTGTGTCACGGTTCGTTGCACACAGTTATACCACGAATATGTCTTAAGAAAAAAAAAAATGTGTCTTCGCTCCAATCCAAGTGGCGGTAATGATCCTAAAAGCTGCCAGCAACCTCATTATAGACGAAGAAGAAGAGTGATGAGTGTGGAATTAAGAGCGCCTGCTTCATGTAAATCACCTGTGTGGGAACACTTTGGCTTCCCAGTGAAACACAACTGGGACGGCACGCAAGTGGTCGACCAGACTAAGACTGTCGGCAATGTTTCACGGAGCTACGCTGCGTCACTGGAAACACATCGACCGACGATGTTTTGTTTTGTCTTTCCATTATAAAACATATGGCCGTTAGATTTTCACATCTTCAACTCTTTTTTTTAAAGTACATTTTTTGGGGGGCATTTTTGCCTTTATTGGATAGCACAGTGTAGAGTCACAGGCAGAGAGAGGGGGAATGACATACAGCAAATGATGCCCACTGTAGGATTCGAACCAGTGCCGACTGCAGCGAGGGCTATAGCCTCTGCATATGGGCTTAACCCACTGCGCCCCAACATCTTCAACTCTTTTACATAAAGTGCAGTCAAACACCAGGCTGAGGAGAGAGGAACAGCAGAATGCTCCGCTGACCGCTCTGCTCAGCTGCAGGAGAGCTCAGCACTGTCCCTTTTTTTTTTTTTAGCAACTGTCAGTTACGTTACACATTTTTGTCGCGTACCTGCGTACCAGTCATGTGCACCCCTGCCTATCATAACACTCCTAATGGACTTGGTTTGTTTTATTTTATTTAATTTTAAATTTATAACAGAAGATAGTTCAAAATAAATCAAAAAGAAGTTAGTCTTATACATGTGACTTTTTGTTGCTGTTTTCCCATTGTACCGAACTTGTACAAAACCGTGACCCCCACACCAAGGTACGTACTGAACCGTGACTTATGTGTACTGTTACACCCTTGTGTCTAAAGAATTACAAAAAATGGTAGAGCAGGATGTCATAGAGCCTGTAGAGTTATCTGAATTGATTTCTCCTATAATAGTCACCACAAGAAGAGACAGACTGGAACCTAGGCTTTGCGTAGACCTAAGAGAACCTAACAGGTCAGTTGTAGTTGATGGCTTCCTACTACCTCACATGGAGGAAATGCTCACAGAGTTGAGAGGAGCAACACTGTTTTCCACATTAGAACTCCAGAGTGCTTATCACCACAGCTTAACTACCTTCATTACTCATGACGGCTTGTTCTGCTTCAAGCGGGTGCCATTCGGACTGGCATCTGCAACCAGCTGTTTCCAGCGGATGATGTCAACCATCCTCAAAGGTCTGCCAGGGGTCCAGCATTACCTGGATGACATTATCGTCTCAGGTGCAACAGCTGAGGAGCATGACAAAAGACAGACAGCTGTGATTCGGCTTATACATGATGCTGGGCTCAAACTGAATCACTCAAAATGCAACTTCAAACAAACAGAACAGCCTTTTTTGGGGCTCACATTGTCAGGAAAAGAACTGCAGCCTGATGCCTCACATGTGACTGCTGTTTCTCAAGCACCTCCACCTGCAGACCTGCCCAAACTGAGGTCATTTCTAGGGCTCATGTCATGGTCAAAATTCATACCAGACAATGCTGCTGTTGTTGAGCCCCTGAGAGCACTTCTGCGGGGAGCAGATACGTTCACATGGATGTCTGTGGCTCAAAGGAGCTTTGACACTGTTAAAAGACTCATAGTGAACAGCCCGGCACTCTCTCTGTTTAACCCAGAACTGCCCACTGTTGTCACCACGGATGCGTCTGACTATGGACTAGGAGCAGTCCTCACTCAGATACATCAAGATGGCTCTGAAAGAACTGTTGCTTTTGCGTCACGTACACTCACCCCGACTGAGATAAAGTACTCCACTGTCGGAAAAGAAGCCCTGGGGTGTGTGTGGGCAACAGAAAAGTGGAGAACATACTTGTGGGGGAGACATTTCACATTACTTACTGACCACAGCCCTTTCACCATACTTCTTGCCTCAAAAGGCCATGGACAAGCAGGTATGCAGTTAGCCAGCTGGTCATCTAGACTGTTATCATTCAACTATGACATTCAGTACAAACCAGGTCAAGAGAATGTAACTGCGGACTGCTTATGTCGACTCCTACTGCCAAGCTCAGAACCTAGCTTGGAGGAAGACAAAGAGGTGGCACCTACCTCTGTACTTACTGCTATCTCTGAAACTGACTTTAAAGCTGCATTCGCTTCATGTACTGTACAGACTCATCTACGTATACTACTCATTTCAAGATGGCTGAAATCAGCAAAAAGCTTGTTGCCAGCCTTACAACCATTTTTTAAACTTTGGCATGAGCTCTCTCTACAAGATGACTTAATGGTGCGTGGCACCCCTGGTACCGGACAGTCTCCAACCAAAAATGATGTCCCTGGCACATGCCACATACCAGGGAATCGTGACAACAAAGCAGAGACTCAGAGAAGCATTTTGGTGGTCAGGCATGGATGCCCAGGGCGAGGCAGCCATGAAAGCATGCATTACATGCCGGATGTCCACTCCCAGCAAACAATACACTGTCATCAAGATAGGTTGCTTTTAGGATGAGAGAAAAACAGAAGAAAAGCAAGGCTTACACAGACCAAAAATGTGGGGCTACGGCTGTGTCCTTCAAACGTGGGTCATATGTCTGGATGAAGAAACCTGGCATTCTTCCAAAAACACAGTGCAAGTTTTCCAAACCACTCAGAGTGATGGAGAAAAGGGGACAGTATACCTACCTGCTGTCAGGTGGAAGATGTTGAAATGTGTCTTATCTTTAACCTGTTTCTCTTCAGGAGAAGGAGGGTGACAGTGAGCTGTTGCCTCTGGACTTTGTGAATACACCAGATGCACCACAACTAGTGACACCCACACCACATGCCAGGCCAGTCAGGCTCAGAAGAGTGCCTGAGTGGGAGGAGGAGAGAAAAAGAAGAAGAGAAGTTACTGCCTGTAAGTGACATGCTATGAGATACAACATCCTCCCTGTTTTATTATTTTACTAATACTAAACTAGACAGAGCATTTCCAGCAGGAACTGTGTGTGAATGCTGAAAGCAGCTGAATTCCATTGCTGAAGCCATGCTGAATTAGCGGAAGAAATTGCTAAAGAGAGCAACAGGGGGAATGACATGCAACAGAGACTGGTGAGGCAGGAATCAAACCCATGACCTCATGAGCAGTGTAACTGCTGAAAGCAGCTGAGTGACAATGCTGAAGCAATGCTGAATGAGCTGAAGAAATTGTTGAAACAACACTGAATGAGCTTAAGAAACTGCTGAAGTAATATTGAAAAGGCTGATGCTAACTTGTAAAAAGGAAGCTGATTTTTTATGAAATGGTTGGCAGGTACTTGAATTGTTGAGGATTAGTAAGAAAAAATGAAACATTGGTTTCTACTCAAATATATGAATATATATAATAAACGGACAGCTTGAAATCATTGTTGAACAAATATTAATAAAGATGAAGCTATGTCTGAGGAGTAAAAGTAGAACGTGTAAGCAGGAGGCTGAATAACATGAAAAGGTGGGAAATACCTGTTGTTAAGGATAAGTGTAAAATAATGTGTGAAAGTATATAGACATATGAATGAAAAATGTGAAACTCCTAAAATGAGGAGTTTTGTGCAAGATGGTTGGAAATTACTTGAATTATTGAAGATTAGTATGAGAAGAGTTGAAATCTGCAGCTAAACCTGATATTAAGAAAAACTGATGAACTAGTAATAACACAGCTGAAGCAATGGCTGAGAAAATATCAAATAGTAGAACATATAAGAAGGAGGCTGATGGTGTATGAAATGGCTGGAAATAACTTGAATTGTTGAAGATTGGTATGAAGAAATTGAAAAGTTTAAATCAAATCAAATATATTTAAAACTCAGATATTGCTTCATCTATATTAATAATGGTTAAACTAGAACGTGTAAGGAGGCTGAATAACAAAACATGGTGAGAAAATACCTAAATTGTGTAAGGTAAGTGTAAAAAATATGTTACATGTATTCCACGCAATACACACCCATTATAAATTTTAATTTTGTCCAAAATTTGAATGATTTTTAAACTGTCATATATCAGACACTGTTGAAGATATCAATAAGCTGAATTAGATCTGAATAGTTGAAACCTTTGTGAACGTTATAAAGGTTGAATGAAGTCTGTAGCTGAAAGTATGCTGAAGCAGAAAATTTGAAGAGTTTGAAGACGGTTTCAGTTCATTTCCTATGGGACAAAAAAATTAGAAAAAGTTAAATATTTTAAAAAGTATAAATAGTATGAAAGAGAAAAGTAATAGCACACATGTCCAGAAAAAGCCACATGTTTTGATATATGAATTGTTGAAATAGCACAAAGTATGAAGGAATAGTTAGACTGCAAAAAAGGGAAGAAGAAAAAGAAAAATAAGTATAAAGAAAATGGCCGACAGGACGAACAATAGTATGAATGCTGAAAGCATTCACACTAACTAAATTGTTTTCTTGTCTGTATACAACATCTATTGCACGTCTGCCCGTCCTGGGTGAGGGATCCCCCCTCTGTCTCTCACCCTGAGGTTTCTCCTGTTTTTTCTTGGGAGTTTTTCCTCTGTGGATGTGAGGGTCTAAGGGCAGAGGATGTTGTCATAATGCTGTGTAAAGCCCTTTGAAACAAACTGTTTTTAAAAACGGGCTATACAAAAAAAATTGCCTTGCCTTGCCTTGCCTTGCCTTGCCTATAACTGCTAATTGAATTTTCGCTATAAAACGGGAGTTCTGGTGTACAACTGGTGGGATGTGAGTAGGTTTTGCAGTGGTATTCATGCACATTGTTAGGTGTATTGTAAGATGACTTATGAAGTGATGTGAGGATCCTGTGTGTGTGTGTGTGTGTGTGTGTGTGTGTGGTCCCACAATTGGGAAAAACAAGTATGTGTGTGTATGTGTGTGTGCGTGAGAGAGAGAGACAGCAACACACCTGTAGCCTATAAGTTATAGCCACCATCTATCTATCTATCACCATATATGTGTGTGTATGTATATATATATATATATATATACACACATATATATACACACACACATACACACACATATATATTAGGGCTGTAACGGTACACATAACTCATGGTTCGGTACGTACCTCGGTGTGGGGGTCATGGTTCAGTACGAGTTCGGTACAATGGGAAAACAGCAACAAAGTCACACATGTATAAGACTAACTTATTTTGACTTATTTAAAACAGACACCAATTGACTCGAAAACTAAAAACTATCCTCTGTGATAAATGTAAAATTAAATAAAATAAAATAAACCAAGTGCATTAGGAGTGTTATAATAGGCAGGGGTGCACATAAATGGTAGGTACGCAGGTACGCATGCCCAACAAAAATGCGTAACGTCACGTGCCTTTGCATACCTGACAGTCGCTAAAAAAAAAAAAAAAAAAAAAAAAAAAAAAAAAAAGGTGCTGAGCTCTCCTGCAGCTGAGCCCAGCGGGTAGAGGAGCCCTCTGCTGTTCCTCTCTCTTCAGCCTGGTGTTTGACTGCACTTTATGTAAAACAAGTTTAAGATGTGAAAATCTAACCGCCATCTGAGTTGCACTGCACAACTGTAGCAGCATGTGTGTGTTTTAAAATGGAAAAACAAAACAAAACATCGTCAATCGATGTGTTTCCAGTGACGCACCGCATCTCTGTGAAACATTGCCGACAGTCTTTGTCTGGTCGACCACTCGTGTGCCATCGCAGTTGTGTTTCACTGGGAAGCCAAAGTGTTCCCACACAGGTGATTTACATGAAGCAGGCGCTCTTAATTCCACACTCATCACTCTTCTTTGTCTGTAATGAGGTTGCTGGCAGCTTTTAGGCTCATTACCGCCACTTGGACTGGAGCGAGGACACAACATTTTTCTTTCATTTTTTTTTTTTTTTTTAGACGTATTCGTCGTATGACTGTTTACACTCAATGAACACTCAAGTCATTCAAGTCATCATGTCTCAAGTCAAGTCCTGAGTATTTATCATCCAAGTCTGAGTCAAGTCTCAAGTCTTCTATTTTTTGTCGAGTTAAGTCACAAGTCATCAAAGTAGTGACTCGAGTCCAAGTCACAATGACTGGGGTCCCCATCTATGGTATGGCCGCATTCCAGCAGCCAATACCGTATTTTCCACACTATAAGGCGCACTTAAAAGCCTTTAATTTTCTCAAAAAACGACAGTGCACCTTATAATCCGGAGCGCTTTATGTATGGATCAGTTGGTTAATTGGTTGATCCATACTGGTTGTACACGGCGCTCAAGGCGCTCTGTCAAAATGTTTCAGTATGAAAAACCAATAAAAACAATTTAATAATAATAAAATGTTTCAGTACGGTTGGGAAATACACAGCGGGGTTTTTCTGTCATAGTATTTTCTCTGTTTTATTCAATCAAATACTCAATCTCAAATCTTAATCTTAAACTGCAACAAAGAATGAACCGATCCCTTTATTTTTCTAAGCCTTTTGCTAGACTATCCGCCGGATCAGCTATAAAAGGCTAATGATCCTCATATTCCTGTTTAAGACACAAAGCCTTATCATTCACACTTGGTGAATCTCTAATCTCACCAACAAGTACGACTGGTAAACTCCGAGGCCGCACCACTTGCAGCATTACGGCTACCGTAGTCAGTAAACACCGGTACTGTGCTTACTCACAGTCCTAGTGGATGCATAGCGCAACCCCAGTCAAACGTTTGACTGCAGTATCTTCTATTCTATGCGCCTTATAATCCGGTGCGCCCTATATATGAAAAAAGTTCTAAAATAGGCCATTCATTGAAGGTGCGCCTTATAATCCAGTGCGCCTTATAGTGCCGAAAATACGGTAATTCAATGTCTGGACAACACATCTTCTCCTTGACATTAATACGTGCAGGATTACACCATCTCTGGTTCATGAATAAGGCCAGTCCTCCTCCTTTTTTCTTGCCACTAGCCTTAGCATCTCTGTCTGATCGTATGAGAGTGAAGTCAGGTATATCCATGATGGAATCTCAGATGTTTTGATTCAACCAGGTTTCAGTAAAACACATCAGGCTGCACTCATGGTACACTTTTTGAGTTTTCACCAATATCTCCAGCTCATCACTTTTGTTGGGCAGAGAGTTAACATTTCCCATGATGACAGATGGTAGAACAGGCTTGTATCTCCATTTCCTGGCCTTCAACTTTGCACCAGCACGACAGCCACGAAAACACCTCCTTATCTCAGCTGGAATAGGGTGATATACTTCAGATTTGCTCCGTTTCAATTCAGCAACTGCTGAAGTTCCATGTGAGATACTACATGAAATTGTTGCTAGGATACAGACTAAACATCCTGAAGCACTTACAATAATATCTGGAGACTTCAACCATGTTTCCCTCTCCTCCCACCTGACTGGATTTACACAGTTTGTTAATTGTGCTACCAGAGAAAACAAAACCCTTGATCTGCTGTATGCCAATGTCAAAGAAGCTTACAGAGCTACTGCCTTATTGTTAGAGTCGATTCTTTTATTGGAAGCCCAAGAACAAACTGGAGAAGTCTTGAGTTCACAGACGAAGAATTTATTCAGGTCACAGGTAAAGTACAGCAGGATCTCAGCCAAAACAAACACAGCTTTGAGAAAACAGTTCACATTTATAATTCACAGTTATCTTCTTGGGCTGGTCCTGCCCGATGCAGAGGGCTTTTTGATAGAGTGTGATGTATGTCTGTGAGTCAGGCATGTATCTATTGTAACAGACCTAGCTGACCGAGAGAGAAGACACTGCCGTTACATCTTGTACTTGCTTATCAGGTGAGAGTCACCGCTATCTGGTGTCGTAGGGACACTCATCAGGTCATGCGAGTTCAAGCACAGGACAGAACACACAGTGTCAGATCATCTAATTGTAACAGAACAGTGCATACATGATGTCAAATCACAGTTAATCGTAGCATTACTAAATAGTGCATATAGTGTCAAATCATAGCTTAAATATAGTGTCAAATTATATCTTATTTGTAACATTACCACCACTGGGCAGGTCAGCAACTTGGATTTCTGCAGACCTGTTACAAACCCTGTGTGCAGAGGGAACCTGCAGCTACACTCACAGTAAGGAAATGGACACCTGAGGCTAGTGAGGCTCTAAGGGACTGCTTTGAATGCACAGATTGGGATGTGCTGCTGGAAACAGATAAGAACAGTATGGACATTGACAGACGAATTGACTGTTTTACAGAGTACATCAACTTCTGTAGAGACACAGTCGTACCTACAAAGACTATACGCTGTTTCCCCAATAACAAACCCTGGATCACTAGTGACATAAAGACAATCCTCAACCAAAAAAAGGAAGCTTTTAGAGACGGTGACAAAGAACGGCTCAAACAGGTGCAACATGAGTTGAAAAAGAGATTGAAGATGGCAAAGTTGGAATACAAAAAAAAAGATAGAGAAGAATATACAACACAACACTGCTGCAGCTACTCCCCTTCTCACACCTGTTCCTCCACCCTTGTTTGTCACAGAGACAGGGGTGAGGCTGGAACTTGGGAGACTTTGCTCTGGGAAGGCAGCTGGCCCAGATGGTGTGTGTCCAAGGCTCCTTCAAGACTGTGCTGCCCAACTGTGTCAACCTCTCCACAAGATCTTCAACCTGAGTCTACAGCTGGGGCGGGTGCCGGCTCTGTGGAAAACATCCTGTATAGTGCCAGTACCAAAAAGAAAATGTCTGGCTGAAATAAATGTCCACAGACCCGTGGCCCTGACTTTGCACATCATGAAAACCCTGGAGCAGCTGATTCCTACTGAGGCTTGAGGTCAAAGACAAACTAGATACCCTGCAGTTTGCATACAAAGAACACATTGGAGTGAATGATGCAGTTCTCTACATGCTCACCGGTGCCCTCTCTCATCTGGAGGAATCTGGCACTTATGTAAGAATCATGTTTTTTGAGTTTTCAAGGAATTCTCATTTTTGTGATCAACTTTTATTGAGTTGCATCTCAAAAAATCGGAAAACAAAGAAAGACAGATAAAAGTTCCAGGGGGGTCTGGCTTTCATATAATGGCGGCAGATGGTGCTCACTTTTGAATCGTCCAGAAACACCCACTATGAAACAACCAAATACTTCCATACTGCTCGTCCGTACTGACCCAAGTGTCCTGAAGCCCCAACATGAAAAAGTTGTGCAGAAAAAATTAATTCAAACACTGTTTTAAGCCTCATTGTAGCAGTGGCTCCCAGTGGCTCTGTTGATGTTTGTGCGCACACGCGAGATTTGCTGCGGGATGTTCTTCTGTGTTTTGATGTTCTTCATCGCAAATCCCCGCAGCAGATCTTGCGCATGCGCACAAACATCAACGAGGCTAAAAACAGAGATTTACTTAATCAGTCAATCTCTTGTCAGTGCCCTCCACCCACGCCATGATCCGCAGATGCTGACGCATCTGGTCAGCCAGCCACCAGGTCGTCATCCGCCAAGGAGATCGGGTCAAGGAGGCAGCAGACCGCAGGAGACGGCCCGCTCCCACCTACCAGCCAGGCCAGAGAGTGTGGCTCTCAGCCAAGAACCTCCACCTCAGAGTCCCTTCCAGGAAGCTGGCACAGTGCTTCGTGGGTCCATTTCACCAAGATCATCGGTCCTGCAGCAGTTCGCCTTCGCCTGCCCCGA
The DNA here is from genome assembly GCA_021432705.1 of Caranx ignobilis. NCBI lineage: Eukaryota > Metazoa > Chordata > Actinopteri > Carangiformes > Carangidae > Caranx > Caranx ignobilis. Next base: position 1,292,693 of record MU269987.1, on the reverse strand, counting down.
TCCCTCCAGGTCCACCCCACGTTTCATGTAAGTCAGGTAAAGCCAGTCAAGGTGAGCCCCATGGTCCCAGCCCCCCCACCCCCTCCTCCTCCAGAAGTGGTTGATGGAGGTCCGGTCTACAAAGTTAAGAAGCTGCTGGCAGTACGCAACCGGGGCTGGGGCAAACAATACTTGGTGGACTGGGAAGGTTATGGGCCCGAGGAGAGACAGTGGGTTCCCTCATGATTCATCTTGGACCATAGTCTCATAGAAGACTTTGACTGTGACCATCCTGAACAGCCAGGACCATCTGGTAGCCAGTCTTAGAGGGGGGGGTTCTGTCACACCGTGGTGAGGTTTGTCTTGTCTTGGGATTTTGGTCCTGTCATTTCCTGTTTTATTTTGAAAAGACTTACTCTCCTCTCGTTTCAGAGCACTTGCTCTTCCTCATGTGTCATCTGTGTGCCTGCCCTGATTACCAATTGTCTCCACCTGTTCCCCATTACCCCCATGTGCTTAAATAGTCTGTGTCTCCCTTGTCTTGTGCCAGAGTGTCTTCGTCCATCGGTCTGAGCACCTGAGCCCGTTTCCAAGCCTTTGCTCACAGCCACAGTGCTGCCATGCGGAAGCCTTTGTTCCTCGACAAGAGTGATTTTTTTGTTTGTGATTTTGAGACCTTTAGTTTCATGCCTTAGTTCTAGATCATTTTCATAGCTGTTTGTTTTGCTCCTTTCAAGTGCTTTTGATTTTGTGGTTAAAGTTTCATAGTTTATCTTAGGTCCTCCGTTTTTTTAGGAGTGAATCTTATTTTTTTTTTGTAGCTTATCTATCTAGCTTGGTTTTCCTCTAGTTGGAGTGATTTCTGTTATATCTTTTCACAGCATTTTGTTTGCCTCCTCTGGGAGAGATTCTTATTTTGTTTCTATTTTTCATAGCCTCTTATCTCTAGTTCTTTTCCTCCTTTTGGAGTGATTTTTTGTTGCTTTTTTTTTCTTGTTAGTCACCCTAGGAATTTTTCATACCCTATTGCTTTGTCACTCTGTTTAGAGAACTTTGGTATTTACAATAATGTCTGCATTTACTGGATTATCTCTGTGTCTGAGTCCTGCCTTGAGTCCCGGGTTGACAGCACCTTCTTTAGCTAAGCTAAGGCGAGCGGAGAAACTGCTTGTCCAACTCGTGCCACCCTAATTCTTTGATGTATTACATTTGTAAATAGTATAGGATTGCATCTTAGATAACTCACCAGACCTGTTTGATAATTTTAAGACTCTTCCTCTTACCGTTCTATCTCTCCGTGTCTGCCGTCTCCACCACCGTAGGTCCAATTTTCAGGACCTAAATGGATACATGAAAAAAGCCCGTAATTCAGTTGTCACTTTCGGTATGGATTGAATATATGATGAGTCCCTTGTTCCTGCAGGCTGTTGTTTAAGTTACCTAAAGTGTAAAACTTCTGGAAACATTTTAGATGCTCTATTTTCAAACAACCACATGACATCCTATGACTTACTCACACAGCCCTAAAAATGTGACTGCCATGAAACTGGCTGGTTCCAGGAAGTAAGACACCAGCCCCGTGGCCAAACCAGATACAGAAAGAGCACAGTCATTCAGTCACACTGAAAACAGAGGATGGAAACTTACTAAATTCCAGAATACTGTGTTTGTGCATGTGTGTGCATGTTTTATGAACATGTGGTGCATGAGGAAACCGGAAGTGATAAAAACTGTGATGAAAATGTATTTTTCTTTTCTTAAAAACATGATATAGGCTTTTGTGCTTTTATTTTTCTATTTAATATTACATTTGAAAATGTAAACCATGTTTGCTTTAAAATCAGCAATAACAATCTTGATGATTTATTTCTATGATTGCCAGGTTTGTTCCTTATTCTGGAGGTGACTGTTTTTTCCACCAAATTAAGGGTATTATTCTTACTGAGCTCTGTGTTTGTGTTGCAGAGGTCCAACAGTTGGCTATGATACTCAGTGAAAAGGCAACCTCAACCACAAAGAGCTTTCAGTTTCACAGTGTATTTATTTTCCACCTCAACAACTGTGGCTTATCCTGACATTGTTTATGGAAGATGCAAAACTAAGAGAAGACCCATATTGTGGCTGGCTGGGTTTACCAACATTTTGGTTAAACATAAACAAATTAGGTTTCATGCACTCTATGTTATGTGACTGAAAAGATCTGAGATCATATTGGTTATTGTGTCTGAGCATTATTTCTCTGCTTCCTTTGTTGATCTGTTTCTTTTTTAGTTTCTCTCTTTATTTCACTTCCTATATGTGTCTTAGTCATCCTCTAGGGCTGCAGTCCCAATTCATCAAGAAATATGATTTCACACCCCTTGCACTCCCTCTTCAGCCTTCTGCCTTTAGGGGAAAGGTACTGAAGGCTTCCGGCCCGCTTCACAAGATTATCAAACAGCTTCTTCCACCAGGCTTGTCAGGATGCTGAACTCTTCAGCAGGGAAAGAATTGCTGTTGCAATCCTGTTGCACTGAGTGTTAGTGAGACTGAGGCTCAAACATATGTGACTTTCTCTCAAACCAAAGCCAAAATAATCATATGGCTGGCCACAGTGATGGGCCAAATTTCGTGGATATTATGTTGTATCATTAAAACATGTCTACATCGGCTACCCCAGCTCACTATATGGAAATGTGCTTATTACACAATTGATTAACATTTGAATAGAAGAATAAATACACAAAGTTGAATGAGTATTATTATGAAACACGTTTCATGAAACCTCCTATGCTTGTTTAAAGCAGTAAACATATAACTCAAATAGTCAAACTACTTTCACCAAACCTCTAATTCTTCTTGCAAAATAAAAGGCACACCTCAAAACAGATAACTCTGTTTTCAGGCAATCAAAAACCACTGTTACTGTTCATATCCTTTACAGAAAGAATAATAGGGGGAAAAAAGTATCTAATTCCTTCTAAAAATAAAACAAACAAAAAACTATTATATTATATGCACAGCTCAGTAAGACTTACAAGCACGACCTGCTGCAAAGTACTGCACATATACAAACCTCACCCCTAACTATTAAAATTCCTTCTTCCTCTTCTCAAATTATTTTTCTCCAATGTTCCTTTCAAAATTCAACTTCCAACAGCCTGTGACCTCCGAATGGTTTATGTAATATACATAAACATTCCCGTTCATAATGACGCTTAATATAATGTAACATTCTGTAGTGCATTGACCATTCACTGATCTGTATAAAGCAGGTTAAACAGAGGAGTGAGGATACAGTTTGTGTTGTTGTTGTTGTTGTTGCTGTTCCAGATTGCCTCTGAAGAAATGGGGGAGACACCGCCCCCTTTACCTCTCCCCAGAACAACTAGTCCGAGCACAAACGTTCCACCCAGTTGCATCCAATAAGGAATCTCATTGTACACCATGTGACCTGTGTTTACAAGTTCTAGTTTTGTTGCAGTTGGGCACTGTGACCTTAAAAATACAGAATATATGACAACAGTAATTGTCAGCAGAAGATTTGCTTAAATGGCAGAGGTTGTGCATATTCTAGCTGTGTTGTCTTTCAGTTTGTCAGCAGTGGTTAAGCTGATTGTCATGTGGGGAAGCATGACTGCTGCACAGGTTTTTTTAAATTCTGGGGAATTACAGGGTTTTGGTTTCTCAGTTTCCATGAAGAAAGCTGCATGTTCTGATCACAGCTGTTTCAACAACAGATTTTTGTGAAACTTGAGACAATTCAAATGTTAAATTCTAATAAGGAAAAAAACAGATTTCTGATCCAATGGGACAATGGTTAAATAGAGGTAAATAAATAAATACCATTATCAGCTACTGCAGCAGAGAGCAATCCTCTGACATAGTAAATTTACGAATTACGATTACGATTATGAATTACTTTATTAATCCCCAATGAAAATTCATTTGTCTGTCAGCTCATCAACCATTTGCAGAAGAATGAAGAAGCCTGATGGCTGAAGGTACAAAGGATCTTCTATATTTCTCCGTCCTGCAGTGAAGAGAGAGGAGCCGTCCACCACCGCTCTTTTCTTGGTCCATCAAGGTGTTATGAAGAGGATGATCTGAGTTGTTCAGAATGGCCTCCACCAGCGTGTATCTCTCCACCACACCCTCAGTGAGTCCATCAGGGAGACATGACTGAAGTCAAGTGCCTCAGGATGTTTAGTCTGTATCCTAGCAACAACTTCATGGAGACCTTCACATGGAACTTCAGCAGTAGCCATTGGTGGGATGTACACAAGTATTGTTTTGATTTGAAAAAATGTCTACTTCCTGAGTCTTCACCTATATTTCCAGCTCCTCATCACTTGTTGGGCAGAGAGTTGATATTTTGCATGATGACTGATGGCAGAAAGGACCGACAGTACATCTCCACTTCCAGGCCTTTAACCTCTGCACCACCAGCCCAGCAACCACCAAAGCACCTCCTCATCCCAGCTGGAATAGGGTGGCATCCTCCAGACTTGCTCCATTTTCAATGAAAGAAGCTCTTCTCCTGAAGAATCTCCTCTCCCCACAGAAGTGTCCATCAGTAGTTGACAAAATACGACAAAAACATACAAAAACACAACAAAATAAAGCAAAGGTTGAGTAAAAACTCAGAGCTACCAGACTTTGCTGCTCCCAGTTGAAGCGCATGTTCTGGAAAATGGTTTAATTTAATGGTGCAACTCTAGCTTTGCCCAACATGAATGCAAGATGTATCCCTTTATCCTGGTTCTCCAATCTCAGGTAGGACACAGTGCCATAACCATGGTCGCTAGCATCTGCAAAGTGATGTAACTGTACATGAATGGGTTCTCCAAAATCCTTCGGTTTGATGCAGCGATCCACCTTAAACTCCACCACCTTCTCCAGGTCCATCAGCCATTCTGTCCATTGCTGCAAGAATGTAGGGGGTACAGGATCATCCCATGACATGCCTTTGCTAGTCCACTTTACCAGCTGAAATCCTCCCTTTGCACACAGGTCAGCAAGACCAGCAACCACCTGCAGTGCATCCTCTTCTGTGGACAAGGATTTCAAACAATCATCCACATAAAAGTTGTTATGAATGGTGTCAGTCACCTCCACTTCAAAGTTATCCTTATTGTCCATTGCAGTCCTCCTCCTCCAAAGCATAGTTAGCACAACTTGGTGATGAAACTGCTCCAAAGATGTGCACTCTCATTCTGTGTTCCACGAGACTCTGTGACGTGTCTCCTTTCGGCCACCAGAGAAAGCGAAGAAAATTCACATGCTTTTCTGATACCCTCACCTGGTGAAACATAGCTTGGACATCAGTCATCAGAGCAATGTTTTCCTGTCTGAATCTTGTTAAGACACCAAAGAGAGAATTTGTGAGGTCAGGACCTTGCAAAAGTTGACCGTTTAAAGAGGTTCCTTTAAATCCTGCTCCACAGTCAAAGACCACTCTCAAGGTTTTCTTCTTTGCGTGATAGACTCCGTGATGAGGGAGATACCACACTCTGCCATCTTTACATTCCAGCTGGTCTAGAGGAACCACCTCTGCATATCCGCTGTCAATCATCTCAGTGAGAAACGCTGTGTACTCCTCCTGATAGTTCTTATTCCTTTCAAACTTCCTTTTGAGACTCTGAATGCGCTGTTCAACTATGCACCTGTTGTTTGGCATGGTGATGTCATCCACTTTAAAGGGCAAGTCCATGCAATAATGACCTTCCTCCATGCAAGTGGACTTCTCAATCTCCATAAATCTCAGATCCTCCCTTGACATCTCCTGCTTTTCCTCCATTATTTTCTCACTGAAGTCCCGGTTATACGGAGAGACCAGCAGCTCCTCCAATCTGGCGATGGATATCCTATTGGCATATATGGTTGAGCAGCTTCTCTGACAACCGTTGTTGCCCCTCAAAGGCCCGTTGTTGACCCACCCCAATAGGGTCTTCACGGCATAAGGTCCATCACCTTTGCTGTTGATTATTTCCCATGGCTCCATGGGTTTTGGTGCATTAGTCCCAATCAAGATTTCAACATCAGCGTCCAGTTCTGGCATCCTAATCTCTTTCAGATATTCCCGCCTTTCAATATCTTGCTGAGCTGGGATGTTGCTCTTTTACACAGGGATTGTTTCTTGTGTGAATGTATCTGGGAGCTCCACAAATTGGTTACTGTCCAGCCTTGACACCTCCAGTCCTGTAAGAATTTGGCTTTCAACCATCCTTTCCTGGCCCATAGTGCGCAACATTATGCGAGTTTTAGTGCCCTGTAGATTCAACTTCTTCATGCAACTGGTGGTACAAAAGGTTGCTGTACTACCAGGGTCTAAGAAAGCATATGTCTGCAACACCTTATCTCCTTTCACAGATTTCAACTGTACTGGGATGATGGAAAGAGTACAGTCTTGGTCAGTACAACCACCTGCTTGCAGAGACAAGTGCACTACTCACTGGTGTTTCTTGAGATTTGCTGTCTTTGTCCTCTTTGTGGATATGCAGAATAGTTGGGTGCTTTAGATTGCATACATCACATGACAGACGACTTATGTATTCCTTACTCATATGGCCAGCTTTCAAACATCCAAAACAAATTCCTCTACCTCTCAACATCAAAGCTGCTTCCTTTGTTGTTGCTCCTGCTTAGCAGCTTGCTCCTGTTAACAGGTCTTGTCAATTTGCCTGGACGTGGATCTGAAATATCACCAAAAAGTGGGTGAGACAAGATCTTGACTTGATTCTCCAGAAAGTTCACCATATCAGGAAATGTCGTTCTTGAGTGTCACAGGCTGTAGACCTCCATCTTTCCCTTAGTTTGTATGGCCACTTCATAATGACATTCCTCATATTTCATGGAATATTCAGCTCCTCCATGTAATGTATCTCAGTCATAGCATTGCAACACCCTCTGAGGAACAGAGCAAATTAATTCAATGCCTGAACATCCTCTGCCTTAACAGATGGCCATGCAAAAACTTTGTCCATGCAAGCCGTTGCTACCTTGTGTTCATTACCAAAGTGTTCTTTCAAAAGACCTTTTGCTCTTTGATAACCTTGTTGTGGTGTCATATGTAGACAACTTCTCACCAGTTCTCTGGGTTGCTCCTGTGCAGCAACAGAGGCTGTGAGAAGTTGGTGCTTTAATGTAGCTGTATGGAATATTTCAGTGCTTGTTTGCAACTGTGACCTGGGTGTATTATCCACTCCTATTGAGGGTCCATGTGGTTTGGTCCCGTGGTTGTATTTGCACATTCATTTTTGGTCACATGTCTTGTTTGGATAAGACCGGTGGCACTGTTGAGCCATGATCCAAAGCCAGGATTTTTCCTTTTGGCACAAATTCATTTGCGTTTGGGTTGAATTCCAGTTTTTGTTCTTTAAGTCCTTTGGTCACATAAGAGTTCATTCCATTTGAACAGGACTTTATTCTAACATCACTGCTTTCTAACACAGACAGTCTTGCAGCAACAGCAGCTATCTCTGTGTCAATGTTCAGCTGCTCCTTAATTTTCCTCAGTTTGTCACTTTCCTGTCTGAGTTTCTCCTCTTGTGCCTCAATTTCATGTCTCCTTTGCAGAGCAACAGCTTTCTCCATTAAAGCTGCTTTCTCAGTCTTTGCCTTTAAGCGTGCAGATGAAGTGCTAGACACAGCTGATCGAGAATGGCTTCTCCTGCTTGACCTTTTACTTGGCACATTAGACACACTGTTCTCAGGATTAATATCATCTTGACACTCAGACTTTGCATTTTTACCAACACCATCATCATATTTATCAGCATCATTTTTATCAACATCATTTTCATCAGCATTATTTTTATCAACATTATCATTTTCATCATGGCAGATTCAATTCTCTTTCAACCATGTTGATATTTGCTGAACAAACACATCATTGTTAGACCTTTTGGACTGAAATCATGTTTCCTGATTTCTCTGGTCCTCCTCTGGGAGAGAAAATTGAGTGAGCAATATGTTATGAAGCTCGGAGGCCTTTTGACATAGTTGTTTGAACCTTTTTAGATTATGTTGAATAGCAAAGGCTTTTTCCTGAGACGTCATGAGAGTTTTGATTTTTGTCTTTAATTTGCTTGCCTATGCAAAATGGTCTCTCCTTTCCTTTTGGAGCCGTTCAATCACAATCATGATTCCTTTAAGAGTAGGTTTCCTTGTTCTTTTCTCCGAGACATCACTTCTCACAGTTGTGTTGGTTTCAGCATTAACACCTTGTATTTCATTCATTTTCAGCAGGAGCGTATTGACGCTTTGAAGAGAAGATGCTTCAACAGAGCGCTGCGCTATGCTGGAGGCTTGCATGCGCGCAAGGTGCACACCTTTGTCCTTAAAACACAATCAGTCACAATGAGTTGAGTGATTATCTCCTTCCTTCGGTTTCCATGAATTTACAAGTCATCACAATGAATAAAGTCTTACATGAGAAACATCAACGTCCACATGGCCGACTGCCGTATCAGCACAATGCTGTTCCAAGCGAGCGACACAAGCATCTGTACAGGTAAGTGTACTAACCGGACTTCCCAGGTGTTAGTCGGTGCCCATAAACTTTTCCTTCCTTTCGGGATGATGATGATGGAATTGCTGTGTTCCGAGACGTTGTCCAAGAAGCTCCAAGTCTCCAGGTGAGATTGGGGTTTTTAATTTTGTAGCAACTATCCTGCCCTCTTTTAGTCGCTCCTGCACTGGGTGTGAGACTGTTTTGACGCGCAACAAACAATTGTCCATATGTTGTCCACGGTTGGGTGATGCTCCCATTTAATAATCAAAAAAGAATTACAACAAAAAACATGACTTGGTGATGCAAAAGGAAACTGGTAATATGACGATGTGATGCTGCTGGAAACCAAAAAGCAAGTGAGGTGAGCTTGGCGAGCAGTAAAAACCGCATGATCTTCCACCCAATGCCTGACATCACTACCTGCACCTGTGCCTATAAAGAAATTCTATGCTGCCCCTAGTGGAGACCTCCCGCAACCCGTGAAAGACAGACAGATGTGGCTCCTATATGCACTGATTGTGGGCAAGCACACAGGAGAAAAGAGACAAATCAGCCCCCCCCCCCCCCCCCCCCCCCCCCCCCCCCCACACACACACACACACACACACACGCGGCATATCCTAATACAAGGAGTCGTGACAAATATCTTCAATCTCAAGGTCCATCTTCTTAATTTTTAACCCCTTGTTTTGGAGGTCTTGCTCCAGTGTCCTCTTATAAAGGGTCAGCTGCACTCTGAAACTCTGAGTGAAATATGGAGCATATGGATTAAAGGCTTCCCTCAGAATAAGTATTAATAAGGACAGGGCTTTTGGGTTCTTTAACTATATTTAGCAAACTTGTTTTAACCCTGATGAACTCAGGTTTAAATGTTATCTTGACCTCTTTTAAGGGTTAGGGTTATATTTAGGGTTATATTTTTAATAAAGATTTATAATCAAATATGTCTATTTATGTCTCTCTCAGAATGAAAAGATTCCTTCTTTCCAGGTAAGTGATAAAGTAACACAACAGAGGGTTTTAGAAAAATACTGATAATGATTATTTCTAATGAAATAAGAAAATGAAATGAAAATATGAATGTTATTTTAAACCCTCAAAATAAAATGTCCCTCTTTTTTAAGTAAACACTCAATGCTGTAGCATATATAAATGGATAAACAATATAAACAATATAAACACTTTTTACTCTCAACTGGATTAATGAGGAAACCTAAAATGTACTGTAGCAGGCTTGATTTGGTGCTTGTGTTCGTAGGGATCTAAAACTGAATGGCCACTTCGTTCCTCAGTGAGCCAAATAAAACATAAGGTACCTGAGTTAATGTGACTTGTTGCTCCACCAGCAATAACCGGTGCAGGATCAGCAGCAGATCAGCATCTCACCACGGACTCCGTTGATTAAATGTTCTCCTCCCACAGAAGAACTCACGAATGAAGTCCTGGTTGATCCACGCTCTGTCTGGGTCTCTTCTCTGTCTTCAAGTCGAAGCAGCAGATTAACCCCTCAAACTGTTCAACTGAGGGAGTCAAACTTAAACTAGAAAATGTCTGTTCACTTGTAATGGACTGACTCAAACTTATAATTCAAATAGGCTAAATGTTAGCATTAGCACAAAATGTAAACAGTCTTTGAACTTCGTGTCATGCTCACTCTTTAGCTTCACTCTGGCCACTCTCTCCTAGATAGATAGATAGATAGATAGATAGATAGATTACTTTATTCATCCCCATAGGGAAATTAGGTTGTCATAGTAGACCGGTGTATTGAATACAATAAGATACAATAAAAATAAAGACAATAGACAATAGAACAATAGAACTACAGTGTAAGAGAATAAAGTACTGGAATGGAATGTGCCTTTACAGATATTGTATGGTATGGTATGGTATGTAATATCAATACAGTTAGTGTGTGACTGTGGCTCTGACAGAGGTAGATGAGTTGTAGAGTCTTATTGCTGTAGGTAGGAACGATTTCCTGTATCGTTCCTTAGAGCAGCGGGGTTGAATGAGTCTGTTGCTGAAGCTGCTCTTAAGCTTGTCCAGTGTGTTTTGGAGGGGGTGAGAGGGATTGTCCATGATTGCCAGCAGTTTCGCCAGCATCCTGTCCTCCACCACCTCCTCCAGGGTTGCAAGTTTGGAGCCAACAACAGACTCTGCTTTTTTGACGAGTTTTTTCAGCCTATTGGCGTCCTTTGCCTTGATGCCTGCACCCCAGGACACCACAGCAAAGAAGATGGTGCTCGCCACAACAGACTGGTAAGTGCACAGACCAGTGCGAAATAAATACAAAAATAACGAGCAACAAACGCAATAAAATGCAAAAACCTAACGAAATACCCGGAGCTGCTACAACAGGCAGCCGCTAGGACGGCGCCAACTAGACTGTGTCTGACTCCCTCTCGTCCGTGCTGAAACACCTGAGACCTAACGCTCCTGCCGATCGCTATTAATCTCATAAATGCTGGTTTTAGACTGTAATATATGAAGTGGATGAAGCCAAGTCATTTCTTGTTGGTCAACAACACTTTTTTTTACAGTTACTTTTTTTTTACTTTTCAAACAGTTGCTATGTAGAACACTGACATGACAGTTATGAAAACAAGTAACATATTGCATTAAACCAGGTTTGACAAAACCCACTGTGAACACCATTCTACAGTCCTTATTAGACTTTATTCACTCACCAAAATGCTCTGATATCACTGATCAGAAAAACAACTGACTTAAACAGCAATATAAATTTCAATTTCAAAAATAACATACCAATACCTTAAACTGACGACTGAATTTGAAAAGATTCCAACCAGTGCACAACAGCTCAATATGTAACATTTACATCACCCAATTTTTTTTTCCTTTCACACACTTCTTTAACCAAACCTTGAACTTAGTCCATAACAGTATTTCCATTAGCCTGTTTTAATCAGTCCAGGTAATGCTGTGGCACTCTTACAGGCTTTCTACATCATGTTGTTGTCACAGGACTGTTTGTGGATACTGTACTGTCAGTCACTACTTTTGGACTATGTGGTACATTGGAACAGTCCGTAGTAAGATTGGGTGGATCAACACTTGGTAAAGTGTCTTGTCCCATATCATATGGGTGCTCTGATGGGGTGTTATCAGGCGTTCCTGGGAAGGAAGTCTCTCTTGTCCACTTTGGGTTTTTACTATGTAGGATTTCGGCAGGTTGTGTTTCTTTATCACAGTGGCTGGTTCCCACCTGCTACCTTGTCTAATCCTCACATTTTCACCATCTTGGAGGTCAGACAGTGTCCTGGTTCCTTGGTCGAAGTATTGTTTCTGTTTGGTCCTGGCATTTTTATAGAGAGCCAGCTGCAACAATGTCTTTGTCACTGGTAGTTTTGATTTGAGCCTTCTTCCCATGAGCATTTGAGCAGGTGAGAGGCCAACCCCACTCAGAGGAGTATACCGATATTCCAGCAGGGCTAAGTACGGATCACTAGCGCCATCCTGTGCTTTTCTCAGCAGGGTTTTTACTGTCTGAACTGCCCTTTCGATTTGTCCACTTGACTGTGAAAAGGTGGGACTGGAGGTGGTGTGTTTGAAACCCCACTCAGTACAGAAGTCCACCATCTCCTGGCTTACCAGCTGTCTGCCATTGTCTGAGAATAGTTCATTTGGCCTTGCAAAAATAGACTTGAGCTCAATGATGATATGTTTGCTTGAGGTTCCACTCCGTTTGACAAGCTCTGGAAACTTTGAAAAATAATCCACACAGTAAAATCTCTGCATCATTGAAGTGAAACAAATCCACACCTATCTTTGCCCATGCTCTGTAAGGCACTGGATGTGACATAAGTGGCTCTCTGGATTATTGTTCTTGTGTGTGTTACATACAGCACACTGAGCCACGACTTCCTCTATCTGTTTGGCTATTCCCGGCCAGTACAGTACATCATGGGCTCGTTCCTTACACTTAACTATACCCACGTGTGACTCGACTCGACTTTCTGAGCATTTCACTTCTCAATGTGTGTGGTACTACCTTGAGTTCTTGAATATGAGTCCATCTGTAGAGGCGAAAGAACAGTTCATAATGATAAATACAGTTAACATGATTAAAATGTGTTAATAAGATACATGATTTGGTGATATACAGAATTTAATGATACATAATTTCAATTAGAAGTTCATACAATGGTTAAAAATGTTAAAAGCATACCAGAATTCATGTTTTATGTGATTTGGTACATGTTGATAAAAAAGTGCACTGGCCCTGTAAGACCGTGCACTGTAACGAACCTACTGTGAAATCCACAGTAATTAACTGGCAGCAATTGACAAGTAACTTATTGTAAAAAAAAAAAAAATCACAGTATTGTAACTGTAGAATTAAACACAATAATTATAATTTACTGTATTTTATGTTACAGTAGTATTTTTGTAACTGTAAAATATAACAGTATTTATTATGTACTGTGGTTTATATTACAGTACTATTGTTGTAACTGTAAAATGAACCACAGTAAATATTAACAGTATTTTTTGTTACAGTAATGTTGTTATAACTGTAAAATAAAAACGCAATAATTTCCAAGTTTTGTATTTTTGGTTACAGAAATAGAGTTCTAACTGTATAATAAAAATTGTAATACTGTATTTTTAAGTTGCAATTTTAATATTGTAACTGTTATCAAATTTCTTTAATACAGTATGATTCATGTTATGCTGTAATTTACTGATTACCAGTATTCTGCTGTCAAAATAAAATGTTACTGCATTTTAAATTGAGAGTTTCAATAATAATTGGGACACCAATTACCAATACATTTTCCTAACCATTTAGTCTTCGTACATAAGTATAAATGCATTTCTATAAACACAATTCTGCTTGGTATGCATGCCATGGCTACCACAAACAAAATACAAAATGAATTTTGTCTTCCATAACATATTCTGTGTACAGTTTTCTTCCATGTGTTCTAAACTGTGCATAACTGACAAGCAGCTACAATCTCTACTCATTTAAAATATTAGTAACCATAAAACGATGGATATTAATATCCATAAACACAGCGGCAATAACATGTCAACAAAACATCTGACCACTGTCACTATCACACTATTCTTGCATAGAACATGTTGTAAACACATTGAATACAAACAACCAAATGAAAAATGGTAGTACACAATTAAATCCCCCTGAAGCAAAGTCTACTCACCAAATCTAAACATTAAGGTGTTAATAAACTAAGTGCTGTGACAGCTGGTATAAGAAGAAAAAGGACTGTTGCACACTATCTTCTTCACTTGCAAATTAATACATTTATTGGGAATGTTTAGATAGATATCTATTAGGTTATCTTGTTAGATAACCTGATGGTCTGTGTACTGAAATGGTCCAAATCATTAATAATAATATTTTCAAGGGAAGATAGTGTTGGGGGGTCCTTTCATCAGCATTAGTTGGCCAGTGGTCTTCTCTGAGACACATGATAGTAGGTGTGCAACAGTTCTGTTCTTTTGTGTACTCCAAGTACACAAAGACTTCTTGCCTCTTAGGATCTCAATGATTTTATTCTCCAGTCCATCAGTTCCACATTGCTGTTCCACAGCAACATTAGTAGCAGATTCCTGAAAAGTAAACAATCATAGTAAATAAAAAGTGTATAAACAACCCATATTTGTGCAGGTAGTAGGTCAATATGCCTAAAGCAACGCTGTACTGCAGCTTTACAGCAGTATTTCCTTAAAAAACCTTGAATCACGGTGCTGTGATCATAAGACAGTAATAACTGTTCTTAATTTCATAACCAATTAATCATAAACATAACCACCATGCACCCTTGCCATATATAGTACGAGTTGAAAGTTTGGACACTTTCTCATACAAGTGAATGGGAAGGTCTCAGCAAACTTTTGACTGGTATTGTATGTTTAACAATGCCATACATCAGCAAAAATGGACAAAACAGTTAAGTAATAACTCTCAGAAACACTGAAATTGTTGTTTTTACTGAAAAATGATAGTAAATCTAAACTATTTATTCTTTCACAATGTGGCCTTTTCTGATACCATATTTGATTGAATCCTGGTCCATTAGATTGAAGCAAATGCAACTTTTAAATGATCAGAAACAGTAATCTTGTATTTTTCCAAGCTCATCCACAAAAATGATCATCTTTTTCTTCATAAATTATCCAGATTCGTCTTCATCGAAGTCAAACGTTTTAAATACCTTAATTGCTTCGTCCCCGGCTCTTTTCACCGCATCAGACTTTTAGTCAATTCTGCTGGCGACAAGGAACAGTTCAAATCTCTGGATCCGGACCCAGTTTTCTGCTAGATTTCCTTCTAGACTTAGTGAGGTCAGGGGTTTCATCTGCTCCATTTTCTTCTCTCTTCCAAGTTTCACTCTGACACCATGTGTGAAGTGGACAAAGCCATGTCATGTCTTGTCAGTCAACACAGTAATGCCACAATCAAGCTGCAGTGCCACCTAGCGAACACATTGAGTAATGCACTTCTGAAAGTCCAATATACTACATAGACAGTTTTCAGGAATACATTGACTTTTAAATAAAACAATAAACATGTAGGCTAATGATTTTTAAACAGCTTTTAAACTTTTTATCATAACATTTTAAAATGATTTTAACTTTTTTAATAACCATTTTTAAAAATGATTTTAAGCTTAATAATCACACTATTTAAAAGCTTTTATTATCAAATAATACTATAATCATCACATATTATCACATGTTTTTAACTGGGTTACATGTATAAGCTAGGAAAGCGCATGTATATGTAGATAATATCAATTCAATTCAAAGAACTTTATTTTTCCATCAGGAACCTCATCTTCAGAGAGTTACAGTGCATATTAAACAAAATAAACACAAATGGATAAATACAAATGCTAAAATGTTAAAAAAAAATACACATACGAGGTCAGCTGTTCAAAAATCTGAAGGACAAGGGAACAAAGCTTGTCATGGCTCTTTTGGTTTTAAAGGAGATATATTATGTCCCTTTTCTACAAACTAAAACAGTTCCCAGGTGTCTGAATGGAAGGGCTGTAACATGCTTTGGTCAAAAACCCCCAAGGATTAAGCATCACAGCACTCTAAACAGCCCTGTCCAGAACGGTCGGTTTGAGTGCCTTTTCCCCTTAAATGCTAATGAGCCACTCTCAGGGTTGCCGCTGGGTCTTTAAAAGTCTTAAAAGCATTGAATTTATGAATTTGGAAATAATACCTTAAAAAGACTTGAAAAAGTCTTGAATTTTGATATCTGGGTCTTAAAAGTTGTGCTGTATGTAACTTCTCCGTATTGCATTTCTAATCCAAAGTTTCATTTGTCAACCATGATTATTTTGTTCAAATAACATAAATACACAGTGACAGAACCAATAATTGCGAATGCAACGCAGCCTGGGGGGAAATGATCCAAACAAGTCACTGAAGACCTCACGCCACAGCAGTACAGACCACAAGCAAGGGAAGTAGTTGTTGGTTATTTTAATGCTGGGAACATGGGGAAATGTAAATTTAAGCATGGATGGACAAAATTTCTTTCCATCTTTGGTTAAAACCTGTGGTAGACAATGTTTTTGAGGCTTACTGCACCATGTGCAAGAAATAGATTCAACTCGGAACAATGGCAGTGAAGCGTTAGACTCTCCTGCCAAATCGACCAAGCACATGAAGTATGTCCGAGGAAAGTAACAAACTCCTTCCATCACTGCCAGGTTCCCTCCAGTTAACGTTAGCCAGCTAGCTGCTAGTGCTCCCGCAGCCCCTCCTGCTACAACCGCAGCTAACGTTAACGTTAGAGTCGATCTACGCACGTCTTTCGGGTCCACACCAACGCTGAAAGCAGAGGTGTTGTGGACTCTTCACACCATTGCCAAACACCAGTCCCACAATGGAAACAAGGGTATTTCAGAGCTTTTCAAGTGCATGTTCCCCGACTCCAACATTGCCAACACCTTTACTTGTGGTGCCGACAAAATGGCTTACATAGCCAAGTTTTGGTTAGCCATTCACATTAAAGATGAGTTGTTGTCCAAAATCGCCGTTTGTTCTGATGTTTGATGAGAGCCTCAATGAGACTACGAAAACCAACAGCTGGATGTGCACGCCCGCTTCTGGGATGAGGGGCAGGTTCATTCAAGATATCTGGGTTCCCAATTTACGGGACAGTCCACTGCACAGGACGTGCTGTCCCACCTCAGAGTAAGTCTAATCAATTTTTACTATAAATGTTTATCAGTTTATATACTGACAGACTTTTGTCCATAAGACTTATTTAGCAATGTCACATTACCAATTATGTACCTCCCTGAGCAATATGTGCTCATCCATTCTTCTTATCTTGAGTAATCAAACCACAACCCTTTTTTTCTCAGGAATGCATGGGTAAACTGGACCTCAGGGGCTTGGTGTCCCTCTCTATGGATGGGCCCAGTGTGAACTGGAAATTGTTTGATGTTTTCCAGAAACAACAAACTGAGCAGTACGGAGGAGAGGAGTTTATAATGCCATTACTAAACGTGTGTGAGAGCGTGTTTATGTGATCCACTGTTCATTTGGTTTCTACAGCTTGTACAGCTGTAGAGTTCATTTGTACAGCTTGTTTGTGTGGGTAGCTGTGGCCTGCACACGCTACCCAACACATTCAAGTGTGGGTTCACTGTGTGGCAGCTGGAGAGGTTGCTGAGAGCAATGCACACATTGTTCCACAATGTACCCGCCAGGAGAGAGGATTACATCACAGTAACAAAGTCCAGTGTGTTTCCGCTGTCCTTCTGTGCCCATTGTTGGGTGGAAAACCTACCAGTTGTAGAAAGAGCCCTTACAGTGTGGCCATCACTGCTCCTGTACATGGAGGCTGTGAAAACGAAGAAACTCCTGAACCCTGGAACAGGTCTGTGACTGTGTCCTTACCCTGGTGGTGATGTGGCCTTGTCATAGTTTTTGTAATGTACAGCTAACTTGAAATGGCTCTCTCTCTCTCCTCCCTCTCTCTCTCTGTCCCTCTCTCTCTGCATCCTATGACACCGCCATGAAGGATCCACTCGTCTTGTCCAAACTGCAGTTCTACACGGCACTGGCCAGGACCTTCACCTACTGTAGACTGCTATCTTGTTTGTTGAATAAATGAACGCTCTGAAATTCAGGGATTTCATTTTTCTTTGCTGGTAGAGCTGTGAAATAGGCTGAGAAATAGGTTTTAATTTTTGATATAAATGGTCTTAAAAAGGTCTTAAAAAGCCTTGAATTTAACTTGAAGAAACCTGTAGCAACCCTGCACTCTGTGCGCCACCCATGGACATATGGCGCCACCCACCTGTTCCACAATAAATGCAGATATGAAGACGATGTCGCGTGACCATGGCAACAACCCATGAGACAGAAATGGCTACGGCACAACCCTACATGTTTGAACCAGAGTCTGACTCTGAACAAGAGGCTCCAGAGGAAAATTGAGAGCTAAGAATTGACATGGATGTTTGGCAGTGGTTAGTAGTTAAGTTTGTTACTTAAACATTACTTGTATGTTTACATGTAGACTAACCTAAGTTGGAGGTGGCCTTTCTGCCTGTCTCCCACATGTTGTTACAGATGACAAGCTACGTCTAATACCTCCAGTGTATATGTCATGTTCATTTTTTGCCTGCTAGTGGTGAATAGCTTTAAATTGCAGTGAGTGCATGCCAAGCTGTTTACTGTTAAAGCTGGGGTTGGTAATCTTGGAGAGCTAGCAAGAGAGCTAGCAAGATTTGAAAATTGCACCTCCTCTGAGTTCCTCCCCCCTCCTCAGTGTGTTCGTCCAAGCCACGCCCCCACAAACTGGAACGCGCACCGCGCGAAAAAGAGAAGCAGCAGGAGGAGTACTATATATACGGTATATATATATATATATATATATATATACGGTATATATATATATATACTATAATCTATTCAATACTAGCGTCACCGACCCGTTTTAAACCCACAGAGAAGCTAATATTAGCATTAGGCTAATACAAGCTACAAAAGTAGCTACGTTAGCAAAAGTTACACATTTCATAAAAATAACAAATCCTCTCCGAAGCAAAGCATATAATTACCTGTCCAACAGAAAGAGAGCAACCTCAGCATCACTTTTCAGGCCCTTCAAATCCCTCAGTTGTCTCCACAAAAGCAACACTGATGTTTCCTCTGGTTTGACCTCTGGCTTTATCCAGAGCCTTTTTGTTAGCAGCCTTTTCAGCCTCCAGCTTTCTCTTCCTTGCCTTTTTCTCGGGGCGAGCCGTTACAAGTAACGCTGGAAGTAGTAACTGGGGCTGCATTTTCTCAGCCATTGCTCATAAATGAGCATGAAATCTGTTCTGCTGTAACTCTGTACGCTGATTTCTTCCGGCAACAGCGACACGTGAAGATTGTGCACACACGTAGGATGCAGGGATAGAGGGGGGCAGATACAGAACTAGACATGAAGGCATCTGATTGGTTTTTGCTCTTCGGTGCGAAGAATGTGGATTGGTCGGAGTTTTTTCAGTCCTGCAGCTGCCACAGAGGACTGATTATTTTCGTTCCTTTTTCTGAATACATAATGTATTGGGGTCATTTTTTTTTATAGGGTGCCTTTTGTGTCCCCAGTATAAATTAAGCTGTATGTTCACTTAAGTTGGATAAATACTCATTCAATTTGTTTTATTGTGTATTATCAGTTGTTGTCTATTATAAATTCAAGGGTACAGGCTCCCAAATTCTATCTTTTTTAATTTTAATTACTTTTGTTTACAGGTTGTTATGGAATTTTGCCAGGTCCCCAGTGCGGTTCCTTCAAATTCAATCTAGAAAATAACTAATAAAATTAGAAAAAAATCAGAAAAAATTGTTATGATTTTATTGTCCTGGATAAACTATCTTTAATCATGTGCTGATTTTTAATCAAAATATATTTTTAAATAAAAAAATAAGGTTTTATGTTCGTCCCCCATGTCACTGTCCACTCTGTTGTGTTAGTGTCCCTTTAAAAAATTTCCCCTATTTTTTGATGACATCACTCTTCTGAGGAGACATCATACCAGTGGCGGGAAATTCAACTGTGGTAAGCTTTTTTATTTTTTACCTCTTCAAAAATCAGATTTTGATTTTTTATGAAGTAGGTTCAGTGTGGTTGATCATTACGTGTCCAATCTGTTAAAGATATATCAAAGAAATTAATCAAATTTAATCATTTCGAAAGGCTTTTGTGTGAAATTATAGATTTCTCATCAAGTATCCAAAGTCATCTTAGTTATTATGCTAGCAAAGCCAGGCTGAGGGCTAACTTCAGCTCAAAATGTCCACTCTGTTGGTGTCCACTCTGTTATCTTTATTCAAGTAACATGGTGGACAACAACTTAACAGAGTGGACATACTGTATTTTGTTGACTTATAAGATATTTAAAAGATTGATGTTGATGTTGATTGATGTTGAAAGATTGATGTGTATTTTATATTGTACCTGAATATGAATAGTATGGCCTGTGCATATCCTAAATGCAATGCATGCCTTTGTTTAGGAATGTCACCTGCACTAAGTCCAGCTGAAACACAGCGGCGTTACGGAGAATGCTGTGATGCTGACCCTGAGCGAAGACGGCTTTACCTCGAGAAAGGGAGAGAAAAATGGAGGAGGGACAGGGAGGAAGGCAACAGAAAGGGTATAAATGAATTGTCTGAGAGAGAAAAGGGCAATGAGAAAGAAATGGAGAGAAGTGAAGAAAGTCATCAGGGCCAGAGCCAGAGCAAGGCAGACACAGGACACCCCCCTTGCAACTCCAGAGAGTCAGCCAGAGATTGTGTCAGGGGCTTCAAGGTTAGAGCTCGTAATAGGAAATGTTCTGTAGATTGAAAATATGGTTGGTTAAAGTCTCTTGTCTTCTTTTAAATCATGTATTTCACACCAGAATGTAGAGGTTTTATTATTTGTTTTCACTGTTTTAGGCAATGTCTTAAAGGTGAAAGCAGAGCAAGAAGTGGAAGGAGAAAGCTAAAACAGCAGATAGCATATCTTGCAAGCCCAACTAGATAGAGAGAGAAAAAAGAAGGAAAAGTGGAAAAAAAGATACTCAAGAAGCAAGGCCAGCTCCTCATCCCCACGCACAATGGTGAATAAGATGCTGCAAAATCAGAACGTCACTCCACATGTTTGGAAGACACTTATGTTCCACTCTGCCTAAGTTGCAGATATTGCTCAGTCTTATAAAACCTCCAGGAGAGAGTGAAGCAAATGATAGCCAGAGTTACATGTGGTAAACTACTAAAAAAGTACAGACTGCAGTTTTTCGCTTTGAGTGCTCTTGGAGTCTCCAAGAAGAGGGGGAAGTCCTTCGGAAATGCAGAGCTGACCACTTTCCAAAGAAAGAGGTCTTCAAGGAAAGTGGAGAGTAGAGCGAGGATACATACCTTCTTCCTCTCTGATGATATAAGCCGCATGACAACTGGGCGCAAGCAGATCATAACTGTGAGGAAGAGGAAGATGCAGAAGCGACTGCTTACTGACACTATGAAGAATCTCCATAGGAGATTTACATCATAAAACTCAGACGATGTCTCATATAGTCTGTTTTGTGCATGTCGGCCATTTTGGGTCGTTGCCCCTACTGATGCTGATCGGGCCACATGCCAGTGCAAAACCCATGACAACCTCCAGTTCATGGCTGACACCCTTTATAGTCAAGGCATTATGGAGACCAAGAACCTGGAGGAGATGGCTGACCACACTGTTTGTGCCACAGGAATTAAAGCCTGCGTCTATGGTGACTGCAAAGAATGCCGCCTCACCACTCACCCAACTTTAAGAACCGCCACAGAAGAAGCTGTCGAAGTGCTACAATGGTGTGCTAAAAGAACGGAGGAAGAAGAAAGGAAGGTCATAACTGAAGAAGACAGTGCAGAACACAGAAGCAGCTCTGAAGCAGTTGATGATTTCCAAGATCGTCTCTACAAATTCCGTAAGCACCTATTTAATATCAGATGGCAACACACTACTTACAGACAACTGCACAAAAGCCTCCAAGCCAACGAGTGCATGATACACATCAACTTCAGTGAGAATTACTCCTGCAAGTATCACAATGAGACCCAGTCA
The DNA here is from genome assembly GCA_021432705.1 of Caranx ignobilis. NCBI lineage: Eukaryota > Metazoa > Chordata > Actinopteri > Carangiformes > Carangidae > Caranx > Caranx ignobilis. The sequence continues at coordinate 1,271,118 of MU269987.1, read as the reverse complement.
GTGCATTTTGGGGGATCTCACCAGCAGGTCACCCTGCACACCGGTGTACTGTACATCAGTGACCAGATACCAGTTTCCTTCTGTTCAATCTCTCCCTCACGACGACATGACCCACCAGCGATCTGGGCCCACCTAGATCCTGTCCTGAAGATGGTGAAGACCAGATATCCACTGGATGAGACACTTCACTTCTACAGTGATGGCCCTGCCACACAATATAAACAAAAGGGCAACTTCTACCTCTTGTCTACTGAGCCATTCAGGCATGGTTTCAAAGACCTCTCATGGAATTTCTTTGAGGCCAGCCATGGGAAGGGAGCTCCCAACAGAATCGGAAGGACACTGAAGCGGGCAGCTGACCAGATTGTGTGCTTGGGGGAAGATGTTCCGGATGCCTTCACACTGTTCCAAAAACTCAAGGCACTGGATTCGACAGTGGAGCTCTTCTTTGAGGATGAAATTGAAGCAAAGACGGAGGTGAAAATCTCTCTCTCTCTCTCTCACTCACTCTCTCTCTCTCTCTCACACACACACACACACACACACACACACACTCACTCTTACACACACACACACACTCACTCTTACACACACACACACACTCTCTCTCTTTCACTCACACGCACTTACACACACACACAGTCTGCTTTGTTGTCACTTCTCAGCCTTTTGTGTCTCTCTATGCATTGATTGAATATCTTCTCCTATCTCATATCTATTCTCACCTCAGATCCCTGCTCTGACTCCTATTAAAGGCACAATGAGGATGCACCAGGTAATCAGCCTCATACCTGGGCAGATAAAGTACAGGGACATTGCTTGTTTCTGTCAAAGGCTGAATGGTCAACTGGATTGTGCCTGCTTTGGCCTTAAATTAGCTACTCTGGATGGAGCAGTGAAACCCTGAATGCAGATACCCTCAACCACAAACAGAGAGAAGCCATGGTGACCAGAGGAGGTGGACAGCAACTATATTGGAGCGTGGTGTGTACCCTGGCATCATCATGGGTGTTGAAGAGCACAGTATTCAAGTTAAGTGCATGCATAGCAATGGTGTAAATAAATACAAATGACCAAGTCCACGGGAGGATGTAAGCTGGTATGGCTAACCCTAACCCAACTGGAGAAATCTACATGGAAATATCTGGAAGACCACTACATAGACTAAAAATGTGGCTTAAAGTCTTTGTGCACCCACACAGGTGTTTTCACTTATCTGCCTGATTAGCCTAACCTGAGTGGAGTGTGGTAGTGTAAAGGATGTAATTGATTGACATGTGTTTGAACTTCTATTTGGTTTTTGTTGCAGTTTTAGAGAGTGAGAAGTTCCACAGTGTCATTTTTATTCTTATTTGTGAATTTTTTGCAGGTGGTTTGGTGCTGGGACTTTGTGGCATACACTGACATAACCAGACTGGCCTTAAAGCTGAGGTTGGTAATCCTGTTCAGAAACATGTTTTGTTATCCTGGGTGAAATGGTCCTTCTACCGTCTGAGTAATCAATACATTATGTATTCAGAAAAAGGAACGAAAATAATCAGTCCTCTGTGGCACCTGCAGGACTGACAAAACTCCGACCAATCCACGCTCTTCCCACCAAAAAGCAAAAACCAATCAGATGCCTTCATGTCTAGTTCTGTATCCGCCCCCCTCGATCCCTGTCTCCGACGCCTGTGCACAATCTTCACGTGTCGCTGTTGCCGGAAGAAATCAGCGTACAGAGTTACAGCAGAACAGATTTCATGCTCATTTATGAGCAATGGCTGAGAAAATGCAGCCCCAGTTACTACTTCCAGCGTTACTTGTAACGGCTCGCCCCGAGAAAAAGGCAAGGAAGAGAAAGCTGGAGGCTGAAAAGGCTGCTAACAAAAAGGCTCTGGATAAAGCCAGAGGTCAAACCAGAGTAAACATCGGTGTTGCTTTTGTGGAGACAACTGAGGGATTTGAAGTGATGCTGAGGTTGCTCTCTTTCTGTTGGACAGGTAATTATATGTTTTGCTTCGGGGAGGATTTGTTATTTTTATGAAATGTGTAACTTTTGCTAAGGTAGCTACTTTTGTAGCTTGTATTAGCCTAATGCTAATATTAGCTTCTCTGTGGGTTTAAAACGGGTCGGTGACGCTAGTATTGAATAGATTATAGTATATATATATATACGGTATATATAGTACTCCTCCTGCTGCTTCTCTTTTTCGTGCGGTGCGCGTTCCAGTTTGTGGGGGTGTGGCTTGGACGTACACACTGACGGGAGGGGGAGGAGGGGGGTGGAACTCAGAGGAGGTGCTATTTTCAAATCTTGCTAGCTCTCTTGCTAGATCTCCAAGATTACCAACCCCAGCTTTAAGGTGAAACCCAGGGTGAAAGAAAACAGGAAAGTAGAGCTGCTTCCTTGTTTTCTTTCACCCTGGCTTTCACCTTAAGGCCAGTCTGGGTATGTCAGTGTATGCCAGTTCAACCCTGATTTCAGGAGGGGTTGAACTGACTGAAATCATTTCATAATTTGCCTGCAAAATGTATTTAATGACATGCAGGTTTCATCATTGGCTGTGCTTTGTCCACTCTGTTATGATACTGTCCACTCTGTTGTGTTGATGTTTTTCCATCATAGTTTCATGAAATAAAAATATTTTAACTACGTATTCGTAGTGACATAATAATATGGAGGGGTTTGATTGTACATGCTAGAAATTTTTAGCAATTTACATCATAATTAACTTATGTTCTATGATCATAATACGCACTTGTTTTTCTAAATAAAAGCTTATTTAAAATAACTTGATTGTAAAAAAATTATCTGACTAAAGTGAGGGACATACACTTTCTTTAAAAATATAATTTCATAAGGAGTCATGCAATAAAAACACATTTAAAATGGTATGTCTATGTCCTTAACAGAGTGGACACATCCCATGTGTCACATGTTGTTAAAATATATAAATATAATATTATGTAGGTGCCTGAGCTCAACCAATATGTTTTTCAGTAAGTTAAATATGTTGTTTTTTTAAGGGAACATTCAAATCTGGGTTAATCAAATATTTTTTTTCCACAAGTTATGATGTCCAAATGGCACCCTATAAAAAAAATGACCCATTGATTACTCAGAAGGTAGAAGGACCATTTCACCCAGTATAACAAAACATGTTTCTGAACAGGATTACCAACCCCAGCTTTAAGACAGAAAAGCTTAACCCCCGTACAGCCAGCAATTTCCCATCAACAACAGTAGTATTCAATACGCCACTAAGTGGTTGCCTTCCAACACCTCTCTACTTGCACTGTTTTTTGTTTACCTGTAAATATAACATAAACATGTTTAAATGTCAAACGAAAATGTGAACGCTCGACTATAGCATTTCTTTATTAATAATAAAAAAAATCTACTGGACAACATCCTGTAATGTTTTATTTTTAACTTACATAAGTGTTCCAGTGGCAACTGTGCCAAAATGCCCACAGAACCTGAAAACATCTGCTGCAGAGAGATACCACAGGTTGTGTGAATACTGGGCTAACAAAGTTATCATTTTGCACTCTCTCTGTTTTCTGCAATCCATTGTCACTCACTTACCTTTTATACTTCACTAGGTTACAAGACAACTGCAACAGCTTCCCGACCCACCATCATGCATGCTGGATCATCCTGGTCTCGCCCCTGTCTGCTTGAATGTCTATTCGCTGCAGAATGCACACAATATTTATAGAGCAGACTATGGGCCTTTACGTGTCAGGGGAATAGTGCAGTTTTTATTTTTTATTTTATTAATGTAACACATAAGTGTAAGTCTGAAAAGTACATAACTGTTTCCTCAGTCTTACATTGTACAGTTTATCTTTACTACCTTTGGCTTGCCAATATGTACATTACATATCAAACATTGAAAGCACACATAGCTTGTTTGTATAGCTTTTTTTTTGTGAGAAACATTTGTACAGAAAGTAAAACAGATCACCATCTGGTACTGCAGACTAATTTTGGCAACAAAAATAAAGTAAATAAGAAAATAGGCGTATGTCTGTGTATATTCTCCTTTGTCCAGGTCAAAGGTATCTCTAGGCGATTGATTCAAGTCCGCTGGACTTAGATTTTGTCTTGAAGATGTTTTGCCCCTTATCCAAGTGGCTTCATCAAAGAAAATAGGGGAAGATTTTTTTTAAGAGCCACAATTAAACCTTATTAATAATTAACAGATAAAGTACCATGTATCTATGGTTTTAACCATTCAGTGCTTACTAGATATGCATTTTGTGTCCAGCCATCACAGATACCTAGTTTACAGAAGTTTTGTGAGCTGGTGTTGGGGCTTTCTGGGGCGTAGAGTCAGAGTTGTGCTGCCTGCCTGCGTGGTGCTCAGGATACAGGCAAAGTTTCCTGATGCACACAGACAGTATGTCGGTTTCAGACCCGCCCTTGACTGAACCGGGACGATGAGGTCCAAGAGTGCATCAACATAATCTGAAATCAAAGAAAGACAAACTTATTAAGAAAACAGAAATTGTACCAAGTACCAAATAGCCTCCCAGCAGTGTTGTGCAATATTCTAGTTAAATTTATTTATTCATACACTGAAGACTTTTTGTTACACTGGGTGAAATGGTCCTTCTATCCTGAGAGTAGTCAATACATTATGTATTCAGAAAAAGGAACTAAAATAATCAGACCACTGAGGCAGCTGCAGGACTGAAAAAACTCTCAACAATTCATGCTTTACACTCCGAAAAGCAAAAACCAATCAGATGCCTTCATGTCTAGTTTTGCCTACGTCCAGTCAAGCTACCGTCTCTCTCCCTCTCTCCCTCCTCTGGCGTGTGCGATCAGTGTCTTCACCATGCACCGCCCCTCAGCCGACACGCCGATTTTTTCCAGTGGCCACTCGTGGTATTGCAACAAAAAATCCCCATGGGCCCAAAAAATATTTTTTTCCATAGACCGCAATAGTAAAAGAGACGGCTGTCAAACTGTTCACGGGACACCTCCAGCTGTAACCACTGTTAATTACTTATCTTTCTATTGAATATTTTTAAGTCATGGACTTTTGATCCGTCAAAAAGTTTTCAAAAGGCCAGAAAAGCCCCAGAAAAGTCTCTTTTCCCATGGTGACGTCACAGCTGTGCGCGTGCACTCCCAAAGCGCGGTCGTGTTGTGTCCCGGGAACGAGGATGGCTGAAACTTAACGAGGACTCTGTTCAGCACAAAACTCAGTCAGAAAAGTGAAAAAACGACTCAAAGGTGAGTTTTCATTTGGACACATTGAGTTCATTTTACTTAATGACGTTTGATGTCTGTTAGAAGTCTCTTATACTTATTATTCTTATTCTCAGCTGGTATTCTTAAACGTAACGTTTTAATTGATAAGATTGCATCGTAATAACTGGATTTACTAACATGACACTGGCCGATTTTACATAACTGCTCCGGTGTAAAACTCACATTTTTCAACAATTTAGTTGAACACCTGTTCGTCAGTTCACAGCGTCCACGTTAATTTATTTTACGGCTTAATATTCCTCAGTGGTAAAATGTAAACTGAGACTTGGCCTCCATGGGTTGGTGTTTGTGGCCTGAGATGGTGCAGCCTGCTTCCTGTCTTCCACCCGGGCCTGAGGAGAAGGACCATCCTGGACGTCCTCACCATCGTCTCTCCTCCTCACCACGTGGCCAGTGTGTGTTCAGTGTACAGTATGCTACGCTAAATGTTCACTTACATTCATTATTAAATTGTTAAAAACATGCTTGTGACCCCCCCTCAAATCCATTATCTGCAGCAGTGTCTGAGGCATTCATGCATATACTGAAATATCTGGTTGTGTAACAGCTGCATTAGTGGACACTGACGTCCTACGTGTTGTGGAAATACTGTAAGATTAAACTGTAACAAAGAGTCACAGCCACCTGAAAGCTTAATGATGATGAAACTACCTATGAACACACACAGTAAAGACAAGGAAGATGCAATGAATTTCAAAGAGCTGTAATTTTCCTTAAACACACAGTATGTCTTACAAATACAAACCACATGTGGCTGAGTTTATAACACCACCACCAGCATCCTGTAGATACAACTGTAGATCTGTGCAGCAAAGAAATTATGTGTAGGCAAAATATACTCCTCAGTATAAAAAGGTAAGAGAGTAAAGCCCTCATGATAACATAATCTGAGGTGTTCTGAGCTAATCTGTCATGTTTAACATTAATTTCTCATTAAAAATGCACAAAAGACAGTTGACTGTAATTTATTGCCCATTGTGATTTAAGCTCTACAGGTTGAAAATCAACTTGTTTTCAAAACGAGTCAACGATCATAATCAACCTACAATCATACCGCCTCAATCAATCCAACCATTATCTTTGTTTTCAAGCCTATGTGAGTCTTGTAAAAGTCTTAAAACTCGTTCTTTAAATCCGCTATCATAACATTCATGAATGCACAGCACCAAAACCAGAATGCCGATCGCTCGTTCTCATTGCCCGGAGGCATGATGGGAGGGGCCCAAAGCATCATGGGGGGTGACTCTACTGCGCATAGTCAGTGGGCCCAAAATGTGGAAGTAAACCTGGAAGTCAGAAACTTTTTCGGCATATGCGCCAGCTGAGCAATTCCAATTCACATGAACGGTGGACATTTTCGATCCGGCATCCAGTTCATATAATACATCCATGGTCTTCACCTATGTCCACAGAAAAGCCACACTCCAGTCTGCGAGAAGGTGGAGGCATGGTTTCAGTGAGAAGTCTGAGGAAAGGGGCTGGGACTTTTGACTTGTGTACTTTCAAAATGTGGCCTGCTAAAACTGTTTTTCCAGCATCTCCAACCCTACCTTTAAACATGTAATTACCTCCCTCCCTCAGCTCTTCCCATAACGCGCACTTGAGTGGTGTATACAGTAAATCTAAATTTTCCTGCCAGCAACACACCAAGTCACACACCAACTATGAGATTACTCTAACGTCATTTTATGAGTGTTTGCAGGATGAGGTTAAATTTACAAACATCCATAGAGTTATGTCGAGGAAAATGTTATTGTGCCACAGCTTATGCCAACTTCAACTACATGTGAGAATTGCCTGTACTAGCACTAATTTTACATTTTGCAAAACGCAACAGAAACACACTTAACCGATCTGCTTGTTTCCCTCGTCTACAATTTGCAACTGACAACTGATTCAGGTCTCATTTGAAATAACGTAAAGAAAAATATCATGCATTTGACTCTATTTCAACTCCTTTTGCAGTTAGCATTAGCCATTCCTAATAAGCTAAATAAACACACAGCATTAAAATACTCATGTTTCCACGAATGGTTGGTACTGAGGCCAGTTCAACAGTGGGCTGACCACCAGACTTTTCCTCGTTCCCAGCTAAGTTGGAAAAGCAGTCAGGTGTAAAGTGACTGGTACACACAAACAGAGCCAACAACAGAACAAAGGTTAGTTTTCGGTCTCATCGTAAATCTGGTAGAGCAGGTAGATCCTTCACAAGTGAAAATAATCCACTCACAGGTAGTGGTGTGAGTGGATCTACTCACAGGTAGGGGTGGTATCATGCAAATTCGACATCTAGTTACATACCTATAATGCAACTGAGGGAACGGCTCGCAAAACCATATGGATTTCAATTTAGGGAGCCTGCAAATTACAGATTTTTTTGTCAATTCTCGCATTTTGGGGGCCGGGATGCCCCATTTCCCATGAGCACCAGCGCGTAGTATCGTAAACATCCTGATCTCCCGGTCGCGTGCAGTTTGATTGGAAATTAACAGAAGACGGGTCCAAACTAGGGATGCGCATTTAAAGCAAAAGCACTATTCAATAATCGATAATCACAGACTGATTAAATGAAGCATTTTTTTTTCAAGTAACAGCATTCTGTAACAATAATAAAATATCAACTGCTTAAGTATCATAGAGGAATAGCAGGAATATCAAAATATGTAACTTAAGTATCACAGAATCTTCCACCAGGATGATATCTAGGATTTAACAAATAAACATTCACTTGTTGTATTCACATCTTGTGACATTTTAACTACGTTGTACTGTAGCACTGTATGAAATGATTAACCCCCAGCAAACATTACCTTTCTTTTTAACTCAGTTCCCAGCATCACATGAATTAACAGTACCAACCATTATAACAGTATGGAACCCGTGTTTGCAACCGGCATAACTGTATCAACATAGTAATAATTAAGGAACAGTATCAGAACATTTCCATTTTATAAGAGCCAATATATCAGTGTATAATCATGTATTCCCTTATCTAACAAAGCCTGTTAGCCAAATGGGTGAATTCCTTGTTCTCTGGCTCTGCCTTGGGCCTGGCTCTGGTGCATTATGGTGTACATTCTCAGGCACCATAAGCTCATCAAAAGTAGTGTCAGTGTCACTGTCAGAAGTCAGAGCTCCCTTAGGGAAGAATGCCAAGCTTGGATGCATTCCATTTATGACCATCACTGAGCAGGTAAGTGTTCGGTCCCACTTTCTTGATGACCAACAGGGGTTCAGTGAATCTGGATGATCCTTTTGCGACATGATCTGGTCTCCGGACATGCACAGTGTCATTTACTTGGAACCTAGGTACTTTTGCTCCGACCTTTCTGTCTGTGTACTCTTTGCTCTTTTGTTGCTTTTGTTTTACTGTCTCTTCCACTGGTGTGTGTGGTTTGATGTTGTGTGAGACAGGGAATACATGTAGTTTTGTGCGCATCTTTCTGTGTCTCAGTAACTCAAATGGTGTAGCTCCTGTTGTAGCACGTTATGTGGCACGATAGTTCTGTAAGAACTCTGTTACAGTTTGTTTCCATGGTCTGTGCATTTTGGTAGCCCTCTGTAAACATTCTTTAAGCACCCTGTTGAACCTTTCGATGGCTCTATTAGCTCTCGGACAATACACACTGGAGCGGAGGTGCCTTATCTCTCTCTCCCTTAGAAAATTTGCAAATGCATGGGAGATGAACTGACATCCATTATCAGAAACCAGGTAGGAAGGGTTTCCCACACGGCTAAACACAGTAGTTAAAAACTGAATAACTACTTCAGTAGTGACCGTAGGGACAAAGGCCACTTCGGGCCACTTACTGTAACAATCAGCAAGAGTCCCATGTAGCATGGTCGAAAGGACCTGTAATATCAATCCCTACTTTTTCCCATGGTCCATTTGGAAGATCCACAGGCATGAGTGGTGCAAGTGCAGTTTTCACAGTCTTATCAGTATACTGGCATAACACACATGAAGCTATCATATTGTGTACATAATTGTCCATCTGCGGCCACCAATATAGTTCACGAAGTCTCTGCTTCGTACATACCAGTCCTTGATGTCTTTCATGAGCCAGGTACACCACTCGGGACCTAAGCGAAACAGGAACAATCAGAGGATCTGTGCCCCTCATGATAAGCAAGTTATCAACAGCCAGTTCATCTCTCACACTGAAGTATGGAGCAAGTTCAGGTGTCACATTCTTCCGGCATTTGGGCCAGCCTGTCTGAATCTGACATCTCAGCTGTGTCAGTTCAGGGCATGTGTCACAGGCCGCAGTGAATTCTGGCAGGGAAACGGCATGCAAAGACCCCTGAAAGATAACAGCCACCATGTCCGGTACCTCAGAAGTATCTCCTGCAGTGGGGAGCGGAAGCCTGGAAAGACAGTCAGCTTTCACATTTTGCCTGCCTGGACGGTAAGTAACATCATACGGAAAACAAAGCAATCTAGCTGACCACCTCGCAATTCTCAGTCCAGCACGACCAGTCCCTTTGGATGTGAGGAGAGATGTAAGAGCTTGGTGGTCAGTGCGAAGCGTGAAGTGGCGTCCCCACAGGTAGGTTCTCCACCTCTCCACCGCCCAAACAAATGCAAGAGCTTCCCATTCAATAGTAGAGTACTTTCATTCAGCAGGGAAAGGGTCCTGGACACAAAGGCAACATTTCTCTCTCTGTTGTCTGGGTGGAGCTGAGTGAGCACAGCCCCCAGCCCATAGGCAGAGGCATCAGTTGTCACTTGAGTAGGCAGGGCAGGGTCATATAGTGCCAGAGCAGGACTCTCCAGTATCAGTCTTTTAATTTCAGTGAAACTGAACAGCCTCAGCAGTCCAGATGAACTTCAGGTCAGTAGAGTCTTTGAGAGCGGCACGTAGTGGTTCAACAATAGTAGCAAAGTCAGGAATTAACTTACTGTACCACGATGCGAGACCCAGGAAAGATCTCAGGGAGCATGTGTTATGTGGAGCAGGTGCATGAGCCACTGCGCTGACTTGATCTTTGTCAGGGTGGAGTCCGTCTTTGGATATGGTGTGCCCTAGGAAAGACAGAGACGTCTGATTGAACTTACATTTTCACATGTTCAACTTGAGTCCCACCTCACTGAAGGCATGCAGCACCCTCTGTAGGTTGGCATCTTGTTCCTGCTGAGTAGTACCATAACATATGATATCGTCAAGGTAGGCTTGAACTCCTGGGAGGCCAGACAGTATAGTAGACATAATTTTTTGGAATGCTGATGGAGCTGAAGCGAGGCCAAATGGAACACGGCAGAACTGGAAAAGGCCCTCGTGAGTGATAAATGCAGTTATATCACGGCTATCCGGGTGGAGCAGCATTTGGTGATATGCAGAGGCAAGGTCAATGGTAGAAAAGACTGTAGCCCCCCGCAGATTGGTGAGCAGTTCGTCCATGTGTGGCAAGGGGTAGCAGTCACAGACAATTGATTTGTTCGGCTCCCTCAGGTCAACACACACACAAGACTTTCCTCCACCTCGTCTCTGAGTGACAACAATGGGAGGGACCCATGAAGACGCATCAATACACTCAATGCCCCTGTCTAGTAGGTCTTGAAGCTCCTCAGTAACAGCCTGTCTCACTGAGAAAGGAAGCCTCCTCAACTTCTGCTGGACTGGAATGGCATGTGGTTTCAGTTGTATTTTGTGCACAAAGCCTTTCGCACATCCAACTTCTCTTACTTGAGTCTCTGGTGCCGTCAGTGGCGTTGTAACTGGCACTGTAGGCTCAGGATCAGGGTAGCTACTGGGGTCTGCAGCAGGGATTACCTTGTTATCCTCAATACACATGTGCAGAGCAACAAACATGTTTAACCCAAGCAAAGCAGCACCTGATTCAACAACCATGAATGAGCAATTAGCCGAATGTCCCTCATGTGTAACTGTGGTATGTAATTGCCCAATAACTGGTATTTTCTCCTTAGAGTATGTGCACAGAGTTACAGTAGGCTTAGTGAGGTCACATGTAGAAAAGAGCTTCTGGTATATGCTCACAGGCAGAATAGAAACAGATGAGCCTGTATCAACAATTAGCTCAACATCATGAGAATGTTCATTGGCATCAACATGTACAGTACAGAGGATTTTATCCTGGACAGCTTCATTCATGTAAAGCACAGTCAGTTCATTTGTCAGTACCTCACGCACCTCTTTTTGGTCAGACCGACAAACCTTGGCAAAATGTCCTCTTTTGCCACATGAATTGCATGTGGCTTTGGCTGCAGGGCATGATGGCTTATTAGCCAAGTGACTGGTAGATCCACAGCGGTAGCAGGAGCGACTTTTACCGGCGTTTGGAGCTGTAGCAGGTGCAGCCCTCTCAGCCATTTTCTTACTCTGCCGCAGCCGTTTGTCCCGCGGCTGCAAGCGTATAGCTCTCACTGGTGCAGCAGCAGCAACAATGCTGTCAGAAAGGATGACGGTGTTACGTAGCCCAGTCTCGATTTGGGCTAATGTAGTAGTCTTAGCTAATGTCAAGTCCAATTCCAGCAACAGTCTGTCTCGTATGCGCATATTGGCAACACACTCTATCAGTTGATCACAAAGCATCTGCTCCTCCATATCTCCAAACTCACAAGCAAGGAACTAGTGCAGCCAGGAACTCATTTACCGTCTCATCAGGTCTCTGTGCCCTCTGTCGAAATTTGTGACACTCTTCAATCACGTTAACTTTGGGAATGAACTGCTTTTTCAGTCCCTCTACAGCCGAAGCATAAGTATTACCTGTATCCAGCAGAGCATAAAACAGTCTTTGTCCCTCTGTGCCGAGCGCATGGAGAAGAACCGCGCGTTTTCTAGCATCAGGCCAGCTATCCCCTAGGGGTGGGTGAAAAAATCGATTCATGTAAGAATCATGATTCTTATCCTCTATGATTTTAAATCGATTCGTAAAATTCAAAAATCTTTTTTGTTTTATTAACGTTTCCTCCGTGGGGGAGAAGCTGTTCAAGTATGCACCAAGTCTGGGAGAGCTGCGCCCCCATCGACCTGTCAGACTTAACTTCTGTAATCGCCTCCTCCAAATCAGCTACATGTCTGCTTGACCCGATCCCAACAAGACTGCTCAAGGATGTCTTCCCCTTAGTTAACACCGCCATACTGAACCAGATTAACCTTTCCTTAGTGACAGGCTACGTGCCACAGGCCTTCAAGGTGGCTGTCATTAATCCTCTGCTTAAAAAACCCTCTCTTGATCCAGATGCATTGGCCAATTATAGGCCTATATCCAACCTTCCCTACATCTCTAAGATCCTTGAGAAGGTTGTCCTAGTGCAGCTTCATGAACATCTGCATAGTAACGAGCTCTTTGAAGCTTTCCAATCTGGATTTAGGGAACACCATAGCACTGAAACAGCACTGGTCAAAGTTTCCAACGATCTTCTTATAGCTTCCGACAGAGGTCTTGTCTCTGTACTTGTACGTCTGGACCTCAGTGCTGCATTTGATACCGTTGATCACAGCATCTTGCTGCATAGACTAGAACACGAAATTGGGATTAAAGGATCTGCTCTAAAATGGTTTGCTTCATACTTATCTGACCGATTTCAATTTGTTAATGTTAATAATGACCATTTGAAGTACAGTAGAGTTATGTATGGTGTGCCGCAGGGCTCAGTTTTAGGGCCAGTTCTCTTCACTCTTTCAATGCTTCCATTAGGGGATATAATCCTTAAGCACTCCATCAATTTCCACTGTTACGCTGATGATACTCAGCTCTACCTATCAATAGAGCCAGATGATAGAAGCCGCCTCATCAATCTGCAAGATTGCTTGAAAGACATCAAATCCTGGATGTCTTCTAACTTCCTACTACTGAACTCTGACAAAACAGAGGTTATTGTGATTGGACCTAAGCATCTCAGGGACACATTCTCCAATCAGATTGCTACTCTGGATGGCATCACCCTGAACTCCAGTCCAACAGCGAGGAACCTTGGAGTCATTTTTGACCAGGATCTTTCCTTCAGTTCTCACATAAAGCATGTGACTAGGACTGCCTTCTTTCACCTGCGCAATTTAGCTAAGATCAGGAATATCCTCTCTCAGAGTGATGCTGAGAAACTGGTCCACGCATTTATTACTTCTAGGCTAGACTGCTGTAACTCTCTTGTCAGGATGTCCAAAAAACTCTCTAAAGAGTCTCCAGCTGGTCCAGAACGCTGCAGTGAGGATAATGACAAGAGTTAGTAAGAGAGAGCTCATCTCTCCCATTCTAGCTTCTCTCCATTGGCTTCCTGTAGGATATAGAATAGACTTCAAGATCCTTCTACTTACTTACAAGGCTCTTAATGACAAAGCTCCAACTTATCTGAAAGACCTCATTATCCCATACTGTCCTACCAGAGCACTTCGCTCCCAGAATGCAGGTCTGTTTAGTGACCCCCAGTATCTCTAAAAACAGACTGGGAGGTAGAGCCTTCAGTTACCAGGCTCCTCTATTATGGAACCAGCTCTCTCCATGGGTCAGAGAGGCAGACACTTTTTCTACATTTAAGTCTAGGCTTAAGACCTTCCTCTATGACAGAGCTTTTAGTTAGGGCTGGCTCAGGCAGCCCTTATCCATTTTATAGCTACGCTGCTATAGGCTTAAACTGCTGGGGGACACATCAGATTACATGGAGCCCTATCCTTCCTCTCCTCTCCTCTTCTCTCCCCTCACATTTTGAACTGCCATTATTTGTTGCACTTTGTAGTCCGGCCTTGGTGTCCCGCACTCTCTCTGTATTTCCACAGATCTCTTCAGAGCTCCATCCCCCTGCACCAACCAACCAACCGCCGCCTCCATCACCTCCTTTCTCCTGCTGTTAAACCAGCCTGCACTCCCTGCTCATGACCCAGTCTGCCGTCCAGTAGTCCCATTAAGCTGGCCTTCTCTCCCTGCCCACTAGGAGCTGCCTTCATCATTTTTCGTTTTTCGTTAACTGACTGATTCCATTTCCATGATTTCCGTATTTCATGTTGTAAATTGTTTTCTTTGTCTGTATACAACATCTATTGCACGTCTGCCCGTCCTGGGTGAGGGATCCCTCCTCTGTTGCTCACCCTGAGGTTTCTCCATTTTTTTTCCCTGTTAAAGGGTTTTCTTGGGAGTTTTTCCTCAGTCGATGTGAGGCAGAGGATGTTGTCATAATGCTGTGTAAAGCCCTTTGAAACAAACTGTTTGTAAAAATGGGCTATACAAATAAAATTGCCTTGCCTTGCCTTGCCTATACCATAATCTACACCATATCCTACGCTAGTTTGATTAGTGAGGGCCAATGGGAATACTTAAAGAGCTGGAGAGTGGAGAGTAGAAGCCAGGATGAGGACACATGAAACACTCAGTTATGCCACTCTCTGTAATTATGATGATAGGATGTGAAAAAGTGGACAACCAACAGGGAAGAATGGATCCTAGACTGTGCAGTGTGCCACTAGGACTCCTGGGACACTGAATGACAAGTGCGTTTTCAAAATGGAGAAGCGGGTGCTCAGTGGACGAAAACAATCATGGCAAAGCGGAGGCTGACGGATGAGTAAGGTTGCCAAACAACGCCACCTGGGGAGTTTCGCCCCAGGAAGTAGTTACTGATTTTTCAGGAAGGTTAGAAAGGTCGCACAGGTTCGAATCACCACTGGGCAGGAGACAGTGTTCAAAATATAAAAATATTCTTTATTGTACAGTTTTCTTCTTAACCCTTTAAGCGCCAAAGTCGCAAAATTGCGACAAGCAACATTGCTGAATAAAACAGGCTGTATCTATAAATGTGGTGCCGAATCTTGTTACTACTTTTCACCAGGAGATAGCGGACATGTGTGCCTGCAATCTGAGCAGCATTTGTGGGCGTGGTTCTATTCAAAGTTATAGAATAAAAAGAGTTTGTAAAACACCCTCTGGCGCAGAGACGCGGCGGCGAAGCAGTGGTAGTAGTGCTGAGCGTAGCGAGAGCAGAGCAGAGCGAAAGAGTGTTTTTTCATTTACTCACGATGCCGAGAGGTCGGTTTACCGTCAACGAAGTACTTCGTCAAGTACTGGCTGACTCCGATTCCGAGGAGGAAGACATGCAGTTGTCCAGTGAAGCAGAAACTGACGTTAGTAGTGACGGCGAGTCCGCGCACCATAGTCCACAATCAGCACATGGTATAGCGGATGCTTCACCTCAGCGTGGCCGGGGTGGAAGCATTCTGCGACTGACTACTGAATACTGTCAACTGACTGTTGACAGTATTCCCTTATCTCAAACCGCTCTCAAACTACAGCCTTTTGAAATCTTTATAAGAAAACTGACATTTTCCAATATGGCCGCCACCTGTTGATGTCACAATATGCAAATTAGATGACAATTTACTTCCAGCCCAAATTTTGCTTCAAACTGAAGATATTCCTCAATTACAGTATGCCCTTATCTCAAACCACTTTAAAGTTATAGCCTTTTGAAACCTTGATATCAAAATTTAACATTTTCCAATATGGCCGCCACCTTGTGTCATAATATGCAAATTAGATGAATAATTTCACTCCCATCACAGACTTTGAGTTATACTGAACAATTTTCTCATTGACAGTATACCTTTATCTCAAACTACTTTCAAGTTATAGCCTTTTGAAATCTTGATATCAAAATTGTATATTTTCTTGAAAAAACTCCGGCCCGTGACACTGCACACACACGTAACTGAGAAGTGAAGAACCCGCCACCAGGGACTGGGTCGCCACTCTGGGCCCACAGCACCTGTCCACAGGGAGAGGGGGAGAATTAAAAATGGCCTCACAGACTGGACCTCACACACACACACCATACATACACAAAAAAAACAACAATAAAGTAATCTGGAAAAGAAATCAAAATAACCCAAAATAATAATAATTAAATCTTCCCAATACAATTAAACCCCCAAACAATGAAAAGAATACAAAAGGAATTAAATTCACAGTTATCAATAACCAAATTAATAAATCAAATGGTTTCAAATCAATAAACAAAAAGCAGCAGCACCACCGAAAACCCACAGCTCTGCGACGGGGATGCTGAACTCAAACTTAACTAAAGAAACCCCCCAAAAAAAGAGAACAACAAAACAAATCAATTTTTCAATGACACCGAAATGACTGCGTCACACAGCAGCACAAGAGCGATGGAGTCAAAAAAAAAAAAAAACTAAACAAAATCAGAACCAAACCAGAACAAAAGAAAAGCCAAAACTGAACCAAAAGAAAAAAATCAAATCAAAAGACGAAGAACCAAAACAGCAGTGTCATTCAGGGAGCCGTGGCGATGAATTAACAATGAAATGGACCTTACTAGCACCACGTCACAGCAGGCCAGGCAGCAGAGTTACTCCACGGCTTCTGCCTGGTCCAAACTGCGGCACAGAATATTAATAGTTAGCCAGGGGTCGAGCAGCAAGGAGAAGGAAAAGAGCAGAGCGGACACGCTGACTTACCATGAGGTGGTACAACCACACCCACAAGGGCTTCCAGCGGAGTAACACGGCCCCACGGCCACAGTAGCCAGCCACAGTAGCCGGCCACAATACAGACAGACACGCTACAACAGAAAAGAGAGAACCGTAACACCGATGCGCCCTAGGGCAAACTGAATAAGAGGAAGGACAGATGTGCGCATACCTGATCTGATGCCAGTGAAACATGCGCCAAGATGATCTGACACACCAACAGGGCTCCGGACACTCACAGACACGCCATAACAGCTCCACCACACTTGCACCAGCTCCGCCACGCCAGGCCACAGCCACCACGAGGGACGAGCAGAACCAGAAGAGAAGAGAAGGCAGCAGGTGTGGCCAGACCAGTATATAAAAAGGTGCAGAGCACCGCTCAGCAATCAGCGCACTGATCCATAATCAGTGTGGATGGAGCAAGGAAGAGATCATCCTGCCACACAAAGTAAAGAAAAAGAAGCCAAAGATGCTGGTACTCATAGCAGTGGTGCCAGTACTACAACTCACTGGGAAGACCTGCAGGATGCTAACACTGCTGGTTCAAGTTCACCGGAAATGTTTGGTAGTGGCGGAGTGGCGCTGCCTCCTACGGACACTGTGGTGGACAATGTTAGCAGTCTTACCGCAGGCCGCAGCCAGGCCAATTCAGAGCCATACAGGCCAAAGTCTGGCAGATTGTGTGACTGCTATGGTGGACAATCTTGGGCTAGACTTATCTAATTGTAGAGGCCAATCACTCGATAATTCCAGCAACATGTCGGGCCAGTACAATGGACTATAGGCACATTTGAAGCAAAGAAACCCATTAATCCACTATGTGCCTTGTGCTGCCCATTCTCTAAATTTAGTGGGTGTAAACAGCATAGAGGGAAGCAGTCTAGAAGTGGGACGGTATTTTGATTTTTGATTTACTGCAATCCTTCTACACATTCTGAGCTGCCTCTACTCACAGGTGGGAGCGAGTTTTTCAGAACTCTGATATTCATATAGACTTAACATTAAAATCACTCAAACACTTGGTGAAGCTGCCGAGCTGACTCAACTAAAGATCTTTGGCAAAACAACATTAAAATAGGGGAGGCATTAAAGAGCATAGCTGAAGATGAAACTGAGAAAAGAGACACCAGAACTGAGGCCAGCACACTCACTGAAAAATTAAATAAACTGGAAACTGCATTCATGACTAATTTCTGTAATACCATTCTGACTCAATTCCAACTTGTTTACAGCTCCAAAAAGCGGACACAGAGCTCATGACAGCTGTGCTCCTTCTTATATCTCTGTGTGATTTTGTATCAGCACAGAGAGGTCTTTTCACAGACTTTGAAAAGGAAGCCTTAGCTGTGCCAGGCGTGTGCCAGACATACAAATATGACCTCTAGCACACCAGAAAGTGCAAACAATTAGAGGATCACAGCACAGAAAAAGATGCGGCATTTGATGGGAAAAGCAAATTCCAAATAGAAACATTCAATGTGGCTATAGATAAGTTAGTCACCTGTCTCAGCCACAGAATTGATGCATATGTAGTGAGTAACAGTTAGGGATATTGAATACAGCCCTTCCTCCCTCCTCTCAGCTCCTCCCCTTTAGGCCGGGTTGAGTATAAAAGGCCACAAAATGGCTGATTCAGCCCTTGCTGGTTCCTGCTCCCCTGGTGGTAAGTCGCTCCCTGCTCTCTCTCTCAAAAGTTTGTCTCATGAGTTTTAATATACTAACCGGTCTCTTTTATGTGTTTTTAGGCACCCTGCTGCTTTTTGTTTTTTTGTTTTTGTTTCTCCGTCGACCGGTCTTTTTGGTTGGGGTTTTGTTAACATTTTGTTTGTTTTGCTTTCAGGTTTCTTTTGTTTGACAGTGTGGTCCGCGAGTCCAAGTGGGAGGCTAGGCACTGTGGTGGGAACCTCACTCTTATTGCATGCAGTAGTCACCTGGTCACTGTAGTGTATGTTTTGTTTTGTAGTGTTTCACCCCAGGTGCGGAGTAGGGGCACTTCCCCATGTAGTCTGCCTCCCCTTGAGGCTCTGGCCACACTGTGGTCTTAGTTATCTTGTTAATTTTAGTTTATTTGGATTAATTATCTTTCTTTATTAGGTATAATAAATCATTTCATTTATGTTGTGTATAACTCTTTTTCTTGTCGTTTCAGTTTCAGTTATGGTTTAATAATAAAATCATTTGATACTTCAAATAAAATTCTTCTTTCTTTATCTGCCGTCTCTGCCCCCCTCAGCTGTTGAACCTGTGTCCCTTTTCTTTTCCTTGATTGTAATTATTTTGTCCTACTTCCTGGGGTGAAATTCCCCAGGTGGCGTTGTCGGGTTTTTTTTGATTTCTTTAATTTTCCCCTCCCTTTCTATTTAAACTTTACATCCTCCCCCCTCAGACCTCCACCTCCCGCCACATTCTGGCGTTGTCGGCAGGATAACTGAAGGCAGAGACTGGTAGTTTTGCTTTGTTTTTTTCCCACAACCACAATTGATTTGTATTGTAAAGTTTTGGTTCGTTTTGTGTAGCAGCAGGGTGCTGGGTGGCTTCCCCATGGCGAACGAACTTGAGCAGTTGAAGGACTTGGTTGCACGGCTGCAAGCAGAGAACGACCAGATGCGTCAGGAACGGGAGGTTAACCGGCCTGGGCCTAGCACATCCTCTGCCAGCTCCTCAACCACTGCCCCTGTCACTGAGAGACTGATCTACCTCCCCAGGGACAGAAAATGCCCGTTGTTTAGGGGCAGGGGAGGACTAAGTATTGGAGAATGGACTGAGGAGGTCAATGCCTGCATCCGTGCTCGTCACCTGTCTCCAGCAGACCAAGCCCTCTTCATCTACGACCATCTGGAGGGGGAAGCCAAGGAAGAAATCAAATATCGATCTTCTGAAGAGAGGGGTGATCCAATAAAAGTCCTGCGGATACTCAAAGAACTCTATGGGTGTACGAAGTCATACGTGTCTCTCCAGGAGGACTTTTTCTCTAGAAAACAACAAGATGGTGAAACATTGCAAGAATTTTCTCATGCATTAATGTGTCTGATGGAAAAGGTTGTGCAAAAATCCCCTCATGGTTCAATAAGTAGGGATTGTAAAGTGTTGTTGAGAGACCAATTTATTGAACATGTGTTTGATTGTTCCCTTCGCAGAGAACTCAAGCAGTTTGTCCGGGGACACCCGACTGCCACTCTGATCGATGTTCGTACGGAGGCCATTAGGTGGGAGCAGGAAGGGATGCCTGGTAGCACTAGGGGCAGAAGCCATTCTGTTCCCAATGCATATGGCTACCAGCATACCGTGCGAAGCCACCAGTTTGACCACCAGGGGGCAGGTAACTCACCCTCCAGCTCAGAGTTGAGTGAGCTGAAGGAAATTCTCAGGAGCCAACAAGAACAGCTGAATCAGCTTACTAAGAGCATTACAGCCCTTAAGGTAGGACCTAGAAATCGATCAGGGCATGGTCAAAGAACACTGGTTTGTTTGAGATGTCAAAAGCCTGGCCATTTTGCCAGGGAGTGCAGGGAGGATTTTGCAGCCATTCAGTCATGTCCAACTCCAGTAGCCACACGATCCAAATCTAGACATGCTCCCCAGGACCAGGGAAACGGGCACCCCCTGAACCACTGAGCCAAAGTTCAGGTGGGGCCACTCCTGGCTCAGACTTGATCAATAGCCATGAGAGATTGGTATCAGCACGTCCCACTATGTCTGTACTAATGGGAGGGGTGTGGGTCCCCTGCTTGGTTGACACTGGTTCAATGGTGTCAACTATCACTGAAAGTTTCTTTTTGCAACATTTTGAACCTTGGGGCCTAGAGAAACTTCAGTCTTGTAATTGGCTACGCTTGAGTGCTGCTAATGGGCTAGCGATACCGTATGTGGGCTACCTGGAATTGGACGTGCAGCTCTGTGGCAAAACTATTACCAGACGGGGGGTGTTGGTTGTCAGAGACACCTTTAATGGTGGGTCCTCGATCCCTAGTGTGCTGGGGATGAATATCATCAAGGAATGTTATTGGGAGTTGTTTGTGCAACATGGGCCCGCTCTCTTTAACATACCGTCTGTGTTACAGGCCCCTACCTCCATTCAACAGGCCCTTCAGCAGTGTCATTGGATTGAAACTAATGTCCCTACTGACCACTCAGGCCATGTAAAGGTAAAAGGGGGGAGGGTCTGTAGAGTCCCAGGGGGTACTATGAAAATGGTGGCAGCTACAGGTCCCCAACACCTGCAAGATCAGATTTTGTTTGAGCCCCTTAGCAGTGGTTTGCCTGCTGGGCTCATGGCATCTCCATCTCTGGTCAACATGAGTAGGGGTATGGTGTATATCCCTATTGTAAATGTGGGAGCCCAGGAGGTGGTGCTGTACCCAAATACCATCCTGGGTACTGTAAGTGAGTCTTACCTTGTTCATTCACCTGATCACCTCATTGAAGACGGGGTTGCAGCTACAGTGTCTTCACAGACTGCAGGTCTAGTACAGGATAAGATTGAGGCAGTTGATTTAACGGCACTTGCCCCAGATGAGCAGTATGAAGTTAGGGCATTACTGCAGAAGTACAGTGGCATCTTTTCAGCCTTTGAGGGAGATTTAGGCTGCACTAACCTCATTTCTCATGATATCCCTCTAACAGATGATGTGCCAGTGCGTCAGCGCTATCGGCGCATCCCGCCATCAGAGTACGAGGCAGCAAAGGCCCACATACGCCAACTTCTGGAAGCACAGGTCATCAGAGAGAGTAGTAGCCCCTTTGCCTCTCCCATTGTGCTTGTGAAGAAGAAAGATGGCAGCCTCCGCTTGTGTGTGGATTACAGACTCCTGAACAGTAAGACCCGCAAGGATGCATTCCCCTTACCTCGCATTGAGGAATCACTCGATGCGCTTTCAGGGGCTCACTGGTTCTCTACCTTAGACTTGGCTGCAGGATACAATCAGGTACCTGTCACAGAGGGGGACAACGCAAAGACTGCTTTCTGCACCCCATTCGGGTTGTTTGAGTTTAACCGGATGCCCTTTGGATTGTGCAATGCCCCCAGCACTTTCCAAAGGTTGATGGAACGAATCTTTGGGGACCAACATGGTCAATCATTGTTGCTGTATTTGGATGATGTCGTTGTGTTTTCTGCCACTGTGACAGACCATATTCAACGCCTGGATGCTGTGCTGGGTCGTCTGCAACATGAAGGACTCAAGGTCAAGCTGGAAAAGTGCTCATTCTTCAGGCCAGAGGTGAGCTATCTGGGTCATGTCATTTCCAGGGAAGGGGTTGCTACTGATCCTGGAAAAATTGAAGCTGTTGCAAAGTGGCCAAGGCCTAACCATGTATCCGAGCTGCGCTCTTTCTTAGGGTTTGCCAGCTACTATCGACGCTTTGTTGAGGGGTTTGCCAAGTTGGCAGCCCCTCTGCATCGCCTCGTAGCCCAGCTTAATGCCACCAAAGGCCGAAAGCCACCAGAAGCCAGCCTGCCGGCTGCATGGACAGCAGAGTGCGAGCAGAGTTTCGATGGACTGAAAAAAAGGTTGGTGTCTGCTCCTGTCCTGGCCTATGCTGACTTCTTACTGCCCTTCATCTTGGAAGTCGACGCCAGCTACAGTGGACTGGGTGCTGTACTCTCTCAAGAACAAGAAGGTAAAGTTCGACCCATCGCCTATGCCAGTCGTAGCCTCAAGCCAACTGAACGCAACATGAACAATTACAGCTCCATGAAATTGGAGTTTCTTGCCCTTAAATGGGCAATGACTGAAAAGTTCAGAGACTACCTGTTGGGACATAAGTGTGTGGTGTATACTGACAACAACCCTCTTAGTCATCTATCTACTGCAAAATTGGGTGCTACAGAGCATCGTTGGGCCGCACAGTTGGCTTCTTTTGACTTTTCTATCAGATACAGGCCTGGTCGGAGCAACAAGAATGCCGATGCACTTTCCAGGCAGCATCCATCAAGCGTCCATGAGTCAGGGCCTGCAGCTCCTGGGACATCAGTCCCAAGACTGCTACAACAGGCTGTTGCAGAGAATCAGGTGACTCAAGCCACTGTCTCCGCCTTTCCCTGTTCCACTGCCCCTGATTTGTATGCCTTACAGGAAGCTGACCCAGTCATCAACGAGTTCCGGAGGTTCTGGACCAGGAAGAGGGCCCCAGACGCAGCTGAAAGACACAAAGCTTCTAAAGAGGTGCTTGTGCTGGCCAAGCAGTGGGACCGGCTGGTAGAGCAAGGAGGGGTGCTCTATCGCCAGGTCATCCTCAGCGGAGATGAAGTCCTCCAGTTGGTGCTCCCCGCATCTCTTAAGACCCAGGTGCTTCAGCAGCTGCATGATGAACATGGACACCAAGGTGCCGAGCGGACAACAGAGCTGATCAGACAGCGGTGCTATTGGCCAGGGATGCACCATGACATCAAGCAGTGGTGTCAGGACTGTGAGCGTTGCCAGGTAGCTAAAAACACTCAACCTGTTGCCTGTGCATATATGGGTCACTTGCTTGCCTCTCGTCCCAATCAGGTGTTGGCTATAGATTTCACCATCCTGGAGCCCTCAAGGAATGGAATGGAGAACATTCTGGTTATGACAGACGTATTCTCAAAGTACACCCAAGCCATTCCAACTCACGATCAACGAGCATCCACAGTGGCCAGGGTGCTGGTTAACGAGTGGTTCTGTAGGTTTGGTGTGCCTGGTCGCCTTCACTCGGACCAGGGCCGGAACTTTGAAAGTAACCTCATCCAACAGCTCTGCCATATGTATGGTATTGAGAAAAGCCACACCACCCCATACCACCCAGCCGGAAATGGCCAATGTGAGGTTTAACCGTACCTTACACAACCTTCTTCGCACCCTGCCCAGCACCAAGAAGCGGGACTGGTCCTGCTACCTGCCCCAGGTTACTTTTGCCTACAACACCACTGCACATCAGTCTACCGGTGAGTCGCCATTTTTCTTGATGTTTGGCCAAGACCCACAATTACCTGTTGACTTTCTTTTGGGCAGAGTACAGGAACCAGCAGCTGGTCATCCCCATGATTGGATTGTGGAACACCAGACTCGGTTAAATCATGCTTTCGAGAGTGCAACCAAGCATTTAGCAGTAGCAGCGGCCCGGCGGAAGGAGAACTATGACAAGCATGTTCGAGACATCCCCTTTCAGGAGGGGCAGCTGGTCCTCCTTCAAAACACTGGCGTAAGGGGCCGACACAAGATTCAGGACATCTGGGGCTCTACAGTGTACAAAGTACTGAAGGCCCCTGGGGTGGGAGGATCTGTGTACACTGTGGCTCCTGTGAAAGACCCCCAGCAGGTAAAACATGTCCATCGTTCACTGTTAAAACGCAAAATGGGTCCTGTTGCTGCCTGTCCCCCCAGAGAGCCTCCTGAAACAGTGGTACCCATCCCAATGGAGTCGTCTGACGGTGACTGGGCAGTACTGATCTCCGAACCCATGGCTGCCCCAGAAGAGCCCATGTTGCCTCAGCCAGTCCCAGTTACCTCCCCACCAAGCCAAACAGACACTGCCACAACATCACAGCCAAGCACAGGCCCAGAAATTTCAACATCTACAGTGCCCATCCAAAGCACTAGTGAGGCCCCACAGAGAACTGCCCGTTCAAATGCAGGCCAGCACTCGAACCTTCACCATCTTCCTCAAGCTGCTGGGAGTAGTGCTATTGGGGCTGCTGCCTCTCTGAGACCTGTGCTAAGTGGCTCTGCTGTGTTTAGACCCTGGCAATAAGTGTTAATCGTCGGGTCGACGATTGAAAACCCGGGGGTAGATTGTAGTGAGTAACAGTTAGGGATATTGAATACAGCCCTTCCTCCCTCCTCTCAGCTCCTCCCCTTTAGGCCGGGTTGAGTATAAAAGGCCACAAAATGGCTGATTCAGCCCTTGCTGGTTCCTGCTCCCCTGGTGGTAAGTCGCTCCCTGCTCTCTCTCTCAAAAGTTTGTCTCATGAGTTTTAATATACTAACCGGTCTCTTTTATGTGTTTTTAGGCACCCTGCTGCTTTTTGTTTTTTTGTTTTTGTTTCTCCGTCGACCGGTCTTTTTGGTTGGGGTTTTGTTAACATTTTGTTTGTTTTGCTTTCAGGTTTCTTTTGTTTGACAGTGTGGTCCGCGAGTCCAAGTGGGAGGCTAGGCACTGTGGTGGGAACCTCACTCTTATTGCATGCAGTAGTCACCTGGTCACTGTAGTGTATGTTTTGTTTTGTAGTGTTTCACCCCAGGTGCGGAGTAGGGGCACTTCCCCATGTAGTCTGCCTCCCCTTGAGGCTCTGGCCACACTGTGGTCTTAGTTATCTTGTTAATTTTAGTTTATTTGGATTAATTATCTTTCTTTATTAGGTATAATAAATCATTTCACTTATGTTGTGTATAACTCTTTTTCTTGTCGTTTCAGTTTCAGTTATGGTTTAATAATAAAATCATTTGATACTTCAAATAAAATTCTTCTTTCTTTATCTGCCGTCTCTGCCCCCTCAGTTGTTGAACCTGTGTCCCTTTTCTTTTCCTTGATTGTAATTATTTTGTCCTACTTCCTGGGGTGAAATTCCCCAGGTGGCGTTGTCGGGTTTTTTTGATTTCTTTAATTTTCCCCTCCCTTTCTATTTAAACTTTACATCCTCCCCCCTCAGACCTCCACCTCTCGCCACACATACAAGAACCTGTATGATCTGTTTGGTGTTCTTTTCATGCCGGAAAACACATCTGGCCGTGAGTTAATTGGCAAAGTGAACACACTTGCCTTTGCCTATCCCACTGACTTGGACAGCAATCTTGGAAATGAACTGATTCACTTCAGATCTTTCATCAGATCAGACAGACAGAATTCCTAATGTGTATATTTCCATAAGACTGTATCTGACGCTTCCTTTCACAAACTGCGAGGGAGAACAGTCATTTTCTGAAATGGCCAGGATAAAAAATGAACTTCAGACAAAAATGACCAAGAGACGCCTTAAAAGTTTGTTACTCATGGCCATAGAGGCTGAACTGGTCCGAGAGTTGGATTTGATGATGTTATCAAGGACTTCTCCTCAAAGATTGCTAGGAAAAAGCCGGTGGTTTAGGTGAGTAGTTTCACTGTGGTTTTGTGTGGTCATAACTGTGGCTATTTACTGATGTTCATTCATGTTGCCTTTATTACATTCACGATTTGTTTTAGGTGGTTACCCATATTTTAATTAGGATGTGTTTTACTCCATAATACTGCAAGGGTTGGCTATTTAAGCTTGCTGTCTCTCCCGTAATATGTATATTTTCCTCTACATGGCAGGTGCCAAACAAAACAGACCTAAAATTACAGTAAAATGATAATTTTGTGTGGTTGTGTGTTGCCCGGTGTTGTTATGTGCGTAATGGGAAGAGCGCCTTTGCACGCGCACTGTTTGTGTGTGAAGGCAGGGGCCCGTAGTAGTTTGTGTCCAGGACCCGTGGTCATGATAATCTGTCTCTGCATTTAGCAGTAGTCTAGTGATGCTGGGGGTGATGTGATATGAATGAGACCGCGCTCAGACCTGGTGGGTCTGGCCGGCCCCAAATTATAGCTGGTGTTATGTGACATTGCATGACTTTGTCTTTTGGAGGTGGCCCAGGACCAGTGCCATGACTGAACACCAGCAAAAAATAAATAAATAAATAAAGTTGCAATTAATGCTGTTAAAATTCTTATTAATTGAATAATTATTTAACATGATAAAAATGTGTTAACTTTTACAGCCCTAAAAAAAAAAGTAACCTAACTTACAAAAGTAAAAGGGGTCTGGCAACCGCAACAGTAACAACCCCATAACTGCCTGTTATTGTGGTATATTTGGCAAATTTAGAGTTCATAAATACTGTTTGATTATTGAGAGGAATATCTGTACTGTCAGCTGAGAGTGAGACGTGAGTGAGTAATACCACTGAAAGCTTAGCTCAGAAACTTAACTGAGAACTGACGTACTTTTCAAATGTCTCAGCTGACATTTACTCATAAATCTCTTGAAACCACAAATTTAAGAGGGGGCTTTTTTGTCTGTTTGTTTTTTTAGATTTTCTTGATAAGCTTAATTATTGGACTGCTGATACTTTACCACCCCCCATTAGCCTGAAGCTTACATTATTTTTAAGCAATATTTGGAGTTCGGGATAGTATGTGTTGATCCCTGCAGTGTGTGAAAGTATGGGTGGAAAATTTGCACTGGGTTTCAGTCTGACTCTTACTGTTCAGTATTTCTGCAGAGGTGGGTGGCATTGGTGCCTGAAAACATACCAACGGGTTGTTTGGCCAGGAAAATTTCTGATGGATATTTAGCTCATGCATCAACAGGCTTTGGGCCAGTATTTTCTGGTCATGTTGGCTGCTGCCCTGCGGTGTTAGTCTTTGTTTTGGGGTACTCTTCT
Organism: Caranx ignobilis; assembly: GCA_021432705.1. Taxonomy (NCBI): domain Eukaryota; kingdom Metazoa; phylum Chordata; class Actinopteri; order Carangiformes; family Carangidae; genus Caranx; species Caranx ignobilis. The sequence continues at coordinate 1,244,041 of MU269987.1, read as the reverse complement.
CACCAATAATATTTAACAAGACACATGGTAAAACAAGCCATAAATTTAAACTGTGACATTGTTTTGTTACACTAAAACAGGGAAAAACAGTGTGGTATCATTAAAACAAAAATATGTTGGTAAGGATATTATGGTCCTCCTGTTATGTAACTGTGCTTAATCCTTAAAGGATTTTTTTTTTTTTTTTTATGAATGTTAGCACATCTTTCTATTTACCGATTAATTTTCAGGAGGGGATAATTCAAGGTCAAGTAGTTTTGTCATTAGGGGCCAGGCAGCCTAAGCTGCCAGATTTGCTTAGACGCAAGCTCATGTCAATAGTCCTACACACAACAAGCATCTAAATTTAAATACTTTGAAAATTCCTGACAAACCGACCGTACGTATTACAGTTTTGCATCTTTCACCAAAATATACCGCAATACTCGAGAAACTTTTGTATGATTAAATACAGCAGCATTGCAGTCAGTGTAAGAATGCCATTTTTAAACATCTTTTTTTTTTTTTACTTATGGAGCAAAACACTTATTGTTAAAAAAACAAATGACCAACATTTCCATGTTGTCAAGATGCTGCATATGTATTTTTGTCTTGATAACAGAATTTTTGACATTTTGACAATTTGCCTTGACATCGTGGTGTGGCTTGGTGCATTTGTGAAGCTACACACCAGGTCTCACCTCTAGCCAATTCACTCCATGAGTTAGGGGATGGTTCTTGGTGTCAGAGGTTGTGAGTTCAAGCCTCAGCTAAGACAGAATGGGCATTGTAATGCTGATGTTCTTATTGTTTCCTATTCTGTCTCTTGTTGCTCAGAATTGCCTTTGTCTAAACTTGCACAGCCCTGACCATTGCTGTGAACCAGCTTTGATTACATCTTTGAGATTTAGGTCCATATGGCATATACTTTGGGCTGATGACGGTCTAATTCTAACATCTGTGCACTATTTGTGCAAGGGTTTGGTTGTAGATGGGCTGCATGAGGTACAGTCATGTGAAAAAATTAGGACACCCCATTTGGTTTACGCCAAATATGTCCTGTTCTGGTGTTCTGTCCAAAGAACATTTTTCCAGAGGTCCTGGGCTTTGTCTACATTCTCTCTGGAAAACTTCAGTCTGGCCTTCTTGTTTCTCTTAGAGCTCTCTTAGAGAGCAAGGGTTTCCTCCTTATTCACCTGTCATGGAAGTTACACTTTTGCAGTCTATTTCTGATTGTAGAGACATGCACTTTCACATCAAGTTGCAAGAGTCTGCTGTAGGTTAGGGTTTTTGGGGACTTCATTTAGCATCTTGTGGTCTGCTCTTGTGGTGAACTTGCTTGGACAGCCAGACCTGGGCATGTTGGCAGTTGTTTTGAGTGTCCTCTATTTGTAGACTATTATCCAGACAACAGAATGGCTTTCAATGGAGCTACAATCTTCTTTCTAAAGGCCTCAGACAGGAGCACATCAGACTAAATGTCTGGGGTTTAAATAGGACAAATCTCCTTCAAATAGCTGAGCAACAATGTACAAATCATGTGCTCCTGATATGATTCACCTGTGTGTAATTTTAGCCATTTTAAGTAGGAATAAATGTGGGGGTGTCCGAATTTATTCCTTGCCAAAAATTGCATTTTTTTTAAATTACATTTTACAGAAAAATTTAAAATGTCTTTTCTTCAGTTGAAATTGTTTTATTATATTATGTATATATTATGGACCATTTTGATGCTAAATACTTTCATGTTCACTCGCTCTGGATTAGGGGTGTAAATCACAAGTTACATCACAGTAGGATGTTATGTCTCGATCTCGATTCAATAGGCAATGATTCAATGTTTGTGGACATCACAAAGTCAGCCACAATACGATTTCCATTCGATTCAGGGACCTATGATGGAAATGAAACAATATCACATGATTTAAAGGTCCAGTGTGTAATAATTGCCAAGGTTTATTGGCAAAATCTGAATATACTACTCATGAATATATTTGTATAATTGCTATAAAATAATTTTTTTTTGGTTTTCATAGCCTTATATTTATTCTTTTATATATACATATGGCAAAGGGTCTTGCTTTAGAGAGTGTCGCCATCTTGCACCGCCATGTTTGTATGGCAGCCTGAATGGAAAATCCAGCGTATAAACAAACCAACTAAGAAGAAGGCGGAAGGAAAGAAGATATTATAACATATCACAATATGGTTTAGACCTTCACCTCATCACTAGATGCTCCTGAAATATTCCCAGTCGTCTCAGCTGTTGAAGACGCCATGTCCTCAGTGGCTGTCACTTTGCTGATGGGAGGGGTGAAATTGAGCGAGCAAGTGAGTGCTGCAATCTAGAATCTGAATGCTAGATGTCACAGTTTACCCCCCACTTTACACACTGGACCTTAGTCACTTACATTCATATCGAACCACAAAATGCAACTAAATATCTACATATTTCACACTGATTTTCTGAGTTCAACCAGACCTTTAATGAAAAACAATCTTTTTTAAAATAAAATATTCCCTTTGTTCACTGAAGAGTGCCAAATTCTGATTTATTGAGCTTTGCAATTTTCTATGTTTTAATTCTACTTTTCGAGTTTTTATTTTTGTGGGAAAAGCTGGTTACAAGTCACAACTGGTGATAAGTTGGCATCTGACTTGTTATCGCTAGCATGGTGTAATTTCAGCGTTAATTTCTTTAGGCACCAGGAAGTTTGTGATGTTTCCTAGGTGTTTAATCTCAGTGGCATTGCTCACACACAGTACACAACATGATGCATTATCTACAGAATTAAAAATAGTTCTACAGTAGTTGAGCTTTTTCTCACTGCTTAGTGCTAGCAATTTGTTTGAACATGTGTATACTCAGGTAGAAACAGGATGATTTTCAAGATAAAGGCATGCCCAATAAATGATAAAATGTATCAACTTGAGTAAGGTTGTGGTTATTAGTTAGTTGTTTCATTTTCTTTCTGTCAGATTTATTGTCCCAATTGGTTTCCCTTTTAAAATTGCAGCATTTTAAGATAGTTTTAAGTTGATCATAAAATGTATTTTTAGAGGAAGGAGGTCGGTACAGATATATCACAGTGAAAGACATTTCAGGGGAAATAGTTATGTCGAGACCAGTGCATTAAAGATCTATTTCTGCTTGCCATTCAATTCATTTATACTTTAAACAGTCTGTCACATAAACCAATAATCCACTCCCTCATCCTATTTCCCTGTCTCTCCTAAACACATTATATCCTGAAATATTGATGGCAGCTGTTGACGATGAATTAAGCAGCTTTCAGATATGCCTAATATATCAATATATATGGAATCAATTAATATGTGTTCAATTTGTTCGGTTTTGCTTACTATACTATGAATGATAATATGGCCAAGTAGAACCCCTTTGGCTTAGATTGTGTGTCCCAGATGATCCTAGTATTATTAAGAGTCTGAAAAAAGTGCATTTTGTATTGTTTTTTTATCACCAGATTCAGAGATTTCAGTCTGACTGTTGAAGTAGAGCGTTTGTCTCCAATTAATGTTGGTGGTGCAATTAACACAGGTCAAACACATTGAGTAGTCACAAGGGGATGAACACAGGAAGGCGAGACATTAACTTTAAAATAAAACAGGAACTAAAGACACAGACCATGACAAAAATAACTGAAAATAAAACTACTTAAATGAAGATATGTGTTGCCCCCCCCTTAGGCCAGACAGATAAGTGATATTTCAGCTTCTGGTTAAAGTCCTAGATTAAAACTGAAACTGCGAGCCTTCTAGTCCCCCTGAGAGTATCAGCGGTCTCCCAGTTCTTCATATGTAAGCCTACTGTAAAGTCTCAAATAAAACCGAGTCTCAGACAGACTCCAGTCTTCTGTAGTGAGCCAGGTCTGGCTCCAGTTTTGAGCAAATAAAAGCCGGTCTAAATTAGAAGCCGGGTCTATTTCTACTTTCTGCAAGTTCTTGTGAATGTGCAAAACCTCCCAAAGCCCACAATCGCCCGTTTGTGCAGTTTCTAAGCTGCTTCGTTCATGCTAGAGTTCTCAAAGACCCAACCGGGTCTGATCCGCAGGTGAAGCGGACTCAAGAGTATTAATTCTCGGCGGGACCATGCCAAAAAAAGAAAGCCGTTGTCTGACCCGACCCGAGTTGTTAAATGTTTTCAGAGTGGTAACGTTAGCAGCAGAGCCTGCAGCAGGTGCTTCCATGACAAAAATATGACATGCCCAGGCAACCGGGGATTCTGCTCAAACTGGCGATTGTGGGCTTTTTGTCTGTTTGTTTTTTTAGATTTTCTTGATAAGCTTAATTATTGGACTGCTGATACTTTACCACCCCCCATTAGCCTGAAGCTTACATTATTTTTAAGCAATATTTGGAGTTCGGGATAGTATGTGTTGATCCCTGCAGAACTTGCAGATTTGCTCAAACCTGTAGCCAGATCCGGCCGGTATTGGAGACCGGCATCTATTTGAGACTTGGCTTTTACTTGAGAATTTATGGTAATCATTGTGGTACAGACTATGCTGGCCACAAGTTCCTGTCTATTGTTCTCCAAATCTGCAAGATAAACAATGCTGTCAGCTACTGTTGGAAAACCCCTTTTTTGTTGTTCCACCAGGATAGTGTGTTACAGAAAATCAAGCTGAAAGACAATAGACCTGCAGTGGGTTGACGAGGTTACAGTAGTACTATTGTTGGCAAATTGAAAAACACTGCATTTACAGTTTTTGTTTCCTCTATTTCTACCATAAGACCAAATATGTTTGCTTCTTCACAGGCATACTCTTGATTTGGCAATACATCATTTTCACATAAAGACATCATGTTTCCAGTATAGTTACATTGTAATTCATTAGTACATATATTCCTTTTCTCTCATATTATGTAGATATATTCCCTGTCACTTTAAAGGATTATTCAGTTTTTTTGAAGCAGGGTGAGGTACAAATAGCCTCTAAGTAGCCATACCAGCACTATGTTCTGGTATGGCTAACTGGGGAAAAGCATAGAGCTGTCTACTGCAGATATTATACTTCGGGGCATTTGTACCTCATACAGCCCCATTCCAAAAAAAACATGCAATTATCCCTTTAAGGAATAAGAGGAAATAACAATATTGGGTAAAACATCACCAATTAATTTAAGATTCATGGCACCAAAATAAGGTCAGCAGCTTCTGACGGCAGTAGGAAAAGGCCACCGACCTGCTTTAACCCGTGTCAAACGACTCTGCAATCGACGCAGGTTTGGCTCTGATCGGCTGGCAGTGGGAATGTCAGACCCAGGTCAAACCGCTAATTTAAGTGACGTCATGCCAGTCGCAACTCGTACAAGATGCTTTGCTCACACTCAAAATCAAAATGTAACAGCACTAGCAAGAGAGCCAGAAAAGAGAGGTTCTCATGATCCATGGGGAAGAGGAGGGGAAAAACTGACCACTGCTGGACTATATTTTTATTTAGAGTTAGATGTTGTATAAACATAAGAATAATAAGAATATTAACTACTTTATTAATCCCCAAAGGGAACTTCATTTGTCTGTCAGCTCATCAACAACTCAGATCATCCTCTTCATAACACCTTGATGGACCAAGAAAAGAGAGGTGGTGGACGGCTCCTCTCTCTTCACTGCAGGATGGAGAAATATAGAAGATCCTTTGTACCTTCAGCCATCAGGCTTTTAATTCTTCTGCAAATGGTTGATGAGCTGACAGACAAATGAATTTCCCTTTGTGGATCAATAAAGTAATTCGTATTCGTATTTGTATGACTGAAGTCAAGTGCCTCAGGATGTTTAGTCTGTATCCTAGCAACGACTGCATGGAGAACTTCACATGGAACTTCAGCAGTAGCCATTGGTGGGATGTACACAAATAACCTACATTTGAATGTCTCAGAAATCAAGGAGGTGGTTGTGGATTTTTGTAGAAAACATGAGGACCTCATACCTCTTATACACAGAAGTGCAGCAAGTCAAAAGCTATAAATTTCTTAGAGTCATCATCTCGTCCACCTTGAAATGGATAGAAAATACGACCACCATTTTAAAGAAAGCTCACCAGAGATTATCCTTTCGAAAACAGCTGAAAAAGTGTGGGGTATCTAGCAAAGGTCTACTACAGTTTCATCGAGCAGCACTGCAGAGCATCCTCACCTTTGCCATAACTGTCTGGTTCGGGAGCATGTCTGCAGAAGGGGAGAGGCAGCTGTACAAGGTGGGTCTGAGATCCCAATACTTGCAGAGATCTATAAAGCCAGGCTGCAATGCCTGGCCTTAAGATCTTAAAGGAGCTATATATAGGATTGTGGTCAAAACTGTTGCATTCAAATTCAAAATACTGCAGTGCATTGTCCCCCCCCATGCTGTATCAATTTCACACCCTTTGTAAATTCCACATGGCTGACTTGTTTTATTTTGGTGTCAAAATAAACTAACGGTCTAATAAATTCACTCCAAACATCCTACAAATTTAATCAAGGTACAGTTTGTTAAATTACTTATTTAACTTAGTGTTCTTTGAATCTATCAGTTTGTATTTTTAAGTGTCCCTACATTCTACGGAAGAAATTTCTCTGATAGATCACAAGTTATTATTACACCTATCACAGCAGTTAACATGTGGCCATGGTAGGATCCAGACAGAAAAGTGGAGAATATAAAAGAAAAGCTTAACAGCATCTGTGACCAAGTCCTCAGAAACCAAAGTGAGTGGGCAGAGATTCCCATGTGTTTACATTTTACAGTGAATTCCTAGAAGAAGGGGATAAAAAAAGAACAGTTTGTATTTCATTACCTAGTAATTTGTTTGAAGAGATCTGAGATGGAGAGAGGGAGAAAAAAACTGTGTGCTTTTTGAGAGATGTTCATTTCAGAAACAGCTTCCTCTGTGACTTCTGTGCCCACTTTAAAAATGTAAAAATAAATAAATAAATACATAGTACCTTCTTAATATATCTGCAAAGATTTTTTTGTATTTTTGATGGAAAACAAGGAGGTACAATAAAGACTGTCACATTGAGAATTACATGCCAATTTTTTGTTATGGTGTGTGTCTTTCGTTCCCTTTTGAGTTCCTGTTTTATTTTGAAGTTCAGTGTCCTGTCTTCCCGTCTTCCAATTCCTGGTTTAAGTGAGTTCCTTTGTTTTCTTGGTCCCATGTGTTGTACTTTGTTGCTTTCTGTTGTACTTTTGCTCGTCCAAGACTTAGGCTCGTTGACCCTTTTTGTTGGTACTTTGTTTCAGTTGCACTTTGAAGACCTTTTGATTTACCTTTTCTTAATAAATACCTTCTGTTGCTCCTGAGGTCTGTCTGCATTTGGGTCATCTTTCCCCCCATCCTGACAGAACTATTCGACACCTATGGACCCAGCAGACCGATCCCCTCCCCTATGATGACTCTTTTCAAGTATTTTGCATACCTCGCTAAAAAGACTGCCACAAAAGAGTCATCAGCCTCGGCTTTGCCTCCCGAAAGACCCTCCAGAAAGGGTTCATCTCACCACTGGAAGCGGCTGCAGCAACCCACCTACTGTACCCAGCCGAGACAAATGCCTTTGCGGGTACCTGGCAGGTCCTGGGGGACCTCTCTGTTCAGCGGGCGTACAACGCAGCACAAGGCCCTTCTAGGTCAGCCAGATGCTCCTGGCCTGCTAGCAGTAGGTCGACTAACCACCTGCTTGCTCTGCCGCAACCACCAACTGTCCCTGCTGTGCTGCAGCCTTCATCCCCCTATCCAGCCAGGCCACAACCTCAAACCTCTCCTGCTGGGTCGCAGAATCCACGTCACCCTCCAGCTGGGCTGCAGCCATGAACTTCTCCAGCTGAGCTGCAGCCACAAACCTCTCCGGCTGGGCCGCAGCCTCCACATCCCCCTCTGGCTGAGCCGCAGCCATGAACCTCCCCGGCTGGGCTTCAGCCTCCACGTCCCCCTCCGGCTGGGCCGCAGCCTCCAAGTTCCCCTCCGGCTGGGCCACAGCCTTAGACCTCTCAGGCTGGATCACAGCTTCCAGCCCCTTCCCCGGTTGAGCTGCAGCCACCTCGAGTCCCTTCTCCGGCTGAGCTGCAGCCACCTTCAGTCCCTTCTCCGGCCGAGCTGTAGCTGCCTCCAGTCCCTTCTCCAGCTGAGCTGCAGTCTCCTCCATGTCCCCCACATGCTGAGCTGCAGCTACCTCCTGTCCCCACTCCTGTCCCTGCTCTGTTGCAGCCAGCCTCTGTCTCCACTCTAGTTCCAGCATCGGGGGTCTTAGCGGAAGCCACTCCAGTTCCGGCGTCGGGGGTCCCGGCAGATGCCACTCCAGTTCTGGCGTTGGGTTTCCTGGCGGGCGCCATTCCAGTTCCAGCGTCAGGGGTCCCAGCGGACGTCACTCCTGCTCCATCGGTGGGGGTCCCGGCAGATGCCACCCCTGTTCCTGCATCAGGGGTCCCAGCAGATGCCACCCCTGTTCTGGCATTAAGCAATGCAGCACCCAGCTCTGCAATGGAGGTCAGAGCACCTAGGAGGAAACATAGGAGGCAAGGACGCAGATCCTTGGCATCCCCCAGCTCTGATGTGCTAGAGCTCATAGTTTCCTGTCTGCAACCTGGTGGTGAGCAGTTCCAGGTTCCCAGCCTCCATGCAGGGGGCTCATTCACTCATGTTTCCAGCGTCCAGCCGGTGGAGTATCTGGCTCCTGTTCCCAGTGTCCAACCAGCAGAGTGCCTAGCTCCTGTTTCCAATGTCCAGCCAGCGGCACGTCTGGCTCCTGCTCCCAGTGTCCAGCCAGTGGTTCGCCCGCCTTCTGTCTCCAGTGTTGAGCTGTTGGCGTGCTCAGCTCCTGTCTCCAGTGTCGAGACGGTGGTTCACCTGGCTCCTGTCTCCAGTGTCAAGCTGGTGGCCTATCCGGGTCCTGTCTCCAGTGTCCAGCCGGCGGCCCATCCTGCTCCTGTTTCCAGTGTTCAGTTGGCAGAGTGCCTGCCTCCCGTTTCCAGTATCGAGCTGGCAGTGTGCCTGGCTCTGGCCCACAGTGTCCTGCTGGCAGTGCGCTCAGCTTCTGTTTCCAGTGTCCAGCCATGGTCCGGCTCCTGCATCCGATGCCCAGCCAGTGGCCAGTCCGGCTCCCGCCTCCAATGGGGCCAGCTCGGCTGCTGTTTCCAGTGTCCAGTCAGCAGCCCGCTTCTCTCCGGGCCTCCAGTCCCCCAAGCAGCATCGCCTTCCTGCCCTGCCTCCTGAGGGGACGCGCATGTGGCAGTGTTCTCCAGCCTGGCCTCCAGGCTGCCCTCAAGAATCCCTGTGCCTGGCCTCTAGACTGCCCTCCAGAGCCTCTGGCCTGCCCTCCAGAATCCCTTGGCCGGACTCTTCACACCTGGCCAGCCTCTTGGACTTTCTTGCCATTTGGTTTCCTTTTTTTGCAGGGGTTTTGAACTATTGAATCTTCTGTTCTCAGAGGTGTTTAGTTTTTTTGTGTTGCCCTTGTTTCCCTCCACCAGACTCCCACCACCCTCCCGAGTTTGTCTCCATGTTTTTGTCTCCTGTGTCTGCCATGTTACTTAACTGCGTATTGTTCCTCAAGCCCTTTCTACGGTTTATCCCGTTGTCCTTGCCCTGTCCTACCCCTGTGCCAACTTCCTGGTTTAAGTGAGTTCCTTCATTTTCTTGAGCCCTATTCGCACAGGATTAATATTACCTGGGGACCTCTGGTAATTTGTAATAATTGTGGAGGATGTCTGTTATCTTGATCCCTTGCAAATGCGTCATGTCTGTAATTTGTAGTAAAAATTCCTAAAATTACCTACCATATTTCACCAAACACAGACATCCGTGATAATATTAGTCCCATGCGAATCTGCATCTCAGTGACTGGGGTCACTGAGATGTCTGGAGGACAGAGTCGCCAATGACTAATGTTGGCTTCCCAGCAGCGGTGCTGCTCAGAGCAACAGAGCCAACATGCTGAGTTTAGGTCTCAGCGGGTGTGTCATTGAGTGGAGAAAATCTGTTGGAAACATGAAGGGATTGGTGATGAAACATGGGCCGTGTGGACTTATGCTTCCTTGCTGTCACCCAGCAAGCCTGGCTTCCCAGCTGCTTGGGAGCTGCCCAAGAGGTCGTGAATGCACTTCCGGTTGAATCGTTTTCCTCACAAATGCATTAATTAGGAAACAATATGACATCAAATCTATCAATTCCTTGTCTATGATATATATTGTTTTTATTTATGAAGTAAACTTTTGATTTGTTTGACCTCAGTAATGTCATCCACCTCAGCCTAAACACTGGTGGCACCTCACCTCGCAGGAGGGCTTTTGATGCATCTGTCACGAAAGACACATTTTCAGCTTTGTGACTATGCCCACCTAATGCAAGGAGAGTTTACAAAAATGTTTTATAACATTACTTACAAACAAATGCGAACAGTTACTTTACGTAATGCACTACAAAGTTAAGAATCCTTAGGTGTTGATGCTAACTGCCACTGGTGAAAGTTAACTTTGAAGTCATCTAATTTAGCTTCAAAACGACATGTAACATTCGGTAATTTGCATCATTAATGACTTCTATAATGGTACTATTTTACGGCACCTATAATAACGAAGAACACAATGGCCGCGTTCCAACAGCCAATAATTCAATGTCTGGACAACATATCTTCTCCTTGACAGTAATATGTGCAGGATTACACCATCTCTGGTTCACAAATAAGGCCAGTCCTCCTCCTTTTTTCTTGCCACTAGCCTTAGCATCTCTGTCTGATTGTATGAGAGTGAAGCCAGGTATATCCACAATGGAATCTGAGATGTTTTGATTCAACCAGGTTTCAGTAAAACACATCAGGCTGCACTCACGGTGCACTTTCTGAGTCTTCACCAATATTTCCAGCTCATCACTTTTGTTGGGCAAAGAGTTGACATTTCCCATGATGGCAGATGGCAGAACGGGCTTGTTTCTCCATTTCCTGGCCTTCAACTTTGCACCAGCACGACAACCACGAAAACACCTCCTTATCTCAGCTGGAATAGGGTGATACACTCCAGATTTGTGCCGTTTCAATTAAAAAAAGCTCTTCAAAAAACTCTTTCAAGTCGACTCAAGTCCAAGTCACAATGACTTGAGTCCCCATCTCTGCAAGAAACCATGCATTTACTTTCTGTGGATAATAAAAATCAGCAACTCACATGCTTTCTCGCTGGTCTCTCTTGAATTAAAAGGCAGATGAAAATGTCCCTTTCAAAATGTCCTCCCCACCTCCCCACCCAAAAAAAACATCCTCACTTCCCATCCTGACATTGGAGGTGTTCTGACAATGGAGCCTGCACCAGAAGCGACATCACAGTGGAGGCCTGCAGCCAGGTGCCTCTCATTAAAGGAGGCAGATGAGTAACTAAACATCAGGCACACGAAGCAGTCCAAAAACTGTGGGATCAGCCTTAAATGTTTTATCTGACCACAAATGGACAGTTGTGGGTGAGTGAGACACAGTGTGCATTAAAATACATCTCCAGTCCAGCCTTGTATATGGATCTTACCTCCCCACTCATATGCAAATAAACATGTACTATATCTGTTATTTTCAGCCAGTCTGGCTGGTGTCAGGGTCTATAGAAAGATCAGGACAACAGGGAACAGAAGAGTGGATGGAGGGAGTCACTAATTAACTTATTTTTTTATTTCAAAAATCATCAAATCAAATCATAATGCATAGTGTCTCATGGCACAAACTGTCTTGGTGAATGTGTCAAGGAGGGAGCCTACACAAAGTTCTACTACTAATTTATTCTAACTAAAGTATAAACCAAAATGCACAATGAGCTGTGGAAGTCTGTAAGATTTAAGATGAATGCAGTGCATGGATGAGTGGTCTGTATTCTGTGGAGGTGTTGAAGTTGCAAAACCAAAACCAGAAGGATGCCAGAATGGAGCCCAGGTGAAGCGAATCATCTGACCACCCTCAACTGGCTGCCAGGTCAGCCTTCAGGCCCATAAAATGTTCGTCACACTCAAGGTACTTTTCAACACAAGAACACTGTACAGTTAATTAATTGAATTAACAGATGTGATTTCTACAAATCAAAAAATTACAGACCATGACAAATCATCCCAATACATATTTACCAATTAATACCAGTATTTCAGTCAGACAAATCTGGAATGAGAATAGATAATTTATTGGATATAAGCAAGCTGAAGCACAGCATAGGTGGCCTATTCTTGAGCATGGCTGCAGCAGGTTTGGCGTCAGTTTGGTTGGTAATCCTGTTCAGAAACATGTTTGTTATACTGGGTGAAATGGTACTTCTACCGTCTGAGTAATCAATACATTATGTATTCAGAAAAAGGAATGAAAATAATCAGTCCTCTGTGGCAGCTGCAGGACTGACAAAACTCCGACCAATCCACGCTCTTTGCACCGAAGAGCAAAACCCAATCAGATGCCTTCATGTCTAGTTCTGTATCCGCCCCCCTCTATCCCTGCCTCCGACGCGTGTGCACAATCTTCATGTGTCACTGTTGCCGGAAGAAATCAGTGTACAGAGTTACAGCAGAACAGATTTTATGCTCATTTATGACCAGTGGCTGAGAAAATACAGCCCCAATTACTACTTCCACCGTTACTTGTAACAGCTCACCCCGAGAAAAAGGCAAGGAAGAGAAAGCCGGAGGCTGAAAAGGCTGCTAACAAAAAGGCTCTGGATAAAGCCAGATGTCAAACCAGAGTAAACATCAGTGTTGCTTTTGAGCGGTGGAGACAACTGAGGGATTTGAAGGGCCTGAAAAGTGATGCTGAGGTTGCTCTCTTTCTGTTGGACAGGTAATTATATGTTTTGCTTTGAGGAGGATTTGTTATTTTTATGAAATGTGTAACTTTTGCTAACGTAGCTACTTTTGTAGCTTGTATTAGCCTAATGCTAATATTAGCTTCTCTGTGGGTTTAAAATGGGTCGGTGACGCTAGTATTGAATAGATTATGCCGCTTCTCATTTTTGTGCGGTGCGCGTTCCAGTTTGTGGGGGTGTGGCTTGGACGTACACACTGGTTATCTTTAACCAGGACATGACTGAGGCCACTGCACTGAGGGCCATTGAGGAAATTACAGTGGGAATCTATGTCACAAGAGAGACGCCAGGCAATGACTTTTCTGATGTTGGCACCATCATCAAGGGTGTGGTGGTTCTTCAAGATCTGGATAATGTGGCCTTTGCAATAGGTGTGCTGTTCAGACTTTTTTACTCCTTGAACATGAGGTATCCGTCACAGCTCCACTACACTTTTGAGGTCATTCAAAAGGTGGTAATGGAGTTGGATGCAACTTCACTCTCGTGAAAAGCCCAGAGCTTAAAGACAAAAATGCTCCAGCAGTAAGGAGAGCTCACTGCTGATTGAGCAGAATTCAATTTTAGTTTCTATTTGTCTTTACAAGTGAAGAGATGGAGAACTACACAGTCTAAATAGCCTATCAGGGCCGCGTGAAACTGGATGTTTAGTTCAGCTGGAGTAAAGAATTCTAAATAGTTCTTCTTAGAAGAATACTACTTTTAAGAATACCACTCAGGCATTCTGGCAAGACACCTAAGGCAAAATCAGTATTTTTTCATGCACTGGTCATTTTTGAGTTTATGGGCTATTTTGTTTTTTTAACATGACGTCTTTCAGACTATTGGAGACAAAACATGGGTATTTATTTTATTACACTTTGTGTATTGAGTCTGTAGATTTCAGTTACGTATTTACTACATATGCACTTGTATCAAAATGATTTTTTTTCCTCACGCTGAGTAAAACATAGCACTTACTGTATATTTGCTGCACACTTACTGTATATTTCATAGCCAGAGTTATAGGACATTTTATTCATAAAACAATAACTGCTATGTGCATGGGGTCATGTTTTTTCCCTCTTCCTCTCCAATTAATGTTCTCTGATTTGGCAGAATTCCTCGATTTTAGTTTCAATTTGTCTTTACAAGTGAAGAGATGGAGAACTGTACACAGTCTAAATAGTCCCATCAGGGCTGTGTGAAACAGGATGTTTAGTTTAGTTCAGTTGGAGTAAAGAATTCTGAATACTTTTTTGTTTGTTTTTGTTTTTGGTTTTGATATGCAACTGTTTATTTTTATTTTTAATTGGGGTAAAAATGGCTAATGTTAATGATTAAGAGATAGACAGATAGAAAGGTATTGGACATTAAAATAAATGATTGCAGAAATGGCAATTGTAACTAAAGTTTTTACATTTCAGATCAGTTCTACAGTTACATCAAATCATGTTCAAGTTATTGAATAGTGTTGTAATGAAGTGATAAAATTATGTAGGATTAAAATGTTCCAAGAGCTCAAATTACAAATTACAATGTGTTTGAAACATGTTTCAATCACATTGTGTCAACACAAAATGCACAGGTTTGTTGAATATGAATAGCTTGTGTTAATGTAACTCAATTTTTTAAGTTGTTGCCAAAGCAAAACATCTGAGTGCAACCACTTTTCACTACTGAATGAAGTAAATCCAACATGGTCTTTTTTTTCAGTGTACAGCATCTTACAGACATTTATGATCCCCTTTAACCTGGTTCAGGTATAGGCCTACTGAACAATACTGTATAACATTCATTTTTATTGACTTGACTCTTCTGGTTCCAACTCATGTGGACACAACACTGTCATATTCAGCCAGACCATTTGATATATGATTTCAATCTTTAAAAAAAGGAGAATCCTACACACTGCTTTGTGCTTCGCACCACAATTTATTAGAGCATTACGGAACCTTCCATATGGAGCTCTATATGGAGAAATGATGATTATAATGATTTTAAACGTGACATCTCATCATTCAGGTTCCAGGGCATCAAAAAAGTAATGAAACCAGAGAGAGGTGGTAACATTGATGACACTCTGAACAGTAGAGAAGTATACTGGATATTCACTCTGCAAACTTTATTTCCCAATGGACTTAATGATGAGATCCCATGGCACATCATGCGGAGTTTTGGAATTAAATAGATCTACTGATGGTACTCTCAAGATATATGTATTTATGACTGTACAACACTGAATCACCTATGAAAGCTGGAAGGCCAATGTTCTCATTCACTGGACGAGCAATATTTTGTCAAGATTTGTGTAAATAGATATCAATATATGTAGTGGGGTCACACCTGTTTATATTATGTTTTTCTTTTCTTTTCTTTTTTCTTTTCTTTTCTTTCCTATTTCTTCCTTGAATGTGGATGTTTTCTTGTGGTTGATATTTTGTGGGGTCAGTTCAATTCAGACCATAGCCTGCACTCTCATAGGTTGATAGGCTGATTGCCTCACACCTGTGAACTTTGAGTGGGAAGAGCTGTGTCTATTTAAGATCTGGGATGTGAAAGGTCTGTAATACTCTGATGAAGGTCTTGTGACCAAAACATCAGTTATCCAATAAACTGTGGTGCTACGCAAGATGCAGTGTGTGGGATTCTCCTTTTTTCAAAGACTGAAGTGACACTCAACTACGCACCTGCAACACAAGACATATGAATGTGCGAATATCTTTTGGTAAACTTTGATATATGATTTAAAATATGATTTGTGGTCACAATGACATTCCACTGCATAATATGGTCAGGCTGAGTGTTAGCATTTTTGCACTGTCTACTGAAAGGCAGAGGAAACACAGCAGACATAATCATGGCATGTCATGCAGACTCAGAAGTACACTTTGTATCTAGTGAAACTCAGGGTGGCCTCAAGAATTTGTGTTGTGACCACAGAAGGGCTCCATACGCTTCTGTATCTTTATGCATCTTTCAAGAATAATGCAGGAAGTGAAGGAGCCATTGCCTCTAGCCCTGCAAGTGACCTCAAATAAACCTCATGTTTCAGTCACTCATGAGTACAGTCCAGCAACAATCCTTTCAAACATCATTCTGGTTGGTTAAAAATATGTACTGCTAACCACTACATAACAAACCAGTGGATATACAGGAAATCAGACAGACTGTTGTTGTAGAAAACTCAGACAGGGACTATATTCAATAATTCCTAAAAGATGAAGATTAAGAGGCACAAAAAAACACATTAAGATTTATAGATAAAACTACACAAAGAAAAAGCAAAGTATCATATACTTTGAGGACAGCATATTAGGTCTCAGATTTTGGTAAATTTATGAAATTCACAGCCATTTCATACAGTGATTTCCCTGCAACATGGAAGAGAGACAGGACTGTAGCCCTCTTTCTAGCTCAATTTTAGTGATTATCATTGTATTTTAACTTAAAGTTGCTCTCTAAATTACAGCTCTGTGTGTTAAAGGAAACATTGTCAGACTCTGATTGACTCTTTTATTTGTGTTTGTGTTGGGAGGGGATGGGAAATTGTGAAAGTTCATTGTCTATACCACTCATGTGTTTTGGAGGGCACCTACAAAAAAAGTGTATTCTCATCCAAGCAGGTTGACAGTGGCAGCCGGAGCCAATCCCAACTGACAGGGTGGGATATAACCTGGAAAGTTTGCCAGTCTATTGCAGAGATAAATACAGAGACAAATGCGCTGTTTACGTGTACGTGGTTGTTTAAAAAACTGAGACATTTCCCATCGTTTACACGCAAATGGAGAATTTGCATCTGAAAATGATTCTTTCTAAATACTCCAGCCAGAGTGTAGATTTTGGAAAACTTTGTTTGCACATTTGCATATAAACTGAGAAAAACAGAGTTTTAGGCAGCCAACGTCACATTGTGTGCCGGAAGTTGCACCTGTGTCAAAAATGCGACATGTTTACTTTTTCATGGTGATCATGGAGGCATTCAGGGTAGCAGTCGCATTTATGTTGGTGCAAACCCAAATGTTATTTTTGTAAACGGAGAGGATGAAATGTCCGTTTATGAAAATAGCCATGTAAACATAGTCAAAGACACACACACACACTTAGGCCCAATTCCAATCTGACCCCTAAAGACTCAAGCCCTGAACCCTCACTGACTTAATTGACGTCAGCTGTAATGACTGAGTGTGAGAGTCTGTGAGGGCTCCATATGCTATAAACAGGAATGGAACAGCACTTACCCCCTTTCATGTTACCTTGACAACAAAATGTTGTTGACACTGGCTGGTCTGGGACTGATAATTTACTGTTTACTTTCGCCACACACAAGGTGTGTGAGGGACTGACTCAAAACAAATGTTCTTGGATCAGATCTGACCAAACCATCACACAATAATCACAAACAACACACAGTTGTGATGAGCAACGTTAATACTGACAGTAAACTTCTTTTTCCTCCTCTGTCCATTAACAATAAAGAAACCTGGGAGCTCTCCCTGTCTATGTTCCTTTATTTACCTTTTTTAAAAAAACAAAACTAAAAACATACGACGGCATCCCATGTATTTGACTCCACAATGCTATGAACTCTGGGTAATTTCCTTACGCTAAGTCAGCATCAATGCTGACTTACGGTGAGGGGGCATAAGGGGCTCATTCACTGACTCACTTCCTTGATGATTTGAAAAATGGAACAGCCCTCACACACTCATGGACTTCCTGTGAACGTGCCTCTAAGTCAGTGAGTCTGTAAGGGGCCGGATTGGAATTGGGCCTTATTTTCGCACACTATTGGAGAGAACACACACAGGCAGAGGGAGAACATGCAAATTCTACACGGAAAAGGTCAGGGAATGGGACCAGGTACCTTCCTGTTGAGAGGTGAGGGCGCTCACACCTGCGCATGTCAAGACAGATTCTGTATAACTTGATGTCTAATAAGAAATAAGAAAGTTAAGAAAATAAAAGTGACTTATCTTCACTTGTTTTCTGTTGACTTCAGACAATACTGACCTCAACACTGTCAATTTGAGAGCCATCTTTTCATGGAAATGACTGTAAAAACCATGGATAGAATTAGCAACTGACTCAGCTGTAATCCTATTCACCCCCAGACTGGTGTCTGTACTGTCCTGTGGTTTGGGAGGTTGCACATTTTCAGGCATGATTTATCATGAACCATTAGTGAGATTCAGAAGAAGAGGAATATACCTGCTTTGCCAGTAACCACTGACCTCCACAGAACTGCTGAACTGTGCCTCCAGGACCACTGGAGACAGACAGACACAGGAGACAAAAACGTGGACACGAAACCAGGAGGGCAGTGGGCATCTGGTGGAGGGAAACACAAGAAAAACCAGAACAGATACAATAGCTCAACTAGAAAAACCAAAGTGCCAGGTTGGCCAGGTGTGAAAGTGCTGGAGGCTGGCCAAGGGGGCACAGAGGCTCTGAAGGGTTGCCCAGAGGCCAGGCACAGGGGCGCAGGGATTCAGGAGAGCGGCCCAGAGGCCGGGCACAGGGGCGCGGGGACAATGGATGGCAGCCTGGAGGCCAGGTGGAGGGGCATGGGGACTCTGGAGGGTGGCTGGGAGGCCAGACAGGAGGACGCCACCCCTGGCGAGTCCTCTCAGGAAGCTGGGCTGGAAAGCGACACCACTGGCAAGTCCACTCTGGAAGCCAGGCTTTAGTCCTGGGACAGAGATGGGCTGGATGCTGGGGACAGGGGCCAGACAGGCCGCCAGCTGGACACTGGAAGCAGCGGCCAGACACACCGCCGGCTGGACACCAGAAGCAAGAGCCGAACACATCACCAGCTGGACACCGGAAGCAGGAGCCGAACACATCACTGGCTGGACACTGGAAGCAGGAGCCGGACACTCCACCGGCTGAACACCAGGTGCAGTTGAACACACTGCCAGCAGGATGCTGGAGGCCAGAGCTAGGCACACTGCCAGGTGGATATTGTAAAAAGGAGCTGGGCATGGTGCTGAGCACACCACTGGCTGGACACTGGAAGCAGGAGCAGGGCATGTTATCAGCTAGACGGGCCACCGGCTGGACGATGGAAGCCATAGCTGGGCGAACCGCCAACTGGAGACTGGAGCTAGGAGCCAGGCAGGCCAGTGGCTGGACACTGGAGACTGGAGCCAGGCAAACCACCGGCTGGACACTTGAAACAGGAGCCAAGCACTCCAACAGCTTGACACTGAAGACAGGAGCCGGGCGAACCACCAGCTGGACACAGGGAACAGGAGCCAGGCACACAGCTGGCTGGACACAGGAAACAGGAGCTGGCACTCCGCCGGCTGGACACAGGAAACAGGAGCTGGATGTTCCACAAGCTTGACACTGGAAACCGGAGCTGGATATGCCACCAGCTCGACACTGGAAACAGGAGCTGGGCACTCTGCCAGCTGGAGACAGAAGCTGGGCACAGCACCAGCTAGACACGGTGAACAGGAGCCAGACCCACTGCTGGCTGGCCCCGGTGAGCAGGAGCTGGATGTCCCACCAGCTTGACACTGGAAACAGAACCTGGGGACCGGCTGGGGAAGGGACTGGAGAAGGCTGCAGCTCGGCCGCAAAGGGACTGGTGGCGGCTGCAGCTTGGCTGGGGAAGGGACTGGAAACTGCAGCCCAGCTTGAGGGAGACATAAAGGCTGCGGCCCAGCCAGAGAGGTTTGTGGCTGCAGCCCAGCCAGAGGGGGATATGGAGGCTGCGGCCCAGCCAGAAGGAGGCTTGGGAGCCAGCTGGAGAAGGTCGAGGCTGTCGCCCAGCTGGAGGGGGGACGTGGGAGCTGCGACCCAGCCAAAGAAGTACGAGGCTGTGGCCCAGCTGGAGAGGGTGATGAAGGCTGTAGCACAGCAGGGACAGGCGGTGGCTGCAGCAGAGCAGGGACAGCTGGCTGTGAAATTCTGGCAGGCTCAGGTGAGGCTTGTGCTGCCCTGCGAGCCTATTGAATGAAATGGTGTCCCCCCAGTGCCAACTGGGTACCCTCAAAGGGATCTCTCTTGGCTGGGTAGGAGAGTTGCTGGGACTCCACTGAAGAGGGGCGCAGAAGCTGTGATCCAACCAGAGAGGTTTGAGGTTGCGGCCCAGCTGGAGAGGGGTGTGGGATCTGTGTGCTTGCCTGCGGAGTGTTCCTTACCGGGTCTTTGTACTCAGCAGGCAAAAGCTCCAGCAGCCAAGGTGACATTATCCTGTCGTAGACCAGGCGACGGGCAACGCCTAGCCATTTCCCATGCACTTTGCCGGGTCTTAGAATACAACTAGTCCACGTCTTAGAGTGTACCTCCCGGTTACTTGCCACCTACTTTACCTGGAGTTCCAGCGTTTTACACTACAACTCCTAGTCATTTACCAGTTACTTTTTTTGGGTCTTATAGTATAACTCAATTACCATGTAATTTCCAAAGACTGGCAGTGTAATTTCCTGAAATTTATAGGATAGGATAGGATAGGATAGAATAGGAATAGGATAGGAATTACTTTATTAATCCCCACCGCTCTTTTCTTGGTCCATCAAGGTGTTCTGAAGAGGATGATCTGAGTTGTTCAGAATGGCCTCCACCAGCGTGTATCTCTCCACCACATCCTCAGTGAGTCCATCAGGGAGACATGACTGAAGTCAAGTGCCTCGGGATGTATCCTAGCAACGACTTCATGGAGAACTTCACATGGAACTTCAGCAGTAGCCGCTGGTGGGATGTACGCAAGTACTGTTTTGATTTGAAAAAATTTCTTCTTCCTGTGTCTTCATCTATATCTCCAGCTCCTCATCACTCTTGTTGAGCAGAGAGTTGATATTTTGTATGATGACTGATGGCAGAAAGGACTCACAGTACATCTTCACTTCCAAGCCTTTAACCTCTGCACCACCAGCACAGCAACCATCAAAGCACCTCCTCATCCAGCTGGAACAGGGTGGCATCCTCCAGACTCGCTCCATTTTCAATGACAGAAGCTCCTCTCCTGAAGAATCTCCTCTCCCCACAGAAGTATCCATCAGTAGTTGACAAAATACGACAAAAACATACAAAAACACAACAAAATAAAGCAAAGGTTGAGTAAAAACTCAGAGCTACCAGACTTTGCTGCTCCCAGCTGAAGCGCATGTTCTGGAATATATATTTATGGTGTAACTTCCTCATATAAATCAGTATATGAATGAAGTGCAATAGAGATAAGTGCTTTTGCCCTATGCTCATGGCAGTTGTGATAGTGTGTTTTTATGGAGGGTACTGTATGTGTGACGGTGGGCAAGCTTCACCCACATTATCACCCAGAATATATTGAGAAATGGGTCTAATTGAACCATAACAGTAGGAGTACAAAGCAAACTTACCTCTCTCAAGTGCGCATGTATGGATCTTGTATGGTCATCCAAGAACAAAACACAAACAATATGGCAATGTAATAATATACATATATTTTTAATGACTCATGCAGAGAGTTATAAAATGTTTTTTAATTATTTAATTTCACAATGCATGGTAGATGCTATTGTCCCATCCATACTCTTTAAGAACTGGTGAAGGTTCAATCATTTGCGGTTGGATCATTCTTCATGAGAGAAACTGCGGGAAGGTGAGGGATGACTTTCATAAGCAGGGAAAGTACAGTGTACTTACTCAGTACTTACGGGGAAAGTACACTGTACATACAGACTAATCATTCAGGATTTAAAGATGCATCCATTTTCAGTATGGCTGATGCATTCATTTGTGTAGAGAATGAACAGCACAGGTGAGTTAACACACCCCTGAGGTGCTCCAGTGCTAATGGCTGTAAGTTCAGACAGAGTTTTGTTCATTCTGACCTGCTGAGTGCAGTTTGTTAGAAATGAATGGCACCACCCGATGATGAATGGGTTGGCACCAAGCTAATTTAATGTACTGAGTAGTGTGTTGGGCTGCAATGTATTATATACCAAGCTGAAGTCGAAAAACTCGAAAGGCCTTGGGTAGGCCTTTGGTTTTTCTAGGTTTGTGGCGATCATGTGCACTACACTATTGATTGCATTGTCTGTGCTTCTTTGTTGTTTGTATACAAATTGATATGAGTCTAAATGTGGGGATACCCCAGCTTTCAACTTGCTCACCATCATTGTTTCCATATATTTCATCACGATTGAGGTTAATGCAACTGGTCTGTAGTCATTACATTTTTTACATACATTTTTTACATTTGTGTGATAACAGCTTTTTTCCAGATTGTAGGTAAAGTATTGGTATCCACAAACTTCTGAGAGATGGGGCTCCAGGTAGGTGTTAATTCTTCAGCACATGCTTTCAACAAGAAATGCATATATGTCGTCTGGTCCAATGGCCTTGTTAGCAACATTTTAAAAACAGATTTCACCTCCTTGGGGTCAATAGGAGCCAATCTATCCCATAAATGGTAATGTTTTTGAAATTTAAAACTTTTTTTAAAAAAAACTTTTAAGTTGATTGGCAGTGGAGAGCTTGTCCTCTTGTCAGGATGTCCAAAAAACTCTCTAAAGAGTCTCCAGTTGGTCAAGAACACTGCAGCAGGGTTAGTGACAGGAGATAGTAAAAGAGAGTGCATCTCTTCCATTTTAGCTTCTCTCCATTGGCTTCCCCCTAGGAGGGGGGCAACTGCCATTCTGAAGGACCGCCATTCTGCCATATATATATATATATTTCTGTTGGACAGGTAATTATATGCTTTGCTTTGGGGAAGATTTGTTATTTTTATGAAATGTGTAACTTTTGCTAACGTAGCTACTTTTGTAGCTTGTGTTAGTGTTAGAGTCGGTTCTTTTATTGGAAGCCCAAGAACAAACCAGAGAAGTCTTCAGTTCACAGAAGAAGAATTTATTCAGGTCACAGGTAAAGCACAGCAGCGCTGGGTGCGTAGTGACTGAGCTCACTCAGGATCTCAGCCAAAACGAACACAGCGTTGAGAAAACAGTTCACATTTATAATTCACAGTTATCTTCTTGGGCTGGTCCTGCCCCATACAGAGGTTGGAGTTTGTGATTGAGTGTGATGAGTCAGATGATGCTGTCCACACTTGGTTTATGATGTGTGCGCAGGATATGTGTTAAGTATGTCTGTGAGTCAGCCATGTATCTATTCTAACAGACCTAGCTGACCGAGACACTGCAGTTACATCTTGTACTTGCTTATCAGGTGAGAGTCACCGCTATCTGGTGTCGTAAGGACACTCATCAGGTTATGTGAGTTCAAGCACAGGACAGAGCACACAGTGTACAATAAACAAGTAAATGTATCAATAGCGATTAAGATAGTGTTGTAAAATAAATTCACATTTAAACAAACAGAATCATTTGAGTCAAATAATGAGTCACACCCCTCTTATATAGCATGTCAGTCTATCTAACATTTGAAACATGAATCCCACCTTCCTGTCAACAAGGACCGCTGGAGGCAAACCCTCAATGGGATAAAGAACCCCTAACATGCAATTCTTCTCTAACAGTCACATGCATAGTCATAGTGTACACTTACAACAAGCAGTGAAATGAAGTCCTGACTACAACCCTGAGACTGTGCTGTCTTAAGTTAAAACTTAAGTTAAAAAATAAGAAAATATAAATTACGCAATTAGAAATATATAGATAACATCTAAAAAAAAAATTAGAAGATAATTTCATTAATTGTAGCAAGTAGGCATCTAAGTACATACAAACACGTACAAACTTGAAAGTGCTTAATCAAAGGGCAAGTGCAAAATGCATTCATCTTGGGATTAAAAACCTCCGTCCAGAGGGGAGAGGCTTGAACTCACTGTGCAGGGGATGCGAAGTGTCGTTTAAAATGGTCGTGGCTATCTGCTGTAACTGTTTGGTATACAGGGAAGAGGGGTTTAGCTGAGACTCACCGATCACCTTACCTGACCACTTCACAATTTGATTCAGGGAGTTCTTGTTCTTAACAGAGAGGCTTCCGAACCATGACGCCAAAGAAAAGGATAAAATGGATTTAATAAAAGCACGATAAAACAGGATCATCATCGTTTTGTCAACATGAAAGTAAGACAATTTTCTCAAACTGTGCAAACGCTGTTGCCTTTTTATACACAGTGCTTCACAGTTTTCTTGGAAGTTCAATTTAAAATCAATAATAGTCCCAAGGTACTTGTAGGATTTCACATATTCCACTGCCTGACTGGTTGTGGCATCATGTGTGTGGGTTTGTTTGCTAAAATCAATTAGCATCTCCTTTGTTTTCAATATGTTAAGTTGAATATGTGACTCTTCACACCACTGCACAAAGTCATCAACTATATAACTATTATATCAACTATTTTTGCTGCAATGCTCCTGAACTGCCCAATTTCAGGAGCTGAAATATTCCATTGCAGGGGTGGGATGGATCATCCAAAATCCTGACACCCCTACTCCAGCATCTCTTTTCATAGATTTCCTGCAGGGAAGGGAGGGCCGATTAGTGGCAACACTTGATGCATGTACCACTCTCTAGAGGGCCTTCCTGTCCTGCTTGCTGCTGTTGCTAAACCATGAGGCGATGCTCTGAGTAAGGATGCTCTTCACAGTGCAGTGTAGAAAACTCTTAGGATAGTTGGGGAGGCACCAAACTTTCTCCACCACCGAAGATGGTAGAGGCGCTGATTTGCCTTTTTGGTAAATGGGGGTGTAGGAATGCTGTCCCCTCCTGAAATACACCACTAGCTCCAGAGTTTTGATGGTATTTAATTGGAGATAGTTAGTCTGACACCAGGATGCCAGACTCTGCACCTCCCTCGAGTAGGCTGATTCATCGTTGTTGTGTATGGTCCCAAGCACTACCGTATCATCAGCAAATGTGATGATGGAATTAGAACTATATGTGGCTGCACAGTCATACATATACAGAGAGTACAACAACAGACTGAGTACACACCCTTGGGCGGCTCCCGTACTAAGTGTTATGGGTGATGACACATAACTGCCTACTCTCACTACTTGAGTCTTCTGTAGATCTTTTTGGGTGGTAGGTGAACTGGAGCGGATCAGTGGTGCTAGGGATGGAGGTAGTGATTATGTTTTTTAAGAGTCTCTCAAACACTTTCATAATCAGAGGCGTATGCAACGGGTCGATAGTCGTTTAGGCAGGATGGTGTGTTGCTCTTTGGCACTGGGATGATGGTGGATTTCTTGAAGCACATGGGTACTGATAACTGGGCCAGGGCCTCATTAAAGATGTAGGTAAGGACACCAGAAAGCTGGTCAGTGCAGCAGCACAACAGACAGCTGGGAATGCCGTCTGGACCTGGCGCTTTGCGTGCATTGACTTGCTTTAGTGCCCTACATACATCATTCTCAGCAAGAGTGATTAAATGCTCACTAGACCTAGATGATATATTACTGCTGTCCATAGTTTTCTGACTTGTGTTAGCGCTGGTCTCAGAGTGGGCATAGAAAGCATTGAGGTCATTTGCAAAAGTTGAGTTAGTCTTCACATTGTCGCTAGATAATAACCCACCTTTAAAGTCTTTGATGGTGCATAATCCATCCATCCATTTTCTTCTGCATTATTGTGGCCCCTGTGCCGATCCGCCTGCCAATCTCGCACTCCATCCTTCCCTCACTCGTGAACAAGACCCTGAGATACTTACACTCCTCCACTTGAGGGAGGAACTCTCCCCCAACCTGGAGGGGGTAGGCCACCTTTTTAGGGCCACAGACTTGGAGGTGCTGATTCTCATCCAAGCTGCCTCACACTCGGGTGCAAACCGCCCCAATACACGCTGAAGGTCCTGGATCGAAGGAGCCAACAGGACAACATCATCTGCAAAAAGCAGAGATGAAATCCAGTGGCTCCCAAACCGGACCCCCTCCGGCCCCTGGCTGCGCCTACAAAGTCTGTCCATAAAAATAATGAACCGGTGCCAAAGGGCAGCCCTGCTGAAGGGCAACATGCACGGGGAACAGGGAATGCAGCCCAAGCTCCTGCTCCAGTTGTACACAGATGGTATAGCCCTTAGCAAAGGACCTTCAACCCCATACTCTTGAAGCACCTCCCAGAGGATGCCATGAGGGACACAAAACACATGTGGACTGGTTGGGCAAACTCCCATGAACCCTCAAGCACCCTGTGGAGGGTATACAGCTGGTCCAGTGTTCCACAGCCAGGACAAAAACTGTATTGTTCCTCCTGGATCCTCCAGGTTTGACTATCGGTCAAATTTTCCTCTCCAGTACCCTGGAATAGACTTTCCCAGGGAGGTTGAGGAGTGTGATCCCCCGTTAGTTGGAGCACATCCTTTGGTCCCCCTTCTTGAGAAGAGGGACCACCGCCCTGGTCTGCCAGAGGCACTGTCCCCAACTGCCACATGATGCTGCAGAGGTGTGTCAGCCACGACGGCCCTACAACATCCAGAGACTTGAGGTACTCAGGGCGGATCTCATCCACCCCCAGTGCCTTGCCACTGAGGAGCTTCCCAACTACCTCAGTGACTTCAGCTTGAGTGATGGATGAATCAACCTCTGGGTCCCCAGCCTCTGCTTCATCTACGGAAGGTGTGACAATGGGATTGAGGAGATCCTTGAAGTACTCCTTCCACCGCCTGACGATATCCCCAGTCAAGGTCAACAGCTCCCCACCTCCACTGTACACAGTGTTGGCGGAGCACTGCTTCCCCCTTCTGAGGCGCCGGATGGTTTGCCAGCATTTCTTCGAGGTTGACCGGTAGTCCTCCTCCATGGCCTCCTATAACTTCCCCCAGACCCAAGTTTTTGCTTCCACAACCACCTGAGCCGCAGCACACTTGGCCTGCTGGTACCCAGCTGCCTCAGGAGTCCTATGAGCCAACCAGGCTCAATAGGATTCCTTCTTCAGCTTGATGGAATCCCTTACTTCTGGTGTCCACCACCGGGTTCGGGGATTGCCACCACAACAGGCAATGGAGACCTTGCAGCCACAGCTCCAAGAACATAGTCCACTCAGACTCAATCTCCACAGCCTCCCTCGGGAGCTGGTCAAAGTTCTCCCGGAGGTGGGAGTTGAAGACCTTGCTGACAGCAGGTTCCGCCAGATGTTCTCAACAGACCCTCATGATACGTTTGGGTCTGCCAAGTCTGTCCAGCTTCCTCCCCGGCCAGCAGATCTAACTCACCACCAGTTGGGGATCAGTTGACAGCTTTGCCCCTGTCTTCACGCAAGTGTCCAAGATATTCGGCCGGAGAATCAGAATCAGAATCAGAATACTTTATTAATCCCCAAGGGGAAATTGCTTTTCATTGCAACAACATCCAGCTCAAGTGTACGAGATAAAAGAGCAAAAGTGTTCAAACCAAGGAGGTACACTAAGAAATATAAATCTAAATAAAAACAAAATATATATATATAAAATATAAAAAATATGTAAGAAAAAATACAAGTAGAAACATTGCATTGATTTATTGCACTATACTAAATATGGCATTGAATGTGGGTTATTGCACATAAATATGACATTATTTCACAGTAAATATGGATTATTACACAGAGGGAATTGTACAGGAGTCAGTTTTGGGGCCAGCCCTCTGTCTCAGAATGTCAGAAAAAAACTCAGAGTGAGGAGTTGTAAAGTTTGATGGCCACAGGCAGGAATGATTTCCTGTGTCGCTCTGTGGTGCATCGTGGTGCAATCAGTCTGGTGCTGAAAGAACTCCTGTGTCTGACCAGCACATCGTGCAGCAGGTTGGACACATTGTCCAGGATGGCTTTCACCTTTCTCCTCCTTAGCCTCTCTGATCTTGTTTTTCAGGTTTCTCTGGATGGTTCTCACCTCCTCTTTGTTACCCGCCCTGAAAGCCCTCTTCTTTTCATTCAGGGTGGCTTTGATGTACCCAAGGCTTATTGTTGGGGTAACAGTTGATGGTCTATGCAGGAACAATGGAGTCAACACAGAAGTTGATGTAGTAAGTGATACACTCTGTGAGCCCGTCTATGTCCTCTCCGTTTGGCTCACAGAGTGCCTGCCAGTCCGTGACCTCAAAACATCCCTGTAGTGTCTCATAAGCCTCCTCTGACCACCTCCTCACTGTCCTTGTGGTCGCAGGCTGGCTCTTCACCAGAGGCAAATAAGAGGGTCTGAGGTGCACTAAATTATGGTCTGATCTGCCCAGCGGGGGGAGGGGAGAGGAGCTGTATGCATCCTTCACATTAACATACAGCAGGTCCAGGGTCCTCTCCTCCCTGGTGGAGCAGGTCACAAACTGTGTGAAGCTGGGCAGTGTTTTATCCATGGTGACATGGTTGAAGTTGCCTGAGATGGCAATGAATGCACTCGTGTGTAGAGTCTGTAACCAAGCTATGGCTGAGTGGATGACGTCACATGCCGAGGTTGGGTTGGCGAAAGGAGGAATGTATACAGTCACCATAGTAGTCAGCAGTCAGCCATAATAACATGAGAAATTAGAGATTAGAGATCAGATGAGACAACTACAAAGTCGATCATTGACCTCTGGCCTAAGGAGTCCTGGTGTCACATGCACTGATGGACACCCTTATGCTCGAACATGGTGTTTGTTATGGACAAACTGTGACTAGCACAGAAGTCCAACAACAAAACACCATGGGTTCAGAGGTGACATTCCATGTCCCCATAGCCAGAGTCGTTGTCCAGGGATT
Organism: Caranx ignobilis; assembly: GCA_021432705.1. Classification (NCBI taxonomy): domain Eukaryota; kingdom Metazoa; phylum Chordata; class Actinopteri; order Carangiformes; family Carangidae; genus Caranx; species Caranx ignobilis. The sequence continues at coordinate 1,215,666 of MU269987.1, read as the reverse complement.
GGGTCGCTGGGGCCCCTGCCCACTACTGCGCCCCAAACCACAATGCACCAACCCCTTCTGATCCTTCCTGCGGGCGGTGGGCCTACGGGAAGACAGGCCCACATCGCTCCTTTGGCCTGTGCCCGGCTGGGTCCCATGGGCAAAGACCTGGCCACCAGGCGCTCGCCTGTGAGCCCTGACCCCAGGCCTGGCTCCAGTGGCTCCAGGGTGGGGCCCCAGTGACGCCAATCTGGGCGACGTGAGCATCCTTGATCTTTGTTCCGTCATAAGGGGCACCACTCCTAGTCTGACCCATCACCTAGGACCTGTTTGCTTTGGGAGACCCTACCAGGGGCATTAAGCCCCCGACAACATAGCCCCTAGGATCATTCTGGTACTCAAACCCCTCCACCACAATAAGGCGGCGGTTCAAGGGGTTTTCTTTTTCTTTTCTTTTTTTTTAAATGTTGTTGTTTATGTTCTTTGTTTTTAACTTTTTTAGGAGGTATGGACCTCTCATTGAGAAGTGTATTTGATAAAGTATGAATTGAATTGAATTGAATTGTTGATAACTCCCAGCATCTTTAAGAACAGACTGGGAGGTAGAGTCTTCAGTTACTGGGCTCCTCTACTATGGAACCAGCTCTCTCCATGGGTCAGAGAGGCAGACACTCATTTAGGTTCAGGCTTAAAACCTTCCTCCGTGTTTGGAGTGGTGGCAACAGGTCAGAGGGACAGGGTCTCTTCTGATTAAATAATGTGTATGCAGGATTTTTGCACATTCGTATGCCCACATACATGTACATGGGCATGGGTGAGTGAAAGCATATATTTTAAACGCATGGTCTTTCTGTATGAACATGTGATTACATTGCTAGACACTTGTGTTTCAGCTCTAATTTGAAACATGTCTGTATGAATTTCTGCAACATCTGAACTAACATTAACTTGGCTCTCTGAGGCTCCAGTCATTACTGGACCAAACTACAGTAGCCTGATTACAGACTAGAAGTAGAGGAGGGTGGCACTCCCAGTCGTTGAGCCCAACTCTTGGGGTGGAGGTGACCTTACATGGGCACTCTTGTGGACCTGTGGCATGGAGCCTGCCTGCATTGTTGGCTGGCTGCCAACCCACAGAAATCTCTGTGAACACACAGGCATGGATTTTGCTTTTTATATATACTATGAAGCGAGAAGTGTTGCCAATTTCCCTATCTTCTCCAGATACAGGGAAGTTTAAATTAGGTTAGCAATTACATCATGACATAATTTGCCAATCGGTCTATAATAGTCAGTCATTCAGTGGAGCAGCGATGCCTGCTGGAATTGCATGGTCATCATTATTGTTTTTGTCTATTTTGTACGAGTAACACAAAAGATGGTTTGAAATCCTATCTCACTGATGGAGCCTTTCACATCGAAATGGATCTGTACAAGTCCAATCAGAATCACATTTGAAACCACCTCTGATTCAGAATACTTAATTTATCCCCAGGACAATTCAGTTTCCACAACACAGTTACTTAGGGCAAATTTTGCAGAGCTCTTTGTGTGGCACACGGGTAGAAGTGCATAAGAGTATATAATCATATACTCAATCACGATTGACCTCATTAATATGGCTTTGTGATGGCCTGCTGCCTGAAACATTGGTGCCTGGAGGTTAATGTTGGACTGTGTCATTGAATGTGTGCTGTTTTGGTTTGTCCCTGTTTGAATTTTGTGTTGTTTTGCTGGCTGCATGGCAAAAAAGTACAAGTACCCTCAAAACTACCTCAACACTAAGTATAAAATAAAGAAAAATAAATAAAATACAAGAGGTTCTCTCTGTATGTGGTTTGAATCAGAATTGTAAAATTTCAATCTCGTGTGGTTTTTGCCTGTTCAGACTGTCAAAAAAATCAAAATAAAAACAATCTGCAGATGCTAAAAGTCTGATTTGGAGTGGCATTGTGAACAAGGCCTTAGTCTTGTCTTGTGTAGTGCTGTACTGTTCATCACTGAGGAACCTGTACTACAAAGCAGGATTTTGGATTAGTACTGGACTTCAGGATTAACTCTGGGTTTTCCATACTACAACGGTTGTTCACTTCTTCCAGGATACCTCTCCATGGTAACTTATGCTAAACGGTGGGGCTGGGCATCAAGAAATTAGTCTCTCACAAACCCACTGACAACAGACCTGTCTGTGAACAGCCCCTCCTCTCTGTGCACACTCTGAAGCCTGTTTAAAACAGACATCCCACTATATCCTCTGTCACACCTTGACACTTTTTTGTGTTTTTTGGATTTTATTTTTAACATTTCATCCATTTCTCATGCATATAGGTAATGATTACATCAGGTTGTGCATTTTTGTTTGTTCTAACTTTTTCTAATGTATTTTTTATTTAAACGTATTGTAAACAGCATAACAAAAAAATGCACGTTCAAACCCATTCAAACCACTATTTTTGATCCTGCTCTAAAAAAAAAAAAAAAAAAAACATCAAACATACAACTTCTTATTTCTTGGTTTCATTTCAGAGAACAGTAGAGTTATATATGGTGTACACAGGGTTCAGTTTTAGGGCCAATTCTTTTCATTCTTCACATGCTTACATTAGGGGACAGAATCCGGAAGCACTCCATCAATTTCCACTGTTGTACTGATGCTACACAGATCTACTTATAGATAGAGCTGGATGATATAAGCCACCTGATCAATTTGCAAGATTGTTTGAAAGACATCAAGTCCTGGATGTCTTCTAACTTCCTACTACTGAACTCTGACAAAACAGAGGTTATTGTGTTTGGACCTAAAGATCTCATGGACACATTTTCTAATCAGATTGCTAGATTGGATGGCATCACCCTGAACTCGAGTACAACTGCAGGGAACCTTAGAGGCATTTTTGAACAGGACCTTCTCTTCAGCTCCCACATAAATCATGTGACTAGGACTGCCTTCTTTCACCTGCTCAGTATAGGTGAAATTAGGAATATCCTCTCTCAGAGTGATGCTGAGAAACTGGTCCATGCATTTATCACAAGTTGGACTACTGTAACTCTCTCCTGTTAGGATGTCCAAAAAATTCTCTTAAAAGTTTCCAGCTGGCTCAGGTAGCCCTGAACCATTTTATAGCTATGCTGCCATAGGCTTAGACTGCTGAGGGACACATCAGGTTACACAAAGCCCTCTCCTCTCCTCTCTCCTCTCCTCTCCTCTCCTCTCCTCATGCACATTTTGAACTGTCATTATTTATTGCACTTTGTAGTTTGGCCTTGGTGTCTTGCATTCTCTCTGTATTTCGACAGATTTCTCCAGAGCTCCATCCCCCACTGAACGCTGCCTTCATCAGCTCTTGTTAACTGACTGATTCCATTTCCATGTTTTTCGATATTCCATGTTATAAATGGTTTTCCTTGTCTGTATACAACATCTTTGCTCATCAGCCCATTCTGAGTGAACAATACCTCCGTTGTTGCTTACCCTGAGTTTTCTCCAGTTTTTTCCCTGTTAAAGGGTTTTCTTGGGAGTTTTTCCTCAGTTGATGTGAAGGTCTAAGGGCAGAGGATGTTGTAATAATGCTGTGTGCTATGTGATGCTCTGTATGATTGTTAACTTGAGTGAGATGAGTGACATAACTTTGTTACTAGATTGTGTTTTGAGTACTATGTTAAGTAATGAGGCACTTGACTTGTGTGAGGGAGCTGGGCTATAGGTTTAGTTTATTGTTTGTTATTTTCATATGAGCACCACACTTAGTCCTAAGTGTATGGGTGGCGTCCCCAATGTGTTTTGAGTTGCTCAGGTAAGGGAAGTGCAGGCAGACTTGGTGTTTTTTGTTTCTTTATTCTAGATAGTAAGTTGGTTTATTTTGTGGGTTAGGAAGTGGTTTTCATTTTGTTTGGATTATGATTTAATCAACCCCAGCCCTTCACAGGTTAGAGGCAGGAAACCATGGGCTAAGGCACCTCAGAGCTTTGTTGTGCTGTAGACTGACATCCTTGTCCTCTATGCCTCTTCCCTGATGTTTTGTCCTCCTTCACCAAGATGGGGATTGCCACTATGCGCCCAGATATGGTGCCCGTAGCTGGGGCTAGCTTGCTGGACCCCGGGTGGACCGATTCCAGGAACCTAGTGCACAGGCAGAGCAGTTTGTGGAGGCTGGAGCCCAAGTGAAGCAGGGACTGGACTGGGGACAGGAGGCTGTGGCCCAGGCCAATACAGGACTGGAGGCTGTCACAGTCATCAGTTAAGAAAACAGCGTGTGCTTAATGTGTGGTGATCATAATTTCATTATTTTTGCATAAGATTCACCAAAAAATGCTAAAGCCTGAAAGAGTGTACTTAACTTCTGATTCAAACATTCAGTTCATCATAAAACCTCTGCACTTTCTGACCAGACAGGACAGGTTAGTAAACTGGCATGTGTGAACATGAGCAGACTAAATACAGTCAACTTTGCCCCTGCAATGTAAAACAGAGAGAATCAACAGCATACAGACTGAGTATGAAAGAATAAACGAAAGAAAGAAAAGAAAACACAGACAGTGGGCAATCTATTTCCACCACCTTTTCCATGCTATGAGACATTTTCCATTAAGTGGAGTAAGCTCCATGTCTGAAATCCTCACCTTTGTTTTTGTAAGTGGGCCACTCAGATGGTCTGTGTTGTCAGATTTGGGTCAAACTCTGAGGAAGAGTTTCCTCCCAAAAAACACAATAGGCTGAATAAACATTTTCTTAAAGAGGTCACTTCTTGTCTCACTAGTTATTTTTATAAAATCACAGGTAATTACATTACTGTGAATGTCATCATTATGTGAGTAAACATAATGAAGTCTCCAGCTGAAATAAAATTCTCAGGCGGGTATATTTATATTCTTGATGTCATTTAAACAGAATCTTTCCAGGCAGCAGAACAAAGGCGAGAAACTGTGTTGTGGTGTAAAATACCAAACTAAGCTACAGATGACATTCCGTTATTAGCAGTTAAGAACTTATTAGTTATTGTTTCTCCATTTTGCACAACAATTTTACTATATTGTTATTGTATGTTATTTATTTCATTAACTGCTTTTTGCAGAGTGAGAGCCATTCAGGGATTCAGTTCTCCATAATACCAGACGCAGATGTATTCCTCACTTACACTGTAATTTTGTTTACAGAATAAACTCGGCATGTAAAAGTTTTATTCAAGGAAACACTGCTTTTTTGATAGATTTATTAGGCTTTTTCATTTTATATGTTGCTATACTGGCTCCACAAAGTTACTATTTTAATCACTAATGGCTTTATAGTTGGACTTTGTTCCATTTCCTGAAAAGTTTTTGCAAAGCTTGTAAAAATCTGCTTCAAGGAGCATGAAATTACCAAGGCCAATGAAACAGTGGGGTGACATAAGAAGTGAAAGAAGGAGACAGATCAGGAGTGAAGGATGAAGGATATTTCTTGGGCAACCAGAGGTTGTTTATAGTATTAAAATTACACAAATCAGATCAAAGTCAGGCCACCTTATTTTGGTGTAAAACAAAGTACACTTTACTGTAGTAAGTGCACTTTTGATTTACTCATGCTTTACTTGTCCAGTATTTACACCTCTGCTTCACTACAGTATATCTGAGGAAAAAAAAAACTTTTACATAAATATAGAAATCTTGCTGCCTCACCCTTCTACTTGTAACAGTATTTTTACAGATCTAATACTTCTACCACACTAATTATCATTTAAGAGAAACAGAGGCTGATGGAAATGTCATTGTTTTGCAGGTACAGACTAAAATTTTGATGATAGATTAAAGATTAAAGGGTCATTAAGTGGTTACAGCTCAGAAACATGAAAAACTACACCATGTGGCCATTTTCCAGTGTGAAAAATTTTCCAAGTATGATGTCTTTGATTAATTCAATAATATACTGTTTGACCTCATTCTATCACATCTAACCATTTTAATGCTTTGATGTTTGTCTGTCGACAGCCTGCTTATGCTATGTAGGTGCATGTTGTACTCATCAGATGGTGAATATTATCAACACAGACTTCATATTTTGACTGCTCTGCCTTTTTAAAAGGCCTTATCGCTGTAAGGTTAACATTGACATACACGGAACATGCAGTCTCTGTCAGACAAACTGTCAAAATGAGCAGTACCTGTAGTTAACTACGAGATGTTGCTATTCGCTTCTGGATTTGAATTTTCATTCAGTAGAACCCTTCAATAATAAACCTCATTGTCTGGAACATTTGTTTTGGCTGTTCTCTCTATTTGACACCAGAGGGCATCATGCTCCTTTAGTCACAATTCTCAGTAACCTGGTCAAACATAATAAGGTGCATTTCCATTTAGGATGTTGTCATGTTTTTTTTTTTTTTGTTTGTTTGTTTGTTTGTGATCAACTTTTTTTAATTTCATTTGATTTGGTTTAAAGATGACAGAACAGTCCATACAAGTCATTATCAAAATATTACATAGACACCATACAAACAACAAAACCCCTAAACAAACTAACAGACATACAAAACAAAAAAAAAAGGAAAAAAAAGAAAAAGAAGAAGAAGAAGCTTTGAGGACAAAGATTTACATACAGTAAACAGTAAAGCAGTATTGTACATAAGCAAAGGGATCTATCAAACTACAGCATGTCCCCCCCCCCCCCCCAAGCCCACTGAAATCCTGACTCTCCCTTCCCCTTGCTCCACTCATGTAAAACATGTTACCTATTACCAGGACCATAATAATATTTCTATATATATTATCTTTATTATGTATATTATCTATTACAAGAAACATTATAAGAAAACAAAGAAATTCTATGTAAAACCAGATCTTCAGCAGCAGTGAGCACCCCTATAAATTCAGAATGGTACAACCTTTTTTCATAACCACATTTTGTGACGATTCAATGATGTGGCTGTCGGACCTGTGTCTGCTAGGCTGCTAATTTACCTAACTACACCGGCCAACCAAGTGCTTCAGACTCATCGATGTGCCGAGGGCATGGAGTTGTAAATGCTAACACCATTAGCATCTACAACTCAAGGTAAATTTAATATTTAGACTTAGACTTAGACAGACTTTATTGTCATTCACATATGCAGCAAGTGTATACAGAATGAAATTTCGTTGCATGTGGCTCAGCACAGAGGTAGATATAAAGTGCAGATATAGATATAAAGTGCAGACAGTGATTTAGAAGAAATAATTATGACGTTATGTACAAGTGAGCAGCAGGAATAAATACACCAGTAATTTACAATATACAGCAATACACCAGTAATCCAAGTATGACAGCAATGTACAGCAGAATGTGTAGCAATGTACAGCAGTTGACCATTTAAGAGTTTAGCAGTCTGATGGCCCGGGGGAAAAAGCTGTTACAGAACCTAGTGGTCCTGCACCGGATGCTGCAAAGCCTCTTTCCAGAGGCCAGCAGAGAGAACAGTCCATGGTGGGGGTGTGAGGAGTCACTGATGATATTTTTGGCTTGGGACATGCAGCGCTGTGATGATAAGTCCTGAATGGAGGAAAGAGAGGTCCCAATGTTCCTCTCCGCTGTCCTCACCACTCTCCTCACATTCTTCCAGTCAGAGGCACTGCAGCCTCCACCCCAAACAGATATGCAGCTGGTCAGAATGCTCTCTATGGTGCTTCTGTAGAATGTAGTGAGGATGGGCGGGGGCAGGTGGGCTCTCCTAATCCTACGCAGGAAGTGCAGACGGTGCTGTGCCCTCTTAACCAGCGACATGGTGTTCACAGACCAGGTGAGGTCATCTGTGATGTGCACCCCCAGGAACTTTGTGCTGCTGACCACCTCCACAGCCGTGCTGTTGATGATAAGTGGAGCGTGGCTGGGCTGGTTCTTCCTGAAGTCGACAATGATCTCCTTAGTTTTGTCCACATTCAGGATCAGGCTGTTGTCTCTGCACCAACCGACCAGCTGCTCCACCTCCTCTCTGTAGGCCAGGTTTTTGTCGTCCCTGATTAGGCCCACCACCATTGTGTCGTCCGCAAACTTCACAATGTGGTTGGTGGCAGACCTGGGGACGCAGTCGTGTGTCATCAGGGTGAACAGCACAGGGCTCAGGACACAGCCTGTGCTGAGGTTGATGACACTGGAGGTGTTTTGTCCGACCCGCACTGACTGTGGTCTGTCAGTGAGGAAGTCTAGCAGCCAGTTGCGCAGGGGGGTGCTGAAGCCCAGGGGTCCCAGTTTGTCTACCAGATGTTATGGAATGATGGTATTAAACGCTGAACTGTCCAGGAACAGCGTCCGCACATGAGTGTTCTTCTCCAGGTGTGCAAGGCTCAGGTGAAGAGCGGAAGAGATGGCGTCCTCAGTAGAACGGTTCCGCCGGTAGGCAAACTTGAAGGGGTCGAACATATGGGGGAAGTCTGGAGATGATGTGCTCCTTTACCAGCCTCTCAAAGCACTTCATCATAATAGGAGTAAGTGCAACAGGCCGGTAATCATTTGGTGATGTGATTTGAGGTTTTTTTGGCACTGGGATGATGGTGGCAGTCTTGAAGCATGATGGTACTATGGCTTGGTCTAGCGAGGTGTTAAAAATGTCCGTTAGGACACAAGCCAGCTGATCTGCACATTCCCTGAGCACCCACCCAGGTATGTTATCAGGGCCTGGGGCCTTCTGAGTGTTGACTCTCCTCAGAGTCTTCCGCACATCAGCTGTGTCAAGACAGAGTGCCTTCTCTTCCTGGTGGGAAACAGCTTTCTCTGCAGGACTGCTATTCAGAGCCTCAAACCTCCCAAAAAAGTTGTTGAGTTCGTTTAGGAAGTCAACGTCAACTTCACCCACAGGAGGGGGGGGTGACTTGTAGTTGGTAATAACCCGTATGCCTTGCCACATATTTCTGGAGTTAGTGGCGTCGTGGAAAAAGTCCTGGATTTTTTGACTGTGAGCCCGCTTTGCTAGTCTGATGGCACGGTTCAAGTTGGCTCTCGCTGTCTTCAGTGCCTCCTTGTCACCAGACTTGAAGGCTGAGTTCCGTGCATTTAGCATTTTGCATATCTCATCAGTCATCCAGGGTTTTTGGTTGGCTCGGGTTACGATGTTCTTAGTGACGCTGACGTCCTCTGTGCATTTATTGATGTAAGCTGACACAGACATGGCATACTCATCTACGTTGGTGTGATCATTGTAAGTGGCAGCTGTCTTGAACATGTCCCAGTCTGTGCACTCAAAGCAGTCTTGTAGTGCTTCCATGGCCCCCTCAGACCACGCCCTCACCTGCCTTATTGTAGGTTTTGAAGTAGTGACAGTTTAAGTAGTGACAGATTTCGATGTTTGGCAACTACTTGAAGATTGTATGAGGAGTAGTGTGTAATGTTACTGTAGCTGAAGTGAAGTTAGCATGTGTAAGCCAATGCAAAACTGTAAAAAGTATGGTGACATGTGTTTTAAATGATTTTACAGAACATGGACTTCAGCTGCTGTCTCAAACTGTAAAGCTGCAACATAAACTGCCAAGAACGGTGACTGATGATAAGGGCTCCTGGACTTCATGTTCCTCACCTGCATCACTGATGATCAGCTGCTGCAGCTACAACCTGTCGACCACACTGTTGCACAACACTCAGCTATTATTTTACATTTCTGTCATTCTCACAGGTTACTAAAAATGATGTTGCACAAATTCAGCTGATATAATATAACCTTGTCTTGTGACAGTGAGGCTCACCTTTACATCCTCCACAGCTTGTAATACGTTTCCAGTGGTGTAAATGGCTTAAATATGAAATTAAGGAATTTATTAAGATTTGCTTTGCTGTTTTTTTATTGATCATATCTGGTATGAATTTTAACAGCAATATGAACACAACCACACAGTGCTGTAAATAATAATTTCAGGAAATCTTCCAAGACTATTTCTGTTTGCTTTAATTACCCACAAAAAAATACAAATGTTGAATGTTACCATCCTTGAAATGATAAATAATGAAGCATCCAGAAATTAATACCAAAGCTTGTGCTTTTCTGATGTTTCTTGTCAACTAATCAAATGTTATGATACTGAAACCAGTAATTCACCAAAGTGTCCCATTATATCGATCTGAGGTTATGGCAAATCTGTAAAAGAAATACTACAATTTAATCACAGTAAGTCTCTTTATTAATACCTTTTCAATGATAACAATTATGTTCTGAATAAAATGTATGTATCACCTGGAATATGAAAACAGCTGCTTCAAAATCACTGACAATTTTATGTTCGCCCTAAAAAGTGTGAGAGGTCAAATGTGAACATAGAATAATAAACAAACAGTTGGTCTGTTCTCTCATCAGAGGAGGCTGAACAGGAGATGGTTTTCTGGTTTCACAGCTCCATACATGACCTTCTGTTGGCACAGGTCACTCAGTTCTCACAGTGTGGCTCCTTAGAATCACAGTAAAACACAAACACTTCAGTGAAAACATGATGGAGAGGTGCAGGACTGTCTGCTTCAACTGAGGACATTTGTGTGTGAATTCACAGCAGTCAGTGACAAACCCCCACCTCCATACATCGTGTATCGATAAGTATAGTATGAAACTGGCAAGATAACATGATGGATAAACCTGAGGGTTTTGCAGGATATAGCCAGCTTGCTCCGCTAACATGATGCTGTGTGCACTGTTAATCCGTATTTATCCCTGTCCAGTAAATGTCTGCCACGGTTAGCATAGCTAACACGAAGCTGGCGGCCAGCTAGCCAAGTTAGCGAAGTGAATCGGTTATTCACATGAACTCTAATATTAACTGGGACGTGGACAGTCTCGCGTTCTCCGGTCAAAACACACAGGAGAAAATACAACAAATTAAAAATGATTTAGAGAGACTCAGAAAAAAAAAAAAACACATGTACTTACCAAATCGTGATTTCAGCTCCCTCCAGAGTCTGGTCTCTTAGCACCGCCGGATGAGTCATAAACACTGAAATGAAAACACGACGCGCAAACAACGGGTGCTCCCCTCCGGTGTTTAATCCTCCAGTGCCAGGTCCACCGTTGTCTGACCCTAAGTCAGTGTCATCAGGTTGTCAATCATTGGACAACAGACATGTCAATCAACCTAAATATCACAATCTTTAAGGACTAATATCTAATTAATTATGGAATTACCGGAAGCCTACATCCACTTTTTATATACAGTCTATGGTTACAAACCCTCGGTCTGGCTACAATGGGAACTTCTGATGTTTTTTCCCCATAATTATTTGGGCTATTTATCAGGCTATTTTAAATAGGCCTATAGACTACTTAGGTGCCAATAAATATTAAAATACCAACCAGTTTAGTTATTATTATTTAATAGAGACTTAATTTATCCCCAGGCGAGTGTGACCCACACAAAATTAGTTTTTTTCTTAATTGTACGCTTCGCGTCGGAATTCCATTCATCGTGTCGGGGTTTATTTCTCCATAAGGACCAGCTCACTCTACATTATCCCTGACATAGATGGCAGTGAGGGAACGTGTGTGAAGCTGGAAGCGCCTCTTTTCTGTGAAGAGAAACCTCTTCCTCATCCTACTGAGAGCTACCATATGTTAAAATGCACAGTAGTTTTTTGTCCCAATAAAGGGCATTTTTTTCAGCACCTCCTGCTCAAAATTACTTCCATTACTTCCCTGTCTCTAGGTACAAAGTATCCATAACAGATGTATGCCATTGTGGCATGTTGAGTATGTGGGGTTGCTTCCGACTAATTGCTACCAGTTTATTTTTTTTATTTTTTATTTTTTTTGTGCCGCAGTGATGTCATCAGAATCATCATTTAACAAAATCAGCTTAGTGTGGAAGACAGGACTATGCCAAAGATGTAGGACAACCGTGATAAAACTGAATACCGAAAGTAGCTGAAAGGTTTTTTGAAGGGATATTTGGCAAGGCAAGGCAAGGCAAGGCAATTTTATTTGTATACCCCGTTTTTACAAACAGTTTGTCTCAAAGGGCTTCCTTTGCTTGAGTAAATAATGTCCTCTAAGCAATGCAGATTGACTCTAGACTCCTCAATGGATCACCAGGCATTCGCCACCCTGGGGTTTAACCATGAAAACAAAGTTATAAACAAGTTATAAACAAAGTTGAGTTATAAAAGTTTTATTTTTTATTGCACATGTAACAGATAGGAAAAGAAAATTAACTGTCTTTGTATTTTTATTTTTATTTTATTATTATTATTATTAATTTCACCAAAATCTGTCACATGTTTTAGTTTCTTTTTACCCTAAATATGGATATCGCCTTCATTTTTACAAATCGGAGCTTTTATTTTGAAAGTCTGTGGATATGACGTACGTAGCTCTCAGTCTGAGTGTTCCTGATTGACGAGAGGTACGTTGTCGAGGTTTTGGGATCAGAAAGTTTTACTTTTAGCTTTTCATGTCAATTTAATCATAGAATGTTGATGTAATACGGGTTAGAAATGTGTTTATGATGTTTCCTGTTGGGTACATATTTTTTTTAAGAGTTGTTTTGAGCAAAAGGAGGAGAAATCTTTTGCCGCGATTTCTCCCTGTATGTGTGTGCGCGCGAATGAGTATGTGTGTGTGTGTGTTATGTACATGTGCCGATGCACTCCTCATGTGCTAGCTTATGAGCTAAGTAGATTTAATTTTTTTTGCGATAGGGTTGTTTTGGAGAGGATCATTGGCCATTCACTCACTCACATCCATCTTGTTTCATGTTGCCATCGTACAGGTATGTCTGTGGTAGCTTAGCTTCCATTGCTGTGTTACGGATGTTAAATTGTGTGGTTTACTATATGGAGGGATGTAATTTAGTGTTACGTAGTCAGTCTGAGTGTTCCTGATTGACGAGAGGGTTGTTTTGGAGAGGATCATTGGCCATTCACTCACTCACATCCGTCTTGTTTCATGTTGCCATCATACAGGAATAAACCTGAGTGTGGAACTACCCCTGCCTCCTGTATCATTGAGCACAGAACACAACGCAGGGTAGTCGGGCGTCCGGACCGTTCCGGCTACACACACGATTGAGCCTGAGGATCGGTCTGACGATAGTGCACATGAGAAGGATATTAAGAAACCAGCATTGGTACCATCGTCATCAAAATAACTAGTCGTCAGGTTGCTTTTAAAATGCCACACAAGGCCTAGCCAGAGGACAGGCTACAACCAGCATGAGGCATCAGAACAGGGAGTAAACTGAGTGCTTTCATGACCCATCATTTGTGATAAAGGAGTAGCTCCTTGACACTGACACTATTTATGATAAGTTAAAGTCTTTTACACCAGGTCTGTTGGCTATGCTAGCCCCTAATATAGGTGTTGCCTAACCCTTTCAGCCATGTCCTTCCATGCAATGTTGAACAAGTGTGTCACCCAAGACAGCATCTCAACATCCAGAGCCTTCAGTAACTCCAGGTGGATCTCGTCAGTTCCTGGGGCCTTGCCGTCTTAAGTGTTTGACTACCTCAGTGACTTCCCACAGGGAAATTAAAGTTGATCCTCCATTGTCCTCTGACTGTACCTCTTCCTCAGAGGGTGGACCAGATGGGTTGAGGAGTTCCTCAAAGTGCTCCTTCCACTGCCCCATGACCTCCTCAGTCACATGGGAGTCACTAACAGACCTGCATTCTTGGAGCCAAGTTCTCTAGCAGGACAATAATAAACGATGAGGTGTTTGAGATAAGATGGAGCTTTGTCATTAACAGCCTTATGCCTACCTTATGCCTTAAGTATTTGTATTTATATAAAATTTAAAATAGGTGTAAAAATCATTTTTTTTAGTTACACTTCTAATTTAGGATATGTAAGTGTAAAAAATAGTATTCTTTAACTAGCCATTATAATAATTATGGATGTATATGCAATATTGGTTGATGTTTTTCATGAATCCAGCAATAAACATGAAAAGAAAAATAACATACTAACAGCCATTACCTCATCCATGCTTAACCAACAAGTAATAAATACCATTGTGAACATTGTGAACATTATGAACCCCACCACCATCCGTCCAGACCGAATATAAACAAATGATAACCGAGCTAACAGACGAATTCTAACATGAGAGAACCCGACTGCAAACGTCTCCTTCCGTCACGTTACTAATGTCACGTAATCTCCCGGTCAAACTCCGCTTCCCAAAAGGTATAAGCTGCCACCGCAACCCAGTTAAGGTAAAAAACAGATCTATTCGACAAAAATAGTGATGAGTTAAGTCCTGTTTTGTCCAGACAGAGCCTCCTCTGTTGCTGTGTTGATAAGCCTGTGTAAGTCAGACTCTTTTTCACTCTCTCTGGCCAGGCATACAAATATTCACTGCGGTCATGAGGAAACGCAGTTTTTTGATATGATGTTTTACTTGTTCTCAAATACAAATGATTTTAAAAGTATTTGTTTGAAATAAATATTTGTAAAAAAAAAAAAAAAAAAAAAAACGTTATTTGTGCCTTTCTGAATACTGTATTTGGATTCGGCTCCACATCAATCTGAGGGCAGATCCTTTATCTTAGGGCCGATCCTTTAAAGCAGGGGTGGCAACCTTTGGTACTCAAGCCACAGTTGGCACGTTGCGGCATAATCATTGGCACGCTGGCACCTCTCGGTGTTCAAATTCACCCCTTATTGATGAACGCAGCCTTATGTGTGGCCTTGTTTCTTGTGTTTGAGTGACAGCAAGATCTTCTACCCACATTCCCTCCCAGAGAGAGACCCACACTTCAGATGTGTCATCAGATGCATACATATATAGATAGGAAGATTAGACGATTCACCTGACGCTATTGCCCAATCACATGGCATCGCCAGATGGCCGCCATCGTGTGTTGGTCTGCTCACTCCCTCAGAGCTTTATGCCTATTGTGCATGTTCTGCTAAAATAACCACAACTTGCTAGATTTTTTTTTTTTTTCGTTTCAGAAAAGCAGAGTTTTGAAGTAGAATCGAGGTCCCTGTTGTGAATAACAGGAAAATGTCTTCAAAATATGATTGAATGTGGCCTGTTTAACATTGATATTGTTGATAATGGCACACTCATTGACAAGAAAATTTCAAACTGGCACTCCATGTCACAAAACTGCTGACCCCTGCTTTAGAGGTATTGGTTGCAACAGCCACAAAAACTGGGCACTAAAAAGACTTTTCATGCCCCTTTTCAACTGAGCTGGTTCCAGTGCTAGTTCATAGCCAGTGCCTGACTTGGCACTGGTTCTTTGCTTTTCCACCACCAAAGCACTATTTCCTGGCTCTCGAAACTGGTTCCAAGTGTAACCCATCTGGCAGATAAGTGACCACTGGACCAGAGTTCTCTGTCTCACAGGGAGAAATAATGGAGAAGGATTGGATTGGACACCAACTGAGTAAGAGGAAACATACAGAGGTAAGTTTTAGCAGGGCCACTGTGTTAACACACATGAAAAAAAAAAAACACTTTTACAAATACAAATTTCAGTTTGTTTTCTTTTAAAGTGTCTTGTAAATTGGGTGCAACCTTAAAAAAAGTCTCTTATTTCTGGAAATATGGATCAGACCGCAGTCAGCGCCTGACAACAGAACGCACCCAAGACGCACTGAGATCTGATCGGCCAAACCACACAAACACAAGTGTAAGCGGTAATGCGTCCTGTATCAGCATACAACTCCGCGGGCGGAATGGTGTTTCCCACCAGACTCGTTTGGGTCCGCCATCGTCTCTCAAAGAAAATAATATTGTTAACAGTGTTTCACCATCTCTCATCTCTGTCAGTCAGCCCCGCCTCCTGCTGCTCCTGCTGCTCCTGAAACACAAACCTCTCCACCATGATTAGGTGATGCTTCCCTGAGAGGGTCTCAAAAAACAGACACAATAAACAGAACTTTCTTTCTTCTTTTTCTTATTTTTCCATGTCATTTTATTAAGATTTTCCAGAAAAAAGACATATACTGTAGTGGTAACAAACAGTGTGGAGAAAGACATGTACAAGAGTGTGTCATTGGATCCCCTGAGTTCGGCCCCCCCAACCACAAACCCACCCATTTCAGGTCAGAGCCAGCCTATGACAATCAATAAATGCACACACACACACACACGCACGCACGCACACACACACACACATAGGCACACACACACACATACAAAAAGAAAAGAAAAAAATAAAGGAATAAAAGATTTTGAAATTAAAGGGACGAAAGTTTAGTCCTCCTCCGCATCTAGAGATAGGTCAGGAGAATTAACAAATTCCAAAAAGTCCAAGTGTCATGAAATCTCATAAGTGGAGCCACTGAGTGAAAACCTAAGTTTTTCAAGTTTCAGGTTATAAAGAACTTCTTTTACCCAGCGATTATATGAAGGAGGGCGAGTGAGCTTCCAATCCAGCAGAATCAGCCGGCGAGCCTACAAGGTTGAGAAAGCCAGAACCTGACTTGCCACAGCAGAGAGGTCAATGTCAGGAGGGGAGCCAAAAATGGCTGATAATGTGTATGGGGGAATAATCTGGCCATAATCTGAACCTATGTTATCAAAAATACTTTACCAAAAGGACATCAATTTAGGGCATGACCAAAACATATGAGAATGAGTAGCAGGGGATTGATTACATCTATTACAGGCATTACTGTGGGATAGATTCTGGCCAATTTTGCAATCGTGTAATGGATTCTGTGGAGAACTTTCATTGAATCAGGCCATGAGGGGTGCAGTTGGAGGAGGTGTGGACAAAGTTTAAAGAAAAGGTCCCTTTCTGATCTGTCAGTACTATAGACATGTCATTTTCCCAAGTGGTCCTGATTAAATTAAGAGGTCCTGAGGTAGTTGACCAAAGAAAGTTGTATAACACTGAAATGCATTTCTTTTGTCTGGGGTCCACGGCTAGTAAGGTAACTGTCAGGATATATATATAATATAATTTTTTAAACAAAATCTCTGATTTGGAAGAAACGAAAGAGGTGGGAGCCCGGCAAATTAAATTTTGATCAGAGATCTGTATAAGACAAAAAAATACCATCTGTCTACTGTTCCTTAATGCTGATGATACCCTTACTGTGCCAAGTTTCGAATGTCGGGTCTCTGTTAGAGGGCCTGAAGGCATGGTTCTTAAAAAGTTGGGAGAGGATGGAAGGACCCTGCAGTCCAAGGTTCTTCCTGAGTTGGCTCCATATTTTCAGTGAGGCAGACACAATTGGGTTTGCTCTCTGAAGGATAACAGGGAGGGGAACCTGGGAACATACGACAGAGTGCAAAGAGAGGTGTGAGGATGCCTTTTCCCAACTCTGTCCAGGCAGGCATGGAGTCACGTGCATCCATCCAGTATAAGACTTTCTGCACATTAGCAGCCCAATAATATATGCTTAAGGTTAGGGAGTGCGGGTGATACCCTCAAAGCCCTTCTCTGAGCGCAGCCAGAGCGCCAAGGGTTCTATAGCAATAGCGAATAAGAGTGGTGACAAGGGGCAGCCTTGCCTCGTACCTCTCTGGAGAGAAAAAGGGGGCGACAGCGTATCATTCGTTTGCACTGAGGCCATGACTATAAAAGCTTGACCCAGAGAATAAAATCATTGTCAAGGCCAAATTTCATTCCTCATAAAGGTACGTCCACTCCATTCTGTCGAACGCCTTTTCAGCGTCAAGGGATACTACTAACTCAGGGGTCTCAGAGTTCGATGAGTGAATAATGTTAAGTAGCCGCCTGGTGTTGTGGGAGGACTGTCGGCCCGGCATGAGCCCTGTTTGGTCCAGTGAGATAATTGAGGGTAACACCCGCTGGAGACAGAGAGCGAGAATTTTTGTGAGAATTTTAAGATCTACATTAAGAGGCGAGATTGGCCTGTAGCTACTGCAACATAATGGATCCTTCTCTTTTTTTTTAAATTAAGAAGCTAGTGGCCCTTGTCAGCGTGTCTGGCAGCCGACCAACTAGAAATGCCTCATTATGCATGTCTCTGAGTACTGGAGCCAGGAGATCTGATAAGGTTTTATAATATTCCGCAGTGAAGCCATCTGGACCAGGCGATTTACTACTCTGTAATGATTTAATGGCTTCCTGAACCTCAACAGTTGTTATGAGTCCTCCCAAGCCTCTTGCCTTTTCAGTGTCTTTTTGGGGAAAAATAATATTGCTAAATGTATCATGAGTAACTGAGGGGTGGTCAGAAGTGTAGAGGTCAGTATAAAATTTGGCAAAGGTTTCATTAATTTTAATCGGATCAGTATAAGTCTCTCCCAGGTCAGAGCTAATAGCTGAGATCAATCTCGAAGATGCCTCAGCCCTGACCTGATGAGTCAGGAGCTTCCCAGCCTTATCACCAAATTCAAAGAAGTGTGGTCTGGATTTAAGTATATGTAGTTTTACTTTGTTTGTGGATGCCAAATCAAAGTCTTTTTGTAGCTTAAGGTGTTCTTTATTAGGATTAGGATCTGGGTCGGATGCATATTTGTTGTCAATATCTTTTATTTGTTGCAACAATTCTGCAATTTGGGACGTCTCAATTTTGTTAGGGTTAGGGTTAGATTTGAGACAAAAGAAATTAGTTGACCTCTGAATATAGTCTTTCAAAGCCTCCCACAATGTTCCACTCTTAGTTTCCGGCAAGTCATTTAATTCAAAGAACAGAGTAATTTGGGAATGCAAAAATTGTCGAAAGTGGTCCTCAGCTAGTAGCCCCTGTCTAAAGGGTTTGAATTGTACATGAAAACTAAGGTCAAGGGAAGTCTGGGCATGGTCTGACATGACAATACTGTGATAATAAACAGAACTTTCTGCATGATTACAGAGATAAGCAGGGAAATGTAGGCGTATTGCAGGTCATTTCAGGTCATGTACAGTAAAAGATTTGCAAGATAAGGGAAGGATGCATTGAGAAAGATTTAGAGAGATGTGGAAAAAAAACTCCCAGAAAACTGAAAGTTACTCAAGCAGAAAGACTGACAGAGAGACAAAAGAAAAGAGCATCAGCAAACATCACATAGGAAGAGATGAGTCAGAGACAGAGAGACAGGAGATTGAGTGAGAGTTGGCTTAGTTCGCTGGTGTGGTTAAACATATTTCCTGTCAGTGATAATAATAGCTCTGTCTGTTTCTCTCTGCGAGAAGCGTGGGAGGAGGAGCTGTGATGTTACACGTGGAACGGCCACTTGTTACTGTCACTACAGGGGAAACAGTAACATCCCCTTAGACACACAGTAGCATACATGCACACTACTTCTACATGCTTAATTTTGCATAGCTTCTTCCATGATGCTCTGTTCTATAATCTGAAACGTTAAATAAGTTTTACTTAACAAAGTAAAACTTATTTAACGTTTCAGATATTTAGCAGCTGTGCCTATAAATATTCTGTGGATTTAGCGCATGGTTTTATTATTGACCCTTTTTGCTGTGTAGGTGGCCATGTTTAGACTACCTGGGGTACAGAAGATGAGCTTTGCATTTGCTGAAGAGGCTGGTGGTTACACTTGTAAAATGTTTGCATGTTTGCTATCAAGTGAAAAGTGAAAGATGATGGTCATTCCACAAATGGTGAAGGAAGAAATACTAGGGGAGAATAAAGTTAACACTCGTGAATAATTTTAGTTAGATTTTGTCAATCAGGTGTAATTACAGAGAAAGGCAGCCAGCAACCAGCATCATATCACACCTGGACTGAAACTACCAGAGACAACAAAAGGCAAAGCAGACAAAACAAAATTTTTAGCAGTAAACATTTTGAAGGGATGAATGAATGAAGGAATTAAAAAACTACTACTATTTACTCTCCTCCATATCTACCTACCTAGCCAGCTAGCTATGTGAACAGTACACATCAGTCATTTTTCAAACACGGGAAGTTGTGACTTTTGTGGTTTGATGCTGTATGTTTTCTCCTGTCACTGGAAACATAAAAATATACATCAGAATGACTCCCCCCACCCACTTGAATGAAAATAGAAATAAAGTCAGCAGTAAAAATACCTTCTAAAATTTAAAACCCCATTGAATCCGATCTCAGAAATCATCATGTCCAGCCATGAGAAAAAGTTTTTTAAAACTGGCTTTGGACACTGAAAAGAGTCTGTAAAATGTGATGTCTGTTTTTCCTTTATTCTGACTGGTTGTGGTGATTCAATCCCACACCAAACTGATGATTTTTCCTATTCTCCTTGTCTTGCTTGAATTTGATCAAGGACCTGCTTTGATTCATTCTGTGCATGTGGTGAAAAGTGACTGCTTTGCTGTGACAAAAAGTTCTTAAAAAGGTTTCCTTCAAGAAACAGAAGAACACTGAAAATGACTCATGATGCTTTAGTACAAATGTCAGTGCTGTAACACTGTTACACTAATACACCAAAAATTGAAAAGATGTGGAAAGCTATCGCGCTGTAAACAAACTCCAAACATTATAAGTCAACTAAACATGAGAATGTTGACAGGGAGTCGTGCCAGTGAACTCGTGCCAATAAAAGCACTTTCATTTCGTTGTATTAACATAAAACCCAGAGCTGAGTTACAATCTCATAAAAATGGACATCTTTACTATCTAATCTGGGATCATGGAGCTTTAAAGAGTAATTAAGCCCCCGGGTTTGGCAGAGGTACCTCTAGAAATTCAAAAAATGCCTTACTTCTGGGCGGGCCTCGAGGAGCAGCTAAGACATGCCCAGTCACTCTGTTGAACACAGCACTTCAATGACAAAAAACTATTATGAATGCAAATACGAATTACTTTATTAATCCCCAAAGGGAAATTCATTTATCTGTCAGCTCATCAACCATTTGCAGAAGAATGAAGAAGCCTGATGGCTGAAGATACAAAGGATCTTCTACATTTCTCCGTCCTGCAGTGAAGAGAGAGGAGCCGTCCACCACCGCTCTTTTCTTGGTCCATCAAGGTGTTATGAAGAGGATGATCTGAGTTGTTCAGAATGGCCTCCACCAGTGTGTATCTCTCCACCAAATCCTCAGTGAGTCCATCAGGGAGACATGAGTGAAGTCAAGTGCCTCAGGATGTTTAGTCTGTATCCTAGCAACGACTTCATGGAGAACTTCACATGGAACTTCAGCAGTAGTCGTTGGTGGGATGTACACATGTATTGTTTTGATTTGAAAAAATGTCTACTTCCTGAGTCTTCATCTATATCTGCAGCTCCTCATCACTCTTGTTGGGCAGAGAGTTGATATTTTGCATGATGACTGATGGCAGAAAGGACCTACAGCACATCTCCTTGCATCTTAGAGTATTTTTCTACTAAATCGTTTCACTGATGAATAATTTTGGCATAAATCATATACATGTAAAGACAGTTCCCATGCATAAAAATGGCAGCTGTCACTGTTCTCACGATTTGCTTAACTGTGAGAAACCTGAATAGTTTCTTAACTCCTCTGTCCTCCTACCTTCAGTTTCTCTACACACTACCCAAATGCCCACATATCTACCTATCATCTGCACATACACCTACACCTTTCTCCTTTATGTTTCCCAAAGTCCCCTTTTTCCAAAGAAAATTGCAACATATGTCCTTGAGGCCATAGATCTATTATTATACCATGTGACAGTCATACGGTAAACCTTGAAACTCGATACAGATGGGCTTGTGCAGACAGTCAACAACTGAACCCTGGAACAAGTTTGGAATCACCTGATTTACTCTCAACTTGCTGAAAATGCAAAAAAGTACTACTGAAACAGAAACAGTTTTTTTCCCCAAACTGTTTTTATTGGTGCATTTTTATAGAATATACAGTTATTTCAAGCATATGTATACAAGTATGTATAAAGTATAAAGTGTAATAATGTTACATTTCTTCCAAGGATATCTTACATCTAACCCAGACCCAGGGTAGTTTGTGTTTAACACTAACCATTTTCTTTGCTTTACATAAATAAGATATACGATATTTAATAGCAGACACATATAACTAGTTGGTATAGTTGGTATCACATTGAACACACTGGCTTAAAAGAGCTCCAAGATACAGTGTCAGAGATGTTAGAAGCTTCATCACTGTGCCCAAACACATAACATCAACAAAATCCCTGTTGTATTTAAATGTGGGACATTTGAATTAAATGTAAGAACTGACAGTGTGACACTGAATCAGATAAGAACAATACTCTAAAACTGGCCTAAATCTGAAACAGCTACATGGAATTCAATCCATTGTTGGTGGAGGAAACTAGTCACCTACAATGAAGTAACATGAGGAAGCATGCTTATTCAACAACACAGTTGGAACAGATGTGTAGGTAGGGTTGAGGTATTGAAATGCAACTGGCTGTGGTGATGTTACCACAACAACAAATCATTGTCCAATTAGTTCTGTATAATTCAAACAGCTGATCTGCAGATACATAGAGTGCACTTGTGAGAGGGCATACAGTACTTCAGTAGATGAAAAAAGTTGTTTTACAGCAAGATAATGTGGTAAAAATATTTCAAATTTAGGACACACTTCAAGTTTTATTAGTTAGTTTTCTGTGGGAATGTTTTAAAGTGGCTAAAATACTTTGCCATCCCAGCAGTTCACTTCTGTGCCAGTGCACTAAGCTACTTCTCTAAACTGACAATGCACTGAATCAAATCTATTTATTGGAATTACTTGTCACTATAATATAGAATATTGTGTCTTATAGTTTGATGCAATTGCACAATTAGTGTCTAAATCAATTAAAAAAAAAAAATCAAATGTCATTTTCATATTTACTGTACACTGTGAAACCTCCACATTATTGTTTGTAATAACCGAGGTGGCACTGCTAGCAACCATCATGTGTGTTGTTAGGGTCACCTGGGCCAAGTTGTGATTCAGTGGGGAGTTGTTGCCCAACCTAGCCCACATGTGAGTCATCAGCATCACATAGGTTTAGGTGTGAATGGGGGTTTAACTGCCTCGGAAGGGCTCTCAAGACTGCATTGAATGCAACATTTCTGACACTACAAAATTCTAGTGCAGACCTTTTAGTGGTGTGACATAAAAACAGCATAAATATATGAAGACACCATAAAAGATACAAACATATAAAGATGATAGAGCATTAAAGTGCTATTGCAGTTAGTAAAATATATTGCACCGTCCCATAGTATTGCATGGGTTTTCACATATTACAGAGTCTATTGAATTACTTGGATTCTTGTTCAGCTCCTTGATGGCATGGGGGGGAAAGCTGTTTAGAAACCTGGAAGTCCAGGCCCTCAACCACCTGTATCCGCCTTCCAGGGCACCAGGGGGGAGAGCTTGTAAGCATCGGGACCTGTAGATATCTTCAGGGCATGGGAGGTGAGTGTTGGTAATGTCCTGTGCTATGTTGATGACTTACTGTAGTGCTTGCCTCTTGGCCTTGGTGCAGCTAATGAACCACACCAAGATGCTGTAGGAAAGGACGCTCTGTATGGAGCATCTGTAGAAGGACAGCAGCAGCTCCCGAGGGAAGTTGATTTTCCTCAGTGACCTCAAAAATTAGCACTGTTGCTGTGGCTTCCTCACAAGGGCAGTGGTGTTGTTGGACCATGAGGGGGCCTGGAAGATGAACATGCCCAGGAATTTAAAGTCACAGACACTCTTGACCTCAATTCCTTTAATGTAAAGAGGAGCGGGTATCACCCTCCTCATCCTGAAATCCACAAGTTTAGTTTAGTGTCAAGTTGTTGTCAGAGCACCAAGCTGTCAGTTTTTGGACTTCATCTGTATATGATGACTCATCATCATTTTGGATAAGCCCCACCACCGTTGTGTAATAATTTGATTTGTGCTATAGGTTGGTGTGCACTCAAATGTGTACAAGGACTGGGGATATCACACATCCCAGTGGTATTAAAGTGCAGAGAGTCAGGACAGGGGAGTGGTAAAACAAGTAATCTATGCTCTCTATTCAAAATATGGACAATAGAATCCTCGTGTGGAGAGAATCATAGGTGCATGGTTTTGCTCTCTTCACTACACCAAATGAATATTTTCTTCCAAGAGCTTTGAATGCTAATTTTCTTATTGATAAGGTGAATGAAAATTACGCTTTGGGGAAAACACTATACCACCACTATACCAAAAGTTTTTAACCCTCTTAACATCCATATGATGTCTCTTATATCATGCAAGACATATTATGAGTGATGATGATGATGTGAGTGTTTTCACCTTAAGTCATGGTCCGTGTCTGTCATTCCCTGTTGTGTTCCTGTTTTATTTTGAAGTCCCGTCCTGTCCTGTCTTCCTGTGTGCTCCCTGGTCATGATTACCCAATGTGTTTCACCTGTCTTGATTACACCACCTGTGTCTTCCCTTGTTTATTTAGCCTCAGTGTCTCCCTGTGTTGTATCTCCATGCCATGCCCTGAGTTTCCCAGGGTGTTCTCCTGTGAGTACTTTAAATAAACTATTTTTGTGTCACCTACCCGCTTTTGCAGCTTGGTCTACATTTAGGTCCAGCGCCCCCCCCCCCCCCCAAACCTGTCAACTGGATGTAGGACAGGCAAAATAATGTCCTGTACCTTACCAGTACCATGACTTATACAGTGTCAAACACTGCTAGTTACAAGCATAGAGCATAAACAAATAAACAATGCTAAATATGTTAACCGTCTTAATAATCTGCTCATCACCAAACCCATGTTTTTTTTTTACCTCGTGTGTGAAAACAATGATCAAGAAAATATAAATCAAAGCAGAAGTATGTTTGATGAACAATTTATAAATTTTGTATGATTAACATAAATGAATGGTATTGCAAGCACTTTGAAAAGGGAAACACATAAAAACATGTTGGAAATCAAGTATATACTCGATATGTTGTGAGCATCAGTGAATGTTCATTTTACAGGACAACTCTTCATGGTGCTTTTAAAGTAAAAGTAGACTTGCAATAACACCAAAGCATGCAAAATAATATTCCTTCCTTTCAGTTTCTGTGTTTCTCAAAGACAAAAGCCATTTATTTCGGATTCTTTCTGATCTCTCGTGACCTTTTCTGTTTCCTGCCACCTACTGTACAGGGTGGTACCTTCATGCCTGCCAGTAATAAGTTCTGTTTGACAAACAATACATCTAAAACATTATACAACAATAGCTTGCTTTGCCTATCTATCTTTAGAGATTTTCAGCAGGCAGGCTTCAGGTCAACTAGTGTGTGGGGGATGGTTTATGGCATAATTGCTGATCCGACGTTAAGATCCATTCACACTATAAAAGGGGAAGTTATTCATGAAATTCTGGTTGCAGTAATACCGCATGTGAAAACTGATGAATGTATATACACAATAGAACAACAGTTTTGTTATTTTTGATGCAGATTCAAGGAACCCCAACAACCAAAATCCTGCAAAATAGGTTTTATATAGTACCATAAAGGAGTTACACTGCTGAGGAGTGCTTCTACCCTGCTAAATAGAGCCATGTTTCTTATTTTTATGACAGCTCACTGTGTGTGTCTGTGTCTGTGTCTGTGTCTGTGTGTGTCTGTCTGTCTGTGAATGAGTCCTGCAGCTTATTGCTCTTGTGGTTGAAGGGCGGGTGTCATGACACTTCATACAGCAGCATGAAAATATCATGCCAGGAAGTGATCAGGGTTGAAGCATAGCTCAAGCAGGACTCAAACCCCCGATTACACAGGCACAGACAGAGGAGCTACACAGCTGATGCAGTGCTAGGCTCCATGGGTAAGTTTTATTCAACCTTAACTACCCTACAGTTAACTACTTTTTGCTTCTTTAATAATATGTTTAAAGATGGCGTAGGGTTGCTGGGTTTGTTCAACCACAAAGATATAGTGCTCCACACAGCAAGTGCAGCTTTCTCTGCAAGTCATTCAAATGACCTTCTCTGGTTTGTAAGCTGTTGCAGGTAATAGTGTGTTACTTTTTGTTGGTTGTCAATTTTATCTATATACAAATCATAGTAGAGGTTATCTCAAATGACTTTTCATAGAAAGCAGGTCTAGATCATACACTTTATGATATTATTTGCAGAAACCCAACATTCCCCACATGAGCAAGCACTTGACAACTGTAGGAAGGAAAAACCCCCATATTGAAGTCATATTTGTAGCAGTGAGAGCTGACTGGGAGCATAGGAGTTGTAGGTACTTAGGCAAAAAAATACCCTGCAGACAGCAGCAGCAGAGAGGAGAGAGATGAGGAAGCACAAAACTACACAAGAGAAACAAACCCAGTAAAAAAAATATATGAATGGGACATGAATATGCACAGATGGAGAGGGAGAGGAGCAAGGAGAAAGGAGGTTGACGCATATAGGGAAGTCCCTGTTTAAGCATAAGTAGGTTAAAGCTTAAGTAACTTCAGCTTTATCAAAAAGGAAAGTATAAACCCTCTCTTAATCATGCAGATGATGCCACAGTAGAGGAGCCAGTAGCTGAAGTCTCTGTTTCTTACTGTGCAGGCTGTAGGAACCACAAGTATGCCTGTACTGTGGGAACACTATGTTCTAGCTGGGTAATAGGGCACTATAAGATTCTCTAAGTTCAAATATGAAAGAAATAGTATCTTCTTTCCTAGTTCCTGTCATTAGACCTACTCACACAGCGGCGCTTTTAGAGACTTGCTGTGACAGCTTGATAATAAGGACTTGTAGTGATCCAGCCCAGAAGTAACAAATGTATGGACTAATTTTTCTTTGTCTTTTTGAGACAGTTACATGATGTTACATAGGTGAAAACCCATTTCTTAAAGTTTTCTTTTCCCTTCAACTTAATGGACATGTCCTTTTGGCCCAAAGATTCCTTAAGTGGATAATGTGTCTCTGAGGAGTTTAGGTTGAGTTAAATAGAGTTTATTAGCAGAAAATTGCTGTTATTCCAGATGTTTATATCCTTGAAGATAGTTCAGGTTATTGGATGAGGGGTTGAGTGTGGTGCTTAATAATAATGAAAAAAAACACTACCCAAAGAGTAAAGCTAATGTTGGATTGGTCGTACACTGTATTTTAAATATTTTCACCACACTCTGAATACTCTGAATTTTCCTGTCTCTCATACTGTCCTATCATAATAAAGGCATTAAAAGTCCAAAAATATATCTTTAAAAAAGAATAGGAACGCTCAAATCACAATCGGACCATTTTCATTGAAAATTTGTGCTCATTATCAATAGTATTTATTCTAGTCTTTCTTTCTAGTCATTACTCATCTCAAACCGGTCTGTAGTTAATACTCTGGTGTGTACTGTCATACCACTCAAAGATGATCAGTGTTGTGACAAGCATCTCTTGTTTGGAACTACATTTTCTTTTTCCTTTGAACTACCATTCTCCCACACACAAGCACACATATGTTTATCTCTGTCTGACTTGAGTTTATGATGTTTGAGATGTTTCTACATGTTGAATGATCAAGTCAGTTTATTGGACATGATGTCTATCAAGTCTCAAAGCTGGCAATTTCAGACCTGCCTGTAGAATTCAGAGATCTGGGGGGACAGAAAAGGCTACAAAACCTTAAAAAAAATTCTGCTGCATTGAAAATTCACAAGAGCACATTGGCCTCCATCATTCCTAAAAGGAACACTTTTGGAACAACTGGGAATTTCTTTAGCTGGTCACCCAATCTTAGTAATCACAGACTCACAGAGAAGGACCTTGAAGATTTGATCAACAACCTGAGGGTCACACTGACAGCTCCAAAGATGGCCCAGAGTCAGTTCCATCTTTGGTTCATTAGAGAGTAGTGTGACTTATGTATACATATTGCAAAACACCCTTGTTAATATGAATATGAAAACAGATTGTTGCTGCATCATTTACCTAATGTTAATGTTAAAAGCAAGCAGTCTTTTTGTTAAGGAATACATGCATTCAATTTATAGAACACAAATAAACATGAAAATATATTTTACTGTCCTCTAAAAACATTTTGATTGTATTTTAATTACACCACATGTTGTCAAATTGAAATGTTTTCTAAATTTGCTTGTGTTTTGTCTGTGTATTTCCTTAAGTTGCAATGTGTTGCGCTCATGGGGCCACCATATGAGCCACATCAGAGATGAAGGAAAGGAACACAAGAGGCAATGTCAAAGAAACCAAGTCCTGCTGGTCAGTGATTCTCACTTTCTGCAACCTCCAGTTGTCTGTAGTCACTCTTGTTCAGGGTTGTTGCAACAATACAGATATAGACTATAATTTATATTTTCCATTTTTGTTGTAGAACATATACCAACTGACAAAACTTGTTCCTGTCAGGGAAACAAAATGGGTTTGTTGAAGTGTTGTGTTGTGTTGTCAGTGAGAGGTTCAATCAGCATTGAATGTAACTAAACTGTGAGTGACACCAGCAGGACAATAGAGAGTTGTGCTTTCTGCAACACCACTGAAGTCACGACCAATTGTCAGATTCTGGTTTTATTTGAATTACACTGAATTAATTGGATACCTTTATGGTTGGGAGTTTTGGTTTGACCCATATTTTCTGTTGCTTTCTGACAAACAAAAGGCATGTGGTTTCAGATTTGGAGGATGAATTAGTATAACAGGAATGAGTGGGCCTCAGTAACATGGATTTCATATATCACAACAAACATTTCACTGTATTTGCTTGTAGTTGGCTTATATACAAGGTGAGTTCAGCAATACTGTTGCATGTTGTGTAATCTGAGAGAACAGAGGTATAACATTGGTCTCATCAGCTAATTCCTCTTTCTGTAACTAAAATTTTACTATCAGTACCTACTGGCAGCTGTAGTTGCTAGAATTTTACCACAATAAATGCAGTCAAACATTTTTTAGGATTAAGATGATATTTTTTCTGTTTAATATCTGAGTTTGAGTCCACATGTTACCATATAAATATACTTTTTTTTTAACACAGTAAAAAAGTTGTGCCAGATATTAACTATGATTTTTATGCACATTATTTTCAGTGTTATTCAATGGTTTGCTGTGGTAATGATTCAGGATGAGGGTTTACACTCTCATTATACTCTCACTCACAGTGTAATGTGACTTTTTTCCTGAAAACCCCCAGCACAACATGAAGTAGTTCTCTAGAACAGTGTACATGTACAACTAACATTAAAGTAACATTTGAAATACAGTCTGTTTATTCTTAAGTCCATAGCATATCACCTCAGAGCATGCTAGGAAGTCCCACCCCCTGGAGGAGCAAGCTAGCCAATCCCATTTTGAAGTAGAGTATAGTGCCAGCTGTTATATATTATGACATATTATATCTGTTGTCAACACAAGGTTAGTAAACCTAACAGTGACAAATAGTATTTTTTACAGAAAAAAAATAGATGCAAAAATTATACTATAGACTACTAAATGATCATATATTGCTGTTATAAATATTTAACACATATTGTATACATGTTGTATCATCAGACATGATAATTTAAGGTGTACAAGGGTGTATTATGAAGTTTATTATGAGTGTGTGCAAGATGTGAACAGATTGTAGGATAAAAAATAGGGTTTTCTATGGTGTAGCTACTGTATATAATGTGTGTATGTGTAGATATGTGTCACACAAAGACAGCATTTCAGACATCATCATGTGATCTTGTGTAAAATCTAAATTAAAAAAAGAAACTACTATCAGTTGATGCTGGTCAAATAAAAAGGACATTACCTCCATCTGAAATGCAGCAGAGCATAAGTGTAAAATACCATAGTAACAGAGTTGGAAATACTAAAGTAAAATATGTAAAAATTGTGTTTGTTGTATTTAAGCAAAAGTAAATTAATACAGTACTTTGAATTCATGTACTTGACAGTGGGAAAGAGCAAGAGAAAGCATACTTTCTTATATCAGCCCTGTCACAAAAATTGATGCTTTCAGCTGAAAACATAGTGATTCAGTCTCAGAGACCAAACTAGACTTTTGAACTTCACATTTACTCTCTATTTATTCTTCTGTGATGCACAAGAACAACAGGCACCACAGTTTCCTCTGAAGCCTTCCTCAGTGTGCAGGCTCAGTGACAGGCTAAAAGCGCAGTTGTTACATTAACATCAAGAACAGTTCTGTCATGTTCAAATGTCCCATAGTGACAGTGACAGCCATGATAGTATTTACTAAAAAGTGACAAGAAACTTTGTTGAATGTAATGGTGGAACGGAAAAGCCCTTATATCACATTGTGCATAAGGGTAGGACTCCTGAGACTAAGGCAGCTAAATGGGACCCCTTCCATTTCAGTTCATCAGAAGTATTAGCATTAGGATTATCTATTATTTTGCATGAAGTGTGACCCATATCCCCAACTGATGTCTTGAGTCATCATCAGAAGACTGAGTTTGGAAAAGAAGACAATCTAGGATCAATCAGGACAGTCAAGTGAGGTCCAGGTCCCTCTTTCCCACCATTCGTGTTTCTTTGTGACACAAGGCTATAAACTGGTAATAGCATAATGCCAGAATATCCATCCAAATGTTGGTAGCTGTGTTGTATTGTGGATAGTGCAGGCATCAGAACTTCAAAACTCAATTACACATCTATATGTTGTGTATAGATACATAAAATTTGTGGAAGTGGAAAAGTGGAAGGAGTTCTTCCATGCATTAAGTGTTGTTGTTTTCTTTTTTTCTTTTAGTGTAATAACTACTCAATAGGGTTTTCTGACAGAGACAAAATATGAAAAGTATAAAGTATCTAAAGTATATAGATAAATGGGGGTTACAGTGTGTGATACTGACAAGAAGTTACTGCAGTTTCGATTAATCTTATAGTGTCAGGGTTTAGGTATATCATGTATTGATTGAGGTAATAAATAATCAAAAAGAGAAGTATTGGCAATGATTGCAATCAACATTAATGTCATAACAATTAAAGCAACAACTACCAAAGAACAGGTCCTTGCACTCCCATACGCCATAGGGGGGGCCTTGCAGCATGGTGCTTAAGACAGCTGCTAGACTAATGTTGTCTAGCAGCTTGCAGCTTGTTGTTGACAAGATGTGCAGCATTTTTATATGCATTTGTGTCCACCAAGTGGAGACAGAGCCACGAACCAGGCACACATCTGTGTATGAGACCATGGAATAATAAAAAAAAGAAATTAAATGATTGTAAGTCAAAAGTAACTTCCTGTTTTCAGTGGGTGGCACTGTAAGCAGATTTTATTTGCTTATGCCGATGGATTCATTGTGAGAGTATGATAAAATCACACAACAGAATGAAATTATAACAAAAATTGAAAACATCTTTAGAGTCAAGAGTATTTTTTTAGTAGCTTTTGTAGTAGACTTGTGAATATGCAGACGTGACAAGCCATCACTCATAATGATGGTAGATGGCAGTGAATCATATACATACAAACAGAAGGTAGAAATGCAGCAGAAAACTATAAACATAACTCCAACGATTTAAGACAAACTACAAATAGTGCCAGTATTACACATTCAGATCAAAATGGCTGACTTCCTGTTTTAGACAATGGATGTCAGAGAGTTTTTTTTGTGTATCTTGATATATGTAGGTAAAATGTCAGGTGTATGTGACATTTTCTTGACTTACTTGACATACTTAGAAATTTTCTAGGTGCCATTATTGAGGCATTTTGCCCTGCCAATGTGTGAGACCCCTAAAATATGTAATACACATAGTTTTGTGAGTTTTTGAGCACGTTTAGGCCATGCATTCATTCATTTATTCTAATAATAAGAATAAGAAAAAAACACATGAAAATCAACTGGGTCCTTGCAACCTCTAGTGTGCTTTGGTCCTAGTAATCAACAGTGAGTAAACAATAGGGTTCTTTCATCTTTAGACCTTTGGGCCCTAAATATAACATATAGATAACAGGATACAGGGGGAAATATAGAGAGTCAAGGTCACTATTTTATACATTTGAAAGTAACATAAAAGTTAACCATTGTCACACAGAACAGGCAAAGTTTCAAGCCACATTTGTAGACATGAGCTTATGTGTGCACGTGTGTGTGTTATTGCATGTTTGTGTGTGTGTAAGCTTGACCTCTGTATTGTTCCAGCCTTACGAGACGGAAAGTCCCTCAGCCTCTCTCTCAGGTCCCATCTCTCTGAGTGTGTGTAATGGTGCAGACCAGCAGCCAATCATATACTAGCTCTGAGGAAGCAGGAAGGAACATACCGCAGCTGTGTGACCAAGGAGAGGCTAGAGGAGGAGGCCCCTCCAGGAAACAACAGCCAGCGTATCAGGGGTGAACAACACCACCAGACTTTCTGATCGACAAAATTGATTATTCTAGCTGCATTTTTAAATCATATTCTTATCCTTCAGCCGTCTGCTTTCCATTTGTTCTTCCGTCTTTTCTTTCATTTATCTGTATCCTGATTCTTTTCATTAATATTGTTCTACACTTCTAGTCTCTAATCTGTGACTCAATCCATTCAACCTTCGGTCCATCCAACCATACCCCGTCCTGAATAATTCCATGCAGTTTAAAAGTATGCTGGTATATTGCGTCGTGTTGCTGCTGTCATGTCCACCGACATGTCTGCTCCATCCGTGAGGAAGAAGTCGTTTGCACGGAGCTCTAAGCCAAGCGTCAAGATGTGTTTTCGGGAACAAAGGGATTTCATGTAAGTTATATGTTAGTTTTCATTCTGCTGAGCCTAGCATACCCTATTATTTACTTTGTCTTGTAGTTTTTGTCCTGTTGCTTCCTGTTCAAGTTTTATTACATGGATGTATTGCCAGACAAGCTGCCTGGAGGTGTTACTAACTTGTCTTGGTCTGGCTGTTCCTAGCAAAAGGATATTTGGTCTCAGATATCTGAAATTTAGTAGTTCCCTTTTGATTTGCATGTATAGCAAGCAAATGTAATTCATTTTTTTAACTTTTCATGTTACACTTGTTTGATTTCTTTCTCTTTTTTTGTTGATGCTGTTGTCCACAATAGTGGTGGCCACATATACAGTAAGGGGCCACTGAATAGTTTGAAAATTATTCAAATCATTTGCCATTACATTAATAGCCACCTATTGGAGATACAGGACCAGTCCCATAGAGAGCATTTCTTTACCATCATCATCAGTACACCTCCACCTTCAGCAGAGTTTCCAGTCCTGCAGTATCAATGCCAAGGAGTATTGAAACACTAAAACATGTGGGGCAATATGTTACTAAGCCACCCATCTGTATTTTAAATTTATAACACATTATGGTTGGTCAAGCTGAACCTTGTTTTAATTTATATGCTATTAGGTAGTTTAGACCAGGATAAACCGATTAAAGGAGAAGCATACCCTTACTCCGTCTTTTGCACATCAATTTTACACTTAAAAAAACAAAAAAAAAATATTATTATTATTTTTTATCATGCAATTACTGCAGAGTTAGATCTTCTCAGCCATGTACGGTTATACAAAACAAGGGAGATGATTGATATTCTTCACTTTTAAATTAGAAACTATAGCTGCCAGATATGAGACATAAAAAGACAATCCAAGACAACTCCAAGTTCTCCAGTTGAAACCATCAAATAGGTCACTTGTGCCTAGAGATGGCCATACCAGCAGCAGACACAGTTGTCCATTGTTATCGTGGTTCCATCAGAAACACTGAGGTTGCTGAAGGGTCATTAGATAGAAGAAAAAATATTAATTCAGTTTATACAGGAAACAAACAGCAGCCTCTCGTATGGAGGTCCTGTGTTAATTGACCTCAAAGTTCAGTCACAATGAACTTAACTATACAATTATTCATTATCTTTACAGTATCATGCAAGTATAGTACTTGAGTAGATGTTACTTTCCACCACTGCAGTTATGAAACTATATCTACCATACTAAAATAACTGAAATCACAGTGTCAACATCTTTGAGACCATTAAATGTATTTTCAATTAAAATTTGTGTAAAGTATATCTGAGGGATAAAATGCAGTGTTATGAAGACATAAGACTTAGTTTGCAGTTTTCATTAGTAGATCTCTATAGATTTGACTTTCAGCCTGATGTAGGTACCAAAAACAAATCACATCAGTTTGTTAGGATTCCTTCCTCAGGGGCAAATAGATTTTTTTATCCAGTGGAGATTAGACAGCCTTGAGTTAGCTGTCAATTGTTGCTGCATTGACTTCAAATGCAGTGGGTTTTGTGCTATAGAGAATAGAAATAGCTACATTTACAGGAAATGTGTTCAAATTTTCACCCCCGTTGGGGGGGGGGGCGGCATGTAGCCACAGCACAATCTCAATACCCATATTTGGACACAGGAAATGATGATGCACAGGGGAAGTGGCAGGTAGAGAAAGAGAACATGGTTTCTATGAGCCTACTGCTGCAGGTGTGTGTGTGTGTGTGTGTGTGTAAAAACTGTTTCTGTTCTGTTTTTGTATTTTTGTGTCCTGAGAGGTCTCTCACACGGCTGGTATAGGGATGAGTCAATGGCAAAATTATTTTCAACCTATTTAAAAATGCATCTGTTTGTCTCTGTGTGTCACTGTCTGTGTTAGTTGCTTAGCTCTCAAACAGTTTGTGCAACTGACTTCAAACTTAGCAGGCATTTTGCTAATGGAATGATTGGGTGCAGTGCAGAGTTTCGTGTTGTTTGGATAAGAAATGCAAGAGATATAATTTGCCAATGTAGCCATTCAATCTCTCACACTGCAGCTCTGATCATCATCGCTGCATGTGTAGCAAAGGTGTTTGGATGTAGCCTGTTCAGAAGATCTGCAGCAACACTGTCAACAATTGTCATCAACTTGAAATCAAACACGCATATTCTGTGGATGTTAAGTGAATCCATTGTCCAATCTATTGCGGGCAATGTTATTGTTTTTGCTGACTTCATTTGTAATTAGCAACTAAAACATAGCCTGTTCATTGCTGTGTATAGAGCACTTTGCTCAAACACAGACTGACCCATTATAAATTGAACTATATGCATGTAGCCTGTCCAGCAGGTTTTCAGCGGGTACTGCACTAGTTTCTCCAATGAGGAATCTTATTTTTCTTTTTTCCTTTTTTTTAAGAGAAGAAAAAAAACCTGATTCACTTTATCTCCTTAATTTGGTCCTGGTGCCACATGTGAAAAAGTAGCACACAGGAAAAAATATAATTCTGAATTTGTTTATTTTACCATTGAACTTATTTTTATGATACTGTTTCATGCTTTGTGTTTTAAAAGCTTAAAATTTAAATTAAACCTTCAAGCAGCAATGAACAGGCCCTTGCATGCATGGGGGCATGCAGCACACCACTCAAAGCAGGCAACCAACAGATTCTGTATTCAGGCATTAAGATGGTCAGCACAACATCATAAGATTGTCATTGAAATGAAATGATCGAGAGCCCATCCAAGAGTGACTTATTTTCAGTAGGTTGCACTGGGAGTAAGCTTCATGTGAGTTTACAGATGTCACTCTCAATGATTGTAGATGATTGTGAATCACATGCATACAACAGAGAAAGCAGAAATCTGGGACATCTGGGAGTCAAACAGGCATTTCAGAAACCCCTAGTCCTTTTGTCTAGGTGTTCAACCAATGACAAGTTACCACTTGGTTGCTATGACCCAGAGCGGGTGTGGTCACCAGCCAATTCCTGCAAAAGGGGCATGGTCATGACCCAGCCCACTGGTACCAAAGCTGAATAGAGGAAAAATTAAAGTTCTTTGTAGGCGCTTTAAAACGGTTCAGTTTACATTTAGGGACTCTGTACCTTCTGCCGGAAGGCAAGAGCTCATATTCTTCTTGAAGGATGTGGGACAAGTCCGACAATACACCCCAGGCCTGCCTGAGTCCAGACTGCTCATAGATGGACTTAAGGGAGAGTTTCTCAGTTCTCCCCATCACCTTCATAGCAGTCTGTACCAGGAGCTGCAACTTAGATTTGGACTGTGCTTAGACACTTCCGAACCATGCCGTCATCCCATACCTGATAACACTCTATCACTGCTGGTAAAATAAAAACATGATGTTCTGGCTGACACCAAACACCCTCAGCCTACATAAAAAAATACAGCCTTTCCTGTAAACGAGAACAGACAAGATCAACATGATCACTCTAACTGAAGAGGTTATCCATCTGGATGCCAAGATACCTATAAGATGTAACCTGTTTGATCTCCTCCCCGTGTATGGACAGTGGGGTATGATCCCCCACTGACCAAGGGTCCAGCACCATCTCCTCAGTTTCTTTAGAGTTAATGATGAGATAGTTCTCATCACACAATTGAACAAATTTGCTAACCTAAACAAAATCAAGGGCTTTCGTCCGTCCTTCAACTCTGTCTATGATATTGACGATAAAGGGAGTAGAATAAAAGCACTACTTAGCTCAGAGGAGGGGCAAAGCCTGCTTCTACCCCTCCATGTTTCCCACAGTGCGTCTCCCCTGGATCCTCCAGCAGCCAACCAGTGCTGTCTGTGGTCTGCTTTACAGTAGCGATGATAGCGAGCCACACTGTTCCCTCTTTTCTGGCTGTAGGCTGACCCTGATATCTGCTCTGCAGTCCTTGTCGCGTCCCCTGTGTCACGCTAGTGGGAAAGGGCCAATAGTCATCCCGTGACAAATACTCTTGTCACTCACTCACTTGAGTTACAAGAGTCTGACTTTTCATGGCGAGTCATTGAAATTCCCCACATGACTACAGACATTTTCTAAGTGCCTACTGACTTCTGTCTACCTACAAAGAAGTAATCTCAATGCAGAGGGGTTTTAAAAAATAGATAAATAAAAAATACCAGGGGGTGATAATTAAGCAATAATGAATAATTAACTAGGCTTATTGTGCCTAGTTATTATGCAACACCCCATCAGGGGTAATATTTTGCCATTCCTATAGTGTATAGTCCTGGTGTTACTTAGTATACTAACTGAATTTCTAGGAATTTTCTCGTCTGAATTCTGATTAGTTATTAAAGGTCAACGGTGAAAACTACAGAACAAAGTCAGAGTGAAAAAAGTAGGTACACAACAGAAGAATAATGAATCAAGGAAATCATGCTAAAAACTGTGCCTATTAGCTAATACAATTACAATACAATTATATGAAGATATGTTAGTGATTGGGACAGATATACCAATGAGAACAGTCAACAGTCACGTGTATCAGATAGATAATCATCTTAGATCTTAGAAGGATTAAAAAGTCAAAGAGGGATCTGATGGATTTGATATTTTATTTTATCTCCTCGGTGCAGAACCCCTCCTGCAGGGGGAACAGTGAACTTTTCATTACTACAAAACTAAACTTTCTCACAGCCTGGTTGATCTGGTTGACAAAAAATTAAGTGCAATGAAAATGTGAACTGGTAGCAGAACCATTGTGGTCAGCCCTTGAGGGGCACGGGGACAGTAAGCATCCCCATAGGTAATGCAGCACTGAATGACATTGTTTGTTTCCTGGCCAAGATGTTTCTCTGCTGCAGCTGGGACAGTGGTTTATCTGTAACCTTTTCAGCTGTCAGATTTTGAGTGCTTATGTGTGGGTCTCCGGAAAGAAGCAGTGGAGGTGGGAGGTTGATCATCATATCGGAACCTACAACACACATTGTGCTCACGTAACACTCAGAAGTATGGTTAGCCACACAAGTAGTGTGCAGCAGACACCTGGCAGCTGTCTTGTTATTACATCAGAAGTGGTGCTCTGGGGTATGTATACACCAATCTGAGACTAATATTGTTCCACAAATGATTAGATAATTAAAGCTGCTTTGCAACAATGGTCGGGGCCAGGCATTTTTATACAAATTTAGGTAATTCTGAGCAACAAGAGACAGAACAGGAAGACAACAAGAACATCAGCATTACAACATCCCTTTTGCCTTAGCTGAGGCTTGAACTCACAACCTCTGACACTAAGAACTATCCCCTAAGTCATGCAGCTAATTGGCTAGAGGCAATACCTGGTGTGTGGCTTCACAAATGGACTAAGCCAGTCACCAGGATTCTGTTATCAAAACAAAAATCGGAAAATACATATATCGCATCTTGACAGTAAAATGTTGGTCAAATGAAATGTTGTTTCTAGCAATAAGTGATTTGCTCCACAAGTGTAAAACCTTTGTTTAAAAATGCCATTCTTACATTGACTGCAGTTGTTCCCATGAGAGCAGAATTCTAAATGTTTTCAAAAATTCAGTTTTTGAGATAAAATTCTTATATTTGCCAAACTTCATCTACTATGTGACTATAAAATTTTGTCAGTCTTTTTCAGGAACATTGAAAATGTATTTAGCAAAAACTGGCTGTTTTGATGCACTGTAGGCTCAGTTTTTCAAATATCAAAACCCTTGGTGGTATTTTTGTGGAGGACGGTCTGGAGATGCAGTGTAGCAAATTTGGTGACAATTGAGCAGAAATTGTGGGAGGAGAAAGGTTTAATAACTTTTACAGTTTTTTACAGAGTGATGGACTTCATAATTTGGACTGAATTTAATCGTACAAAAGTTTCTGGAGTATTAGGGTTACATTTTGGTTAAAGTTGAAAAACTGTAGCACATAAGATTTGTGAGGAATTTTCAAAGTTTTTAAATCCGCTTGCCCCCTAATAAACATAATAATGTTAAATAATGGAATTTTTTTTAACTACAACTTGAATGTACAACTTGGGGGGGGGTCCGTTGGCGAGGCACCCTCCCAAATACAACTTACTTACAGTAGCTAAATATGCTACTGTATGTTATCTTCAGCCAATTTTTCAGATCATTCTCCCACCCCTCAATATAAGTAGGCAGCGGTATTATGATATTGTCTCGTTTGAGCTGCAACAGGTGGTGAACACCACATTTTATGTGTCTCATGCTAGAAGAAATTGGATTAGCGCATACCATTAGCATGTTAACAAATGCCAGTTCCGGTTCACACCGGAAGTTGCGGCCATAATTATAATTCATGCAAGGCCTCATGGGGCTAGGAATAAGGTCAACATTCAAGATTAGCACACAACCTTAAATCAAATTATATGCAGCACAAGAAAACTCAAACCCAGTCTGTAATAATTCATAATACATATTCACCAAGCAACAATAAATCCAACTTTATTATGAGGCTATAACTCAGCCCAAATTAAAAAAAATCCGATCCTCTTATGCAAAACAAAAGAACCAAAGCAGCAATAACCCAACAAAAAAGGTCCCTGGATTGGTTTGTAACAGTTCTCACGTCTCTTGGTCAGAGTCAAAAGTTAGTCAAGCCAATGTCTTTGGTGAAGCTCATGGTCGTCGATCATCGTTGTTGGTGTTGGTGCTGGTGATCCACCATCAACTGGTCCGTGCAACGAGGATCAACTGCCTTTTTACACTTTTTCTTTTTAAAACCGTGTAGTGTATTGATGTGTTGATGTAGGCCTTAAGAAGTGCTCACCACTGACACATCTTCTATTGCCGATAAAAAAGACTTTATTACGGAAAAGAACAATGTCAAAAAAAAAGCTGAATCTGAGGGAGTCCCTGGTGCCAACTGTAAGATCCCCTCTCGTTCAGCTCCAACACTCTCTTTATATATGGTTCTTGGCACATTCTTTAGACAGGTAGACGACACTGTACAGATGGTAGGTGACCTCTAACCTACCATTTGACTGTCTAGGCTAATGTAAACCCTAATTCATATGACAGTCCCAGTTTTAAAACAGAAAGGAGACCTTTTAAGGCACAGAAACACTCGTTCTATTAACAGAGGAGAGGATCAGACGCTACATATTTCCCCCCTTCGAGGCTCACAGAGTCTCAAACAACAGAAAGATAACACATACATGTTTGCCAGTATAACAAAATAACTGTTCCTCCTGCTACAGCACAACCCTTAACAGATTTTTTTAACAAATCTATGGAGTGTGAGAGCGAAAAGCCTGTCAGGCTGCCATCTTTACCTATTTACCTTTACCTACAAATTACCTTTAATCAATCTAGACAGGAAATTCTCTCACGGTCCCTCTGCCTTAGGCGACCACATATTAGTACTCCAGGCCAATTGAGAAAAAGGAAGATTTCTAAACTTGTATTTGCAGACTAAAGACACACAGAACTTTCTTTTTCTTTACCTCCTGACTTTTCAGCTCCCAGTGTTAGCACTGCCATGACACCTGTGACATGACACCTGTCACATGACTAGTTGGTTGCCCCAGCGGGACAGGGGCGGAGGGCTGCCTGGTCCCTAATTCATTATTTAATAAATGATTCCCAGCCAATACAGCAAGTGTGTGAAAAAAAAACTGTGACCATTGGGGATTCTTGCTGTGTATCTTGAGCTTTCAGTCATATCACATGGTCTTCATCAGTGGAAGAAGTTTGCTCTCCTTGGTGATTCTGCTGATGTGGTTTTTCATAAATCAATCTCATGACCTCATGGCTTATGTCTGTGCACTTAAGTTCTCTTTATAAACCACACAACATACTTAATTCTTCAGTATTCATATATCTTACTGAACGTGATGATTCAACCGCTACCATGCAGTCAGAGCCATTCCTCCAGATTTTTCCATTAAATGGCATTAAATTCATCCATTAAATCAGCCTAAAGGAATAAACAGTAAAAACAGCAAGACAGCAAGGAAAAGAGTCCACTGATGACAGCCAGTGACTGCAAGGGATATGACACTAATAATGAGTATAATGATTTTAAGCTTAAAGGAGACATATTATGCCCCTTTTCCACAAATTAAAATAGTTCCCAGGTGTCTTAAAGACATGTCTGTGACATGCTTCGGTCAAAATACCCCAAGGATCAAACATCACAGAACTCTTTTAATTCGCTCAAAACAGCCCTGTTCGTTTTCAGTGCCCTGTCCCTTTAAATGCAAATGAACCACTGATAGCCCTGCCTCACCCCTTCTACAGGTACCAGTACTCACAGGTAGATGCAGTATTATGCAAATTCGAAATGAGGGAGCAGCTCGAAAAACCACATGGATTTCAACCTGTGGAGTCTGCAAATTACAGATTTTTGTGAATTCTCACATTTTGGGGGCCAGAAGGCAAGACAAAACACCCAAATATATGTTGAAGAGCCTTCAAAATGTGATATTTCCATAATATGTCCCCTTTAATGTTAATATCTTCAATTAAAATAAGTCCACATAATGACCATACTGTTTGCTTAATATCGATGTAAAGTCATTCAAATGAAGAGGTCCAAACTTAACTTAACTTAACCTAAGTCACTGTTTAAAAAAAAGCCCTGATTTATTTAGGTTGCTTTCACAACAGAGCTGTTTGGTCTGTTTTAAACAGACCAGGGTTCGTTTCCTGGGGTAGTGAACGGCTTGCTGAACCATGTGCATCTGATACATAAAAAAAAATACAAAACACAATCCAGACAACAGCTAACGTGACATTCCGCTCCATGTTTTCTTTTTGTTTTTCTGGGTCGGGAGGGATTTGGATTTCCCTGCCTTCTTTGACCCCGAGATACTTAAACTCCTCCACTTGGGGCAGGAACCGTCCTCCAACCTGGAGGGAGCAAACCACCTTTTTCCGGTCGAGAACCATGGCCTCGGACTTGGAGGTGCTGATTCTCATCCCACCCACTTCACACTTGGCTGCAAACCGCCCCAGTACATGCCGAAGGTCCTGGCTCTAAGGAGCCAACAGGACAACATCATCTGCAAAAAGCAAAGATGAAATCCAGTGGCTCGCAAACCAGACCCCTCTGGCCCCTGGCTGCGCCTAGAAATCCTGTCTATAAAAATAATGAACAGAACTGGTGACAAAGGGCAGCCCTGCCGGAGGCCAACATACACTGGGAACAGGTCTGACTTACTGACGGCAATGCAAACCAAGCTTCTGCTCCGGTCGTACAGAGACCGTACAGCCCTTAACAAAGGGCCTTCGACCCGACACCTCCCACAGAATGCCCGAGGGACACGGTCGAATGCCTTCTCCAAGTCCACAAAACACATGTGGACTGGCTGGGCACCCTGTGGAGGGTATACAGCTGGTCCAGTGTTCCACGGCCAGGACGAAAAGCGCATTGTTCTTCCTGGATCCAAGGTTTGACTATCAGTCAAATTCTCCTCTCCAGTACCCTGGAATAGACTTTCCCAGGGAGGCTGAGGAGTGTGATCCTCCTACAGTTAGAACACATCTTCCGGTCCCTCTTCTTGAAAAGAGGGACCACCACCCCGGTTTGCCAGTCTAGAGGCACTGTCCCCAGCTGCCACACAATGCTGCAGAGCTGTGTCAGCCACGACAGCCCTACAACATCCAGAGATTTGAGGTACTCAGGGTGGATCTCATCCACCCCTGGTGCCTTGCCACCAAGGAGCTTCCCAACTACCTCAGTGACTTCAGCTTGAGTGATGGATGAATCAACCTCTGGGTCCCCAGCCTCTGCTTCCTCTACGGAAGGCGTGACAGTGGGATTGAGGAGATCCTCGAAGTACTCCTTCCACCACTCGATGATATCCCCAATCGAGGTCATTAGCCACCCACCTCCACTGTACACAGTGTTGGCGGAGCACTGCTTCCCCCTTCTGAGGCGCCGGATGGTTTGTCAGAATTTCTATGAGGTCGATCGGTAGTCCTCCTCCATGGCGTCCTGAAACTTCTCCCAGACCCAAGTTTTTGCTTCCCGGGCCGCAGCACGCTTGGCCTGCGTCAGCTGCCTCAGGAGTCCCATGAACCAACCAGACTCGATAGGACTCCTTCTTCAGCTTGACAGCATCCCTTACTTCCGGTGTCCACCACGGGGTTCGGGGGTTGCTGCCATGACAGGCACCAGAGACCTTGTGGCCAGAGCTCCAAGCGGCCGTGTCAACAATGGAGGTGGAGAACATGGTCCACTCGGACTCAGTGTTCCCAGACTCCCTCAGGAGCTGGCCAAGGTTCTCCCGGAGATGGGAGTTGAAGACCTCCCTGACTGCGGGTTCCACCAGACGTTCCCAACAGACCCTCACAATACATTTGGGCCTGCCAAGGCCCTCCTCGGCCAGCAGATCCAACTCACCACCAGGTGGTGATCAATCCTCAGCTCAGCCCCTCTCTTCACCCCAGTTGATCATTGAGCTCTGGCTTAGGGTGTCCTGGTGCCACGTGCACTGATGGACATGCTTATGCTCGAACATGGTGTTTGTTATGGACAAACTGTGACTAGCACAGAAGTCCAACAACAAAACACCACTCGGGTTCAGATCGGGGAGGCCATTTCTCCCAATCACACCCCTCCAGGTAACACTGTTGCTGCCCACATGAGCGTTGAAGTCCCCCAGCAAAATGATGGAGTCCCCAGTTGGAGCACCTTCCAGTACCCCTCCTAGGGCCTCCAAGAAGGCCAGGTACTCTGCACTGGTGTTCGGCCCATAAGCTGAAACAACAGTGAGAGACCTATCCCCGACCTGAAGGCGCAGGGAAGGGACCCTCTCGTTCAACGGGGAGAACTCCAACACATGGCAGCTGAGCTGGGGAGCTATGAGCATGCCCACACCAGCTCACCGCCTCTCACCATGGGCAACTCCAAAGTAGAAGAGAGTCCAATCCCACTCAAGGAGTTGGGTTCCAGAGCCCAGACTATGCATGGAGGTGAGCCCGACTATCTCTAGCCAGTACCACTCGACCTCCTGCACAAGCTCAGCCCCCCCCCCCCCCCCCAGCGAATCGCTGCCCATAGCCAGAGTCATTGTCCAGGGATTGGGTCGCCAGGGCCACTGCCCACAACTGCCACCCAAACCACAATGCACCGGCCCCTTCTGATCCTTCCTGCGGGTGGTGGGCCTACGGGAAGGTGGGCCCACGGCGCTCCTTCAGGCTGTGCCCTGCTGGGTCCCGTGGGCAAAGACCTGGCTACCAGGCACTCGCTTGCGAGCCGCAACCCCAGGCCTGGCTCCAGGGTGGGGCCCCGGTGACGCCAATCCGGAGGACGTAAGCTTCCTTGATCTTTGTTCCATCATAATGGCTTTGGAACATTGAAACATTTGGAACATTCAAACATGATGCTGATTTTTTTTTTTTTATAGTTTTATTGAACTTTCCACAGAGTTTTAACAAGTATTTTCTTGTTAAAATACATCTATGAATAATCTA
Organism: Caranx ignobilis; assembly: GCA_021432705.1. NCBI lineage: Eukaryota > Metazoa > Chordata > Actinopteri > Carangiformes > Carangidae > Caranx > Caranx ignobilis. The sequence continues at coordinate 1,171,895 of MU269987.1, read as the reverse complement.
TGAAGACAAATGAAATTATTTTTTCATTTGACGTTAACCCACTTCATAGAAGGTGTCTCTGTTGTACTGAAAAGTCCTTTCTCAGTGTTTGTGCACTTAAATACTGGCCCAAGGGAGGTCTTCAGAAGGGGTCCTCAAATAGCTTGCACTGGAGGAGGCTGGTGAAGGGAACCTGGGGAACCTGAACTGGCACTATATTCCCTGTGGACACACACACATCGGCACATGGATAAAAGGTGGAGACATAGAGAAAATTGGAGAACTAAGCAATGCACTTGACAAGTAAATCAGTGAAATGACACAGCCCTGTTTGTTTCTATCATAACATAACAGTAGACAATATATTATTTTAGACCTGAATATATATTTGATTTCAGTATAACTTATCTAGGCAATACACATATTTGGAGGACCAACAACATTGATATTATTGATGAAGAAGATGTTCATATGCTTTCAGAAATGCAAACAGTGTATTCTGGGGTTAAACAGAAATGTCAGGGTTTGCATTGCAGAGCACCACAGCTCAGGGTTAGGGTCACTGGAGGGATCTACTGGACAGGAGGTTTAGAAATAAGGCAATTCCAAATAGTACTGAATCAATTGTAACTTTCGGTTGCTCAACTCGCGTTGACATAATGTTCTTCTTCTTCACGTCCTTTTCAGCAGACTCGACTCCGGGAGACCTCCTTGCGAGTGAATGTCTAACGAGTAAAAGGACAGGCGTACTAGTGCACACTGGGTAATGTAGTATAACCATAGGAATATAAATATCACGAATTGCTAAGAGAGAAAGAGAAAAAGACAAGGTACTATGAGCTCATGAGAAGTCCCGGTAAGCAGTAAAAAGTCCCGGTACACCAGGGGCTAAAATCTAGAAGTGCCGGTACTCTGTACCAGTGCGTACTGGCCCACTTAAAGTACTGATGTTGTCAAAAAGTTTGGTGCGCTTCAGAAATGGCAGTGTGAAAGCAGCACCGAAACAAGTGATAAATACAACAATGTTACAACTTTCAGCTCCCCAACCGAGTCCTCTTGGTCAAGTGTGAAAACGACCTTTCAGTAAAACCACTTTGTATTGTCTAGTATTCCCCAGCCACTGTTGTGAGGAAATGCAGCTAAAAATGCCATCCACTGATGTCAGTGATCAGGGGTTTTCCATGTCATTGCTGCACTACTTTCACTTTCAGTTCCCCTAGTCAACTGCAACTGGTCAGGCTGCTGTCATCAAAAAGTCAAGCACAGCTCTCCCTCTTTGTAGTTATCGATAACCAGGAGTTTAAACACTTGTCATAGATAAGAGGCTTAAGATAAGAGATTACACACTTTCCCCTTAACAGAGATTGAGTCAAATTAGATACTTAGATACTGCACACTGCGGGTCACGTGTAGTGACCAGATCAAGCACTGTTGAGAAATGGCAACTGGTAGAGGCAAGGAGTTTCCAGGATACAACACTCATTTTTCTGACCATTCCAACCACTTTGTACTGCATTACCTGCACATCAATGTGAACACACTGCTGCACTCATAATAGTAAAGCATGAAGGTAGACTGTTCCTGAAGTATTTATAAAGGCATTTTTTATTCCCTCTGAAGGATCCTACAGGTTCAGTAGCAAAACTGCTGTAGCTGACATTGGGATTCTTCATTTTCACTCATAATACAGATGACCATAGGATTGTTTAAACACCCCACAAATTCCCATGCACCAGATACCTCTGATAACTTGTCAGACCTGTACAGTACTTTGAGATTCAGAGTTAATTTGCATTCTTAAATGTTTTTGTGCTTATGTTGTCTGTTTTAGATTACAGTTCTGAGATTTTCTTACCCTGTTTCAACTGATATTAACTACAGACATAAAGCTCAGCTTTCCAAAATGACCACTGGTTTAAATCATATTGTTTTATGATGTGTGAGAGAGGGCATATGTGTCAGTGCGTGTATGTGTGTCCAGGCCAGGGAGGAAATAGGTTTGAATAAGTCTGGTATGTAAGCAGCTCCAGTGCTTCCCTTCCTGTTAAACATCTGCTCTCTGATTAGCATTGGCAGAGTTCAGGATGAACAACTTAAAAACCCCACAACAGGGTGAAAGGGTTCAAAGCTGCAACATGGTTTTGTTCTTTTTGGATTGAGTCAGACTGGGTTTCGTGTAGTGAGGAGGGTGTAATGGGCCAATGAACTAAACTTTAATGAGTGACTTTTTACAATATTTGGACACATTTTGACACAGTTTTTGTATGTGTATATTTGTACACTTATTATCAGTAAAATCTTTGTGAACTTTATTCCTTAAGTGCCACATGTTATATTCAAGGTAAACATGACTCCTCTCTTTGCAGCTTCTTATGGTGGTCACTGCATGTTGTCATGAAACTTATCTTCAATATCTAGAATTCCTGCAGGACTGTGGGGACAGATAGTTTTCATCGTGAGTGACAGCAGAATATATTTGGTTAGACATGGTTTACAGAATCTCACTTTTCAATTCTGCCTTCTGCCTTATATGAAAAAAATATATATCTCGATATCAGAGGATGAGAGTAACAAGATTAGCAAAAGAAAAAAACAAAAAAACTTTTATTTTTATTACACCAAGAGTGGATTGTGAGACGTGCAGTTGCACAAATCAGGGTCAGTGTTGATGGGGAGAAATTAAGGTGCAATCAAAAGATTAAAGTTATGGTTGGTAATCATGTCCAGAAACACTTTTTGTTATACTGGGTGAAATGGTCGTTCTATCCAGAGAGTAGCCAATACATTATGTATTCAGAAAAAGGAACGAAAATAATCAGACCTCTGTGGCAGCTGCAGGACTGACAAAACTTTGACCAATCCATGCTTTACGCTCCAAAAAGCATAAACCAATCAGATGCCTTCATGTCTAGTTCTGCCTACGCCCAATCAAGCTGCCGTCTCTCTCCCGTTCTCTCTTTTCTGGCCTGCGTGATCAGTGTCGTCACCCACGTCTGCAGAAAAGCCACACTCCAGTCTGGTGGGTGGCAACATAGCTGTGGCAATGCGCGTTGCTACAGCTATGCTGGCAACGCCTCCACCTTCCCACTTCTGCGGGAAGGTGGAGGCGTGGCTTCGGAGAGAAGTCTACAGGAAAGGGGCTGGGATTTTTGACTTGTGTATTTTCAAATGTGGCCTGCTAGAACCGTTTTTCCAGGATCTCCAACCCTATCTTTTAGTCAAAACTATAAATAGTCGAGGATCAGTGGGTTGAGCAGGTGCCCCATTTGCAGAGGCTACAGTCCTCGCTGCAGCTGGCCCCGGTTTGAATCCCGATGCATGTCATTCCCACTCTCTCTGCTTCGCCATTTCCTGTCTCTTTCAACCCATCCTATCAATTAAAGGCAAGGAGGCCCCCCAAAATATACTTTAAAACTATAAATATTGGACAAAAGATATAGATTCTTTCTTGTAATGTCAAACAATTTTCTTGTAAAATACTTAGAGATGCAGTTATTGTTGAAGCACTCGAAGTGTTTGAAGTATCTCTTAAAGAAAACGTAACTGAAAAGCATTTGAATTGTCATCACTGAACACATTAAGAACTTAAATTTCAATTTGAAGCAACTGTAAGCGATTCAAGTGTGAATTTGTAGAGAGTGTGAGATGAAGGCTGTTGAAATGTCAGTGGACCAGAGACAGTTGAAATGTATGGACTGTAAGTAGCTGAAGTGTCAGATGGGCTGTCCCTCCTGCTGATAAATGGTGTGTCTCCTAATCCACATTTTTCTTCTCCATCAACACGACTGAAAACAATACTCTGACACTCTCAGACCACTTCCTCTAGAAAAGATGAAAATGCTGAGTGCACAGCCACAATGGCGGCATGTTGTCTCAGTTCTCACAGTGGTTGTCTGCTGCTATGTGTGTTTGCACTGCTGTAGCTACAGTATTTTATTATTTATCTGTTGACTTTTTATCAGAAACAGTCATAAAAACCAACCACATGATAGCTTCTGTAGGTAATCTTTCTAACACCTCACACATCAGCTCTGTTATTTTTTCTTCATTCTAGAAACAATGGCGGTGGGAGAGGGGGCATCAGGGTCTTAAGCCCCCCCGGTAAAAGCCACTGCCAACCCTTTTCCCCCACCCTCAAAACTATATACATATATATATATATATATATATATATATAGCAGTCGGCAGTCGGCTCGCGAGGTTTGATGTGGATGTTAGCAGTGCTTGGTGCACAGCCACTAGTTAGCAAGTTAGAGTAATGGACCGCTTTACTTTGGTTATTCCAAAAAAACGAGTGAGACTGGACGATGGCAGTGGCGGTTCACAGATACCTTCCAACGCTCGCGTGGAGGATAGCGTGGTGGTGCCAAATGTGGAGAATGAGGATGAAGGAGAGGATGAAGATGAGGAAGACGCACTAACAGGGGCAGCGTCGGCGGCTATAGGGTTTGTTTTCAACCGGAGTGTCCGTTTGAATTACGCTACTTATTGTTTGCCTTATGTCAGTTATAATGGTAGTATTTAGCTATGTGTGTGGCGTGGAGAACAGAGGAGGAGAGTGGAGAGGAGTCATGGTGAGGAGTTTAGAGAAGTTTAGAGAAGAGAGGATGACAGGAATGGAAGTGGAGGAGAGGAGGAGAGCAGAGGAGTGGAGTGGAGAGGTGAGAGAGAAAAGAGACTACCGAGTCAGTGAGAGACAGTGGTAAGAGTTGGTGAGGAGCCTTTAACAGATTATTCTGTAACATGGCTTTTTATCACCATATTCAACTATAGACTGTGCTTCAGTTGTTTCTCTTCACAGTTACACTACTGTATAAATCCACAGATGTTCTCTGTGGTGGCCATGATTTTTATTGTTGGTGCTTGTTGTTTGGCATTTGTTCATTCTAAATACAGGGAGTTAAATGTGCTTGTGTTGTTGTATGATAAACACTAAAGAAACATGCATTTCACTTTTGTAGCCTATCCTGAGATCAGTAAATCTTAAATCTGTTGTAGTATTATTTGTTGGTGTTTGTACCTACCCCCCCCCCCCCCCCCCCCCCATAAACAATCAGGCTCCCCAATAGCCTCTCTAATAATAATTCTCCGGTGCCGCCCTGTCTAGAAATCAGACTCATTTTGAACAGGCCGTTCAGAGCAGGGGGAGTAGATCTAAGAAATACTATCTTTAAGTCTGGACTGTTCAGTATAACTCACCAGGTCACACCTTATCTACAACAGACCTGCAGCAGCTCACTGAAATATACTGAGGCTGTAACAATAACAGTAAACTGGCTTTGACATGAAAAATCTGTAGTAGCATGTGGAGTTGGTGGCGCCGTGGCAAGCCTGTCACAGCAGCTGTTCCCCCCGTGTCTTCTATGTCTATTTTTTGTTGTTTCAGCATGTCTTATCACATCGTGATCTATCCGTACCTGAAGTGTTAAGTACCAGGGTCATTTATTTTCTGCCATAATGCATATCCAGGGGCTCACAACTTATTCGCTGTGAGGCCAACTACAGTGTTCGGAATAAAGCCCAAATTCCGGAGGAGGTGACGAGGAGATGGAGAGGCTGCAGGGCGGGTGTTAACCGGAGGATGAAAAAAGATTTAAATCCTGCATCCCCTTTATAATTAGGGGGAACGTAAGATCCCTGGTAAATAAAATAGATGAACTGGGATCACTTGTCAAGACACAGAGGGAATACAAAGAATGCAGTATAATGTGTTTCACGGAGTCATAACTGCATGAACAGATACCAGACGCAAACATGACCATACCTGGTTTCCACACAGTCCAGGTGGACAGAGACACCACCACGAGCAGAAAAAGAAAGGAGGGGGACTTGCCGTGCTTATAAACACCAGGTGTTGTAATCCGTGGCACATCGCTGTCAAGGAACGTGTCTGCAGCCCTAAAATCAAACTGATTGCCATTGGACTTCGTCCATATTACCTTCCAAGGGAATTTACTGCTGTTATTGCTGTCACTAGCTATGTTCGAAATCGCCCCCTATCACAGATATAGTGCACTATATAGTGTGTTCGCCATTTTGTAGTGTTGTTTGAATTCTTCGTGGTCAATTTCATCTATTATATAGTGAACAGAGGTGGGTAGAGTGGCCAAAAATTGTACACAAGTAAGAGTATTGTTACTTTAGAATAATATTACTCAAGTAGAAGTAAAAAGTAGCCAAATATTTACTTGAGTAAGAGTAAGAAAGGACTTGGTGAAAAAACTACTGAAGTACTGAGTAATTGCTGAGTAACCTCTGATTTATTTGTTTAATAATGAGGGCATGAAAAAAAAATTAGAAAGCAATGAACAAATCCAGATCTTGCCAGAGAACATCAACTTAGACCATAAATGAAATACATAAATTAAGGCTAGTCGAGCCAGGGTTCGTGCGTGCATATGTGTCTATCTGTCGTCATACTTTGTGTCGGGCGGTTCAGGCGTCCACAATGACCATTAATTCCTGATCAGTGGACACCTCATCGGCCATAATCCCTCACACACCAGGGCTGACGTCAGCAGCCTAATCACAGCCACAACACATCAGCTACTCACTGAAATGTGTTTCCTCAAATTTGAGTCGGAGTGGCCGCCTGTTTACCGCGGAGATTTTGTGTGCGGTCATGTGACTGCCTGGCTCTGTCTGACTGGTGAATGGGGTTAAACGTTGCGAGTGGCTACAATTGATTGGTGAAACGCAGTCATGTTACAGAGCCTCTGTTGGACGTATCTTCATCGAAACATAACAAACAGATCGTGCATTCAATAGATAAAAATAAGTAGCGAGTAGCGAGCGGAATGTAGCTCAATGTAACGGAGTAAAGGTACTGCTGCTTCTTCTCAAATATACTCAAGTAAAAGTAAAAAGTATGCTGCATTAAAACTACTCTGACAAGTAAAATTTATCCAAAAAGTTACTGAAGTAAATGTAACGGAGTAAACGTAGCGCGTTACTACCCACCTCTGATAGTGGACTATAAAATACCCACAATGCATAGCAAAATTGAGTGAGCAAGCAATGTACACCATAGACATAATATACGTCTATTATATATATATATATATGTATATTATGTCTATGATGTACACTACATTGTTCTCCCGTATACCACAATGCAATGCGGTCATTCAACATTCTAAATAATTAATTCACGTTAATTGTGCCAATAGGGTTTGCCCGTATTAGCTAGCATGTTTCTAAGATTTCTTTCGGTTATTTACCAGTTGACGTCGGTAAATCAACAAATAGTTAATTAAATTGAATTAAATGCCTAAAACGCCTTTGCCTTCACCTCTGTCTGTGCCTGAGAAGCAGGAGTTGGGTGTACAACATCCAAACAATGAACGGTACCATTTTTCATCAAATAAAGACACAACCATTTTCGATAGAAACTAGCAAGTATCTTACAAGCTAAGCTAATAGCCACTTAGTTCGCTCATGCTAAGTAGCTTATAGCTCGTGCGTGCACAATCGCGAGCTATTACAGCTCACGATGGGACACAAAACAGTAACTGACAAACCAATCTTCCACACCATTGATATTTCAACAACCTCTAGGCTGGAAATTCAAAAAATGCCTTACTTCTGGGCGGGCCTCGAAGAGCAGCTAAGACACACCCAGTCACTCTGTGCAGCCTCCAACACATGTATGTATTAGATGAACATGCTCCAACAGCCCCCACCACCACCAATGTACTCACGCGCATACACACAAAGCAAACATACACGCACCAAGCGTTAGCTAAGATGATAATATAGCTAATCAAGCTAACTATGGGTGACGACTCGAACTGTATCATGCACTCTTTCATGACAGACGGGTCATTTGAAATGGAAGACTTGTCGCCTCTAGACTCTCCAGTAATCTATAAAGACATGGAGCCCCAGAGCCATACCTGTACAAGGCAAGGCAATTTTATTTGTATAGCCCGTTTTTACAAACAGTTTGTCTCAAAGGACTTTACACAGCATTATGACAACATCCTCTGCCCTTAGACCCTCATATCGACTGTGGAAAAACTCCCAAGAAAACCCTTTAACAGGGAAAAAAATGGAGAAACCTCAGGGTGAGCAACAGAGGAGGCCATTAGTGCAGGCAGCAGCCGGCGCTGAGGACATGGAGGGGCAGGAAAGGGGACATTTCTGCACTATTTAAAGGTTTGGTTAATAGAATAGCAGCACTTTTTTTTTTAAGCCAGTTTTTTCACTTTTTCACTACAATGGACAAATTTCATGCCACACCACTCAGATTACTTTTCTATTTGCAACAGGTGCTGTGAATTACATTACATACATTGCAGTATTACCTCATGTGGTGAACACAGCACTTCAATGACAAAAAACTATTACTATATATTATATCCTTTCTTTCACTAATTTGGCCACCTGGACTTTTGTGGTTATAATATATATATCAATGCATGGCACCACCATAAATAAAATATACTGTTATTACATATAGGTGATGAATAGGTGCAAGCAGATAGTAGGTGCAGCCTGTGAAACTGTGCATGCAAGTTCTGAATCTGTTGCCCTCAACCCCTATGTGCTGCAGGCCATCACGCCAACAGTTTCAGAAAATCAAAGTCAGTTCATACAGGGAATAGCATTTATTACATTATTTTTTAATGATATTAACATTTAATATTAATAAATCTGCAAGTAGTCAGTGGAAGCACATCTCACAAATCACCAACTTAAATGACATATTCAATGTATAGTGTCTACAGCTGACAATTTCACATGTTCTTTTTAGTGCAGGATGGTTTTATCATCACATAACAGAATGCAATACAATACAGTTTGGACTGGGAAATATAGCAGCCATGTTCTTATTCAGGTGGTAAAAGTAAGAGATTCACATATGAACTACGTGATATCCTGATTACATGTTTGGTGATCACTCAGCTCCAGGTGCACACTGGACATCTTTAGAACAGCTCCATTTTCTTGTCTTCATGGATGATACTTGGTCACTGCATGAGGTGGCAATTCATTAGAATTACTAAGTAAAAGATAAAAAATGTGAAAGATAAATGATGTGAAAAAGAGACTCTCCCCTCGTTCACACAAACAGAAGCACATGGCTAATTGTTATGCAGAATGACATGACTGAAGCTAATCTGTTGGACCTCCTGGTCAGATATTTTGTCAACAATCCAGAGCATGTAGCACTGATAATATAGCGTTAGTCGGAGCTTCATCTCCTTGATTTGGTCATAAAAGTTGCCTCGTGTTTGCCACTGGTTGTAGAACTGCAGATTGATCATATAAAACATCTTGGGCTAACAGGAGACGAGGCAAGATCGGTGTGTGGGACACACAACAAAGCTAACGGTTACCTGACCTTAGGTAATGTTAGGTGGTGGGTTCACATATGGATTTATACAGTTATTTAGACTGTAGACAGTTATTAGACACGTTAGCTTCGGTCATGTCACTAGTAGGGCATGAAATTAACACCCAACCACACGGCAAATGCGGGTAAATTTTGCGATTGGTGGGTGAAAATGTCTACCCATTGGCATGTAGCCAATGAGCACTGACCAACTGTTGCGTTGTTGATGTATCAGCCACATGTCAGTGTTTTCCATATCTATCTATAGCTAAAATGGGCCACCTGGATGATTTTAGCCATCGCCATGGTTAAAGTGTGTGTGCGTGCATGGGGGGCCTGTTCAGATGAAGCGCCTTTTCAGCACTCAAATCCATTATGGTACGGACACACTGCAAGCATAGCGTGAGCGGTGTGTGTGCATCGCTTGAACTGCTGTGGCTCGCAAGCGTGTGTCTTCCACACAGGTGGCGCACATCATGCGTTCTCACGACCTAAAGTGACGCCGTAGTGGTGCACATTTGGTGTGACACGCGTTTTGTGCAGGTCCGCAGCGCACAGCTCCACATACCTGCTTCTCCCAGACCCCGGTTCCTCTTAAGCTCTCCCCCTTTTGAAAGGTGAAGGCAGTCCATATGTGTAAAGATGTCGCCTCCGAGATGTAGAATGTGTATTATAAAGAGGGTCTTTAGGTCTGGGGACCGAGCAGATTTAATTCTGCTCGGTCCTCAGACCTAAAGACTTTCTTTTTGAGGGTTCAGAGGGAGCTCAAACAGAGATTCAGGGAGAGGAAAACCTCCTACAGGAAGAAATTGGAAGAGAAATTATTACAGGGGAGCAAGGTCAGGGATGTGTGGAGTGGGATGAGAGAGATTACTGGATTCAAGAAGAAAGGCAGGGCAGTCGAGGGGAATGTGCAGCAGGCTAATGAGTTAAATCAGTTTTTTGAACAGGTTTGACCCACACACTTCCACCACCAGCCACCCCGTCGCTGCCTCACTCCCATCTTCCCCAGTGCCCCTGATTAGCCCCTGTAGCCCATCTTTTTCTGACCCTCCCTTGCCCCCCTTGTCCCTTTCATCCCCCACTCCCATGCCGACACCCACCACTGGCCCTGCCTCATCCCCCACTGGACTATACATCACAGCCAACCAGGTCAGAAGGGAACTTTAAAAACTTAACCAAGAGAAGGCTGCTGGACCAGATGGCATCAGCCCACGTGTCCTGAAGGCATGTGCCAATGAGCTGTGTGAGGTACTGCAACACCTTTTTAACATGAGTCTTCACCTACAGAGTTCCCTCTATTTGGATCATGCCTGGTGCCAGTGCCTAAGAAGGCGCATCCTGTAGCCTTGAATGACTATAGACCAGTTGCACTGACCTCGCATATTACGAAGGTGATGGAGAGACTGGTCTTAACGTACCTAAGACCACAGGTGCATGCATCAGCCGACCCACTGCAATTTACTTATCAGCCCCATTTGGTGTAGATAACACAATTATCTACATGCTGCAGATGGCGTACTCCTCCCTGGATAGACCCAACACCACAGTGAGGATTATGTTCTTCGATTTTTCGAGTGCTTTTAATACAATCCAGCCCAGTCTGTTAAAGGCTAAATTGGAGAACATGCAGGTGGAGGCTCCTCTAGTCACATGGATTAGGGACTATTTGACAGGCAGACCGCAGTTTGTCAGACTGCAGAACTGCTTGTCTGAATGTCTGATCAGCAACAAAGGGGCCCCCCAGGGAACAGTCTTCTCCCCCTTCCTCTTCATTACATACACATCTGATTTTCAGTACAACACAGAGTCATGTCACTTTCAAAATTTCTCTGACACTGTCATTGTTGGATGCGTGGAGAGGGGTCAGGAGGAGCAGTACAGGGTGTGATTGGTGTGCATTGGAGTAATGAAAATGGTTTGCTGCTTAACATAGCAAAAACTAAGGAGATTGTTGTAGACTACAGGAGGAAAAAGTCCCAACCCTTTCCTGTTTGCATCAGTGGTGGTGAGATTGTGGAGAACTATAAGTACCTCGGAGTCCTACTGGACAGCAAGCTGGAGTGGGCAGCAAACACAGAGGCTGTGAATAGGAAGGGCCTGAGCCGCCTGTATTTTTTGAGGAGGCTCAGGTCTTTTAATCTTTGCAACCAGATGCTAAATATGTTTTATCAGACTGTTGTGGCTAGTACTCTCTTTTTTGTCCTGGTGTGCTTGGGGGTGGATATTAAGAGAAAGGATGGCAACAAGCTCAACAAGCTGGTAAAGAATACCCAGTCTGTTGTGGGTATGAAGCTGAGCACTCCTGAGGAGGTGGCTGAGGACAGAATTTGAACAAAATTTCTTAGGATCATGGACAACACCACCCAACCCCTCCATAAAACACTGGACAGTCTCAAGAGCACATTCAGCCACAGATTCCCCCGCTGTTCAAGACAGCAATACAAAAAATCATTCGTACCCACCGCAATACAACTGTACAACTCCGTCTGATTCACTCACTCACATTCTGAACCCATACATGCACCTTTTATCTACATACCTATTTATTGTGTTATATACACTATGTGTTTTATGCATTTTAGGTACTTCTATGTTTCTTTGATTTGTGTTCTTGTCGTTATGTAATTTTTCCCTCAGCCACTGCTTGTGACATTTTAAATTTCCCCTAGGGGATTAAATAAAGTAATCTATCCATTTATCTTAATAACAGTATCTGCAGTTCAGTGCCTTTGTTCGTATACTGATGTGGCTGTTTGGTTAACGCACACTGAGCTGACACACAACCATTTGCACTAATGACTTGAGTTGTTCATTTCTATCACACACCCCCTCTCTTTCCCTCTGGGGTCTGTAGATGCTCTTGATAAATTGGAAGTTATACATACATATTAGAGTAGGAAGGACTTAATTCGGGATGTTTATTTCTCTCTCCAACACACACACTACTCCGACACACACACTACCTTGAATGCATGGTCATGTAGTATGTATGTATGTATGTATGTATGTATGTATGTATGTATGTACACTTTTCTCATTAGTCATTAGTGCACTGGGGTGTTTGTGCAAGAGTGAGCGAGTGAGAAAGTTTGTGTTTGAGATAGATTGTGTTTCTCTTTGATGAACTTCCTGCCAATGGTAGCCTCCACAGTCAGCCTACTGAGAAGCAGTATTGCTGTTCAGAGCATCAACAAAAGGCTCAAGAGGAGGTAGCCCACATCTGACATAACAGCTAACTATTAAACAGATGGAGGCTCGCTGCTCCACTGCTGAAATAAGAGGATTCTTGACAGTGGTGGTGATGATGATGATGATGATGATGATGATGATGATGATGATGATGATGATGATTTTAGACTAATGGTCAATGTTTCAGTTATGGTTAAAGGAGCCATTTCTAAATGTTAGCATTGACAGCTATTTATCAGTCTAGACAAAACACGGATAATTCATTGTCCACACCACAGGCTTTAAAGGGGCATTTACATAAGGGAGCCCATCACACTTCACTCTAAAAACATTATTATTATTTTCTGTCTCTGTCATAATTTACGATGATCTTCTACTAGTCTGACTACTTGACTGAGTTGTACATTGATGGTTTTTGGATTGAGATCATGATTAATGGTTGATTGATATGGGCTGGCTTAAGCAGATGTTGCTGAGTATCTGATCTTTGATTCAGTGCAAGTAGACTGCTCAAAGCAAATGTTGCAACTCACAGGCATGGGACCATACAGGCAGCTTACAAGGAAATACCAATCAGGTTGTTGCTCTGTTGACTACTCACAGCTGAGTAACTTTAACACCAATTCCAGCAACCTGATGGTTATTTAGGTTTGATACCATTTAGGGTTAACAAAATTAATATGAAATGTAATGCAACTCTCGAGACACAATATGGGCCGCAATATTAACTGGACCTACGCGCAAAGTTGGTTACACCAGAGACCGAGCAAATTAGGCTACAAATGAAAGAAAGAGTAACTTATATTTAGCCTACTTAAAATCACTTAATACATCGAAATTCCCTCGCCACCTTGTCGTATTTAAAATGTTCGAGTGTCCTAGTGGTGCTGGGAGCCTTACTGTCAGGAACATTGACTGGCAGGGTCTCCCAAGGCAAATCGCTCCCAGGGGAGGGGCCAGACTACGAGCAATTCACAAACTTTGGATGGGCGCACAATATGAAGGCAGTTTAACCTCGGCCGGAAGCAGGAGACCGGAGCCAGACATAGGGTGCGGGGGCTCGCCAGTGAGTGTCTGGTGGTATCCGGGACCGGTTAGGCACCGCCCGAAATAACAACATGGAGCCGCCACCCTGTGGGCTGACCACCCACTGGGCAGGAGTTCTGGGAAAACTAGCCCTGGTGACGGAATGTTACCGCGCTGGCAGTGAAGAAGCCTGGTGTGTTACCAGCTAAAATGGGCTCACCTAGCTCCACGCACAGCAAGAGCTCTGGAAACTCTTGGAGAGGGGCTGGACCCTCTCTTTTTCCGGAGTTGCCCAGGGTGACAGACGGTTGAGGTGATAGCCTATTCTTTCCCCGGTGGAGCACCCCAGTCCCCACGGAACACGAGGAGAGCCCGTGAACGCCTGTGGAGAGGGACGTCTAGAACACTGTTGAACCTGCTGCCACCGCGACCCGGCCCCGATAAGCGTAAGAAGATGGAAGGATGCAATATATTAGAATGTTCCGTTACACAGCAGTTTTTAAAGTCTTTACACATGATACGGAATAGTAATGGCAGGACGCTGACAGATTGTTGCTACATTGACTCCTCACGGCAGGGTGTCAAACTCACAGCTCTTAAAACCACAAAGCCGAGCTTTGGTCGGCTGCCCAGCGTGCTACTGCCACCTACTGACGTCACCCAGAATAACAAATCCCTTCACTCGGTGTTTGTTTCAGTAGTCCCATGAAGCACGAGTTTCGGTGAACAAGGAACAACGTAATTTTTAAAGTTTGTACTACCACTACCACTACTACTACTACTACTATTATTATTATTATTATTATTTTACTACTTTCCTCTCAACTTGTGTAACTGTCAGTCATTGTGTATGTTTTAATGCATGAAACGACTAAGCAGCTGGTATGAATGTACCAGTATCTCTGACATCCTGAGCAGGTGTAGCTTCAAAAGCTCTGAAAGGTTAGCTGGTTAGGAAGTTGCTTTGCTAACAAACATACAAAAAAACAAACAAAAAAAAGAAAATGTCTTTCTGACTTCTCAAATATCATATTTCATCTCCTCTCCTTTTAATTTTAATAACATTTCTTGATACAAAAAGAATGCAGCAAGTTCTTTCTACTGAAATTCATCATTCCCTTGATCCACTCTTGAGATGGATCTTTACTGTCAGATTATCTGTCACACTGTGTTGCAGAAATTTCATCCTGTAACACCCTGTCTTATCTCCTCTCCCCTCTCTTCCACTGTAGAACCATGTCGTCTCCGGAGGTGTGCTGGCCAGTACCAATGCGAGCCATTGGGGCTCAGAACCTCCTCACCATGCCTGGAGGAGTCTCCACTGCAGGATACCTCCACAAGAAAGGAGGCAGCCAGTTCAGCCTCATGAAATGTGAGTTAATCACATTTACACAGATTACATGTGGGTGATTGGGATAAAGGGAATGCCTAACTATACAGTATATGTAATTCCAATAACAATTCTCCTTGATTGATTCAGCAACTTTCCCCCCTCATTTAAATTCCACCAGTGGATGGATGGAACCATTCTTAACATGTGTTATTTATCTTTCAGGGCCACTGAGGTACATTATCATTCATAAGGGCTGTGTGTACTATTTTAAAAGCAGTACCTCTCCCACACCACAGGGGGCATTCTCTCTTAATGGCTACAACAGGTCAGTGGAACTTCTTCAGCTGCTGAGAGTTTTCAGCCAGTTCTGATGTATTTAACATGTTTTCCATGGTCACCATTTATTTATAACTACTGACATGTAAACTGGATTCACATGCAGTCCCAGGCACTAATCTCAGATGCCTGAACCTTGTGTGTTTGCATTAAATGATGTGAATTGATGCACATGCACTTACATTACATATGTACTTTTTTCAGAGCCCTTTATGTCTTTCTGCTCATTCACAAACACATCAGGTGTCAACCTGACCATCAGGGCAACCCCAAATTACACTTACACATGTGGACAGGTGGAATGGAGATTAATAGATGACTACTCTGTGTCCTTATTCAACACATAATTGACCACTTACAGAGAGTGGACTGGACCACAGTGTAGTTCATTCAAGACTGTTTTATTTATTCAAGCAGAATCAGTCTGTTAAAGTTACAGTCAACTCTAAAGAATTGTGAAATGATGACCAAAACAATTAGCTTTCCCTCCATGTTGTTTAATGAAATGACATTTGTGCACAACTCCTGTGAAAAGTCTAGATCAGTAAATGATTAAAGATTACAGAGTGTCTCAAAATCAGATATCCTTGACTATGGAACATAGTTTATGTCTGACATAAAAACAATAGTCAGACAACAAATACCTCTTCATTAACAAGACTGTGATTGTCATAATGACAAGACACATATGTTGTTCAACACAAAAAAATCTCCAGCAGAAGTTGTTGAAAGTATATCTCTCCACTTCTGCAGAGTGATGAGAGCAGCAGAGGAGACAACGTCCAGTAACGTTTTTCCTTTCAAGATTGTCCACTTCAGCAAAAAACACAGAACATGGTTCTTCTCTGCAGCCAGCGAAGATGAGAGAAGGGTGAGAAGATTTTTTTTTTTTTTTCCATTTTATACTTGAGATTGCTAACTCAGCTGTTCTGGGTTAGTACAGCTGCTCCAGTATGACATCTTGGTAATCCATACAACTTGTAAAGAAGCAGTTTTGGAGTTACTGGAAGTCACTTCAGATAGAGTAAGGCTCACAGTTTTGCCTCACTTCCAGTCTAAATGCTAAGAGGGTAGACAGCTCATTGAGCATTGTGAATGCACAGACATGTAATTAACAGTGTCCTCATCTAACTACAGTAAGTATGAACACATTTTTAAATTGGCTGACTATCACTCTAAAAAGTTCACAAAGAATGTTGCCTCAAACATGAAAGCTTCACATGCACTCAAACACCTGCCACATATTGTTTGTTCCTCTTACAGAAATGGATGCGACACCTGCGAAGGGAGATAGATCACTATAATGACCGGAAAGAGTCCCACATTCCCAGGTAACTTAACATCACAGATAATACTTTACATCACAGATATTTTGTATAATCTGTAAACCATGGTTCAGTCAGGACCACTTTGTCAAAATAATCTTTATTTACTTTGCACAAGTTTCATTTGGCGGTATAGTACTGTTCTGGGACCCCCTGCTCTTCCACGCGCTTGCGTGGAAAGCCTGAGGCAGGAAGAGCACACCTTCCTGCTCTTCATGAGCCATCATGAAGGGCATTAGCAGGGAGCGCAGCAGCAAAAGAAAACCCAGACAGAGCAGAGCAACCAACATGATACAATGATAAGGTTCATAACAGCATGACCGGAGGAGCTGGGGTGGAGGTGGGTTGCAAAGAGGCCAGCACAGGAAGCAGCAGTTTAAATAGCGGGCTCTGAATGCAATTTCCCAATAGGAAGCACGCATGGGGAAGTCAGCTGAGCCATCAGCTGATCTGCTCACTGTTGACAGCTATGCTGTTGACACTAATTTAGAGCTTGACGTCGTGGCCTGCCAGAACTAACGCTGCACTTGATTTGTGTTTATTATGAATTGCTGAAACAATGCAATGGAAGAACTTTATCTGAGCAAGTCTAAAAATCCACGTCATTCTTTAGTATTTCACCACTCACAGTTCTGTACTGATGTCACGTGTGATGTTAAGAGTAAGTACCAGTGAATGTAGGTTTTGACAGACTGGTTCAATTCTCAGCAGGCGTGGTACATACAGTTTAAAGCTAATTCTGCACGTTCAGTGGCAATGAAACCACCTGTTATTCTTGATTAGTGTGTTACTGATCTATAATTATTTTTATATATATGCTTATTGGGACAAGCTCTTTTGATAGCTTTTCATTATATTTTATATAAGTCTTGCTTCTCTCTCTAAAATGGTTTGATATTAAGTTAAAATGATTGTACTTAATATTATTGTAATTTGAGGAAAAACACATATCCTTTAGTGTTGTAACACAGATAACAATATTTGTTAGCTTCAGTCACAAATTCATGGCAGTGATATCGCTGGAGGTGGTGATGGTGTTTGTAACTGAGTGAAACATGTCAGCACCAGAGGACATGTTAGACAACTATTGCTAGCTGGCAAACTGCAATAGTAAATACATGATGATCTGGTACATAGTCTGAGACTATAAGAATAAATATATTTTGTAAATTTGGTAAATTTGGGTGATAGTATCATTCAGAATGCTGAAAGGTCAACCAGCTAGCTAGCTTTGAAAACGGCTATTGTAGGCTCATTTGTAGAACGTGGTCCATATGAATTTCATTCACAGTAACTTCTTTTTATTGCCGCTGTAGTGACCCAGATACAGATGCTGACAGTTTCTATGGCACAATTGAGAAGCCCATGGATATCAAACATACTGAGAGTAATGCAGAAGATGGTAAGACCACATGAACAAATTAATACACAAAACATACATTAGTGTTGTTATGTCTTCAAACCTTTATAACTTTTCCTGTTGTGTGTAGATTATGTTGAGGAGGATGATGAGGATGACGAGGAAGACTACCTGAAACCAGACAGTGACTGCTCACCTATATCTGCAGGTAACAACACACACACCACATGAGCTGAGCTTTGGGTATAGCCAGTTACAATGAAGATGAAAAATGCAACATGTCTGTTATGAAAACTGATGACAATGAGGCCAGCAAGGTGATATATTTTTAAAACCTTTTCCTCACAAGATATAACCACAAATCCCTCTTGGGGAGCTATATATATTATATTGTTTCGTTATGTTTTATTTTTTATCTCACAAAAGATGACTGGCACAGAAGCAACCTCAATCAAAGAGCCTCACTGATAACTCACTGATAAACTGAAGACATAAATTCCAGTTGTAACTGATCCCCTCGTAAACAACTAGAACTTTTTTTCTGTGAAAATTCCAAACTTTTTGCATATTACTCCAAGTAAAAGTGTAGTTATTTGTATGCTTTGTAGCAGGGTTCTTCAGTGTTTCTCAGGCCAAGGACCCCCAAGTTGATGGAGAGATGGAGCAGGGACCCCCCTAGTATATATATTTTATTAAAATATCTTGTTATATGTTATATGTTATTATATTAAGCTGGGTCTAGTGTTTCTTATTGTGCATTCAAAACTAAGCTATTCAAATCATACACAGGTTCATATGTTCATTTTTTTATTTTAATTTATTTTTATATTTGCACTGTCATTTAACTGATACTGATACCAATATCATGTCTTTCAATTGCATGATAGTCATGCATAAAAGCTATTCAAATTGACATTTTTGTTTTAACATAAATGTGGAAAAGAAAAAATTTCTAATCAACCAAAAATTTCGCAACCTCCATGCAGTACCCCCTAGGGGTTACAGTCCCTCTTGTTGAAGACCTCTGCTTTATAGTAAGATTATGTAGATAAAATGAAGTTTATCAACTTGGAATTAAAGCTGGGGTTGGTAATCCTGGAGAGCTAGCAAGATTTGAATATTGCACCTCCTCTGAGTTCCATGAGGGCTGCATTTTCTCAGCCATTGATCATAAATGAGCATGAAATCCGTTCTGCTGTAACTCTGTACGCTGATTTCTTCCGGCAACAGCGACACGTGAAGATTGTGCACACGCGTAGGAGGCAGGGATCAAGGGGGGCGGATACAGAACTAGACATGAAGGCATCTGATTGGTTTTTGCTCTTCGGTGCGAAGAGCATGGATTGGTCGGAGTTTTGTCAGTCCTGCAGCTGCCACAGAGGACTGATTATTTTCGTTCCTTTTTCTGAATACATAATGTATTGATTACTCAGAAGGTAGAAGGACCATTTCACCCAGTATAACAAAAAGTGTTTTTAACAGGATTACCAACCCCAGCTTTAACTAAACAAGAAACCAGTCTGATTTCTCTTTTTTCTTACCTCTTAAGGTCGACCCACGGGACCACCCCCCTCCTACCCTCCTCCACCGGTACCGGCTGCCTTCCAACTCCGTCAGGACTCCAGTACAAGTTTCCACAAAGGCCCAGCTCCTCCCATCCCATTACAACACAGAGACCCTATTGCCCCACTCCCAAAAAGACCCCTACCCTCTTTCCTACCACCTTCCGTACTGAAGGACCCCCTCAAAGGCCCACCTCCTCCTCTCCCCTTTGCTCCCCGTCCACAAAAGCCCTCTTTTACTGCCCCTCCAACCCTCCCCCCAAACCCAAAAAGAACTCCTCAGAGTAGGCTAATGTCTATTCAGGAGCCTGGGAATGACAAGAGAGACTGGAGGCCTTTAGCCAGTTCTGTTCAATCCCCCGCAACTCTGCCCATCTGTGACCAATTAGAGACTAGGATGCTCCTAAATGGTCCTGCCCACTGCTCCCTTAATACTGGAGGGAGCCAGTCGCTGGGCAACAACCACCACGGGATGATGAGTAATCTCCGCACCAAGCCAGCTCTACCAACTCCAAATGTCGGAGGATCCACCATCCACCCTCCGGTCTCTCCACTACTCAATCCAGGACATAAGTCAGGAGTCTTCAAACCTCCTCCACCAACTGTCAAACCCCCACTGCCTGCAGCAGTGTCCAAGTCCAAGCAGTCAGGAACCGCACTTCAGTAAGTTTAAATCAAGTACATGAAAAAAATCAACCCTAATGTCTGTTTTACAGTTGTTAGACAGACATTGTTAATTGAGATTGTTAGATAAGATCAGATTCATTTCTGCATTCAGTACAGAGTGTTTAGCCTAACGTAGGACAGACTGGAAGAGGTGGGACTGCATGCCCACCTTCTTCAAAACTGGAAAAACACCTTCCAGCAACTTCACAGCTATGCGATTTACATGTCATGTAAATTATTGAACAGTGTAAACTTGTACAAACTATAGCATCAACACAACCAAGGTTATTAGTTTTTAAGTCAAATTCATTTCAAGGGGCAGAAACAATGTTGTCTGAGGAACAGGTGAACCTAGTTGAGATCATCTCACTGAGACATGTTTTCCCACCAGAAGAGCATCTCCAGAAGGCCAGAGCTTCCGATCATCAGGAGACGAGGCACCCTCAGAGATCAGGGGCAAACAAGACAGACCTGGTGGAGGAGATGATTTTGATGAGGACTATGAGAATGTAAGAGACTGAAACTGACTTGCTTAAATGTGTAAAAACACAGTTCATTTTTCCTGCTCAGTTAAATTATTCCTATCTATTTTAACCACTGACAGTCTTTTTGATGTTTCAGGCTAATGAAATTCTTTCTAATTGTCCTCAACGGTAGAAATAGATCAGGTGTCTCATTTCAAAATCAGATGCCAAACTGGAAATCTTCACTCACAAATCAGTTATTATCTGAAAGTAACACATTACTTGCCCATTTGAAGACAAGAAGTGCTTTATTTGTCTTGATTTTAAATCAATTTTTGAATATATTACGTTTTTTGGTTTTATTAACTCCAATAAACCTGTAGTTCACATGTTGCTGTTTCTGTCAACAGGTGCAGCTGCCAGACTCTGTTTTCATCGACACAACTGAAACCAGCGCGGTAGAGAGGTATTCTTCATTCATGTGTGCTCTCTAGTGGCACAAACAGAAAACAGCTGTTACATTTTCCTTAGTATGTGTTTTTTTTAACACTGGCGTTGTATAATAATGATTATGTATTCTTATTCAATCTTCCTTTGTCTAAAGCAGCAGTTCATGTCAGTTCATACAATTGTTACGGCTGCTGTCGGGGGTTGTTTTTTGTTCGAGTGTGTGTTCTTGTTTTTTTCCCTATCTTTGTTAGTGGCGGCAGCAGCGCAGGATTGCAGGAGGCTCGTCCGTCCCCGGATTGGCTAATGACCCGCGGAGGCGCTATATATGGCCAAAGATGGAGCGTTAAAAGGGGCAGTAGCAGCAACCGGCGTTCCGCAACCTCCTCAACCTCCAACCAGCCATTACTCTTTGTTCATTGCACGTGTAAATTGCGAAGTGATTTAGTAGGGGTGAACCGCCTTTTTGATTTAACGTTTTTCTCCTGTGTTTTGTTAAGCCAGGAAGGTTAGCCTATGTTGTTTATTTCTTGGTTCAGGATAGAGTTTGTTTGTCCTTCCTTAGTTGTAAATAAATATCGTTTTCTTTGATAACCTGGTGCTTTTGGCTGCTTGGGACTTGGGGAAGTTGGGCCTACTTCAGGTTATGCCTCGGCACCCCTAGGCTGGGCATGACACAATGATGAATTCAAAATCATCTGAATTAAAAATTAGTTGAGAGAAAGAGGTATCGATCCATCCATCCATCTTGTCTATACTGCTTATCTGTGCAAGGTCGCAAGGGTGATAGAGCCAATCCCAGCGGTGCACATATATGACATAGGGGTTCACCCTGGACACCAGTTTATCATAGGCTGTATTTAGCTTGTCTATGGTACCATTTTTTCATACATCCCTGACTAACTTTAACCTGTGATGGTCTTTGTACCTGCAGGTTATTCAGAGAAGGACCCACCCCACCACAGGATGGACTGTATGGCATCAGGAACTCTGGAACCAAAACCTCCAAGGTGAAATATGAAAAGTCAAAACAACAAAATATGTTTTTATTTAGCTATGATGCAGCCTTATGGAAAGCAACAACAAAAGTAACATACAAACAACAAAAACAACAACAACAAACAACAAAAGTTAAATCACTTATAACTACAGAAACATCATATTCATCAGTTTGGACTTAAATAATTTGTGTTATCCAGGTTCTGGTGGTGTGGGATGTCAGTATAGGCAAAGCCAGAAACTACCGACTGTTTGAAGAGGTGAGAAACCTGCAGCCCATCAAATGGTGGACTATGTGTAAAATAAAATATAATTTTCTGCAGTATTGGTAAAGATGTGTAAATATGTGTAAAAACATGACAATGATAAAGCCTCTTGGCAACTGTGGCTGTGTTGACAGGACGACTCTCTCTTTCTGGAAACTGAGGTGGCCTTTCCCACTTTGTCCGCTCTGATTGAACACTACCACAGTCATCCTCTTCCACATCATGGCTCGCTCTGCCTGCAGCAGCCCTTCACAAAGATCAGCTAATCAACATAGTCAAGTAATACAACCAAACCAGAATGACATGGAGACAAGGGTGTTCTTATCTCGATCTTACCTCTGATTATTCAGTGGATCAACAGATAATTTTTGTGCATGTGGAACATTATTCAACAAATTATAACATGGCAAACTAGACACAAACAAACTTAATATAATATTTAAGTCATGGATGAAAAATCTCCATCAGTCAAACATCTGCTGTGTTTTTGAAACATTCTTGCTGCTCCGTACAAAGAGTGAGGAGTCAAATGAGAAATGAGAACCTGTCAGATGGGTCTAAAGTATTTTGTCCACAGAAGGGCGCTGTGACACAAAATACCACCAGATGACTTTGGGACTCTTGTCTTGATCATGTCTTTTTGTTAGGGCCTATCCCAGTACTCACTCTCAAACTTGCAGTATTTTCAAGAAGTCAAGTCTCTACTTTAAAGATGCAGAGCATGTAGCATCACAGTGACAATGCCTTCAGCCTACAGTATATAAGAAATCATATTATTTTGATGGAAACAGAGTTACCTTTTTACAGTGTCAGACATCCATTCTATTCTCAATAGTCTAATCAAGATTAATGTATCTTTGATATGTGGAGTGTCTGCCATAAGTTCCTATTGTTTCGACATTCATTATCTTGAGGCAGAATCCATCAGGTCTCTTTACATGTCTGGTGTATTACTTCCAGTGAGTGGGCCGGTGAGAGCCTGTGGTGAAGAGTGGGGTTGGCTTACTCTAAATACCACTCTGAGATGCTATTAGGAAGCGTGTGTTTCAAGTGAATTTCTTGTTGACAAGGGACAGGCCTGTCTTCCACCTGGTGGAACATGATATCTGCTTAAGTGTTCAAAACTGCAGGTGTAAGTACAGGGACAGACCCACTGTCTCATTTCGTGTTGTGCACTAAGAGATTTCAGATTGTCCCTTTTCAGGCTGAATGACACAAAGACAAACAGCGGACAAACAGTCGCCCTTGGTTTTGAGCATTTCTGTTATTTAGTGTGCACTTGTTTCTCTCTTTCTTTAGGCCCAATGTTCAAACACTGTAATTGTGACTGATGATGTAGAATGCTCATTGAAATTGTTTCATCATCACATTACTGGGCTTGTAAACATGTAATTCTCTTCCTAAATTGAAATGTCTCTATATTTATATGTAAATGCTGTATGTACTGTAAAATACTGTAATGTAAAATTGCAAATATATCATTTTTAAATAAATATATGTTGAAATTGTATTAAATATGTATTTAGAGCCTCTGGGTGGGAAAAAATACATAAATTATTATTTTCAATTGTGATTTTTTTAGTCAAACATTTGATTCACAAAGATTAAACAAGGACTGTCACAATAAAAGCTTTAAGGCTGTCCATCAATTCTCAAATTGTTACAGCATTCAATTGTTTGGTGATTCTGTCACACACACAATCCAATACATGTATGTCAGCAGAGACTGAGAGCCAGGCCTTCTCATCCAACATCAGTGTGTGACCTCACAAATGCACTTCAGGAAGAATGGTCAAAAATTCCCATAAACACACTCCTAAACCTTGTGGACAGCCTTCCTAGAAGAGCTGAAGCTGTTATAGCTGCAAAGGGTGGACCGACGTCATATTAAACCCTATGGATTAAGAATGGGATGTCACTTAAATTCATATGTGAGTCAAGGCAGGTTAGCAAATAGATTTGGCAATATAGTGTACCTCATTACATACCATAGAGTTGTGGGGACTCTTGCCATTGGCTGAGCGAACACTTTTGGCGATATAGTGTATATAATGAGGATATAGCTGTTTGAGACATATTTTTCCATGAGAAGAGGAAAATGAAAACATAATGTTTTTATACACCAACTCTTGCTGAATTACTCTTTTTTTTTTATTTTAGCTTTTGTTTAAGATGAATCTCTGTAGGCTACTTCAGTTGCTTTTCTTGTCTCTAGAGTAACCAGCTGTAAAGCTGCTGTTTCATTGCACCTCTGGGTGTTTAGCTAATGTCTCTTTCTGCTGTCCTGTTGTGAGCCACGCAAAATCATATTGCCCTAGAAATGAATGATGCTCAAAGTCTTAATCCTTGCTCCTTAAAATGTCCCTATGGTCCTTTGCATGAGATTACTGTGTATCTAGAGCCAAAGCATAGCACAGTCATGTTGTAATCGTTATAAAATTGTCTTTCTTTCTTTCTGACTATAAACTGCCAAAAGATGTGAATCTGAGTGTGTGACATCTGCACATGTGATAGACTGGTGACCTGCCCAGGTCAGATTCTGAGTATGTTCAGTGGAACAATAAAATGTCATATTGATATAAATATGTAGCCTTCTTTTGGATAGTAAAACATAAACAGCTTGCATTAGTGCAGCTTAACTAAACCGATCAGCAGTTTATTATATTGTATAATAAACTGCTGTGTCATGCTCTAATGTCTGTTTGGCCCTTAAACTCAATGGAATGGACTGGATTTCACTGTCTCACAGTTACTATTAGCAACATGTCCAGACCAGTGGAGTGCTGTCTTTGCTCTGCACACTCAATTGATGATATAAGATTAACTGATTACATTAAATTCTTGTAATGTTTTACTGTCAGGGATGGATAAACCACTACATAGAAAACTGCATATACGCTCAGACCATTTTCTGCCATGTGAAAAAACACTGTCAAAGGTGTATTTTTTTCCACAAGTTAGAGGTGCTTGTCAAGCCATCAAAAATAAGAATTGATGGATTTATATTTTAGGAATCATCTTTGCTACTGGATCCTCAAAAGATTATGGTGAAGCAGTAATTGATGATTTTTCACAGTTATATTTCATAAGAACGTAGACTTCCATCCTTTAAATTTAAAACCAGTTTGTGTATTTTAGTGCATACTTGGAGTAGAAGGCACAATACTGACAGAAATGCTGACAAAAAGATTTCCACATACAGAATTGTACAGTACATTATGTGTGTTTTTCATAGTATGTAAAAATCTGGGACAGAGTGGGCCTTGGGGTGTCTCAGCAGCCATCAGCCATCACTGAAGATGAGCTTCAATCCTCTGATAAGAACTCTGGGAGCTTGTGAAACCTGGCAGCATGCTTCCCTCTGGAAAATCCAAAGGCCTGGAGATCAAAATGGGGAGAAATAGTATCAGACAGACAGAGCGTATAATGTTGGAGTTGAGGTTGGTTCCAGGATTTTGGTATTCACTCTTTCAAAAATGAGACATCTGCTCTTACAAAATGTTCGGCAGTGAAACCAAAAGTGAGCATGTTGTGCTCTTAAACTGCCCAATGATAATACATTTAATTTTCTAATATTTTACACACTGAATTTTGAGGTTCAGGTATTTGTGGCTTTTCCTGTTCAGACACAATGCATGATGAATAAAAACTGGTGTCATGTTGATAACAATGACACCCGTTTATGTTCACATGTCTTGTTTTACTTGCTGTCAGTCATACAGGCAGGGGCTCTGGACACAGATACAAATTCAGTGATATAATTAATGTATGAGCATTGGCGTGTCTTATAATAATAATAATAATAATAATAATAATAATTTGGCTTGTGAGTACATAAAGTCGACTTAATGCATACTGTTTCATGCGGGCAGTGAGGGGTTAACAAATACGGACTGAAGGAGGAAAGAGATCCAGCTCAGCTGTGAGGGCTGTGTAGCAGGAGTAACTAACTGGCATTTGGAGCAGCTCGTTAGAGTCAATATTAGGGAATGGATTTCAGCTATAGAGTAGGGATCGAGAGCCCCAACGGCGCGTGGTTGTAGGACGAGATTAAAAGGCGCGTGGTGTGTGCGGCGGCAGCCTACGTCTTTCGTCCTTCATCGCTGCGCTGTGGCCACAGTCCTCGGAAGCGCGTGCTGCGGATCGGCTGTCCTGTACCTCCAGTGACCATTAGCCCGTGTGTATGTGAGTTTGTGTCTGTGTGTGTGAGTGTATATTCATGTATGTATGTGTAGTTTGCGCGTGAACTGGCAGCATCAAAGACCAAGCAGACCATTACGAGTCAACAAGAAAGGCAGGCAGGACAGAGGGGTAACCCGCGAGCGCTCAGCTAGCAACCATATTTTACATTGCGAGAGATGGTCACGTCCACCCCAGGGATCCTTCTGTTGCCGGTGCTTATATGTCTCCAGCACGTTATTAACGTTCACGGTAAGTCTCCGGTCCACAGTGTGTGTATCTGAGTGTGTGAGAACTGCCGTGGGAAAGGCACCGTCCACAGTGACGGTAGCTAACATACCGAGCCGTAGCCTACACCTGTCTTGGCTGCTCCTTGAAGGAGTGACCGTGCTCCATGGCTACACCTTGGGCTAATCAACCGTGCTCTGCTAAACCGCGAAACAGCGTTTTTCGGGGGGATTAAATGGATAATTTTTAGCTATTGTGTACGCTTTGAATTCATTCACTAGGAACATGTTTCCTCTTAATTCATTCACTAGAAACATGTTTCCTCTTAATCACTGCTTTAGCTGTTTTCGCTCAGTGTCCATGTTTTTGAAAATGAAAGGGAAAAAGGAAGGATGGAGAGGCCCGTTTGGTTTGTGTTGATGGTCGGTGCTCACTTGCGGCCAATGCTTCCTGTGGTTAATTAATTTCATCCTGAAAACGCAGAGCTCCGACCAATAAACCCCTGCTTCTTCAAATGTGTTGGCTGCTATGCGTGTCCTAATTTCCCTTTCACTTACACTGCTTTCTCCGCTGCCATCACCACCCCCAGCGAGACTGTAATTTATTTATCCCTTAAGTGGAAGTCGACAGAGGGAGAGGGGTAGCGGCGAGAAAAGACAGGGATTACAATGGATTGATATGGAGTGGTTAAATTGACAACAGCAACAGAAACAGTGAGCAGGACCGCAGTCTCTGGAGGTTAGCATCAGCTGCCTGAGAGCATGAAGGGACAGGAGCATAGCAGGTGTTCCCAGTGAATGCTTAATTATGACCAGAATGGCCATGGTTAAGATGCCATCACCACACGCTGGTGCATTTTCGATTTATAATGATAAGGACATGAGTATGTTGTGAAATGGTAAGTCTACAATTTTACCAGTACTACGCTAATTAGAGATTGAGCTTTCTAAATACTGGATTTGGTTTTTCAGGTGTGGTTGATTGATACTTTTCTGGTTATTTCTCACTTTTTTTCTGTCTATGAGTAACTGTAATGGAAATTAAATGTATTTATCACTGGTGAAGTAACTGTTTAAGTACTAATTTATGTGGTCATATTTATTAATCCCACAGACTACTATAAATGAAACTTTATCTTGCTTTTAATTGTCAGATAGTTGACCAGATTCACTGTAATTTTTTGCAAAGAAAAAAAAAGATATAGTTTGTATTGAGTATAAACTTCAAGATGCCGTTCTTGTCTTTTTACTTGACTCATTTTTTTTCCACCTTGCACATTGCTAAAAAGATAAGTTACAGTCTGTTAAGTTTATTACCATAACTAATGTTATGGGCTGCTCTGTGACAACAATGTTGGAGGTCTTGCAGGACCGTGATACATAGTATGACACTTTTGGGTCGGGGCTATCTTTTGACAGGAGGTGGAGGCTGTGAAGGTTTCTTAATGGCTTCAGTTACATAAAATATGTACATGACTTTGGCATAATTTTAGTGATGCAGTTACTAATTATTTAAACAGCAGTTTGCAGGATGGTTAAATTATAAAACGGCACAGAGGGAGCTGTGCTGGAGAGGGTTTGACTTGCACTGATTTTAGTCTCTTGAATTCCCACCTACTGTGAAAAATGGTCTTTGGGGGGCCATTTCTCACTCTTGATCTCAGCTCAAAACCAAACCCAAGCTCACTTGTACACAACTAACTTTGAACTAGATGTCATGCAGATTAGATAGCAGCAAGAGGAACACGATCAGTGCTGCCCTGATTAAAATGGATGTATTTTTCCTCTATGGTTACTGTCATAGACCCAGATCCTCAATTCCATGAGGAGTGGCTGTGTGGGGGTCTGCTTGGTTCTTGAAGTGTGTGGGGTGTTGGATAGGAGGAGGGAGGAGGGAGGAATAGTACACTGAAAGCATTTCTCTTACTGGAGAAAATTGCATTACCATGACCTCCAATTTGACAGTATTTATATATCCACAATGATTGGGAGGGAGATGGTTGAATCTGTGATTTTTCAAACCCATGGTTACCATGAGTGGGTGAATGATTATCATTTGAAATGTTTTGAAAACTCAAGCTCAAAGATTTAGTTAAAGGGATATTCCGGCATAAATTTAACCCATGGAGCTGTGTCAAGATAATTGGCTTCAAGTTAATATGGGGTTTGATCTATCCAAGACTGAGCCACTGTTGAGTTGATTTGATTTGTGATTTCTAGAGTTTGGTAAAAATATGCTAAGATAATTTAATGTTGTTTGATTGAGAAGTAGTAGTGACAGTAAAAATATTTGAAATGTTATATTTACAAAGTAATTCAGACTTTAAACTTTGTGTTATAATCATATAAACAATTTATTCCCAATTTATTTAGTTTGTCACAAAGCTAGAAATGGTTGTTTGCTTTGGCTTTAAACCTAATGCAGACAAAGTGGTGCAATCTTCCTATGTGCTCATTATGCAGTGGCAGTGAACACTGTGGAGGATTCAGACTTTCAATGTAAGCTAAAAATTCAGTCTGTCTCTGCACTGTATTCTTGTACTGGTAATCCTCACCCGTTAGGTTGCCACAGAAGTCTGTTTTTGTGCTGAGTGGATCAAAGTGCAGGGTGTGCATTTTTCCAGACAGAAAGTCATTGGTGTAGAAACAGGGCAGTAGCAACCCAAGAGAATACACCCTTTAAGAGGAAAAACACTGGAATTTACCTTATCACTCCATGCAACTTTTGTTCTTGATTTCAGTGGTTTTGGATGCTGTGCACTAGGGCTGCATGATTCTGGGAAAAATGTGAATCACCATTTTCTTGCTTAGAATTGAAATTTTTATTATTTATTATGCAAGACCGGTGGCAGGGTGGCAAACATTTTTTTGTGACTGGGGGTCGACACAGGCCAGCAACTGAATGATGGCAGGGCCCTACAGGTAACAGATTCATGAATGGAGTAGTAGAGTTTAGAATGTGTACTGCCTTAAATTAGATCAATGTTAAAAGTTGACTGGAAATTTGAAAATTTGACTAATCATGTGTTATTATAAGATATTTTTGAACATACTGTAACACCAGCTATAGCAGAGTCTTACAAAAAGACACACTCATGAAATGCTGTTTCAACCAACCACAAAAAATACACTTAAAACAAATAACAGGGTTTGCACT
Organism: Caranx ignobilis; assembly: GCA_021432705.1. Lineage (NCBI taxonomy): Eukaryota > Metazoa > Chordata > Actinopteri > Carangiformes > Carangidae > Caranx > Caranx ignobilis. Next base: position 1,142,040 of record MU269987.1, on the reverse strand, counting down.
GAAAAACATAAGAATTCTGACAGCAATTGAATCCAGGGTGTTTTCACACAAGCAACACTACAACCCCCCTTGTGTGCGTGTCCATTTGTTGTGTGAACGTGGCCGGACCTCGATCTGCTCCAAATGCCTGCTGTCTCCATTGTTAAAGTTTAGCGTTACTTCTCAGAGTTTCATTTTTACATTTGGGAGTCTTGAAAACATGACGCTAGAGCCAGTGGTGCTGTGTTTGGAGCAGAGTGAAACTAAATGTGTGTGAAGGATTAAATCCATGCGTTATGCGTTTCCCTTTTGCTTTAGACCTTGTTTGGTTTCTGTTCTATTCAGCAAGAGGTTTTTCACCTGGAATTTGCAGCCCAAACACCAGAGATTTTGAAATCTTTAAAATTTTGAATTAATTTACTAATTATAAATGACCAGTGAATTTTCTGTCAGTTGAATGATTAACAATTTGAAACTGTTTTGACACCCTAAAGTCACGTTTCCACTAAGGAAGTTCCTTGTAAAATTTAAGAGGCAGGGACTTTACAGGAAGGTCCTCTCTCAGGGCCTCTAGTTCCACTGCAGATTAGAACCTGTATCGGATGGCGCTGTAGACGCTTTCCACTAATGCTTGTCATCTGCTGGTTTTTAAAAATGCTGCTTATTTTGATTTGATCACATTTAAGTATGCCCAATCAGCACAGAGTAAACCTCAAGCCCCTAGTTTTTCATGGCTGCTCAGGGTCATTTAGCTCCTGTACAAGTTCTGGGAGATTGTCCTTCAGGGGCGATTCCTGCAATGGAAACACCTGCCCTGAACTATGTGTGGCACTGAGACTGTCACAAACTGGTGTGATTTCCTCTTTACTTATTCTTTGAAATAAAGAATCGAAATTGAAATTTCTAATTAAAAATATTCTACTGGTTAAGGATGGATACTAAATCCCAGTATTAATTTCATTGACCTGTATCTGTGTGAATGGAGGGAGACTCTTAAGTTGTATGAAAATGGCCTCTGGCTCTCCTTTTCTGTCTTCTCCCACTAAATGTATGTAAATGCTGTGGCAGTAGGTCAGACTGATGTGATGAGTCAGGGCTTCTACTGTTGACATGAACCATTTCCTCATTAAGACTATTGTGAACATTTCTCATTACTTATTGAATGAATGTTTTATGAAGATTGTTGCATTACTGCGAACATTGCATTACTGTGACATTGTTGGAGTTAGGTTTGAAATGTGGAGAAGATTTGATTCTCCAAACTTAGTGAATGAATGAAGAATGAAGATATTCTTGTCACCAACTGGTTTCATGCAATTAATTTCTACCTCATTGTGACATATCTTAGTGACCTGGCCCATATATGGCCTGTCATCATAGTTGACAATGACAAACCTCTCCACAGTGTAGCTGGTGCCATCATCAGAACTGGTGTCTGCTTCTGCTTCAACAAGGTGGGCTGGTTCTTGGTTGGTTGGTTGGTTGGTTGGTTGGTTGGTTAGTTGATCACCAGGTAAATCTTGGTGAGTGGCACTTTGTTGTTCCACACTGGCTTTAAACGCAGTGACCTGCAGTTTCTTTGGCTGAAAGCGGCACATGTCTGGGTACTGGCAAAAGCAGCTAAGACATCTGTACAGTATTTTGCCAGGTGAAAATACGAATATGAATTACTTTATTAATCCCCAAAGGGAAATTCATTAGTCTGTCAGCTCATCAACCATTTGCAGAAGAATGAAGAGGCCTGATGGCTGAAGGTACAAAGGATCTTCTATATTTCTCCGTCCTGCAGTGAAGAGAGAGGAGCCGTCCACCACCGCTCTTTTCTTGGTCCATCAAGGTGTTATGAAGAGGATGATCTGAGTTGTTCAGAATGGCCTCCACCAGCGTGTATCTCTCCACCACATCCTCAGTGAGTCCATCAGGGAGACATGACTGAAGTCAAGTGCCTCAGGATGTTTAGTCTGTATCCTAGCAACGACTTCATGGAGACCCTCACATGGAACTTCAGCAGTAGCCGTTGGTGGGATGTACACAAGTATTGTTTTGATTTGAAAAAAAAGTCTACTTCCTGAGTCCTCACCTATATCTCCAGCTCCTCATCACTCTTGCTGAGCAGAGAGCTGATTTTTTGCATGATGACTGATGGCAGAAAGGACCTACAGTACATCTCCACCTCTAAGCCTTCAACCTCTGCACCACCAGCACAGCAACCACGAAAGCAGCTCCTCATCCAGCTGGAACAGGGTGGTATCCTCCAGACTTGCTCCATTTTCAATGACAGAAGCTCCTCTCCTGAAGAATCTCCTCTCCCCACAGAAGTATCCATCAGTAGTTGACAAAATACGACAAAAACACAAAAAAATAAAGCAAAGGTTGAGTAAAAAAAAATGAAATAAAATAAAAATTAATTTCCCTTTGGGGATCAATAAAGTAATTCGTATTCGTATTCGTATTCGTAAAAGCTCAGAGCTACCAGACTTTGCTGCTCCCAGTTGAAGCACATGTTCTGAATATAAATGTTATGAATTTTCTTTTCACAGGGGACACTTTCACAAGAGAGCTTTAGTTTTGAACACCTCATGAAAACACATTTGCACATGTCCTGAGTGTCTGATGCTGCAGGTACTTAAACATGTTACTGAGCTCCCACTGATGGGCTAATGGGCATGTGTGTATTGTAAAGTGATGAAATGTCAAGCAAACCCAGCCCGAATCAGCGCCTCCGGTCCAATTGTCGCTCACAGACCTGTCCATTCCTCCGCTCTGCTCACATGCGCTGGGGCTGATCAGCTGAGCCAGAGCACAGTGGATGTGGTGCTGCAGCATATTGATGATAATAGTGTTGAAAGATTTGTTGTTGTGATTAACCCTCTTTTTGAAAGAGTTTTAATCTAAAGCCTCGTGTTTTCATGCTAATGACATGCACAGGTGTTGCGGTCACATGATTTGGTTCAGTGATGTAGAATGGTTTGTATCTGATGAATTGCTGGTAAGACATCCTGTGCATTTCATCACTGTTGTCATTATAGGCTTTGTGAAGGTCTTGGAGAGTGCTTGTAAGGATCCTTATTTATTTCTTCTCTCTTCTCCCAATTGTGTCCTTTTTTTCCTGGAAGCAAAATGCTGTTCTCATCTAAAAGCAGGAAAGGCTCAAGCCTTTTTTTTTTCTCTCACTGGCCACTTTTTTGGTGCTCTGGGCTGAAAATCTTCACTTACAGTGCAAACAGGATTCGTCTGTGTTTTCCATATTTTTATATATATATATATATATATATATATATATATATATATATATTCTGCTTTTAGTTGTTCCTCTTTCAGTTTATTCATAAGTTCCCGAATAATTTTCATCAGTTCTTTCCTCAGATTTTCATTCTTAAGTATCCCCTTGCTTGGGATTTAGTGAAACCTTAAGATATGGAGGGGTCAAGTTCATAATGGCATCAACCTCACTTTTTCTTAATCTGTGTTTTTTTTGGGGGCATTTACCTATTTCTCTCTCAATATGTTTTGCTTCGGAGGAAGCAAATGGACAGTGAAGGGCTCAATTTTTCCTTTTTCTTTCTTCATACGTGTTAAAGGGAAATATGAAATGACTAAGATTTTTAAACATTTCATTTCAGATTCACTATCATAGTAATAGTAAGTAGTAGTAATAGTAGTAGTCATAATATTACTATGCTGGTTGTGGCCTAGACTTTCAACCTCTCCTATAGCTGTGTCTGTCCTATGTGAACTGGCATGATCTATTTACTTTTTCCTCCTTTCCCTGAGGAGTTGCTCTCCTTACAGGGTCTGCATTCAGTCTTCCCCTGTACTTCCGTCTCCTCTCCTTGCTGGACATATCTGCATCATGTTGACAAGAAATGCAGGAAAAAGATCTTTTAATATGCACAGTATGGCAAACTATGTTAACATATGGTTACATGAAATATACAATTGGTAAGTGGATTATATATCATATAGAGTTTTTTTCATCAAACTTTTTTTTTTAAAATATATAAATATTCATGTAAAATAAAGTGAATGCTGGCATTCACTTTATTACAGATGTGTCACATGGTGTGACTTGGAAATTCGGTCACACCATGTGACACTGTCACACTATATGACTGGCAGAGACATTTCTACTGCAGATATTATACAAAAAGTTCACTTCAGAAAAACTGAACTAGGCGTATAAATGCAGAAGAAAACCAGTTTCCAATTATCAGTTGTCTCCACATTATCTGGGTGTTTTAGTAGGATCTGGAGAAGTTTAGTCTTAGTAGCACTAACACACATTTACAATTTACTTAAATTGTCCCGTTATAAATGGATTAAGGCCATCTTTTTTTTTTTTGTCAATTGTCATTTAAACATACTGAATGTAACTGCACTTGAAGTCAGTTTTTATTTTCATATTGTGCAGCTTTGTTCTGTTGTGTTGAAAACTGTATTTCAGAGATGGAAATAACTTAAGTTTTTGCATTGATCAGTTTTGCACCATTAATGATCTTAAAATACCTCTTCACCATGTGAAATGCCCAAGAGTACTGTAACAACCATGCCAGTGTCTTACCCCGTAAGACACATTTATTTAAATTTCTAAAGATAAATGAATGTGTATCGTTATGTTAATGCTTCAAATTATACTGATAAAAAAATTTACGCTAGACAGTTCAACCCTAGCATGTACTGTTATTTTTTCCCCTTCAAAGCAGTTTATGTTATTATTTTATAGGATTAATTGTGGTGCAAAATTTGAAATGTGGATTTGTGTTTCTGACAAAATGTTTTTTGTTCCTCAAAATCACAAAAATCTACTGGCACACCAAGCTCCTCCTCCGCTCAAGCCACTGTCAGTCAGTCTGTAGAAGTACCATGCTGAATCAGGTTTTTTTTGTGTGTGTGTGTTTTGATCCAAACAGGAATGAAACTTTGCGTCATTTTTTTGTTTCCTCTTTTCCTAGGATGTGTCTCTGTCAGTTCAGATCAGATCAGTTTTTTTGTTCCCTCAACTCCTCTTAAGCCAGTTTACAAAACAGTGTCTTTTAACAGTGTCTTTCAAGAACAGGAGGAGGAAATTAGACTTGGACTCTAGTAAACTTGTTTGATCTGATTTCAAATTTCCCTGGTAACACTCTTCCCTGCAGTGACAGTCTTTGGTAATGCCTTTCTACTTTGTTTCATTGTCTCTTGGAAACTAGGCTCTCGGTGTAGGATTATCTCTGTTTGCAATGGACCCCAGAAGATCTGTTGCCCATTTGAGATGCTTTGCAAAGAGATATTCCACTGTGTGGCAGGGTGTGTGTTTGTGATGAAGAAGTCCAATAGTTCCTGGCGGCTGTGGCTCAGGCGGTAGAGCGGGTCGTTCGCAAACTGGAAGGTCGGTGGTTTGACCCCCAGCTCCTCCAGTTTGACCCCCGGCTCCTCCAGTCCACATATCGAGGTGGCTTTATCCAGAGCCTTTTTGTTAGCAGCCTTTTCAGCCTCCAGCTTTCTCTTCCTTGCCTTTTTCTCGGGGCGAGCCGTTACAAGTAACGCTGGAAGTAGTAACTGGGGCTGCATTTTCTCAGCCATTGCTCATAAATGAGCATGAAATCCGTTCTGCTGTAACTCTGTACGCTGATTTCTTCCGGCAACAGCGGCATGTGAAGATTGTGCACAGGCGTCGGAGACAGGGATCGAGGGGGCGGATACAGAACTAGACATGAAGGCATCTGATTGGTTTTTGCTCTTCGCACCGAAGAGCTTGGATTGGTCGGAGTTTTGTCAGTCCTGCAGCTGCCACAGAGGACTGATTAGGAGGGGGGTGGAACTCAGAGGAGGTGCTATTTTCAAATCTTGCTAGCTCTCTTGCTAGATCTCCAAGATTACCAACCCCAGCTGCTGAAGTGCAGCCACAGTGGACGTTTTCACACATACTGGTGCAGTATACAGTGACACATCGTTTCATTTTTCAAGTGGTACACACGTTTGTTTTCACTCTGGTCCAAATGTTCACATTAGTCCCGATTGTAAAAATGAAACTCTGAGAGGTAAGGCTAAACTTTAACAATGGAGACACGCGTACGTAGTACACAAGCACACGGGTTATTTGTAGCGCATTTCGTTTTATAAATGAACCGTTCCAGAGTTTGACTGGAGCCGTGCTAATGGAGCGGTTAACATATTGGTGTCTGGACTCCACTCGCCGGGACCGCTGGCAGTATCGGAGGCATTTCCGATATTAGTAGCTCTGTGAGGGTAATAGAGAAGAAATGACATTTTGTCATTTTCCCACACTGGGAATTTATTCTGAAAGACACGCGTTATCATTTAAAAATCGGCGCAACTGAAGATGGCAGAGGGAGAGCAGCACTGTTTGGCCGACCCCTTTCGGGTGGAGGACTGGAACTGTTTGGGACTAGTCAGACCAACAGGTCCGCTCATGGCAACGTCAACAGCGGCAGGAGATCAGGAAGCGCAGTGGACGGGGCTGACCTGGGAGAGAGTCCCTCACTGAGTGCGTGTGTTTTGAGAGAGGAGCGAGGGAAGAGCCCCGCCCGCCGCAGAGAGGAGAAATGTAACTAAACCAAATCAGCGTAATAGACTCTGACATTGGGCAAATTAGAGAACGCGTATTTCACTCATTTGATTAAAATAAAAAATAAACAAAATTAGGAATTTAAAAACAAACAAATCTACAACTTGAATCTCTGGGTGGGGATCTTGTTGGGGGGGGGGGCGACGACGACGACACTGGACAGTACCAATGGTTCTGTGCTATTATTCATATCAAATCGATTATTCAGTAGATTGTTATTAGAAAGGCCTCTACAAACAGCAGGGATTTTGTGATCATGATGAACAGAGCCGAACTAACCATCTCCCTCATGGACTTTCCACCTGCTGCTCCACCTGGGTTGTGTGCCACAGGAAAAACAGGGAAAGGAACAAGCTTGCTGGTTCTCCGAAGGCTCCTAATATTACTCTGGCTTGAACATGTATAGTTGTATCTTGTTGATATGTCTGTGAATGTTCTCATTCATCCAGGTCATTGTTATCTCTCTCTCAAATTGAATCGAAGGCAACTGGACTTGTATTTGTCTGTGGAAGACGTTTCGCCTCTTATCCAAGCGGCTTCATCAGTTCTTATGCATCGGTCTTTCTAGTCTGCACCAGTCTGACCAAGAAGGTGGAGTAGGACCCAGGTATTTAACCTCTTGTGGGTGGGTCCACCAAAGTACCTGTGAAAGTACTGGTTTCACCTGACCATTGTTGTGGTCTCATGTGGACGACAGTCGTTAGGCTCATGTGCCCCTGTTGGTATCTCGTGTGAACGACAGTCGTTAGGGTCAGGTGAGCCCCTGGTGGATGACGATCGTTGAGAGTTGTCTGAGGTTAAGTTGTTGACTCTCCTGGGTACAGATGAAAGGGCGACATTGTAGATGGGGGATAGATGGTGTCGCAGACCCCCTCCCCTGTTTAGCGATGGCTTCTCCACTTTTACATAGATGGCTTCTTTGACTCCTCTTTCAAACCATCTGTCCTCCCTGTCCAAGATTTTGACATTGCTGTCTTCAAAGGAGCGTGCCTTTTCCTTTAGATGGGAGTAGACAGCTGAGACTGGACCTGAGGAGTTTGCCCTTCTGTGTTGGGCCATACGTTTGTTTAAAGGTTGTTTTGTTTCCCCAATATATAGGTCCTTGCATTCCTCACTGCATTTGACCGCATATATTAGGTTGCTTTTTTGATTATGTGGTGTCTTGTCCTTGTCCTTGTTGATATGGTTGTTGAATGAAGTCATGTTTCCTTTTAGCATGAAGCTAACTGACAGGGATGCGGAGCTATTCTCTGATGCCAGATGTGGTCTCAGTGTCGTCAACGGACATGCACCGACATTCCACAGTGGAAGATACTGGTTATTTATACATGTTTGAAACCTTAATTTATATATTTGGACATTTTTTATTTATTCAAATTGGGCATAGTGTTTTATGGTCAATTGACTGTGCTGTGACAAACTCGCATTTTTTCTGCTTTACAGAGTCTTTGAAGCACCATAGCTGAGCAGTTTTTATAGATAAATCGTGTACTTTGTTTCTTGTGAAGATTTGTCCGGTTGATCAAGACAAGATAAAGTAGTTGTATATCAGATGTTAACATTTTTGATGTAATGAAGATCCCTAACCAGCCACAGCTGCAGGTCAGTGGACACATTTTTAAAAATTTAAAACAGTGTCATTCATGTAGGTATGAAGTCACATTGTACTGCCACAGTAGCAGAAATTTCTCTGGTTCAGAACAAATCAGTGGGGGCCATTTCTGTCCTCAAGGAGCAGCTGACCCACTTAATGCATTTTCCTTAATAATTGCAGTCTGTGACTACATGCGGTTTAGTTGCTCTTCTTTGGCAAACAAGTTTCTATGACCTTTTTGAATTAAAAATAAATGTTGACCCCACTGTGGCACAGAGAGTGAGCTGAAACTGCAACTTCTCCCAGGTTTTTATCATTTCTTCGTGCTCCACTTGCCCACCTGGACACACAGTCCAGACTGAAGTAGGCATCAAGGTCAGACAGTGTTATTTTAAGACCTGGTGTTGTTGCCACATCTAGTACAACTGCATTGTGAGCACTACTGTCTAGGACAGACACTAGAAATCCAGTTATTCATGTTTTCAGGAGGAATAAACCTTTAAGCAGTATTTTGTCCCCTGTAGATCCACTTCTTTCAGTGCTAATTTCGTTTACATTTGCCTTTTTTTACCTTATGGTTTGCCATGTTAATTGTCATTAATTGTCAACATGTTTGCTGTAAGAAAGCATCAGTGTGAGATTGCCAATGATGAATTAGCAATTTATCTGCAAATACCAAACCCTAACTCATTTTACATGAATCTATTGGTTTCTCTATAAAATACCAGTAATGTGAAGACTAGGGGTGTATTGGTATTTGTATCCGTCCCGTGCCGTCACGGTACGTGCGCCACGGTTTGGTGCACAAAAAAAAGAAAAAAAAATGTTGTGTCCTCGCTCCAGTCCAAGTGTCGGTAATGAGCTGATTGCTGCCAGCGACCTCATTACAGACGAAGAAGAAGAGTGATGAGTGTGGAATTAAGAGCGCCTGCTTCATGTAAATCACCTGTGTGGGAACACTTTGGCTTCCCAGTGAAACACAACGGTGACGGCACGCGAGTGGTCGACCAGACTAAGACTGTCGTCAATGTTTCACAGAGATGCGGTGCGTCACTGGAAACACATCGACTGACGATGTTTTGTTTTGTTTTTCCATTATAAAACATACACATGCTGCTACAGTTGTGCAGCGCCACTCAGATGGCGGTTAGATTTTTACATCTTTAACTCTTTTTACATAAAGTGCAGTCAAACACCAGGCTGAAGAGAGAGGAACAGCAGAATGCTCCTCTGACCGCTGGGCTCAGCTGCAGCCTTTCAGCTGCTGTCTGTTAAAAATAAATCAAAAAGTTAGTCTTGCACGTGTGACTTTTTGTTACTGTTTTCCCATTGTACCGAACCGTGACCCCTACACCGGGGTACGTACCAAACCGTGACTTATGTGTGCCCTTACACCCCTAGTGAAGACTGCCTGGTGCAAGTTCCCAGAGCCCAACAGCACATTCTCAAACGACTTGTTTCATTTAAACAATAGTCCAGAACCCAGGAAATCCTCAATTTTTTTTACATGACATAATACATTTTTTAATTCAACTTACAGATTCATCAGATATGAAAATTACCCCCCCCCCCATTTTACTCTCTGATGATGGTCAAAGAAATGTGATGTAGTAGATATTTTCAGGACACTGACGTTTAAATATTTAGGTCAGTTCATCTTAAGTTGTGATCACTGAACACTGATATGGGTCCAGATATCAGCTGTGTGCCTGCGTGTTTCAAGTGTTCAAGCCCAATATCATTTGAGGAAGTTTTTTTTCCTCCCATTCATTTTATTTTATTTACATAATTGTATAGAAAGTGTGAAATAAGTTGGTGGAGACACAAGAAGTCAAACTCTTTATATAAACCACAATGTTTTCCCAACTACAGCTCAGTTGGAAACCTACTAGTACAAAACAAGAGAAACTGATTGCATGAGACAACAGTACAAGAAATGGTGATGAGACTATTTGTCACTGTAATACGCTTCATTTTCTTTATAGCTTGTCTTTTTCTTCCTCTGTAGGTACTAAGACAGAATGTGAGGCCAGCCAGTTTCAGTGTGGTAACGGTCGCTGCATCCCGTCCGTCTGGCAATGTGATGGAGACAAGGACTGCACTGATGGCAGTGACGAGAATTCCTGTGGTGAGAAAATAAACTGTGCTTTGTGAATTAACATAGTTATTGAATAAGTAGAGTTTGACTGTTTCTAAATGTAGCTTACTGTAACACAGTAATTACAGTCTGACACCTTTTCACATGAGGAACTTTCTCTTATCTGACTATGTAGTCACTCATGACTTGATATATTTCTATCACTCTGTGGATAAGGCTATGATATCATATGAAAAAACAAAAACCCACAATGACTGGGCTGCTCTAACAATCATTTGTTTCCAAGGCCTGATATCTTATTCCTCATTACTATCGAAGCTGATTGACACATCACTGAACAACTGTCATTCAAAAATGCCTTTTTAACCGCTGAGGACTTCGTACTGTCCATGTTAAGCTGGACATAAACTGTATGATGTTTGAAAATCTTGCTAATACCAACACACACTGTATGAGTAATTTGTCTACGATGTAAGGCCAAAGCACACAATTTATGTACTCATACTTTATGGTCTAATTATCAAACATGACCAGAGATCTCATACTGTAAAAACTGAAGATGGCCCGTCAGCCCCTGCTGACTGTCCTGTCTGTTGACAGCTATCAATAAAGATTCATTTGAATGATACGACGCCGGTTTGTTTATTAGCAACCGTGCTAATGAAGCAGAAGAAGGTTGCTTTATTGATTGCTGCTATCCTGTATGGCGAAACCTCCAAAAGGAAGAGGTGCCGGTGCATATGGACATGCACACACACAGATTTAGCAGCAACACCACCAATGCGACACCATGGTGTTTTATCATGCATTAAGGGAGAAATGCACACACTGTGAATTGGGTTGGGGGATTGGGGCTCTGCTTCAGCTGTGTGAAAGCCTTTGTTGGCCGACCAAAATTGAAATGATGAGAAATTCATCTGACCGTTTGATGGTGGTTCAGGGGCTTCCCTCTGTACATGGCACGATAAAAGACACCCGACAAAATGGGAATTCAGGGCTGATTATCGCCAGGTCGTCTCAAAAGTCTGGTCAAAATCAGGTTAAAATCATGCAGTGTATGCCTGGCCTTATTTAGGATGATACAGAAAGGACAGAATTTACATTGTTCCTGCACACCATGTCGGCAGCAAGTGTACTGGACTTATAATTATTGTACCATTAATGAGCATCTGAAGCATGAGCAGAGGGATGACAATCCATCTTGATTTTAATGAAAAGTTGTTTTAACTGGTTTACTGGCAAAGTAACAACATGTGATTGAAGTTGTAAAGTCAGAGCTTGAATGGTCATACACAGGGAGCCAGATTAGCCTTTACTATGGTCGGACTGCTGCCATTGGATTTTTTCCCCCTCCAGTTACTGGCTGTACAGTTGGGGTGTGGACAGAGTCTTTCTGGTTTTCTTACTTTCCACCTCTCGCCAATTTATCGATGTTCTCAATACTTCACATTCCCTCACATTAATGTTACATGACAGATGTCACTTATTAACTTGGCCCAATTATAAACCTTCCCATTATCTCTTGGGATATAATGACCTGGTGATGGGAAGATGGCAAATAGAGCAGAGCCAAATTTTGTGTGTTTGTCCTCCTTTTCCATTTTCTTTTGTCCTTGATGTATTATTTGTTTGGAGGTTGCACACACTGGCATCCTTAATGTGACACCATTTGACTTTTTCAGATGTTCAGCCTGTCTTTACAGCTCATTTCTTAGCAAGGATGGATTTTACTGTGAAATATCTTCAGGAAGTGTTGCATTTCATGAATATATTTATCTTTCACTACATAAAAAATGGAATTAGCTCTGTAGACACGTATCTTGTCCCAAATAAATGCATGGTAAAAATTGAGAAATTTGTTTGCAAAGTTTGCTCAAGTTTTTAAGCCTGTTTAACGTTTATTATAAGCAGTTCCTTTGTTTAGTGCTCTGTCTACTTATTTGATACTTTATCACACCTTGCGCTTTAAAGCCGCAATGAAATTTGCTCTGTTGTGGACACTATTCTGCCTGATGGCGTTTGCACCGGGAAGCAGCCTAACAAGCCGGCATGCTCCCCTCACATACACTCGGGAGCACCTGCTGTCGCTACGCCAAACCGGTGGGGCTCCACCAGTCATTCTACCAGCAAGCTGTGAAGAAATTCGGTGGCCAGTCAGATGGATGGAGAGGGGAAGCAGGAAAGAGAGGAAAATGCGTGGATCAAGAGTAGGTGTGAGGCATCGGCTCTGGAGACACTGGAGAAGACCCTCCTTGTCATAACTCTATCTAACATACACTCAGTAAGCAATAAACTTGATGAACTGATGCTACGAGCTAAGCATGACTGCAATCTCGTATGCCTGACGGAGATGTGGCTTAAAGACCACCATGTAGCACACAAATCCATCGGCAGGGAACTATGCATGTTCATTGATGACAGTTGGGCCACACAGTACAGCATACAGGAGCAAGTATGTACACCGGACTATGAAATATTAACTGTTTCTTTCCGACCCTTCCATCACCCACGGGAGTTTGGGCAGATCACTGTGGTCTGAATTTATGTGCCCGGACCAAACCATGCAGCAGCAGGAGAGAGGGTAGCTGAAATCTACAACAGGCACTCGCTTGCTCTGCTGACAAGCCTGTTCTCATCCTCGGGGATTTTAACTCCTGTAACTTGTCCAACCACTTGCCTAACCTTCATCAATATGTCGATTGCTCGACACACCTAACATGAACCCTTGACCGCAGCTATGGCAACATCTTTGAAGCTTATATAGCAGTATGCGGACCACCCCTGGGAAAATCTGACCACAATGTGATCCATCTCCTGCCCAAATATACAGCCGTGGTCAAGAGAATGAAACCTGTCACTAAACAAATCCAGGTATGGACGGAGGAAAGTAGGAAACAAGTCAGTGATGGGCTTGAGGACACAATTTGGGACTGTTTTTTTTTTTTTCTTTTTTTTGAAAGTTGTAAGGACGGGCACGGATTAGAGATGTTATCACATCTTATATTAAATTTTGTGAGGATGTTGAAAAATTACCCAAATAATAAGCCCTGGTCTCTAAACATCTAAAAATGTGTTTAAATGATAAGAAAGCAGCCTTTGTCTCTGGCAACACAGAACTGATGCAGGAAAAAAGTAGGCAACTGAGGGAGAAAATACTCAAAGCAAAAATTGAATACAAAAATAAAAATAGAGAGCAAATTCTACACTGGCAACATAAAACAAGCCTGAAAGGGATTAAGCACTTTAATGGGGAAAGATAGGAGGAATAAAATCCCTGTTAATGACAGTCAACTTTTTGCAAATAATCTGAACCAGTACTTTTCCAGATTTGATATTGATGATAGGATGGAATGTGATGAGATCTGCAAAAACCTTCCTTCAAGGTCATTAATTGACATAAGAGAAGAGGCTGTTAGTAGGAGTCTCTCTTAACTGAAGCCAGCAAAGGCCACAGGCCCAGATAGCTTAAAGGCCTGCCTGCTCAAAGCTCTCATAGTAACAGGTGTACCAGCCTCCTGGAAATCCTCAATAATGCCTTCACCAAAAAAGCCAGGTGCATGTAAACTTGAAGATTTTCAGCCAATTGCAGTAACATCTGTAAAACCATGGAGAGAGTCCTAGCTGACACCCTGACCACCACCTTAGCTAGTAGATTAGATCTGTTGCAGTTTGCCAATAAAAGTAACAGAGGCATGGATGATGCTGTACCAACACGTGACAGATTCTATATCTAAGCAGCTCTCACGGCCTAAAGGGTATGCAAAGTCATATTTATAGACTTCAGTGCAGCCTTTAAATCTGTGAAGCTATCTATTCTACTGAAAAGGCTGGCAGAACAAGATATCTCAGGGACCTTAATCCTATGGATAAGGGACTTGACTCTCATGTCGCCCTCAGAGGGTGCGGGTAAATGGCACCCTGTCTGACACACTCACCCTAAGTACAGGATGCCCACAAGGCAGCATTCTCACCCCTGTGCTCTTTTCTCTCTTCACAAATGAATTCTGTATTAATGAATGTAATATGAAATTGATTAAATATGCTGATGACATGGCCCTAGTTGGCTTTCCACAGACTGCAGACCCCTCTGATGACACCTGTTTTCTAACCCATGTTAAGGCCCTAGAAGAATGGTGCTGAATGGTGCTTCTGCTTAAACCAAGAGCTCTCCACAGCGACACTCTTACTTGATGACCAAACTGTGGAAACTGTAAAACCTTTAAATATCTGGGAACAGTGCTCGATGGCCAACTGAAATTCACTGGATGCACAGACTATGTATTCAAAAAATACTTGCAGAGACTCAACCTGCTGAGGAGGCTGAGCAGCCTCTAACCGCCACTAACAGAAATTTACATAGAGAGGACAAAGAGGAAGGCCAGGAAAATCACAGCAGACAGCTCCCACCCCCTTAAATCCACTCCTGAAGTCCGGGTGACGCTATAGAGGTTCCACTGGCTAAGAGAGCTTTCAAAAAAATCCTTCATTCGGAACGCTACCGGCTTCCTCAATTCAACCTAAATGATGCACTAGTATTGAACTGCTCTCAACTGTGCCTTTTTTTCTTTCCCATATTTATCTGTTTTATGTCTACCTGTGTTTAAACTGCATCCTTAACTTTTAAAGTATCTAACTGTGTTTTTAATGAAAGTTGTATCTCTTTCACGGTGAGCTGAAGGCAATTTTCCACCATGGTGGACAATAAAGATTTATTGTGTTGTATTGTATGTATTTTCATTTGGGTGCATGTGTTAACAGGTTAGAGTGGAGTCAAACCACCAGCTTCACAGATCAGTGTGCCACTTCATGAGCTATGGCCACAGGTTACTGGGAAAACTCAACAAGTTAGCGTCAACAACAGTTGAGTAAACGTGCCTTTTACAACTTAAAGAGATAGTTCAGTTATTTTGAAGTGGGGTTGTATGAGGTACAAATGTCCACTAAGTATAATATCTGCAGTAGAAAGGTCGAAAGGTAGAAAAGCAGTAATTCGCTGTGAATGGGGGATGATTAATCAGCGTATTTTTGCCGCCTACGAGAAGTCCTGTCCAAAACACCAGTTCAAGAGTATGATATAAAGTAAAAATTTACAATACATCAGCTGGTCGGAAAAAAGTCAGTTTATCTGGAACTAACCAACTCAATCAGTATTCCTCCGCCTGCCTGCATGGAGGAATCCCAAAACAGCTGTCTCGGGGCAGTACGATGCGCTGGTATTTCTCAGTTGGGGATGGGCAGAGACTAACACTTCAACATGCAGCCTGGAGGAGCCTGGAATCAAACCACCGACCCTCCGGTTAGTGGATGACCTGCTCTACCTCCTGAGCCACAGCCACCCGGACGTATCAGATATAAAACTGATAAGAACAGATACTACACTTGATCTTAGCCAAAAGGCAGAGAAACGATGTGTGCAGACACACAAGTGTCCTTTTTTTTTTTTAGAATCACCTCTCATTTTGCGTTCACATTCTCACAACACAGTGAGAACTTTTTCTCTTAGCTCTTGCACGCCTGTTTGGTGAGAAGTGATGAAATGGGTCCCTGCTCTGCACGTTCTGGGTGTTGTTTGGGCTATTCGCCAATATTGTGGTACAGGGTTCGACATGAGGGTCCGGGCCAGTAAAAGTACATGCAGGGCAAGTCTGGCAAGTCGACTTGCCCTGCATGTACTTTTACTGGCGTTCGGGCCAGTCGACTGGCCAATCACTGGCCCGTCCACACCGTATTTTGCTAGAATGCATGCATGCAGAATGGGAAAATTGAAATGCTTCATTAGATTGATAGCTTTTTTTTTAAGCTTCATTGCTTTGAGTGCCAGTTTTGTTTTGCTTTCACTATTCTGTTAAATGTAAACAGTTAAATGTGAAATGTGAATCAGGGTTTTTCCTGCATAGAGAATTTGGTGGCGAATGCCAGAATAGTTTTTAGATGATGAAGGCAGCTCCTGGTGGGCGGGGAGGGAAGGCCAGCTTAATGGGACTACTGGATGGCAGACATGGTTGTGAGCAGGGAGTGCAAGCCGGTTTAACAGCAGGAGAAAGGAGGTGATGGAGGCAGCGATTGGTGCAGAGGGATGGAGCTCTGGAGAGATCTGTGGAGAGGAAAGGGCTCCATGTAACCTGATGTGTCCCCCAGCAGTCTAAGCCTATAGCAGCATAGCTATAAAATGGATCAGGACTACCTGAGCCAGCCCTAACTAAAAGCTCTGTCATAGAGGAAGGTCTTAAGTCTAGACTTAAATGTAGAAAGAGTGTCTGCCTCTCTGACCCATGGAGAGAGCTGGTTCCATAATAGAGGAGCCTGGTAACTGAAGGCTCTACCTCCCAGTCTGTTTTTAGAGATACTGGGGGTCACTAACAGACCTGCATTCTGGGAGCGAAGTGCTCTGGTTGAACAGTATGGAATAATGAGGTCTTTCAGATAAGATGGAGCTTTGTCATTAAGAGCCTTGTAAGTAAGTAGAAGGATCTTGAAGTCTATTCTATATCCTACAGGGAGCCAATCAGGGTCCGATGTTAAGGTTTTTTTTTTTCCACTTGCCCTGCTGGGCAAGTACTTATCAAATCTACTTGCCCCATCTAATTTCTTACTTACTTACTAAGAGGTTCTTTTTCTGGCTGTCTGGTGCATACTTTTGCTCATGACTTATATCTTAGTAAAATCCATTTCCTGTGGACTGTTCACAACACTACACAACACTTCTTCCTTCAGAAAGCAGTATTTATTTTTCAGGGTTTTTCCTGGATTAAAATGAGGTGGTGGTGTTTTTCTTACCCCAGGCAATCGGGCAACCGTTTATGTCAGACCCTAGGCAAGCTAGAATGGGAGACATGTGCTCTCTCTTACCAACTCATGTCGATGCCCTTGGTGCAGTGTTTTGGACCAGCTGGAGACTCTTTAGAGAGTTTTTTGGGCATCCTGACAAGAGAGAGTTACAGTAGTCCAGCCTAGAGGTGATAATTGCATGGACCAGTTTCTCAGCATCACTCTGAGAGAGGATATTCCTGATCTTAGCTATACTGTGCAGGTGGAAGAAGGCAGTTCTAGTCACATGCTTTATGTGGGAGCTGAAGGAAAGATCCTGGTCAGAAATGACTCCAAGGTTCCTCAACAGGACAGGAGAGTGGCATGATTGACATGCAGCGAAGGGACTGCAGGGTGGAATCAAACCCAGGGTCGCTGCAGCTCTGCTAAGACGCCTCAGACAGTTGGGGCAGACGCACACCGTTACTATACAGACAAGCTGATGTGTGCTTTTTTATTCTCCTCTCCTTCAGTGCTCCTGTTTTCACTACAACTGATCTGTTGTCAATATACACACATGGTGCTGCAACCCAGCTACACAGCTGTTAAATGATTGGATGTTTGCCTCTTACTCATAGCATCCAGGGATGTTTCAATGCCCCACATCCTTTTACACTGCTGATTTGTATCAACAGAACAGACATGCCACCTCATTTTAATCCAGGAAAACAAACATGAACATTTTATTATTATGTATTTACTTCTTTTAACTAACAGCCTTAATATTCTTCCACAGGGACATATTTACTCAACTGTAATTGATGCTAATTTGGTGAGTTGTCCCAGTAATCTGTGGCCATGGCTCATGAATTAGCCCACTGATCTGTGAAGGTGGTGGTTTGACTCCTGCCTCCCCCAGTCTACATGACCATGGGCATCATTTAGAAAGAGTATTGGAATAAATAGTGGGCTCTGGCCCACAGGTTGGGAATCACTAGTGTATGCAGAACGGGTAACAGTGTCTCAAAGCGTTTAGAGCTTTGACTGGTCAATGCAGCTTGAAAAGCTCTCATTGTGCTTTTGCTTAATGTAAGTATTGTGTTTCCCTTCTTCACATGTGATGTCATTGGAAAATGTTTGTGTTTTTTCCTCTTCCTCCTTTGATAAATAATATAGTTGTCACATCACCAGAGGGTAATTTTAGAAAGCAATTTTAAATCAGATTTGTTTTGCCTTTTGCTTAAACAAGAGGCAAGAAATTAACTAACTAAAGCTTAGGTTGGGTCACAACTATTCATATTTATTGGTTGTGCCAATGTGGCTTTAGTCTCTCTGCATTTCCCTGCCCATTATTCATGTTTTTTTTATGTAATCCTTAAAGAACATGAAGTCTGTGTCTCTCTTCTCTCCCACTCCAGTTAAGAAGACTTGTGCAGAGATGGACTTTGTGTGCCAGAACGGCCAATGTGTCCCAAAGAGGTGGCACTGTGATGGGGAGCCGGACTGTGAGGATGGTTCAGATGAGAGCTTAGAAATCTGCCGTGAGTAAATGGTTTCCTCTCTTCCCTTTTTTTTATTCCAAAGATTTTATTTTCGGTGATTTGGAAAAACTCAAACATCAAATAAGCACGAAGCTACACAATGTAGAGCAATGGAACTGTGTATATACTCAGTTATTTCATACTCCCATGGCAGTGAACTGGAAGGCTGCCATTGTTTTTCTTTTCTTTTTTCTTATTAGTAACATATTGATAAGGTCAAACAAAGGAAACAAGCCATGCATTAGTCCATCAAGAAATTTGCTGACTTCCCTACCATGTCTGTGGCATAAAGCGCTAAGGGTATTGGTTCTTACAAAATAATAATCTTTACAAACACTGTGCATCAACATTTGGGATCTGTAGTTTTTTGAGAAACTTAATGCAAACAGATGAAAATGTGCAACCGTTGGGGCTATTTTTAGTGGTGGATTAAAATGTATTTGGTGCTCTAGTGAGTCTTCACAGTAGCAAGGCAGGGTGTGCAATATGGTGGCTTTTTGTGTGTGGCTCATTAAAGCCCGTACAAAGAACTTTCAACTAGATATCCAAGAGTCTCTTGTTTCTGCTCATGTCTCTAGATGACCTACAACAGCAAATGAAGCCATCGGCGGGAAGATAAGCTATTTCTAAATAATGCAACTCTTTACCTTCGGGATGTAGCGGTCGGGTCGGTTCACCAGATGAAATGATTTAAGGCACTCAGACCAGAGATGGTACACGTGAGCCAGATAAGTGTCTTTACGACAATACATGCCAGAGCTCATGGGAAATGCAGTCTTCACTCTGGCAAAACACTACTGCTTTTGTCCACAGAGGTCACCAAAATCAACACAAAATTAAAGTTTGTTCGCAGTAGTGATTGGGCCCTTGGACAAATTTAGGCAATTCTGAGTAACCAGAGACAAAATAGGGAGACAACAAGAACATCGGCGTTACAATGATCATTCTGTCTGAGCTGAAGTTTGAACGCACAATCTCTGACACCAAGAACCATCTCCTAACTCACTGAGCTAATTGGCTAGAAGTGAGAGTTGGTGTGTGGCTTCACAAATTGACTAAGGCCAGGATCAGACTACACGATGTCTTTCACGATGGTGACCATGTCAGATTAAACGATTACAATGGCATAAATTCTTGCCATGTCTTGGTCGGGGGACTGGCAACACTACAAGTGTCACCCCGAACAATCATTGTCCGTGACCGATCACAATGCTGCGCGACTTCATAGATCATCGGGGAGGCGTAACAACAAACTGTCAATCATGACTACTGTAGTGCTGTGTGTGTGATAGCAATGTTTTGCTCAGACAAAAAAAATAAAAGGAAGAAAAAACAATTGTGGAGCCGTTCCTGGGTCTGGTGAAGAGGACAGTACTGTCTGTCCTTCAGAGATTGTTAGTGTTAATGATGTTCACCTCAAAACCATTAACTTACATTGCACACATGAAGCATGTGCCTTCAGTGTGCGTAAAACAATGCGTCAGAGCACTGTGTCACCCTACTGGTCAATGTCAAGCTTTATGTCATAGGAGATGTCAGACTAGGAAATTCAAAAAATTCTAACATGCTAGACTTTCTGTCATGGTGACGTACCACGTCCTAGAGTGTTCTAGACACAAAATCGCTGTTTGTCAGTCATGTCACACGCACGGCACGACGCTGGAAATTTGTCGACCACGACAAAATCGTGTGAAAATCGGCCTGAAATTGCATAGTCTCAACCCGGCCTAAGGCAGTCACCAGGGTGACAGCAGCTGTCAATGCAGATTTCAAAAATTGTCAAAATGTCAAAAATTCTTTTATCAAGACAAAAATCTGAAAATACATATAGTGTTTTGCTTCATAAGAGAAAATCGGATGTTTTTTTTTACATTGACTGCAGTTGTTCCCATGAGAGTAGAATTCAAAATGTTTTCAAAAATTCAGTTTTGGAGATAAAATTCTGATATTTGCCAAACTTCATCAGCCATGACTCCAAAATATTGTCAATTTTTTTTCAGGAAGATAGAAAATGTATTTTTCGAAAGAATTGGCTGGTATATGTTTACAGTACCGTTTACAGTCAAATGTTTTCCTGTACTGTCAGCTCAGGTTTTCAAATATCAAAACCCTGGGTGATATTTGTGTGGAGGACGGTCTGAAGATGCGCTATAGCAAATCTGGTGTCAATTGAGCAAAATTTGTGGTAGAAGAAAGGTTTAATAAATTTTACAGTTTTGGGGGAAAAAAAAGAGAGACAGAGTGATGGACTTCATAATTTGCACTGGATTTAATCATACAAAAGTTTCTGCAGTATTGGGGCTACATTTTGGTGAAAGTTGCAAAACTGTAGCATGTACAGTTGGTTTGTTAGGAAGTTTTTTAATTTAGACGCTTATCAGAGCTTGAGAGTTATCTACACTTAATCTGTGTTTGCTGGGGCAGCCCAGGAGTGTATGATGGGGATGGACTCCAGCTCTAACTTTTCAGTGTGTTCCTCTCTGCTTTTTTCTGCAATGTGTTAACTTAGCAGGTTGAGTGTACCAACCTGAAAACATATAAAAACAAATTCTCTGCCTCAGGCTGAAAAGAACACACTACATCTTAGAGCAGGCATGTCCAAACTATTCCACAAAGGGCCATTGTGGCTGCAGGTTTTTGTTCCAACCAATCAAGAGCACACGGTTTGACCATCAACTCTCTGGAAACTTAGAGCAGTTGATCAAATGAGTCAGGTCTGGTGTGCTGCTGCTTGGTTGGAACAAAAACCTGCAGCCACACCGGCCCTTTGTGGAACAGTTTGGACATGCCTGTCTTAGAGTCAGGGCATATCCCTGCTGCACTCGGATACGGATCTGTGCTGCTCTCTACCAAAATGAGAGTGATGCTGTTTGGAGAGTTGATGAAACACCAAATTTATTCAAAGGGGTTAGTTGTATGGTGTTGCCAAGGCTGTCCTGTGTTTCTGCAGTGTAACAAAGACAAAAGAAAGTGGGTAAGGAGCCTTAACAATGGAGTGGAAAATACGGTCATAGAGTAGCAACTCATTTCTGTTTGTGCTTTCATATCCCAGATGAGGGACAGAGCTTTTACATTTATTTCTGATTTAATTTCATCTGGATTACCTCTTCGACCCACATTTTTAAAATTATTCATGAATTGAGTTGCCTGTTTAAAAGTTGAATGAGTGAAAATCCTGCTGTGCCATTTGAGGTTTCCCACTTTAGACTTGGCAGCTTGCCACATGGGGCTGTACTCATGCAGATTAAATGATTCAACCTAGGACCAGGGTTGGAAAAGTGTGTCGGGCAACTGAAGGTCTTTCAAGGGTTTCAAGTCTATATTCTGTGTGTGAGTGCGTGTGTATGTGTTTTTAAAGGTTGTGTTTAGTTCCAGTCATAGCTGTAGCTGTGTACGTGCAGGTCAAGCCTGCTACCAAAGCAGTTATATCACTGTTCTGTTTGACCAGCTGTTGCACGTGACTTGGCAGCATGGAATGGAATCTAAAGTGCGCGTCCGTGCATGTGTGTGTGCACTTCTCCTTGTTTCTGTGTAAAGGAATCACACTGTGTTACATTAGTTTTCTTGCGTCAGTGTCAAGTTAAGGAAGTGAGCAGCAGTTTCTGATCATAAAGCTTCCAGGTTGTGCTTCTTCTTGTATCCTACATTCATACTAAGTTAGGACCAGGGCTTTAGCTGGTCATCTGTGTTATGTTTACATGCATTCTTGTTGGGGGAAAATCTTTGTTGTCATTGTAATTTAAAGGTTTTATTTACAGTCCGAAATTCTTCTTATTCATTTCTGCACCAGCTTTCCATCTGGAGAATCTGAATCATCAGAATAATAAGATATTCTGATATGACTGTTAAGGTGCTTATATTGTTGTAATGCAGGAACTTTACCCAAGGAATTTAGAGTGCCAAATATAACAAATTTGGAATTTAAGATCTTGTTCCATTTAAAGATGTTTTAGCATCTTTTTGATACGCAATTTTGGCCCCTATGGTTTGAAAAATGGGGGCATTTTCAAAATGTTTGGGGGCCATCGAAAAAAATGTAATTAGAGTTTAAGAATATATATTTTAGATTATATTATAGATTTAAATGCATAAAGTCATGGAAAACTATTCAGGCTTTATGTAGAGTTGTTGAGACACATTAGATTATTAGGGTACAATAATAACTGGTAGATTATAGTGATGGGCAATGTTTTTCGAATATTCAGACAGTCGTTCAGTAAAAAAAAACTGTCGAAGAAAGAGAAACATGTGAAGACTCCTACAACAATCAGAAAGTTCTGTGTCAAATAAAAAACTAGTGTAAACTCTGCACGGTGTGGACTCAGATGAGAAGCAGTACAAGAGAATATTGACGTAGTTTTACGCTGCGAGAGGAGATTTTTGTCTCATTCAGTGAGGAGGACTACCACCATGATGAGAAGCGGTATCGTTACAATATTCTCTGGTACCGATTCTCATTACAGTCCACGGTTTTATTTCTAAATGACGGACAGCTGTTTTTCAGTCGGGGATTTTAAACGATTGACTGGCAGTACCGCACTTCTGGTGCCGCTTTTTATTTCAAATGACGAAGGAGAAGGAGCGACACAGCGTGCGTGTGTGTCTGGGGCAGATGCAGTAGCGGACTGCATAGTGGAAAAAAATGTAGACTAATATATTTGTTTCAAAAAATTGGGGCAAATTTTGGCCCCTGGAGCATGAGTTTTGGGGGCATTCTTGGCTAAACTCGGGGCAAAATGGCCTGTGGCCCTTGCTAATTTCCGACGCTGATCCACATAACCAATAATTCATGGATCTATAGCAGCCATCTTCAAATACTGCTCCACCAAATAGCTAGTAATCATTGTAGACTCTGGTTTTATGTGCCTTGCTGCTTGTTACCTTCCTCCGTAGTGGAAGAATGTGGGGGAAAACTGGGGCTGCGTTCCAAAAGCGGGCTGAGTTGCCCTCGCTCACTCGCCCTCAGCCCTTGCTAATACGTCACAGGGAAGCCACTTTGAGAGCGGAGGGAAAGTGGGCGGGGGAGGAGTGGAAGGAGTAAACTGAGGTAAAGTGAACGCACTTGCCCTCGGTCATTAACAGCCCAGGCAACTACAGGTCGACCACACGTTGTAGGTGTAGCGCTATACTGCCTCTTATAATAAGAAATACCAGCAGAGAGTGATGGACCAGCCATAGGACCATAACGTAATAATGTGACCGTGTTGATACGGCTGCCAAAAAAAAGAAGTGAGGGCTGGGGCTGGCCAGTTAACTCTCTCTCTCTCTCTCTCTCTCTCTCTCTCTCTCTCTCTCTCTCTCTCTCTCTCTCTCCTCAGACCAGTACTGATTAAAATGCCTTATTATACTACACATCAACGCAGGCACGGCAACTGTGTAGATATAAATAGGAATGGCCGCCACGTAACAATGTGACCGTGTCGATATGGTCAGCAAAAACAACAAGTGGGGGCCGGGGCTGGCCAGTTTACGGTTAAAATTCAAATTCAATAGTCTCTCTCTCTCTCTCACTCTCACTCTCACTCTCACTCTCTCTCTCTCTCTCTCTCACTCTCTCTCCTCAGACCGATGCTGATTAAAATGCCTCATACACATCAACACAGGCACGGCAACTGTGTAGATATGAATGTTCTTCTTCTTTGGTGGTAAACACACAACCAGTGTTTGGTTCGTTATTGCCACCCCCTGGATGTATTTGGGTTGATCTCATCAAGTTCACTTCACCTTTTCGGACAATTGGAACGACACTTATGATGGCGCCGGGTAAGTGCTGAGGGCAAGGGAGCGAGGGCAACTATATCTGCTTTTGGAACGTAGCCCAGGTCTTTGGCGAGTAACACCAGGGGCTCTAGTTTCACAGACCTGGTGGAAGCGCAGCTGTGACACACCAAAAGGGCGTGTCCAGGCACATTTTGCAAGCACCTCCATCCCTCCTACTGGCGCAAGTGGGGAAAAAGGGAGGAGAGAAGGCGTGAGTGGGTTTAACACAGCCGATTCAGATCTTCACCAATCAAATGAACTCCTCTCCTCACCTTTACATGCGCTGTGGGCGGGGCGCACTGAAATTTTGTCATTTCATATTTCGACATGGACAAATGAGACAGCGACGCCAGACAGCCAGACTTCTCCCAGGAGGAAACTAATATTTTGTTTTGGAGGTCAAAGCTCAGAGTGACCGAATATATGATAACACGAACAGACCTCCACGGGCTGATGAAACAAAAGTAATTTGGAGGAGTTTACTAATATTGTCAGGTATTATCAGGTTTGTCCTCACATTTAGAAACCTATATTTAAATCTGTGTAACAAAGATGAGTAGTGTTCACAGATCACAACATATAACATGTAACAGGGATGAAAACGGAAGCACCTGTACATAAAGGATGTATCACCAAGTTCCGTGGCCCTTGTTGGGGAGCGTCTCTCTGGTTTTCTCTTTTCTTTTGGATTTTCTGAGATGAGAGATCTTGAATATATGCTCACTATCTGATGCCGAGGCTGTAAGAGATGTGAGCTTGTTGGTTTCAGCTGTTAATTCAGTGAATTTGATTTGAGTTTCCATTAGACATGCCAACCGCCTTTGATCTGACGTCAGATGTGACGGGACAATATAAATTTATGTGCTGATTCAGATAGTGACATTGAATAGTGGTTGTTGTGATTATTTATTGCGTCGAAATGTGCCTGACATTCTGGAAACCTGCCTGTGAGGGTTTGGTGACCAGCCAAACTACTCGATGAGCCGCGCTCTGCCTTGTGCCAAGAGTAGACAAGGTTGAAGCTGGTTAGATTTAAGTGCACCTTCAGCACGGCCTTTTGACACGAAACTGTCACTGTGTCAAGTTGAATCTGTTGACACCTCCCCCTACTGCACCACCACACCCATCTTGGTGCACCTCAGTCTGCCAAACTGACTGTGTGCCATGTTGCGCTGCACGAAACTAGCACTGTGCTTGGTTTGCCACCCTGCGCCACCTTGCGCTGTGCCGGGAAACTAGAGCCCCAGGTGTCAACTGTCCATGAGAACCCAAAAGTCATTTTATGGAGACTACTGCTGGGTGAATATCTATGCCATGTTAAAAATGTTCCTAATGATGCAAGAAGAGTGCGAGTCACATGTAATGCTCCATGAGTTTGACCCTGAAATCACTCACATAAAAAACAGTGTCCCCCCCATCTGGACAAAATATTAGATATTTGACCTTTTTTGTAGTTGACAAATCAGTGAAATACAACACATTTATGGTCTAATACTAAAGCTATACAACAATACAGTTTTTACTCAAAATGCCACCAACATTAAATTCTCAACATGAACCAGACACGTATCTAAAACTTAACAAGACTGTATATTTAAAAGGGCAAAACTGCTAAATATATATTAAAATTTGCCACTCACTGTTCTCAAATAAAAAAAAAATATAAACATTGTAAACCGAAAGGGAACCACAACATCTTGTGTCCAGTAACTTTCACCCCAGCATTTACTTTACCACAAGCTTCTCTGGCACTGAAACACTCAGTTATTCCATGTCCCTGTTCTGTCCTTGTGTTATTTTTGGTTTTGCTGTCATGTGGTAAAGGCACTCCAAAGGCAAGGCAAGCCACTACAGCTGTGGGATGACACCATTGATCATCATTACTCTTGTTTCTGTTGTTTCTTTTTTTTTGTCTTTTTCTTTTTTTATAGTTATGTATAAGCGAAAAATATGGACCCACATTAGTGAGGTATCTTTTAAAAGCACATGTAGATAGCTTTTATAGGCTTGTACCCAGTGTTGGAAAATAATTTTGAATCCACCTGCTAACGTGCACACTACACTTCCACATTGTGTCTGACAGTATAAGCTTTGGTCACTGCGGCTTCAACTATGGTCACACATAAGCGAATAACGGCAGCAAATATTCCTGTTCACCTCCTGTCTGTGTGAGTGAAGGCGTAAATGAAACACTCACTTCCTGTGGTGAAGCAAATCTTGACTTTGCACGAAGTTAACCAAAGGGCTGGTACTTCACAGTCATTAGCTCTACTTGTGGTCAGTAGGAAACTACCACAGCCTCCCGCCACCATGATTACACACTGCCAGACTGCCTTCCATTAGCGTACTGGTAAGCAGAGTTGGCTCGATGTAGCATTTGCCCCTCGAACTGGATCGCAGCATTCGTGGTTTACATGAGAACATAAACTCAGCAGTTCTTCACGCTACGTTGAGAAGCTCTCTACAGCCTGATGTAAACCATGTTGTTGACATGGGAGCGAACATTTGCTACCAGGAGTGTAGGCACTGCTAGCTTGTGCGGATTAGCATGACCACCACTGGAGATGCACTGTAAGGCTTTCTTCCTCTATTAGTAATACCCTCTGTGAAAAACTAGTGGCCTCACAGACACAGTACTGCCTGCCATAGGTCAGTTGGATAGCTCAGTTGAATGCTCCCTGACTCAAAATCTCGTGTCCAAATTTTAACCCGCCAAAGTGGGCTGTGCGCTGATCTGTATTTGGCCAGTGGCAGCTGCTTGTACCTGATATCAGTCACCTTGGGAAAAAAAAATAAAGCTTCATTTTTGCAGTAAATCAGAATTGCCAATTAGCAATTAATGTTTGCCCTGATGTCCCAAACATGTAGATGAAGTACCCTTTTTAATTAAAATCAGACACTTCTACATTGAGCAATGGTCCAGAAAATTGATGTGGATGCCACAGCAATGTTTATGAAGTGGCCTTGTATTAATGTTTAATCTAAGGAAAAGAGCAAAAATTGATTTTGAGACGGAACAAGAATTTAAACGATACCATACTGACGGAGTATTTTGTGTTTATGTCCATGCAGACATGAGGACGTGTCGTGTGAACGAGTTTAGTTGCAGAGCAGGCTCCACCCAGTGTATCCCCATCTTCTGGAAATGTGATGGAGAGAAGGACTGCGACAATGGAGAGGATGAGGTCAACTGTGGTATGTAGACAGAGACACACTTTCATGAGGCATATTTTGTTTTGGGGATATTGTGAGGTATATTTTGTCCATGTGTCTGTCTGGGGAAAATTATATGCTTGAAAAATCAAAACAAAAAACTTTCAAAAGGAGGTACTTCTGTCAATCTTTGTGTACAGAGAGAAAGCAGAAATTGTGCAAAACCACTGCAAGCCCCTGAAGTATTTTTACACTTAAGTCTGATTAAGATATTGACACTCCAATAACACATCACTATAGTTGAAGTAAAATTTGAAAACAATCAGGGGAGTTCACACTGAGCAGCTGTCTATGATAGTAAAAATCTAAGCATTGGTGTGCACAACATTCTTAAGGCTCTTAAGGGTTAATCTAGTCTTGTGTCCACTTAAGAGAGATTTAAACAGGTCCCTAGGGATTATTTTCCAAACCCTTAAATGTAACCTAGCCAATAATAAGAGCCCAGATCATAAGAGGAAAGCTGCCGTTAACAGGTGTGTCAGGTGACTGTTCCTGGGTGGCGGGGCTGCTCTACCAGGAGTAGTGGCTTGGGGAAGTGGGATAGATGTCTGGATGAAGGTAGTGAGAAGCGAGGCGAGTTTCCTCATCACCAGCTTGAACACTTTAGAATTTCTGCTCAGGTCAGACCCTGTTAGAACTAGAGAATTTACCCTTTAAATGGAGAGCTGGTCCAGTAATAAGCCTTGGTGAGGGGCTAATTACAGGGGATCTAACACACAGGTCCTCAAAGGTGAGGTGGGTTGTCAAGATGCATGGAGCAGGTTCTTCTTTGGCCCAGGTGATTTTGTATACCATGGTATTCTGCTGTGTCCTCAAATATTATTAAACCAGCTAGGATCACCTGCTGTGTTGTGCATGTTGAAAGATTGAAGCATCAGAAGTAGTAACCTCTTAAACGCACACACCACTTTTAAACATCAAACAACAAATCTGTTAATCTGTTTTTTTTTTTTTTTTTTAAATCGGCCTTCAAGGTGCTCCTTTTCTCCATGGCCTCTCTTAATTGGTTGTTTAGTTTTCTTTTTTACCTCAGGTTTTTTGAAAGGAGCTTTATAATATTATTATTATTATTATTATTATTATTATTATTATCAAAGATTGGATTGCTTAACTTTTATTGATGGAGATGGTTATTCACTCAGTTGTATCTAATAGAGGCCTATGTTTATTGTTGGCTGCACCAGCTCTGTAGATTGTATCTGTGCATCACTGAGTATAGATTTTAACCCAAACTGCAGCAGCACATCTTGCTGCCCCCTCTGGTCAAAGATGCTAATCAGTGACAGCATCTGCTGAAGGGGAAGAGGAAACATTTTAAATTATTACTTGTTTTTCACAAAAATCTGTCCCCCATTCTGTCCATCAACTCTATACCGGGGTGTTTTACTGCAGTATAGTGTGATGCATGTTTTCAGTCCATGCTCACAGAATCAGAAAATGTCACTTTTTTTCTCATATACTGTTTCATCGTTCCATTATACACATTGCCCAACACCTATAGGTTTCATTAACCACTTGCACCTGAGTGCCCGCAGCAGTGCAGGGTAGAGTGGTGTCATGAGCTTCCCTCAATAACTTTACAAAGACAAGATGAAACAGCAATTTTATTTGTGTCTAAAAAACTGTGATTGGATACTCCACCAAAGGTTTTGTCTGATTTCAAGAATTAAAAACATTTTGTTTATTTTTACGAGCATGAGCAACTGCACCATTGAAAGGGACCTAGAGCAGCGGTCCTGTAACTTTATGCCACATACATCAAAACACATGAGGACGGTCCCCTCTTTCAGATAGGTCAGTCAATCTTGCCTCCAAACAGGGTACAATCATCGGCTAAAATTATGGTAATTATTTGTACAGTATAACAGATGCCTGAAAACCATGGCCTTTAATCTAGCCTCTGTCCCCTGATCTTTGCCAAAACTGCATGGACCATTTGACCCTCTGTCAGTAGTTTATAGTGGGGCTATTTGTGTTGTATTCAAGGATACATATGGACATCCTAAATGTCAGATGAGCAGTGGGAATTAAGTCTGGTCTATGAAATAAGTCACAAGATGTCCTGTCTCCCATTTGGAAGGTAACATAAACTGTTGAAATGAGTTATATTACAGAACAAAGATCACAATTTAGTATTTTGACCTTGTGCATGATTAATTAAATGCTGTTTTTGTTTTTTGCGACTCAGCCAACAGCTCCCATGTTTTTATCCTCTCCTCCTGAACTGCCTGCAGGAAACATCACCTGTGCACCAAATGAGTTCACGTGTGCCAGCAGCCGCTGCATCTCTCAAAACTTTGTGTGTAATGGTGAGGATGACTGTGGCGATGGCTCGGATGAAGTAGAGTGTGCTCCGTCCTCCTGCGGTCCCAGTGAATTCCAGTGTGGGAACTCATCTTGTATCCCTGCCAGCTGGGTGTGTGATGACGATGTTGACTGTCAGGTGAGTGTCAATCACGTGGAAATTAAACACAAATTTAGCCAGGCAGATTGCAAGTTATGCATTAAACACTTGAAATACATATGGTCCATATGTATAGGCATTTAATCCAGCCACGCAGTGATTAACAAGAGCAGAAATCTGAAAAGCCAGACTGTAGTGCTGACAATTATTTACTAAGTACACCAGAGGGAAGTCAAGAAGATCTTGGACTCATTGTTACTCTTCACGTTAAAGTTTCACATGATAGTGTCACTAAACTCACCCTGACTGACAACTTTCTGATAGGCTGACATTTTGAAATTCCTGAAACAGGGAATGAAAGATTTTGTAATTATGTAATTATCAATCTAATTATCTAACCTAATTTTATAAATGGACTCTGAGGACACATGTCATATTAAAAGTTGTGGTCACAGCTAAGAAAAATTAACATGATACACTGCTATAAGGTTCACACTAAGATCCCAGATAAGGGGCGCTAAATTGCATGCTCCTAGTAAAATTTTGCATGTTTGGTTAGCGCATGCAAAACTGGTGATCTACTAAGAGTAACCCACTAAATGACAACACTGAGCAGGTAACTGGGATGCCTGCTGTCATTCATTGGGCTGGAGGTGCGTGCTATGGCACAGAGCTCAGGTGGGCCACTTGGGTTAGAGCTGAGCAGCCAGGGAAGTGAGGAGAGGAAAGGAGAGAAGAGGAATGCACTGGAAGAGAGATGCACCGCGTGTGACAGGACTTTTAACACACTTGGAAAAACAGCTACAATTCGCAGGAATGACCCAGATGCGATGAAATGCAGAGATACTGTATTAGAACTTTTGCCCTGGCAGGAATTAATTCAATAACCACAGCCATTTGTGCGTAAAACTGTGCCAGTTAAGACGTTAAACGTGCTAAATAAAGACGCAAAAACAGCCACTGCAATCTGTTTCAGGTTTGGTAAATCACATTGTGTGTGCTAAATAAATCTATTTGCATCTACTCCTCTCAATATTTTGTGCATTCTGGCAGAAATACCCATATTTGCATATTCATTAAGGCAAACACGCTAAATGGATTGCACGTGTTATTTTGCCCATTTGGGAGATGGAATCCTCGGTGCGCCCAGTTAATAGATCAGCTTCAGCATGTATTTACGAATACGAATTACTTTATTAATCCCCAAAGGGAAATTCATTTGTCTGTCAGCTCATCAACCATTTGCAGAAGAATGAAGAAGCCTGATGGCTGAAGGTACAAAGGATCTTCTATATTTCTCCGTCCTGCAGTGAAGAGAGAGGAGCCGTCCACCACCGCTCTTTTCTTGCCTTTTTCTCGGGGCGAGCCGTTACAAGTAACGCTGGAAGTAGTAACTGGGGCTGCATTTTCTCAGCCACTGCTCATAAATGAGCATGAAATCCATTCTGCTGTAACTCTGTACACTGATTTCTTCCGGCAACAGCGACACGTGAAGATTGTGCACAGGCGTCGGAGACAGGGATCGAGGGGGGCGGATACAGAACTAGACATGAAGGCATCTGATTGGTTTTTGCTCTTCGCACCGAAGAGCTTGGATTGGTCGGAGTTTTGTCAGTCCTGCAGCTGCCACAGAGGACTGATTATTTTTGTTCCTTTTTCTGATACATAATGTATTGATTACTCAGAAGGTAGAGGGACCATTTCACCCAGTATAACAAAAAGTGTTTTTAACAGGATTACCAACCCCAGCTTTAATACATGCAGCACACATAAATGTCCCTGTAAAATTACACTCTGGCTCTGCAAGTTCGACATCAACTGGTTATTGACCAGTCTCTCTCTCTCTCTCTCTCTCTCTCTCTCACACACTCACACACACACACACACACACACACACACACACACACACACACACACACACACACAGCGAACTACGAATCTAATAATATTTTCACGAATGGCAGAACAGGTTTCACTGAGTCAGCCTTTTGCTGCATACCTGTTAATTGGCTGTGTAGTTATCACTGTGATCAACCTGCTAGAAAATAAAAACACTGTTGCAAACGCAAACGCCCTGTCTTCAATAGAGCGGTCATTGTTCTCCACACCCTTCCTCTCTTACACTCAGCCAGTCTTGCGTCATTGTTAAACAGTAATGGAGAGCACACACACTACATTCACACAGTCCACTAATCTGCTCCCACATGAATCAGTGACTCTGAGATGATGAAAGTGTGAGAAACCCTTCCCACTGTTCCTCTTGATCCCATTCTGTCTAAGTGCCCAGTTTTAATTTTAAAGGGGGCAATCATCTATAAGATGTGAGCGATTAATGCTTTCTGCTGTCATTTCTGCCCTGAACATCTCCTTGATCACCTGTCAAATGGCATGGACTGGCCATGATGTGTTAGTTTGGATGCTGTCAATGAGGTTTGCTCTAAATTTAAAAGAGCTATATGTAGGATTGTGGCCAAAACTGTTGCTGCAGTCAAATTCAAAATAGTGCAGTGCATTGTTTCCCCTCCCCCTTGCCCCCAGACTTGAGGTTGTCAGATAGCCACACGCTAACCTCTGCCCTGCTCCAGCTTTGTGGCTATGGTACCCTGAGCCTCACTCACATAGGCTGTACAGACTCAAAGTAAAGATGATCATGCCTCTCTATAATGTTAGATTGCATTACTACCTGCAGTGAGATGATGAAGCAGCAGTACATCTACACCTGTTATCATAGTCAAATATCTCCTACATGTTCATGTTTCTGTAGGTTGAAGAGGTTGTTGATGAATATTTAGCTTTTTACTCAGTTTTATTGCTCTGACTCATAGTAACTACAAGTGGAGTTCACACAGTTATTGTTTCTCTTACAGTAACTGCTCTGACGCTACAACCCATGTGTGAGTGTGTGTGCAGCACTGACACACACACTGTCATCCTGCATCTACAGGAGCCTTAGCGCATGTTCTTCATGCCGTAGATGAGCCACATGAGCCCTGTTACCGCAGAATAAACGACACGAGCAGCTCAGTGTCTTTTACAGTCAGAGTTTTCTCCTCCACTTTCGCATCACCAGATCTCTGACTCCAAATTGCTCCTTACAGCAGACAGATGATCTGCTGGAGCCTCTTCTATCTCCTCTACAGCTGACTTGCTGCTCTACTGGACAGTGAACCCTCCGATACAAATAAAAAATACTTCTCTAAGTCTCCGGTGCAAGGCTTCTTTACACATAATGACATGAACTGACGGGGTCAAACTCATCTCATGAACCGCTCCACACGTTGACCATCGCTTTATTTGCCATCGGCTCCACTTCCACTCATTTCCCCCCTCTTTGCCAACTTTCAATTTATCCTTCTTTACATTAGCTTTAGCTGCAGCTGCTGCCGCTCAAACAAACTACACATGCTCACAACAGGAGGTGGTGTATCAGACAGCAGAGTGACAGACTGCTGTCGCGCTTATTTCTGCCATGTGATATTGAGGAAATATGACCATAGCTGTTATTAGAAATCGATCAATTGGAGATCGTTTTATCCCCCAGCCCTGGCTGCAGCTCAGTGGTACCTGGCAACCTGGATGATGAAATGCTACTGACTACGTGATTGGGAGATGGCGGCGGGTGACGCAGCAGGCCAAAACACAAAATCAAAACATAAACGTAATTTGTGCGCTGCAAATAAGAATTTTAAATGTGAATATTCTGGCTGTACTATTGTTGTCAGTTACAACAGTTTTCAAATTAACGTGATTCTATAGTCTCTGGTGACCTATTGGGTGATTTTTATGAGTACTTGCCATATATATATATATTGTTCCAGCTGGGATGAGGAGGTGCTTTCGTGGTTGCTGTGCTGGTGGTGCAGAGGTTAAAGGCTTGGAAGTGGAGATGTACTGTGAGTCCTTTCTGCCGTCAGTCTTCATGCAAAATATCAACTCTCTGCTCAACAAGAGTGATGAGGAGCTGGAGATATAGATGAAGACTCAGGAAGTGGACATTTTTTCAAATCAAAACAATACTTGTCTACATACCACCAACGGCTACTGCTGAAGTTCCATGTGAAGGTCTCCATGAAGTCGTTGCTAGGATACAGACCAAACATCCTGAGGCACTTGACTTCAGTCATGTCTCCCTGCTGGACTCACTGAGGATGTGGTGGAGAGATACACAATGGTGGAGGCCATTCTGAACAACTCAGATCATCCTCTTCATAACACCTTGATGGACCAAGAAAAGAGCGGTGGTGGACGGCTCCTCTCTCTTCACTGCAGGACGGAGAAATATAGAAGATCCTTTATACCTTCAGCCATCAGGCTTCTTCATTCTTCTGCAAATGGTTGATGAGCTGACAGACAAATGAATTTCCCTTTGGGGATTAATAAAGTAATTTGTATTCGTATTCGTATTTGTATATTTCTTGCATATAGCTCCTTTAAGTGAATGTCTCTGTGAACACTGGAAAACACAGGAAATGGCTGATATTGTAATATGAACTCCTAGAATGGATGATTTGATGCTTTCCTCCATTATGGCTATGCTTATTTGCTTTCCTCCAGAATTAAAATTGATATCACTCATATCTGCAAAGTAAACTAAAACTAACACAGTAGCTCAATAACATCATTATTATTACACTGTATAAAAGTCAAAGTGTAAAAACAAGAAGCTGTGGTTTTAGTAAGTGGCTTATGTATCTATTACTTGGTCAGAAGCAGTTACTTATGTAATTTCTCTGGCAAATTTATGGTGACAAGACAACTCCAGGGCCCCCCCATCCAGGAACAATTAAACATTTAGCAATCACAAAAGCTATCACTCTAGTAATGGCAGATAACTTGGGAGGCTACTCTATCCTAGCTGAATGTGATAAAGTTCCTCTTCTAGGCCTTCTTCCACATATTCATGTTATAAAGAGGCCTCTACAGCATGACTTTATAGGGGTGTGTCATTTAAATTATGATTGTTTTCATAATTTATCAATGCCACACCCATTTTATCATAATTGGCAATATACACACGTTTCATAAATCAATAACACCTGGCATGCACTGATTTCTACACCACGATTTAAACCAGGTCCTATGCACTATTGATAAATGAGGATGAGTGAGCAGAAAATGTAAAAGCTTTCACAAACTGAAATCTCGCTAAAACCTAGTGGGGTAAAACAAGACACTCTTATATCATCTTATTTTCTCATGGCACACAATGGGCAAACAGTAACTTGTTTTTTGTAATGGGCATCATGCAGTTCTCTTTCTATATAAAATATCTCCTGCTCCTCTAGGACCAGTCAGACGAGTCTCCAGCTCGTTGTGGCCGTCACCCAACACCACCAGCCAAATGTTCGTCCAGTGAGATGCAGTGCCGCTCAGGAGAGTGTATTCACAAGAAGTGGAGGTGTGATGGAGACCCTGACTGCAAGGATGGGAGTGATGAAGCTAACTGTCGTATGTAACTGACCATTCACACTTTGGACATTAAGAATTTCAAAGCAGATATCACATTATTTTTAGTTCCAGCTCCAGCTTGATGTATTTCAAGATTCTTACTGTATATTTCCAGACTGATAATAGTATACTGTACTTGTGATACTCATGAAATCTGAGCAGTCCAGATTTTCCCAATTGACAAAAGACACCTCTTGAAGGAAACTTAAACATCTGTCAGGTCTTTTGAAACATAATAGCAGGGTTTCAGACTAGCTTTTTTGACCACCATCCCAAAATAGTCCCCAAATACAATCTGAACCGTCCCAAAGTGAATATAGTCGTCCCAAAAAATGTATGTCCCAATTCTTTGCTTTAGGTTTGTCATCTATAATTATTTCCATAAAAACACTCCTCAGAGGATTAGGAAATTAATAAATAATAAACTGTTGGGCTATTCGTACCCCCCCAAAAGCAGTACCGCTGTTGTTTTTAAATCACCGATGGGAGCACATCTAAACGCAGGCGATCTTTGATGAGAAGCCGTAATGCTTCAAATCAAAGTCCATCCAAAGCTCTGCACCTCAGCTTCATTTGTTTTTTTAATTTATGAATTCCACATAGAACTTTCTGATGACTGTAGTAATCTGTCCATGTTTCTCCCTCTTCTGCAACAGTAAAAAGGGAACATGTATATTTTTGGACAACACGATAGTCTCAAACTCTTCGATTTTTATTTTTTAATTGAACAACTTTTCGAATATTTGAAAATCATTGCCCATCCCTAGTTTATGAAGTGCAGGTCGACACAGCGCTGTGCTCCTATGGTAACTTTTTAGAATTCTGTGTATTGTTGGTTTCTCTGGTCTATTGTCAGTCTCGTGTAATAGTCTGTGCAGGAGTCTCGTGCTGCAAGAAGTTGTGCACCGTTTATGTAGTGACAGTGAAAGAAAAAATTTGTTGTGACTGCATCCCAGGGGCTAAATAATTATCATCCCAAATACATATTTTTACGTCCCTGGGACGACGGGACGATGTTAGTCTTGAGCCCTCCATACTAGTGATGAGTCATTAGTGTCATCACAAATTAAAGGAACCCAAGCTGATGACTTATTTGTTTTTGTCAGAACCACAGTCAACAAAGACAGAAAAGCAGCAAATTCTTACATTTGAGATTTTAGAACAATTACTGAATATTGAAAATGGCAGTTGGTTTGATTTAAGCAGCTGGCTAATTGAGAAATTGATTCAACTTTAATTAAATATGTTACTGTGTGTTTGTGTGTGTGTGTGTGTGTGTGTGTGTGGTCGTGGGTGTGGGAAAATGCACGTGTGCATCTTTGGCAGCTGTACGCACCTGTGGACCGGATCAGTTCAAATGTGATGATGGAAACTGCATCATGGGCAGCAGACAGTGTAATGGTGCCAGAGACTGCAGCGATGGATCAGATGAAGTCAACTGCAAAAATAGTATGTTGTGTGCCAGTCTGTGTGTCCAGCTTTAACATTACAATTGTGTGTGTCTGTAAAGAAAACCAAGAAATCTTCATTGCTCCCACACAACCAACATTTTTACTCACTTGATGATAACAAATTCAACATGCACACACTCTCTTGCATCTTGCACAGAGTGACATCCTGGATTAAAATGGGGGGGTGGTGGTGTCTAAACCACATGCATATACACCCACACAGGGGGGTCAAAGGACATGTCTGTCACATCCCTTTACAATGGCGTGTGCTAAGACAAAGACAGTTAAGAAGCAAGAAGCTCCACAACAAGTCAGTTTTCTGTATCTGTGTCACGTGGGTGTCGCCACCACCCCGTCCCTTTAGGAGACTAGCACCAGGTCTTGAGTCTATTGACTCCAATGGGAGAAGTGAACGTGAGCACAGATTATGGTTGTTTTTTCCCCCCATAGTCACTGAAATAAATATTGGACTCATTTTTCACGAGCCACATCTCTTCTGAACATTTTCTCTTCTGACCACCTCCCTCTGTTCTACTTAGCACATACTGTTACTCCTTTTCAAAAATGCCAGTAAGCCAGTAATCTCTTATAGAAACTTCTGTCAGGCTAACATAGCAAAGTTCATTCTGACCCTCTATGAAAATTCATGGCATTTGGTGGAGATGGAGGTAGAAAGCATATGATATATTTTTTAAACTATTTTCTACACTATTCAATTTTGCTTTCCCCTACCAGAATACATAAATGTGCCCCCAAAAATCTCCATCTTAGCTCACTAAGGGGCTAAAGAAATCCATAAGGAAAAAGCAACAAACTTTATAAAACATACCTTACCAGCCCGTCTCCATTGAACTCTAAGCTTTATTCCTCTTACAGGAATAAAATCCATCATCTCCTCCGAATTGCTATGAGACAACATTATGAATCTAAATTTAATGAGTCTAGTAATAATATGAAGTCAACTTGGTCAATTATTAATGAGATAATGAAAAGATACCTTCCAATAAAAAAAATGAATTTCAAGGGGGACTGGAAAGTAAGTTAGTAACTGACCCTGTAGAAATTGCTGATTGATTTAATCATTTTTTGTTAAGGTTGGTTCCTCACTTGCTGCCAGTATACCCCATAGCTCTATGACACTTCCTGAAATACAGGCTCCTCCCAAACATTTCACGTTCAGGATGATTGAGACAGCTGATCTTAAGGACATTGTAACCAAATTCAAACCTAAGGGAGCTGGTCATGATGGCCTGAAGCCTAGTCTTCTCAAGAAATGCTTGCCTGCTATTATGAAACCTCTTTTTCACATTTTGAATTGCTCACTTGCTACAGGTCGATGTTCTGACCAATTCAAATGGGCCAGAGTCATCCAGATATATAAATGTGATGAAATGACTAAATTCTCAAATTACAGACCAATATCTATTCTGCCTTGTCTGGCCAAAGTACTTGAAAGAATTGTGTAGACAGTAACAGATTGTAACAGATTAACTGAGTATTTAAAGCTGGGGTTGGTAATCTTGGAGAGCTAGCAAGATTTGAAAATTGCACCTCCTCTGATTCCCCCCCCCCTCCCGTCAGTGTGTACGTCCAAGCCACGCCCCCACAAACTGGAACGCGCACCGCACGAAAATGAGAAGCGGCAGGAGGAGTATATATATATATATATATATATATATATATATATATATATATACTATAATCTATTCAATACTAGCGTCACCGACCCGTTTTAAACCCACAGAGAAGCTAATATTAGCATTAGGCTAATACAAGCTACAAAAGTAGCTACGTTAGCAAAAGTTACACATTTCATAAAAATAACAAATCCTCCCCGAAGCAAAGCATATAATTACCTGTCCAACAGAAAGAGAGCAACCTCAGCATCACTTTTCAGGCCCTTCAAATCCCTCAGTTGTCTCCACAAAAGCAACACCGATGTTTACTCTGGTTTGACCTCTGGCTTTATCCAGAGCCTTTTTGTTAGCAGCCTTTTCAGCCTCCAGCTTTCTCTTCCTTGCCTTTTTCTTGGGGCGAGCTGTTACAAGTAACGCTGGAAGTAGTAACTGGGGCTGCATTTTCTCAGGCACTGCTCATAAATGAGCATGAAATCCGTTCTGCTGTAACTCTGTATGCTGATTTCTTCCGGCAACAGCGACACGTGAAGATTGTGCACTCACATCGGAGACAGGGATCGAGGGGGGCGGATACAGAACTAGACATGAAGGCATCTGATTGGTTTTTGCTCTTCGCACCAAGGAGTGTGGATTGGTCGGAGTTTTGTCAGTCCTGCAGCTGCCACAGAGGACTGATTATTTTCGTTCCTTTTTCTGAATACACAATGTATTGATTACTCAGAGGGTAGAAGGTCCATTTCACCCAGTATTAAAAAAAGTGTTTCTGAACAGGATTACCAACCCCAGTTTTAATTGAACACAATCTTCTCTACTCTCATAAATATGGATTTAGAGAAAAACACTCTACTGTGATGGCCCTGATTCAACTAATTGATCGATTTTCAAGGGCTTTGGATAAAAATGAATTTACTATTGGGGTTTTTATAGACCTGTCCTAAGCTTTCGATACTGTTGATCATAGCCTCCTGGTTAAAGAATTGCAGATGTATGGTATTGGGGGAATCGAGCTCCAGTGGTTCCATGACTACCTCAACAACCACTAACAGTTTGAGTTGTTGGAATGGTTCTGATTCTGGTTATAGTAAATTAACTTCCTCTAACATGATACGAATATGTTTATGTCGAATCGAGATTATGGAGACCAAATTACTCAAACAAATGCTGAATTTACAAAAATTAATCTCTGGTTCCAAAAAAATAAATTATCTGTTAATATCAAAAAAAACTTCATACATGTTAGTCATACCAAAGAATGAGAAAAAATACCTTATGAGAAAGATGTCTACATATCCAATCATTCTCTTGTTAGCCAAGTTGTATAATATGCCAAGGTTTTAGGTGTTTACATTGAAGAAAAATTAAATTGGAAAAAACATATATCGTTCATCTGTAATTAAGTTGCCAAGAACAGCAGGATAAGACATGTTTTACCTAGAACAATTCTTATCACTTTTTATACATTAATATATCCTTTTCTTTCTTATTGCAATCTTGTATGGACAAGCACTTTCAAAAAAAAATCCAAACATCAATCGTTACTTTACAGAAACGATTTGTTAGAATGGTTACATACTCTGAACCACTTATGAGCTCAGGCCCTCTGTTTCAAAAACTTGCTATTTGGAATGTTTGTGTTTTAAATGTGAATCAGATCTGCTCATTTGTGTTCCACCATAGATTGAATTTTTTACCTTCCAGTTTCCGTCATATATTTGTGTCCAATAACCAAGTCCATAGCCATCAGACACGGAACTCTTACGATCTGAACAACGGCTTCTTTAGAAGTACTCTTGGGCAATTTGCAATACATTGTCAAGGTCCACGTCACTGGAATACATTACCTTAATATTTAAAAAAAAAAAAAATTATTTAACATCATTTAAAAAGGCTCTCAAAAAGTACCTCATCAGTCGAACCAATGTACCATCATAACAAGGCATCTATAGTTATGTTGTTTATTGCCTTGGTTTTATTATTTTTTTTTATTACAGCATGTATCATTATTGTTTTACATTATTCATTCATTTTTTCTTTCCTTCTTGTATTCACTGTATAATCACTCAGTTAATGGTTACTTTTCTTGTACTTATTCTTTGTTATCAGTTAATTGTCCCTTATTTTCTTGTCTTAATTTGTAACAAATTTGGTTTTTGATTATGTTCTTAATGGGTGAGGTTTTCATATAAGCCCTTATGGGTTTCATACGTCCCCTTCGTGCATCTCAATCATAATAATTGCTCATACTATTTTAAATGATACGTTTGTGCAAAATAAATTAAAATTAAATTAATTTTTTTTAAAAAGGGCAAATTTCAGACAGACAAATCAGGAGAAAATTAACTTTGTTTAAGACCTGTCTCTGTCTCAACAACGTACTCTTGCGAGATGTGGCACAGACCTCCTAGGTAACGTCAACTAACATCTGTGAACGCCCGTGCTAACTAATTTTTGTAATGCTAAATATGACTTAGCCAATATTTAATGTTATCATAAGAAAATATAAATAGCTCACTTTCCTCTACCGACAGCTTTTATAAATCCACACACGAGTTCACAACACTAGGTGGGGGTACAGGTGACCACGCCCACTTAGGAGATAGGAGGTGTACCATTTTCATGTCATTGGCGCAGCTTGTGATGAGCCATCTTGTCATAGTACAGTATCTTTGGCTAAGATTAACACGCGAACAGGGGCGCCATGTGGTGCAGTGGGTTAAGCCCATATGCAGAGGCTATAGTCCTCACTGCAGTCAGCCCTGGTTCGAATCCTACATTGGGCACCATTTGCTGCATGTCATTCCCCCTCTCTCTGCCTCCCCATTTCCTGCCTCTCTACACTTTTTTGGCAAAAATGCCAAAAAAGTGGCATTTTTGCATTGGCATTGCAAAAATGCCAAAAAATATACTTAAAAAAAAGAAAAAAAAGATTAACACGTGAACAACCAATCATCCAACAAGCAGTCCCACGTATATATATATATGTATATATATATATGTGTGTGTGTGTGTGTGTGTGTGTGTATACACTTAAACCCAAAATTATTCATACCCCTGTCAAATACAAGGGATTTCTTCATTTTTTCACTCACAAATTAGTATTTCACCTCAGTGTTTACTTAAATAGGACACAAAAGAAAGTCTGAAGCCATAATCGATTTGTGTTTAGATAGAATGTGTAAATAAACATCTTTAACAGTGCGAAAACAAAAAATCACACTGTCCAAAATTATTCATACCCCAGTGATACAAAGACCGATAGCTACAGGATATTCAAACGAACCGTCGTCTCTGGGTCTAAAGTGTTTAATATTGTTCTCAATGTTGCTGAGTTGTTGTATTTTGTTTTTTAACCAGTTTTCAGACTATAAAAGTTGACTTGCTTGTGACATTTCAGTCATTTTCGAGTCAACACAAGACTTGCCATGGCAAAGACCAAAGAGCTCAGTGAGGACTTGAGAACACGCATAGTAAATGCCAAAAAGGAAGGGAAAGGGTACAAAAAAATTGACAAACAATTTCAGGTGCCAGTAGCAACAGTGCAAAGCATCATCCAAAAGTACCAAAAATTTCATATGATCAAAAACCTCAAAGGACGTGGCCGGAAGTCAATAGTGTCTCCTCGGCTTGCCAGAAAGATCAAGCGGGATGTTGAAAACAATCCAAGGACTACTACCAAGGCTGTCCTGAAGGAACTGAGTTCAAGTGGTGTGACTCTATCAAGGCAGACACTCCAGCGGATACTGCACCAAAACGGCCTCTATGGACGTTGACCAAGAAAGACCCCCCTGCTTCAACCAAAGCATGTAAAAGCTCGTCTGACCTTTGCAAAGACCTACTTAAAGAAAGATGAAAGCTTCTGGTCGTCTGTTCTGTGGTCAGATGAAACAAAAATTGAGCTTTTTGGCCACAGAGATGTGGCTTTCATCTGGCAAAAGAAGGGTGAAGCCTTTAAACCAAAGAACACAGTACCTACTGTTAAATATGGAGGTGGAAGCATCATGCTGTGGGGCTGCTTTTCAGCAAATGGGCCTGGCAACTTGGTTAAAGTGGAAGGAATCATGAGGAAAGAGCAGTACATCAAGATTCTTGAAGAAAGCCTCGAGCAGGCAGCAGAGAACCTGAACCTGGGGGAGTATTGGACCTATCAGCAAGACAATGATCAGAAGCATACAGCCAAGGTGGCCAGGACATTGATATTAACGTTATGAAGTGGCCAAGTCAGAGTCCTGATTTAAACCCCATCGAAAACCTATGGATGGAGCTCAAGAAACAGGTGACAGCACGGAAACCCTCTAACCTCAAAGATCTGGAAACATTTGCAAAGGAGGAATGGTCCAGAATTCCTGCCGATACTTGCAAGAAGATTGTGAGCAATTATAAAAATTGTTTGGAGGCTGTAATAAAAAATAAGGGGTATGCATGTGTCCTATTTAAGTAAAAACTGAGGTGAAATACTAATTTGTGAGTGAAAAAATTAAGAAATCCCTTGTATTTGACAGGGGTATGAATAATTTTGGGCTTAAGTGTGTATGTATGTATATGTATGTATGTATATATACATATATGTGTGTGTGTGTATATGTGTATATATATATATATATGTATGTGTGTGTGTGTGTGTATATATATATATATAAGTTCAGCATTACATTGTTGCATTTTTCCAGTGGTGAGAAACCAAAGCATTGTGATGATCTTTAATTCTGCGTTGAAAGCTCTGCTGTGTGAGGTTATTGGTGAGATGATGTTCCTTATTAAATCCATGACACAGATGATACCCGCTCTGTCCAAATGATATTGTTTGATCAACTACTCATCATCAATCAAAGCCACAACGTCCTGCTCCCTGAATGTCCACACACGTCTCTCTGGCCTCAGTGCCGTCCCCCTTCTGGCAACTCCTAACTACTTACAAGAACTCTGGAGGTCTCTTAAATATCTGGGGGAGTAGGAGTGTTTCCTAGACTTGAGAGAGTTGATAAATAGCTTTTATTCTCAAATTTCACATTCTCAGCACTTAAGACTAAAATGGGACTCTAATCATGATAAATATGGCCCCAGATTTCCAGGCAAGTTTCAACAGAGGTCCAACACCAATATACATGTTTTAACAAAGAAAAATGCGACTTCCGGTTGATGACACCTTTTAAAGAGAGAAGTTTCTGTAGGGATGTATTATTATATGTAAATGAACAGTGATGTCTTTTTACAGTGACTCAGTGTAATGGGCCAGAGAAGTTCAAGTGTCGCAGCGGGGAGTGTATTGAGATGAGCAAAGTGTGCAACAAGGCCCGGGACTGTCCCGACTGGAGTGATGAACCCATCAAGGAATGCAGTGAGTAATTAAAAAACACTCAGCATGCTTCTTATGGTCTATTTGTGCTATGTATGTGTTGGAGCTACTTTTCTTGTAAACGATTTATAAATCGTGTCTGTTTGCAGCTTCCTATAATCCTCAGTTGGGGTGTATAGTGTTGTGCGGAAATAACTGAGATTCAGAGTGGTTTGTGCCAGAATGGTGTAGATGACACCTCAGATAAGTTGGTGCTGAGCTATGTACGTACGTGGTATGTTGGTTGTTTTGTTGAATTAAGTGGAAGAGACTTTATTCTCTTGTCCTATGATTGTCTCCTAAGAGCATGGGCCAAATTCCACTGCAGAGTGAAGCTCTGTATCTTTCTAGACCCAAAACAAACAACAACTCACTCACTGCTACATTATCAAAAGTAGTCTTATGTACTCACATTCTTACTCTCAAGTAAGCTAAGCTTGTTGAGGGAAAAAAAGCATTTGTATTTGTATTTGAATAAAATTCAAAATAGGTGTAAAAATGTAGTTTTTTTGAGTTACACTTCTAATTTAGGATATGTAAGTGTAAAAATAAGTTTTCTTTAATTATCCATTATAATAATTATGGATGTATAT
This sequence comes from Caranx ignobilis, assembly GCA_021432705.1. Classification (NCBI taxonomy): domain Eukaryota; kingdom Metazoa; phylum Chordata; class Actinopteri; order Carangiformes; family Carangidae; genus Caranx; species Caranx ignobilis. The sequence goes on along the minus strand of MU269987.1, from coordinate 1,097,675 downwards.
GCAATATTGGTTGATGTTTTTCATGAATCCAGCATTAAACACAACAAGGAATATCCCATTCTGAACATTGTGAACATTATGAACCCCACCGCCACGTGTCCTTGTTGGAGGAAGCTGAACAGACAAAATATAATCAAATGATTACTGATCTAACAGACGAATGCTAACATGAGAGAACACGACTGCAGACATTTCATTACGTTACATCAGTAACATGACGGAATGAGACGTCTGCAGTCGGATTCAGACAGAATAAAAACAAATGCTAACATGAGAGAACCCGACTGCAACCAAGTTAAGGTAAAAAAACAAAAAAGTATTCGACAAAAATAGTGATGCAGTTGATTCCTATTTCATCCAGACAGAGCCTCCTCTATTGCTGTGTTGATTGGCCTGTATCAGTCAGACTCTTTGTCACTCTTTATGACTCCTGAACATCACTCAAGCCATTCACTGCGGTCAAGAGGAAACGCAGCTTTTTGATGTTTTTCTTGTTCTTAAATACAAATAATTTGAAAATAAATAAAGTATTTGTTCGAAAAAAGTATTTGAAAAAAAAAAAAAAAACACGTTATTTGTGCCTTTCTGAATACTGTATTCAGCTCCACCCCTACTAGCTATAGTCTTGCTGTTTACACTGCTGTGGGTAAATTGCACATTAACATAACTTGTCCTGGCTACCAAGGCAGTCATGTCAGTAATCTTGACTGTAAATCCAGAGATCAGCGAACACCTGTGAAACCACATTCACTCTGACTGCTCTTCCTGGACTGTAGTTCTGGCTTAAATACAATTATCCTGCAGACTTTAGTCAACAAACTGCTGCTTCTTGGAGTTACACCATCCCTGTGCACTGGACTTATTGACCAAGGAACCACAGCTTTTCATGGACCTGGCCAGCAAGAAGTTCGGAGCCTGTGGCACGTACAGGGAGACCAGAAAAGGATGCCCCAGAGGGAGGCCAAATGCTCTCACCAAAAAATGTGGAAGAGGATCTGTGAGATGGATCAGACAGGGCCCACTTATGTTTGTGGAGTGGATGGACACACGGGAGGTGTCTGTGTGCTCCACCATCCATCCTGCATTTTCAGGTGAGACAGTGCAGAGAAGGGTGAAGGATGGAGATGGATGCTGGGCTGTGAGAGACATTCCCTGTCCCACATCAATCATGGCCTACAACAAGAATATGGGTGGGGTTGTCAGACCAGCTCATTCAGTACTACTCCACCCACAGAAAAAACGCTCGCTGGTACAGGACCATGTTGCTGCACTTCCTGGACATTGCAACAACAAATGCCTTCATCTTGCACCGTGAGATGAGCAGATCCAATCAGGTGCAGCCCATGGCACACAAACACTTCATGGTGGAACTGGTGTGTTAGCTTTGTGGCATGGATAAGGCAGGTGTTCCCCCAGAGCAGGAGGGCTGATCACATTCCTGTGCCCATCGCCACAGCCACAGATGCTGGCCAAAAAGGCACCAAAGGCAGACTGACGTGCAAACGCTGCCCTCAGGTGTACAACAGGAGGAGTGACACACCCTGGAAGTGTCAGGCCTGTGCCCCTCTGTCTTGTGGTGAACAAGAATGGCACAAATAATTTCTGTGGCATTTGTGACACTTTCCATTGTTTTGTAAATAGTTGTACCAAAAAGGTATTGACTGCATTTTAATGTACATAGTGGTAAATAACATTGTTGTTTGCTAAGATTGTACATACGCTTTGAAATTTACAGTTTATATTTGCATTCTAAGATATTAAATTGGTTCGTTAAACATATTTGAGGTTATCACAGTAAAAAACCTAACTTTTTCCTACTCGGATTTTATGTTTTTTGTGTAATTTTAGGTCCACTGTGTTAATACAGTATGTCAAAATGAAAATATAATTGTAAAGTCACACATGTGAGGTTGTGCTGAAAAAAATGACACCAAACAAGGTAAGGTAACCCATTTTTAAGGTGAATTGATAGGTAAAATAGTGTCAATATAGGTAAAATTTAAAAGTATTCAAAAATGGCCAATTATACCCATGACCCCAGAGGGTTAAAAGTTTGCATCGGAAAAATTTGCTAGTGTGATCACCAAGTGTGTTCTACATTTATTTGTACATGTAACAGACCAAATAAGATGTTATTTGTCATTTTTACTCCGCCTAAATAAGAGCTGTTACATTAACGTGCACTGTGGATGTATGCGGTGTGTGGCTTAGTCACATAAAGCGACAGCATGGTGTGAGGCATGAGGCCTCCACTGGCATCCCCTGTTGTGGAGTCTCGCTGCAGCAGCTACGTTCAAGAGTAGCGAACAACGTATAGAAAGCTTTTTCCATGCTTTGCTGGCTAATGCCAGGGACACATCGGCTGCGGAAGCGCTGCAAAGCACCACACAACAAAAATTGTGAGCCAGAGCCCTTCTGTTCACACCAGATGCATATTTCTCCGTGCCAGTCGACAGGTGCTTCTGCCCCTCAGCAGTGTGTGTGTGTGTGTGTGTGTGTGTGTGTGTGTTCATCTCTCTCGCGCTCTATCTATTTCTTTAGATACTGACAAATATATAAACTAAGATAGAGCCCTGTGGGACACCCTTAGAGATAGACAGGGGCTGTGACGAGAGGCAGTCAGATTTTACAGACTGGGTGTGTCCAGAAATGTAGCTGTCAAACCAGTTGAGAGATCAATTGGAGACACTTATGGAGTTTAGGCGTTTCAAAAGCTGTTCATGAGCTACAGTATTGAAGGCCTTAGCCAGGATGAAGAGCTCAAGAGTTTCTTATCTGTGACAATATTTCCATCCCAGACGAGGGAGGTTAGTAACTGAGATGGCGTAGCTTTACCCTCCATATATTTACCTGTCTTCCAGAACTTTTGTGGATTAGTACCACAGGAGTGTAAACTGTTCATGAAAGTAGTCAGTCTTGGGTCTGCGGATGGCTTGAGTGCATTTATTTCAGATTTTTCTAAAGTACAGCCAATCGTCAGAGGATTTTGATTTGCGAGCCCTACACCAGGTGGAGTTTTTGAGACTAAGCTGTTCTGCTAAATCATGATTAAACCATGGACTGTGTCTGTTTTTATCCGCATCTTTGTGATGGAAGCATGTTTGTTTACTCTCTTGTTAAAAGAGTCATAGAAGAAGGACCATGCGTTGTTGGTATCAGGGAGCAGGCTGAGTCCATCTCAACTGACCACAGCTAGACTGTGGAGGAAGTCTTGTTCAATAAACTTTTTTAGCAGTCGCCCTTGGGTTATTATGGCAGGCTGTTTCATTATGCCTCCATTCCAAATACAGCCAGTAAAGAAGTGGTCACTGAGATCATTACAAAAGACACCAGAGCAGTATATATCCGGGTTGTTTGTGAGGATGATGTCAATAAGAGTAGCCTTTTCTGGATTTCTGGGAGCATATCGGGTGGGATTGGTAATGATCTGAGAAGTTAAGAAGTTCAGTGGTTAAGGGAGTTCCATTAATTTAGGACTTGAGCAGAGGGTTGCAGCATGTCCCAGTTGAGGTCCCCCATCAGAACAAATTCAGCTTTGGTGTGGGGGGCCAGGGGGAACTAAGGGTTGACAGCATTGTGTTACACATCATTTGCAATGGTTTGCAGGAGTTGTGTTTGCACACATAGTGGGAGGGTGAAAGTATGATGTCAAAAAAAGATTGTACACATTTGTTTTAGCCACGGCTAGGACACACCCAGCAAGCAACAGGCTAGCAGTGCTAGAACTCCAGCACTCCGATCGCTATTAACTTTTGCAAAGCAGCAGCTATTCTTCTCTATTTTATCGACTTCATATTGTATGACCATCACCTCAAGACCTTTGTGATCAAAAGTTCTGAAAATTTTTTCTCTATGTAAGAGCCTCACCCTGGACGCCTCCATGTGCTCATAGGTCATCTCCTTCATGGTGCCCCCTCGTGGAAACAGGAAATGCCATATTTTATAATGCCAATCACCAACCCTAAATTCCTGATCTGATCAACTCCATTTTGTTGTCATGCGACAATCAGGTTGATGAATCTCCACAGTGATACACATATTGTGTCATGTTACAGGCAGCCTGTGGCGGCGGCAGCTTTCGATCCCCACCATGGAACATCAACTCCTTATAAATCCATCACGCATTGCCCGATTTGTTTGCAACTTCACATGTGTGATGAGGGGCAGCCCCTGAACGCAACTGCCCATGTCTGGTTGAGCTCCTAGCGCCACCGGGTGGATGAGCATTCACCTTGTCATAACTTTATCATGCATTGATCGATTCAGCCGAAACTTGACATGTGTGATGAGGGATGGCCCCTGAACACACCTGCTTATATTTGGTCATGCTCCTAGCGCCACCTGGTGGATGAATCTTCACCTTGTCATTACATAATCGTGTATTGCCCGATTTGGCCGAAACTTGACATGTGTGATGAGGGTTGGCCCCTGAATGCACCTGCCTACATTTAGTTATGCTCCTAGTGCCACCTGGTGGATGAACTTTCACCTTGTCATAACTCCATCATGCATTGCCCAATTTGGCCGAAACTTGATGTGTATGATGACTGTCAACCCCTGAAAAACCTGCCCACATCTGGTTACCTTCATATACAGTCATGGAAAAAATTATTAGACCACCCTTGTTTTCTTCAATTTCTTGTTAATTTTAATGCCTGGCTCAACTAAAGGTACATTTGTTTGGACAATTATAATGATAACAACAAAAATAGCTCATGAGAGTTTAATTCAAGAACTAAGAACTATTCATTTTCCATGGTTTTCTTGATAATAACCAAAATTACTGAAATTCTTACATCAATAGCTATGGCATTGTACCACCAAAAACACTACTTTTAAGCATTCCATGTTTTCTTTTCTGTTTGCTTTAAACACATGATACACACAAGAGTTAATACTTGATTGCATAACCATTGTTTTTGATGACTGCAGCCATGCGTCTTGGCATGCTCTCCACCAGCTTCTGACATTGTTCTGCTGTCACAGCAGCCCATTCCTGTTGGACAAATTCAAACAAATTTTCTTTGTTTTTGGGCTTGTGGTTCTCCATCTTGAGTTTGATAATTTTCGACAGGTTTTCAATTGGATTAAGATCTGGTGATTGAGCAGGCCAAGGCATGGTGCGAATGTTGTGGTTCTCCATCCAGGCTTTAACTGACCTTGCCGTGTGGCAAAGGGCATTGTCTTGTTGGAAAATCCAGTCATTCGAGGCAGGAAAGAGTTTTCCAGCTGATGGAAGAAGACTGTTTTCAAGGGTAGTCCTGTACATGACCTGGTTCATTCGGCCTTCACACAATTGCATTTGCCCTGTTCCACTCAGACTGAAACAACCCCAGATCATGACTGATCCACCCCCATGTTTTACTGTAGGGGCAAGACAGTCTGGGTTGTAAGCTTCTCCAGGCTTCCTCCTAACCAGTAAGTTGGCTGGAGTGGGCATCAATTCAAAATTGGATTCATCACTGAAGAGAACCTTAGCCCAATCATCAACAGTCCAATCCTTGTGGTCTCGAGCAAAGAGTAACCGGGCCTTCCTCTGCCTTTCATTGATGAAGGGCTTCTTGCGTGCTCTGTGTGACTTCAAACCAGCTTCAACAAGTCGGTTTCGAACTGTCCTTGCCGAACAGGTCACATTTCTCGACAGTGCCCACTCATTTTTAAGGTCCCTGGAGGTCTGACGACGATTCCTGACACAGGAACGGATGAGTGCACGGTCATCTCGTGGGGTAGAAAGACGTTTCCTGCCATGGCCAGGTAGCACTTTGGTAGTGCCATGTTCAGCTTGTTTTTTTTTGTTGTAATGAACGGCTGTCTTGGAGATCTTCAGTTTTTTCGCTACCTGTCTCTCACTCATGCCAATTTCCAGCAGTGCCAAGATGGCTGCCTTTGTGGCTTCACATAATTCTTTTGTTTTAGGCATTATGTGAGAGCTGACAACTTCTGAGTTGTGCTACAGATTGAATGTAAGCAGGAAACCACTCTAGGCCTTTGCATGTGCAGTGCTGCTTGTGACATGAAATGGCCTCTTATATACCCTGGGAATCAATTAAGCTTAAGAATGTCAAATAGGACATAAAGTATTATGTGACCAGCTGCATTTTTTGTTGTGTTCATTGTATTATACGTTTAGTGGTACCAGATATTAGAATGAACAAGAAATTGAAGAAAACAAGGGTGGTCTAATAATTTTTTCCATGACTGTAGGTGGTGGGCCGAGGCCGCGTATCAGCTTTAGTTTTTGAAAATAACGATCCCCGGTGAGGGAGGACCTGGATCTTTTAAGTTTTAAAGCTTTTTTTTTTTCTTAATCAGATTTTGTTTGTTGGCACCTGTAATTCTTGCACATTTTTCCAAAATCATGTTTTAAAGTTCGTTAAATTTGCAGGCAAACACCGCAGCCTACTATGTCGGTTGAACCAATGGCAGGCAAAGCTACAAATCACCTGCCAATCAGACATAGATATGCGAAGAACAGCTGATCTTAAGTTTCAGTGGGTGGACACGGCAAAAAACCACATAGAATAGTATGAGCAAAAGAGGCAACTTCCATGTGTGTAGGTAAGTATTAATGTTGGAAAATTCTAGCTGTGCTATTTATTTGCCGTATAATGTTTGGTGATGTTTATTACAAGGTAGCGTTAACTGTTAGCCTAATCTTAGGCAATAATCTTATAATCTTAACAACTCGCAGTTGATTAATTAATCAATCAATTGAGCACATGTGAAGAGCAAGAGACCTGAACCTATATTTCAATATCGCTGACTATTCATCTCAAATTAATATTACATTATTCACTTGACGTGAAAAAGCACAAAATGAAATTATGCGTGTGATAATTTGGCCCCTGGCCAGCGTCAGTCATTAAGAGCTTGACAAGCCACGCACTCACATGTGTGAGTGAAATTGATTTTACGGGACAGTTTATTAAGTGTATTTTATTGGTGTTACCATAATGTAAATAGCCAGAGAGATAACGGAAGGAATTTAAATGATCTAAAAACACCGGTGTGTGTGATCTCAAAGCCCTTGTCTTTGCTGCAGTTCCCTCATCATCTTCTCTTTCTCTTTTTACCCCGAGCATGAAAAAACAAGAAGCAACAACACATTCAGGCCTTGCTTCCATTACATCATAACAGATGGAAGATGTCAGGTTAGTGTCACCACATTTATTATTTTAACCCTCATGGACATTTCCAAAAAACTCCTTAATGTACAGTTGGGGACGAAAACGTTGTTGTGGAAATTTTTGGCCATTTGCTGTTGGTGAATAATGAAATAGATACTTCTGCTGGCTGACAAGTTTTTATTTCCTTGCAAGGAAAGGTCAGTCCTCACCTGAGCGGTGATGGTAAAGGAAAGACCTTGGACATGAGGTGACCTAAACATTTATACCTGAGGAATGCCCTTAGTCTGAGTTTCACACCCCTTTGTCTGATTGGCGGTATCGGAGCCGCCACCCTGGGGTGTTTCACACCTGGAGTTATCTATGGGTAGGAGATTAAGGGGTCTAGACAATACAATTAGCAAATGATAAAAAGGACAAAAGGGTCTTGGAGAGAGAATAGGAGATGGGGCATTGATGAAATCAAATTTGCAGTTACAATAGAGAATAGGAGGTGGGGCATTGATGAAATCAAATTTGCAATTACAATGTCAAGTGCTCTAAAAAAGATCAGATTTTTTCAACTTTTTTTGTTCAAATCTTTCAATCAATCTTAGTCCTTATCAAAATCACTAAATACTGATTTTTTATTATTATTATTTATTTATTTATTTTGGCAGTTGGGGGAAAAAAATGACACAAAATGACCAATTTTCAATATCATAAATGATCTGAGGTGGGAGACTTTTTACATGTTATCACAGCCTTGGATGTGTCAAAGATAGGTAACAAAACTGATTTCATGCATCAGATTCTCACTTTTTCTCCTTAATTTATAGTTAGTGGACATTTTTGTCCCATTGATTTCCTGTGTGTGTGTGTGGCCAAAAAATGAGTGAAAATTCCCCCCTGTAGGCAAAAACGTCCCCAACTGTATCTGAGGGTTAAGACCCTTAGGGCTTATTCACACAGGATCAGGCATTGTAACTAAAACTCAAGGAATCTCATTTACTTTATAATGGAACTTGTGCATTTATGTGTTGCAGAAGTCTCAAGGGGAAAATCCAGCAGCATCCAGCAAGAAAGTTAGTTAGTTAATGAGCCTATGCCATAAGATTTAAAGACAAAGTGTGGTTCTCAAATGTAATGTGCATACTCTCATTGTGCTTTGGTGCTAATTTCTATCCTTTTTCTCCACAAATTCACAGCTGAAGCTTGAGATTCATATTGACATGAGTATTCTTTTCTTATTTGACACCTACCGTCTTTTTCAGCCTCTTTCTGAAATAAAAGTGCCTTTTCACTTCTTCTCTAGGCTCGTTTTATGTTTGTGACATTGGTGAAGTGGCCATAGCAGTCTCTGTGATAGCCACTGTTAGCTGGAATCGCAGCAGGTTCCTGAAGTTTGAGGTTTACAATTAACTTATTTATAAAGGGACATTTATGAACATATATGTATAGTCAAAGCTAATTTCCATTTTGAGTCTCTCGGCAAGCCAAAGCCATCCACGTAACACAACGACTATACATATATATAGTATGATAACAAACCTTGGTTTTAAGGTTAAATCTCTGCACTGCTTCTTCTGCCACAGTACTCTGTCTGGTACCAAGGTCTTTCCAAAGAAACACATCATTAATAAATTTTTTCCATCCTGTGTCTGTAAAAGGGGGTTACAGGACCATCTTTTTCAAAAACATGCATGCAGCACTCCATTTCTGTGGTGTTTGCAAGCAAACATAGTTTGAACCAGAGGGGTGTGTGTGTGTGTGTGTGTGTGTGTGTGTGTGTGTGTGTGTGTTTCGAACACAGGGCGTGTGACTCGTCAGTGCAGTAGTGTTGGAGTAGTAGTGCCTGTAGTTAGTGCATGCTGCATGCTGCTTCTGCTTGCTACTTTCTGCTTTCAGCTACCACCGCCGGCTAGCCCCTGTCTCTGGGGGCGAAAAGAGGAGCAGAGTGCATAAGACTCCTCAGTCGATACATAGCCTCTCCACTGCCAAGACTCGTACACACCTCCTCATGGCCACACACGGTAACTGGTACCTCACAGGTTCCAGGCTAAGCTGTACGGGATCTCGGAGCAGCAGTGGGCCCCAGAGACGCGGCACGCAGGCCCACCGGTGTGTGGATATGCCTTGCTGCCTGTCAACCACTGCCCCGGCTTTGGGTGAACAGCCCCAGCTATGGGACAATAGCAAAGACCTCAACGGTGGACCAGGTGGATGATGATGGCTGACCTAATGGGAAACACCACAAGAGCTGGGAAGGCGGATGAAGGCTGCAGCAGAAATGGGTTACCAGTCATCTTGGAGTCCATGCCACTGGATCCTGACCCAGATCTGTCAAGTTTGTGTGGTGGCTGTATGTGCACCAACCTCCCCACACTAAACAAATTCACGTACAGGCGTCTTCTTCAAGGGAATCCACCTGACATCCCGGGTTAAGTCCTATGGCAACCAGCAAGTGGCGACGGGGGCAGGATCGTGAAGTCTGGAAGCCCCTAGTCACAAGCTGGCACATTAGGCGGTGGATGCCAGATGGCCGTTGGACTCTTGGACCGAGGTAGAAGAGCCCTTCGGTAGCTACATCCACGACTGAGGAGCCCTCTATAGGAGCCACTCTGCTCACCCTTGACAGGGAAGGGGCTAGAAAAGGTGCCCTAAAAATAGCCTACCTCTAACCTCCCGTCTGGATTACCGCGTTCAGAGGGATCACCAATCTGTGGTCAGAAACACAGAACCACGAACTTTGGAGCCTGGAATGTGCGCACACTGATGGACGGTGCAACCAGTAACAGGCCGGAAAGGAGAACCGCCATCATTGCCAGAGAACTGAGGAGATGCCGGATTGACATAGCTGCTCTCTCAGAAACTCGACGGGCAGAAGAAGGTCACTTGAAGGAAGAGAAGGGTGGCTACACTTTCTTCTGGAAAGGAAAAGCAGCAGATGAGCTCAGGATTCATGGGGTTGGGTTTGCCATTAGGAACCAGCTGATCAGTCACCTCTCTGAACTCCCTGTGGGAATCAATGAGCGTCTGATGACTCTCCATCTGGTGCTTGCCAACAACCAGATGGCAACAGTCGTGAGCGCCTACGCACCTACCCTTGTTTCTGATGAGGAAATGAAAGAGACTTTTTATGCCTGTCTGGATGAGACTCTGTCAAAAATCCCCAAGTAGGACAAGATCATTCTTCTGGAAGATTTCAATGCCAGAGTCGGCCGAGACCATCACCTCTGGAAGGGCACTATTGGCAAAGAAGGCATTGGAAACATCAACTCCAACGGAGTTCTGCTTCTCAGCAAATGTGCTCAATACAATCTCACCATCACTAATACCATTGTCCGCCAGAACAACAAATTTAAGGCTTCATGGAGACACCCTCGTTCTAAACAGTGGCATCTTATCGACTATGTCATTGTGAGAACCAGAGATCAGCATGATGTAAACATCACTAAGGCCATGATCAACTCCGACGTTTGCTTGACAGATCACCGCCTTATACAATCCACGGTGTCCATCAAACTCAAGAGGAAGAGGAGACTGCAGAAGAAGCAGAGCCGGCAGAGACTAAACCTTGACAGCCTGAATGAAACTGCCACCTAGCAGAAGCTTCAGGCTGCTCTTGCAGAAAGTCTCAAATAGGAATACCCAGAGAACATCAAAGAGCACTGGAACCTTCTTAAGTCCACTATCCTCGACACCTGCCAAACCACACTCGGGCACAAGTCCAGGAACCATCAGGACTGGTTTGATGAACATGACGCAGAGATAGAACTGCTCATCGCCAAAAAAAGGGAAGCCTTTCATGCCTGGCAAAGGGACATTACCTGTAAGACCAAGAGACTGGCTCACTCTAGAGCCAAGGCTTCTGTCCAGAGCAGGGTGAGGCAGATTAAGAACTCCTGGTGGACAGAAAAAGCACTGGAAATTCAGTGTCTGGCAGACTCTGGAGACACTAGAGGCTTCTTCAGCGCCACTAAGGCTGTCTATGGCCCAAGTCATCATGGCTTGAACCCACTACGCTCAAAGGATGGACAGGAGCTGCTGAAGGACAACGAGTCCATTAACAAGCGATGGAGAGAGCACTTCCAGGAACTCCTCAACCGTAACACTGCAACCCAATCACAGCTCATCTCTCACATCCCTCAGAGCCCCTAAGGGAAGACATGGGGGAACCTCCTACCCTTTTCGAGGTCCAAGATGCCATCAGGAGCCTGAAGACGAACAAGGCCACCGGTCCAGATGGGATCCCAGCTGAGGTCCTAAAGGAAGGTGGACCAGAGCTCCTGTGCTGCCTCCATGCCCTCCTTCTGAAGGTCTGGGAAGAGGAAGAACTCCCCTCAGAGCTCAGGGATGCTCTGATTGTAACCATATTTAAGAAAGGGGGACAAAGCTGACTGTAGGAACTACAGAAGCATCTCACTCCTATCGACAACTGGCAAAGTACTTGCTCGCGTTCTTGCCAACCGTCTACTGCCACTTTCTGAGGAAATACTCCCAGAATCACAGTGTGGCTTTCGTCCATCTAGAGGCACAGCAGATAAGATTTTCACAGCCCGCCAGCTGCAGGAGAAATGCCGTGAGCACAAGCTGCCTTTGTACATGGCCTTCATAGACCTGACAAAGGCCTTCGACACAGTAGATCGCCACGCTCTATGGAGCATACTATTGAGGTATGGCTGCCCGGACAACAGTGGTTCCATATCGGAGCCTTTCACTGTGGAGACAAGGGTCAAACAGGGATGCATCATTGCACCCACCCTGTTTTCTGTCTTTATTGCTGCCATACTTCACCTCATTGGCAAAGACCTACCTCAGGGAATTCTGATCTGGTATAGAACTGATGCTCGGCTCTTTAACCTTGCCAGGTTCAAAGCCAAAAGCAAGGTCAGAAACACTACCATTATGGACACTCCGCAGAAGACCTACAGGGCATCCTGAACGCCTTTGCTAAGGCATACAGAGCCCTGGGTCTAGCCTTAAACATCAAGAAGACCCAGGTGCTACATAAACCTCCACCCAATCAACTATTCATCCCACCCGTCATAACAGTGGACAACACCCCTCTCGAAAATGTTGACCACTTCCCCTGCCTTGGCAGTCTTCTCTCCTCCAAAGCCGACATTGATTCTGAGGTCAACCATCGCCTGAGCTGTGCCAATGGAGCATATGCCAGACTCAGGATAAGGGTCTTTGAAGACCGAGATCTCAGGGCTGACACCAAGCTCCTGGTCTACAAGGCTGTGGTTCTCCCCACACTGCTGTACGGGGCAGAATCATGGACCATCTACAGCAGGCACATGAGAACTCTGGAGCAGCACCACCAAAGAACCTTGAGAAAAATACTAAGGATCAAATGGGAGAACAGACACACAAACATCAGCATTCTAGAAGAGGCCAACATACCTAGCATCACCACTACAATAATGCAGCACCAACTTTGATGGACCGGTCATCTCATTCGCTTGGCCGACACCTGTCTCCCAAGACAAATTCTCTAATCTGAACTGGAGGGAGGTCCGCGAGCCCCAGGCAGGCAAAAGAAATGTTTCAAGGACAACATAAAGAAGAAAAACCTCAAAAAATTCTGCATCACATCCCCTGACTGGGAGCACATGGCCCCGAACAGGCACCGATGGAGGGAAGTGGTGCAGGAAGGTGCTGCACTTCATGAAAAAGAACTCTGCTGTGTTGTACAATCAAAGCGACAGCTCCGCAAGGACAGACAGAAAAAGGCTCCAGCACAACCACAATCCACCACCACCTTCCCATGTCCACATTGCACAAAAATATGTGGGTCACGGATCGGCCTCTACGCCCACCTGAGGTCCCACAAATAGAAGAGGACAGTCATACTCGTCTTGAGTGACCGCCGATGATGATGATGATGGAGTGTGTGTGTGTGTGCCTCATTTTTGTGATGGTATGCTTGTTATTTTGTCAGAAGATTGACAAGTGAAAAAAACAACTCACTGGACCTCAGATGTGGGAAATCGGTAATATTTACAATGTGCAAAGTTCACAATGACACTTTGAGGACATCATTAATGTTACAGAAGACTTATGTTTTCAAAAGAAGGGATGACAGTAAGGGCTACTGTTACGACCCTGTCTAGGGAAAGGGGAAGCAACACAAAAAGAGCCAGGTGGAATGTGGCAAACAAAAAGGAATTTATTGCTGTTTCGACAGAATAAGTGTAAGATAATAATAAATAAACAAACTGAGGGAGAGGGCCGAGGGTGCGGGTTAAATCAAAAAAAGTAATACAACAAAAAGAGAGCTCTTTAAGAGCTACTAACAAAGAAAGACTATAACAGCTTCTACCAAAACAAAACAAAAAAAAAAAAGGACCAGCACCCCCTGCACCTGGTACAACCATACATGGAAAGCAAAAAAAAAAAACCCTATGGGAAAACGAACTTAGGCTACTATGTAATTTGAAGAGGGAACAACAAAAAAAAACCCACAAAAGGGACAACGCCAAAAAGGTAACAATTTTCCTTATTTTTAGAGGTAACACAGTATCTCTCTTTCAATCCAACAAAGCAAACACCATTACAAAGCAATCGAAACTCTCTTTCAATGCAACAGCAAACAACGAGGCGCACCGTCTGTCACAGACAGCCGCCCCAAGCTTCTGACGAGCTGAGCTTTTTCAGCCATTGAGATGGAGGAGGCGCAGCCATCGGTCCAGGTACCCACCAATCCCAGACGGCGGAGCGAGGCGAAGGCGGAGTTATCGGGCCAGGAGCCGCACCAATCCCGGATGGCGGAAGAGACACACACTGCAGCCGTAACAGCTACATATAACTTAAACATTCCCTCTTTATATAATACTTAACACACTTTAACGATCTTGATTCATTTTACCGTTCTTAAACTGATGCGCAAATGTGTTGTTATTGTAGCAATGTGTCAAGGTGTGTAGTGCGATCTTTAACTGGTTGATGTACTGAGCGAGGCATCAACTCTGATAGCGCTATCTTAAAACCCGGCAAAAGGAAAAGAGAAAAAACATTAAAACTCGCATTTCGAGGCGTGTCATTGGACAATAGCTACAACTACGTCATGCATGTCGGACCCCAAGCATAGCTGCCTGCTCGGTTTGCCGGAACCAGTATCTCAGATAAAGCTATCGATAAACAAAAAATGTGCAAGAGGTAAGAGTGCCAACAATTTTTGTTTCATTTGTTGAAAAATGAAGATGTTGTTCACAAAAAATGAGGTCCTCCCTCGGTGGGGATCGTCTGAAAACACAAAATCTCCCCTTGACCCACTGCCTAAGAGCCACCTGGTGGATAAACCATCAACTTGTTATAAGTCCTTCATGCTTTGTCCAAATTGGCCCAAATTTTAAATGTGTGAAGATGGTCGTCCCCTGAACACATGTGCATGCACCTATCTGCTTACCGCCACCTACTGAAAACAGGAAGTAACACTTTGCTGACAGATTTTTAATTTCAGTGACATTTTCCTTTTCAGTCCTGACCCACAGACAGATTTTTCTTAACACCTTCATATTTGAAGTAATTCAGCCTCTCCGTCTCAAGGGTTACAGAAATTGCAGCAGCAGGGGAGCAGCGAATACTGCGGGTGCCTCGAAAGCTGCAGGTGCCTCTGGGGCCGCAGGGGCCGTTACACAATGGGCTGTGGTTACGGTGGGGCGTGGGCATGGTGGGGCATGGGCACGGCGGGGCGGCGGTACTGCGAGGGCCCATTATCACCGCTTGCAACTTTAATTATTATTTTTATCTAATGAAAATCATATTTTTGGAGCCTTTCCAATGCTTGAAAACTGACAGAATTCTGTAACGTCGAGCATTCACCTGAAAAATTTTATATTTTGAGTGCGTTGCACATGGGCGTGGCAAAATGGCGAAATAGAGCCCCCTTGAACACTTTCAAAAAGCCCATAGGCGAGTTGGTGTAGGTGGACGAAAATTAGTACACATGTGTATCATACTCAGATATGCAAAAAAGCCCATGGAAACCCCCCAAACCCAACCGGAAGTCGGCCGTTTTGATTTGAATGAATGAACGAACTCCTCCTAGGGATTTTGCCCAATCGACTCCAAATTTGGTATGGATCATCTACAGACCAAGCTGGTAAAAAGTTATTAAAAGAATTTTGGTAGGTCAAAGGGCGTGGCTGCTAGGGGGCGACAAACTTCGTTTAGGTGCTATAAAATTTCAAACTGCTCTCATGCCCATATCCTTGATCCTAGCAGCTTCAAACTTGGTACACACATGTATGAGCCCAAGACGCACAAAAAAGCCTATAATGTCATGGTGAAATGTCAACAGGAAGTCCACCATTTTGATTTGAACTTTTTTCATATTTGAACTTCTCCTAGAGATTTTGCCAAATTAACTTCACATTTGGTACAGACCTTTTAGAGATGAGGCTGATGAAAAGTTATTAAGAGAATGTCGGTAGGTCAAAGGGCGTGGCTGCTAGGGGGTGACAAAATTTGGCGAATTTTGATTTCTCGCTATCAAATTTCAAACGGCTCTCACACGCACATACTTGATCTTAGCAGCTTCAAACTTGCTGAACATGACGATGGCAATGGCTCCGCCCAGAACAGCTTGATGTATTAACTTCCCACCTTACTCATAGCGCCCCCCCCCCCCCCCCGGTGGTAACAGGAAGTGTCCAGCTTTTACTCTAACGTGGATAAATACCACATAGTTGACTACATCAACTTCATTCCACTTCCAATACTTGCAGAACAAGTTGGTGGAGCTCCATTATTAACGCTGTGAAGCTACGGCTAATGGCGTCCATGTGGCGGTGCGGTGACTATCAATCCATCGTCATGAAATTATGTTTGGCTTTTGGCTTTTTGATGGCTTTAATGAACTCATACCAGACAGGTCCAGAATGATGATGCTTACATGTGATAGGGGCGGCGCCCGTGGGTGGGGCCAAATGCCTCAACAGCGCCACCTTGAAATTTTCAAAAACCCCTCCTCATAGGGGTTTTTTTGGAGGAGCAAGATGAAAATTGATACACGTGTAATGTGTCCAGATGCATGAAAAAGTTTTTTGCACTAATGATCAGAACAAAACAGTAAGTTGGCCATTTTGATTTCAATGGTCAAGTTTTGGCGATTTCCACCATTGGTATTTGAACTCCTCCTCCTAGGGATTTAATCCTATTGACTTCATATTGTATAACCATCACCTCAAGATGTTTGTGATCAAAAGCTATCAAAAGCTTTTCTCTATGTCAAAGGGCATGGCCATAATAGCGATTTTTCGGAAACAAAATGTTTTGCGTTTGTTCATGCCTTTAATACGCTCATAGCTTCATGAAAATTGGCACACATGTGAGGAATGACAAGTATTCCCTGGTGATAGAGTCCTGGCACTTGGGCGGGGCAAAATGCCTCAACAGCACCCCCTTGAAAATTTCCAAAACCCCTTCCCATAGGGTTTTTTTTTTTTTTTTTTTTTTTGTTCTCGCAGTATGTGGGTGAAATTTGCTTGGCTAAGAGATGGTGTCCAGATACACAAAAAAGTCTCTGGCAACACAGTACACAGGAAGTCAGCTGTTTTGATTTGAGTGGTCAATTTTTATGATTTTTTGCCCATTTCTACACATGGTATTTGATCAAACTGCTCCTAGGGATTTTGTTCTACCACCTTCACATTCACTACAACTCATCCTTTAACCCTTTTGAATAAACCTTATTAAAAAATTTTTGTCTAGGTCAAAGGGCGTGGCCACACTAGGCCGCCATTTGTGATGAGTTGCCATGAGCCTTGAAGGTGTCTTCCGAACCCCCTCCCCATAGGGGTTTTTTTGAGTAGGCAAATGAAAATCACTAGGCTTACAGGTGTCCAGACAAACAAAAAAGTCTCTGGGAGCCATGGTGCAAACTGAACAGAAAGCCTGCAATTATACTCTGATCAATCAATGCGCTGCTCTGACTCTTCCAGTCTGAGTAGAGCCTACGATTTATGTGGTTGTGAAATAGACTGTACCCTGTGGCTCCGTTCATGCCTCAGGGAGCAGTCAGTTGATGTCACGTTTTAGTATTGCGTCGGCTCCCTTGGAATCCAGCCTGAGGGGTTACCAAATAAACTACCAGGTACCAGGCACTAGGTGCTAATGGAAAACCAAAAAAAATGAGTTGAGCTGTGGCGAGTTGAGCCAAGTCGTGCTAGGGGAAAAGGGCCAATAGTCAGCTGTACAAGCTTGCCCCTGTTTGCAAGAGGACATTTTGAGAGTAGGAGGATGCCTAAGCAACTCTGTCATCCGACAGGATGCTAAACATCCCTTTATTCTCTCAAAACACTGAGTTGCCACTCTCATCCTGCAAGATGTTCATGGAAAAAAATGGTTTTGTGGGCGTAACTACATGTTATCCCATCTAAAACAACAATTTTGGTCACCTCAACTAACTTCAGCCATCAGGAAGCTCATAGTGTGTACAGTCTGTAGGAGACCTCAAGGTCAAGTTGGAGAGCAAAAAATGGAAAATCTCCTGAAGGATCGTCTTTTGCCAGACAAACCACATTTCACAAGCGTAAGCATTGATTACTTTGGGCCCTTTGATGTAAATCAGGGCCAGGGAACTGTCAAACGCTATGGCGGAAGTTTTATCTGCCTGACCATCAGGGCGGTGCAGATACAGTGCATACTGTTTAGTTCTACATATTGTAGAAGTGGACGACAATCTCGACACCAGCTCCTGCATGAACGCTTTGCACTGTTTCATAAGCAGAAGAGGCCAGGTCAACATCTTATGTTATGATAATGTCACAAATTTCATTGGTGCAGGAAAAGAACTAAGAGAGGCCATCAAGAACCTGGACCTGACAAACACTGGAAAGTCTATGCAGAAGAGGGGCATAAAATCAATTTTCAACAGCCCTGCTGCCTCTCATCAAGGAGGAGTTTGGGAGGGTAAATCCGCACTGTACACAAGATTCTTGGTGCCTTAGTAGGCTTGTGCCAATCGGCAATCCAATCATTTATCGGCGATTCAGAGGAGGATTGATGATGGTTTTTTTCTTGCTGATGTTATAAAGCACATGCACACAGGCTACAGCTGTGCAGCGGCACATCCACTCTGCTCTGGCTCAGCTGATTGGTGCCTGTCTGAGCAACAATTGGACATTTTCACAAGCTCTGCCCCCCCCCCCCCCCCCCCCCCCAATGGCATAGCTAATCAGCCATCTCTCAGGGGGTGATTAGAGTAATCTGAAAATATCAAGATAGCCCAACTCCAAATGATATTGGCCCTTTAACACCCAACCATTTGCTGCTGATTAAAGTACAGCCCAGTATGCCACTGGGAATGTTCAACAAGGATGATCAGTATGCTAGAAGACGGTGGAGGCAAGTGCAATATCTTGTAGACATGTTTTGGACCAGATGGACCCATGAATACCTGCCTATCCTCCAAGAGCACCAAAAGTGGTCACAACTGAGGAGAAACTTCAAACCTGGAGATGCGGTGTTACTTGTTGACCGTTCAGCTTCATGAAACACAAAGGATACTCTAAACCACACCTGACGGCAGTGGAACAGTTTGCCGAGTGAAACTACAGACCAAGGTCACCTACTGGAGAGTAAATAAACTGTGTTTGCTGCAAGAAACAGTGTGAAGAGGATCACATGATGGAGAATGTGAAGAAAAAGAGACTGATACATGAGATTTTATAAGATAACATTTTATTGATGTTTAATGACTCTTTATTGTTTGGTAGAGTTTGATAATAGTTTCAGTTTATGGGTCTTGGTATTTGCGTTAATTTGGCAATGTTTAATCTTCCTGCTTACTCATTAGGGGCTGAATATATAAGAGCCATAATTTATGGATGAAAGAAAATTAAGTTAAATGTTTTCTTAATTTTTAGAATTTCACAGCTTGTATTTTTAGGCTATGCATTATATGTTTAAAATGCTCCTTTAATTTGAGTATTTCAGTGACGTCACCAACAGCTTAAGTGTTCAGATGAGAGCTGCAACGAGAAAGGGAGCACATAGTTTTTCAACAGAATGATGTTATGGATGTACTTGAATTTACTTTTAGTAAACTTTTTGAAATGGATACATCTCTTTTTTCATTCTTGTAACACCTCCCTTCCTTGCCTCTGTATTGGCTTTGACACCCCGAAGGAAAGCCACAATAGGTATGTGGTGGAGAATGTCCTTACATCCTACAGTGAGGTACGGAAACTGCTCTTCTGCTGATTAGAGGGCACTGCAGAGTGTTGTCACATCTGCCACATCACAGCTGAAGCCCAGCGTCTTTCCAGAGGCTGTGAGATTGACAAACTCACTGCCTTATGAACTGAACCCTTGGTTGCTGAATAATGCGACTGAGCCTTGAACTTAACTTTTTAACCTTACAGACAAGTATACCTTATGCATATTGGACCATTACTATAACATTCTCAGCAGAATGTTTCTGCCTGTTTCCTTCTTGTGCTACAGATCTAAATGAGTGTCTCCTAAATAATGGCGGCTGCTCTCACATCTGCAAGGACATGGTGATTGGCTTTGAGTGTGACTGCACATATGGACTGCAGCTCATTGACCACAAGACCTGTGGAGGTAGGTGACCTTCAAAATAAAGTCATATAAGATCACTGAAGACAGATTTACATATTAAATTAGATGTACCACACTGCATCATTTTATTGATGAGATCTGTTTTCCAGTTGCTGAAAGCACCAGATGAGTTGTATGAAGTTTGATAAATGTGTTGTCATGTGAGTCATTGGCAGTTGGCATTGAAGGATACAGCTTTGAAAATGAGAAACATCTGGGGATGGTGAATTTATATGGGCAGGGTATCACCCCCTTGACCACTTGATAACCCCTCCACCATGAGGTTATGTTATACTTGATGGATGAAAATTTGCTAGGCGTAAAGGACATATAAGACACGTACAGACATATAAAATCTCTGGCAGACATTGTCCAAAGCACACAGGAAGTCTGTCATTCTGAGCTTTCATCAATGAGCGTATTCGCCATTAAACGCACGTTATCACTAATTAATACAGAAAACCATTTAATTACAATGGTTCTACTTTATCATTGAGATGGAAATTGCAGTTACACAGTATGGTCTTTGAAAAATCAAGTGTAAAAAAAAAAACAAAGAAAAAACAAAGATTGTAGTAGTGGAGAACTGTAAGTCTTCACAGCTCCCAAAGTTAATTTAAAATCTGAATTTACTATCTTGTGTGTTTGAAAATAAACAATAAAAAGGCATTGAGCCGACCGTTTTGTTACTGAGCCAATCTTGGCCTCAAATGCTGTTTTGAATATCAGCAGATGTGTATAATCCCATCTAGAATGAACCTCCCTGGCTGTACAATAGTGCTTAATCCACTGCCTGGTGTAAAATCACAGCTAAACTCCTGAAAACATTTGAATATGTCCTCTTAATTCTGATGAGATCATTCTGGAAAAATGTTAACAGCACTCAAAGAAATCATTTAAATTTTTTAGGTCCCAGGCTCCCAGCTCTCATGCAACAGGAATCATAGGAATGGTAGAAAAGTAATTGATCCTTTTTTGCGTGTACTTTTCGCCTGTGCAGATTTTCAAATTGTACTTGCATCAGAGCAAAGTACAAACATGCGATTACCCAGACCGAAGCATTCAGTATACCTATTTAATTAAACATGACAGATAGCAGCTGTTTTCATCTGCCCTCTCCCCCTGTCATCTCCTCTCTGTATACAGACATCAATGAGTGCCTGAATCCTGGCATCTGCAGTCAGATCTGCATCAATCTGAAGGGAGGATACAAGTGTGAATGCCACAATGGATACCAGATGGATCCGACCACAGGAGTCTGCAAGGCTGTTGGTGAGTGGACAGCTGAGAACACAGTACAAGATCATCACCCCTCAAACTTGGAGATGGATTGCGGTGAACAAGTTTAGTTATTTATTACATGCCTTTGTGTGGTTCTGTCACTGGTCACTGTTTTTTTCTCATGCAACTCAAAAACCTTCCTGTAACATGAGAACTGCCAAGACGGTCTGACAGATGGTTGGGGTTTTAACTTTGTTTACACTACAGGTCTCTCAGTCCATGACTTTTCTTAATGTTTTGTTTCTGAGGCCTACAACCTCTTAAAATAAAACACACTTGATTTCTGAGCATTTATTGCTCAGGCTGCCTGCTTCTGACAGCTGTTATAGACTGCTGTGGCCAGCTGTGGTCACTGTGTTTCCATTTTGTGGTTTTCGCATGTCTATTTCTTTTTCTCACTAGTTATTGTTTTCATATAACATTTATTTTCATATGCAAATCGGGAGCGAACAAGTGAATGAGAGCACTTTTCACATACTGGCAAAAACTGAAACAAGCTGGTTAGAAATGAGAAATAGACATATGTCCAGGAGACTTTGTCCTGTCCTCAGGATGTGGCCATGGGGAGGATCGGATGGTGGCACAGGCATAACAATGAAAGCACCACTGTCACTGTCGGCTGCATATCTGTCAGCAGGTCCACTCCACGCAGACACTACACAAACTTTATCTTGTAAGGACAGACTAGATGTTGATTTTGCAACAGTGACATGTTAGATATGCACATATTAATAATTATTGAATTGTAATGTAACTTAATAAATCTCTCTGCTACTGTTCTGTCCAGTGCAATCACCAGTCTCTGTGGGTGTGTAGGCCACATCATCTCCAGTTAAAACAACTGTAGAGGACCTGTAGGAAATAGGAAATAAGTTATTGATCCCCAAAGGGAAATTCATTTGTCTATTAGCGCATCTACCATTTGCAGAAGAATTAAAAACCCTGATGGCTGTGGGTATAAAAGATCTTCTGTATCTCTCTGTCCTGCAACGAAGAGATAGGAGCCGTCCACCACTGCTGCTTCTTTGATCCATCAAGGTGTTATGAAGTGGATGATCTGTGTTGTTCAGGATGGCCTCCATCATCCTCATTGTGTATCTCTCCACCACCTCCACCAGAGAGTCACCCACCCCAGCTGTAGACTCAGTTTGAAGATCCTGTGGAGAGGTTGACACAGTTGGGCAGCACAGTCTTGAAGCAGCCTTGGACACACACCATCTGGGCCAGCTGCCTTCCCAGAGCAAAGTCTCCCGAATTCCAACCTCACCCCTGTCTCTGTAACAAACAAGGGTGGAGGAACAGGTGTGAGATGGGGACTAGCAGTGGAGATGTACCCAGGTGTAGGAGGAGGAGGAGCCGTGGTGGAGAAACACACTTGTGGAGGAGAAGAAGGAGCCACAATGGAGATGTCCACACATTGAGGAGAAGGAGAAGGAGGGGGAGGAGGAGGAGGAGGAGTGGAATGAGATTCTGGCCTCAAACCTGTTGAAGAACTGATTGAGTTCATCAGCTCTTTCCACATCACCCACTATTGGCTGTCTTTTCTTTTTGTTGTAGCCAGAGGTGGTGTTGATTCCTCTCCAGACCTCACAGATGTTGATGTGTTGTAAATTCTTCTCTGTCTTTTTTTTTGTATTCCAAGTTTGCCATCTTCAATGCCTCATGATGCACCTGTTTGAGCCGTTCTTTGTCACCGTCTCTAAAAACGTCCTTCTTTTGGTTGAGGATTGTCTTTATGTTATTGGGTAAACAGCGTATGACTGTGTCTTTACAGAAGTTGATGTACTTTGTAAAAACAGTCAACCTGTCTGTCATTGTCCATATTGTTCTTGTCTGTTTCCAGCAGCACATCCCAATCTGTGCATTCAAAGCAGTCCCTTAGAGCCTCACTAGCCTCAGGCGTCCATTTCCTTACTGTGAGTGTAGTTGCAGGTTCCCTCTGCACACAGGGTTTGTAACAGGTCTGCAGAAAAACTAAGCTGTGATCTGACCTGCCCAGTGGTGGTAAGGCAGTAGCTCTGTAAGCTTCTTTGACATTGGCATACAGCAGATCAAGGGTTTTGTTTTCTCTGGTAGCACAATTAACAAACTGTGTAAATCCAGTCAGATGGGAGGAGGGGGGTGACATGGATGAAGTCTCCTGATATTATCGTTAGTGCTTCAGGATGTTTAGTCTGTATCCTAGCAACGATTGTAGTTAATAATAAACTAAATGCAAGCAAAAATAACAACCCCCCCCCAACCCCACTGTTTTTAATGGAGGCTTTGTCAACTGGGTGTTATTTTGGAGGCTCATGTTTGTGGTGGTGTTCAACCAAAAAATATCTTAAAAAAAAAAAAAAAAAAACATTACTTGCCAGGCTGTATTACACATAGGATTGGGCATCATTTTAATTGAAACGATTTCAGTTCTGATTCTGATTCCTCGTTTTGATTCAGATTCCTAAAGATTCTCGATTCCGATTCTTTTAAGAGGCAGGATCAAGGAAGTTTGCATGTTTTTTTGTTCTTTTTTTTTTTAGCAACTTTACTATGAATTTCTCACAGGGCTATTTTCAACCAGTATATAAATATCAAACCTATAAAAAAAAATTTCACAGGGGACACTTTCAGAAGAGAGCTTTAGTTTTGAAAACCTCATGAAAACACATTTGCACATGTCCTGAGTGTCTAATGCTGCAGGTACTTAAACATGTTACTGAGCTCCCACTGATGTGTATGTGTGTATTGTAAAGTGATGTAATGTCAAGCAAACCCAGCCTGAACCAGCGCCTCCGGTCCAATTGTCGCTCACAGACCTGTCCATTCCTCCGCTCTGCTCACATGCGCTGGCGCTAATCAGCTGAGCCAGAGCACAGTGGATGTGGCGCTGCACAGCTGTAGCGTGTGTATATGTTTTATAACATCGACAAGAAAAAAACCAACGTCGATCGTGTTAAGCCACACTTTCGATCGCCACCACACGGTGCACACTGTACATGGTTGCGCACACACTCCCTGTGGGTTCTTCTTTGTTGGTGTTCAGTGGCTTCTTCTTCCAGTCAGCGGACTAGGTATCAAACTAGGAATCGAAATTTAAAAATTTTAACCATTCCGGGAGAATCGTAATGTTAGTTCCGGTTCCAATCGATTCATGAGACTCGATGCCCAACCCTAATTTCACAGCAGTCACAGATGGGTAGTTACTTAAGCAGGAATTGAGTATATAAACAAGTGATGTTGCTCGGTTTTCAACATTATGAATTGTGGGACTCCCAGGTGGTTTTTCATTTGTAGACTTTCATTATAATTATTATCATCTTTTCATCTATATATATATATATATATATATGCAAATATAACATACAACTACACATAGCACTCTCAATCATATATACACACACACAGAAAGAGAAAAAAAAACCTAACCTAAGCCAAAAAAAAAGATTCCCATATCATGATCATAACTGAGAGTATTTCAACAACAGATGATCTGTTCTATGAATTATTCTATTCTATGAATCCCCAATAAAATGCATTCTTTTTAACACAGTGCCGTTAAACTCATACTTGATCTTATGTGGTCATAATTATCATTCTATTAAAGGGATAGTTCCGCTACCGCTTTTTTCCACAGGGGTCGCCAAAATCTTTAGCGTATGTTGAAAATGTATCTGGAAACAGCAAATGCCAAATCTGCAACACAAGCACACTTTCCTAACAAATCCCAGAACTTTCCATAATGTACATCTGCTAACCTCCAAAATAAGCTTTTTCTCCCCGCCACTTGACTTGCCCCAGGCTTTGTCAATGAGACACGGCCATGCCCACCTAAATGATAAAAGAGATGATAAAAGAACTGCTTGCCTTGCTTTTCCTGACTACACGACATTAATAACACCATCAGAAAAGTGTCAAGAAATCTTTTCCCCTTTAATAGCAGAACAGTGTGCATGTAAATTGTGGATTTAAAAAAAAATGCATTTCATTTAAATTGGCTTGATAACAGGGCCATTGTTAACAGAATTTGTTCCAATGTCAAGTTTTCATGAACTTCAATGTCTTTGGTTTGAGTTTAGCTGGAACATCTGTTTTGATAACCCATTTGACAGGTTGAGTCACACACTGAAGTTCCAACTAAGTAGTTGTGAAAATATTAACTTGCAAAGTGAACAAAAACCTCACTTCGTCCTTCAGTGACAGCAACTGGAAAAATAAGAGGCACATACCATCACATGCCATCAAAAAATGGCTAAATAACAATCTTCTCCAACTGAAGTCTGCCAAAATTGAAACACTGATTATTGCCCCAGATACTGCTATCTCCATCATAAAGCAGCATTTAGGTCAATTAGGTCTCTCTGTCCAACCTAGCTTACACAACCTAGGAGTTGTGTTTGACAAGGACATGTCTTTGGACCACCACTGTAAATAGTTGGTGAAGAACTGCTTTTATCATCTGCAAAATATCGCTAAACTGAGGTCCATGATTTGAAGACCTGGGATGGAGATGATAATTCATGCCTTCATTTCATCTCATAATGCTCTTTTTATGTGTTTTAACAGAAAGGCTGTAAACCGCCTGCAGACTGTGCAGAACAGTGCAGCAAGGCTTGTAACTGGATCTAGGAAAAGGGATCATATCACCCCGATTTTATATTTCCTACATTGGTTACCAGTTAATTTTAGGATTCATTTTAAGATTTTAGTACTTGCTTTTAGAGCTCTCCATGATCTATATCTTATATTTATCATATTTTAAGTTCATAACAATACACAAGTACATACATCAAACAAAAACAGTCACAACACAAGGGTGGGAAACAAACAAACAAACAAACCAAAGCAAAACAAAACAAGACAACAATGGAGACCTACAAAAAATTAAATGATTGTCTCCATATTATTATAAATAATTCTATAGTATCTAGTGATTGTAGATGTGTATACATAAAAACTCAAAATACAACAATTATCTCATTTCCCATTTAAAACAGCAACCTATCCTAAGGAATAACACAATAAGCAAGGAGTGTGTTTATATATGTAAAATTAAAAAAAGGAAGAAAGAAAGAAAACAAATCTTAGAGCAGGGGCAGGGACTAATCTACCAGAGAATTGATGTGTTCAGTAATGGAGCCCCAGTTACTGTCAGATTCAACCGATGTTATACCGGTGCTTGGATTGCTATGAATCCTCTCAAGATATATCCCTGAAACCATTTCCCTGAGCCATCTAGCGAAAATAGGAGGGTCAGTAGCCTTCCAATCATTATTTCTCTTTTTGCCACCAAAGTGCGAAATCTGATGGTCTCCTGCATAGGGCATGGAAGTGACAAAAAGGCTTCGGAGCAACCAATCAGTACAAAGACTACATCTGTTTCCAACTGTATATCATAAACATTACAATACCATGAAAAAAATTGTTGCAAAAAAGGAACAATCTTAGGGCAAAACCAAAACATTTGCCCCAGAGTCCCTTGTTTGCACCTGTCACAGATATTGGAATACTCAACTTTATTTTGGAGTAGTGTAATCTATGCATGATTTTAAATTGAATCAGCTGCAACCTGGCATTGATTGAACCTAAATGAATCCTTTCCATCCCTTCCCTCCATATCTCATCGGACAGCTCCACACCAAGATCTGCCTCCCATGCAGACTTGATGTGGTTTGTAGACACTACTGAGAATTTACAAAACATTGATACAAATTTTGATACAAGGTGTTTAGATCCTGGGCTTTGCTTCATTATGGCAAAAAAGGAGTGCTCCATGCTAGGGTTTACATAGTTATTTAAATTCCAATTGCAACCTCTTAGGTTACAACCTCTTATGGAGCTCACTACATTGAGGGAGCTGATCTTGCCAAAAAATTAAAGCCCTGGCAATGGTTGCCCAATAACAATTTGTTTCTTAGCTTTTTGTAGATGGGCCTTAGAGGTATGTTACGTTTTATTTCCCCAAATAAAAGGCATGATAATAGAATCATTTTTTGTTTTTTTTAAAAATGACAATGGAATATTTTGAAACAAATACATAAACCTAGGGAGTGACACCATTTTAATAGCATTAACCCGCCCTATTAGAGAAAGTGGCAAGGACCTTCAATAATCAATATTTCTCTTAAGCTTGTCTAGCTGGACATCAAAATTATTCTTAAATCAATGCTAAGAGTTTACAGGCATAGACAGGCCCAAGTAAGAAAACTGGTCTGGCAGAGATTTAAAAAAAGAGGGGATCCAAATTAGTGGTAAGAGGCATAAATGAACTTTTCCTCCAGTTGATGGAGTACCCAGACAAACTACCAAAATAATTAGTTACTGAGAGGAGTGGCAAAAGGGATGAAGAGGGGTTGGACAGAAAAATCAAACAATCATCGCATACAGAGATATTTTAGATTCAATTCAATTGTTATACCTTTAATGGCATTAAGCTGTCTAATAATGATAGCCAGGGGTTCAAGCGCAAGATTAAACAGCAGAAGACTGACACAACAACCCTGCCTAGTCCCACGCCCAAGTTTGAGTGGTGATGATCTATTACCATTAGTGATAATAGCAGAGGTAGGACTAGCATAAAGGATCTTGATGAGAGAAAGAAGAAGAAGAAAGAAGAAAAAATCACCAAAACCATAGTATCTCAGGGTAGCATGCATATACCTCCATTAAATCCGATTAAATGCATGTTCTGCGTCTAAAGAAATAACCACAGGTTTGTCATTTAGATTATATTTAGCATACATATTAAATAATCTGCATGTGTTGAAGAAAGAAAATCTTTCAGACACAAACCCATTTTGATCGGGATGAACCAGAAATGAAATATGCTTACTTATCCTCTTAGCCAACATCTTTGCTACCACTTCCTGATTGGAATTTAACAGACTAAGAGGTCTTTAGGACAAAGGGTCTGAGTCATCTCTCCCTTTCTTAAGTAGAAGTCAGACATTGGCCTCATAACATGATGGCGAAAATGAATTATTAGCAATAGAATGTGGAATCATTCTGTATAACAATGGGGCAACAAAATCAACGAAGGACTTAAAAAATCTGCACTAAACCCATCTGGGCCTGCAGCCTTACCATTAGGGAACAATCTTATTGCCTCACAAATTTCATTGACAGATTAGAAACAAATTAGAGTCCAAATCGGCTTTAGCATGTTCACTCAATTTAGGAAGGTTGACAGAATCAAGAAATTTCTCTATTTCTTCGTCGGATGCCTTACAATTTTACTGACATAACTTTGAATATACAACTCTAAAATAGTCATTTATATCTTGGGGATGAGTAAGAATTTTCCCAGTAGAAGACTTAATTTTAAGGATAGATCTGTTTGCCTGAACACCCCATAACTGTCTCGCCAGCAGCTTTCCTGGCTTGTCATTCAACTGAAATTGCTTCTGTCTAAATTTAAATATTTGCTTATTTACCTGATCACTGAAAATGATATTATATTTATTCTTCAGTTTCATAATACTGTATAAATCATCGATGGACATTGAGGAGGTATAAGCTTTCTCGGCTTCGGACAGTAATACCTCTATTTCCCCTAGCCGTTTACGTCTATCCTTCTTCTTAGAAGCTTCATAAGAGATTATCTTGCCTCTCAGCACGGCCTTAAAGGATTCCCACAAGATGGAATCATTGACACTGCCATCATTATTACTGCCATTGATTATCAAAAATTCATCAGTGGCTGCTTTTATATACTCGTGAATTTTACTGTCTTTCAATAATAATGGATTAAAGTGCCATGAAAAAAAATGATTTAGGCAGGGACCACTTAAGAGACATGGTGAGAGGACTATGACCAGAAATTAGGATACCGTGATATTTTGTTTGCATCACATATGATAATAACTTTGAATCAATAATGAAATAATCAATGCGAGTATATGTTTTATGCACGTGGAAAAAAAGAGTACTCTATCTGTTAGATGCTGCACTCTTCATATATCTCTCAAATTGCAAGTTTTAATTAAATTATTGAAGGTACCTACTGAATTTGATCAGAGGGTTTAATGTGAGTCTCTTGTAAAGATATAATATCTGCCAACAGAGATTTCAGGTGAGCAAAAACCTTTCCCCTTTTCACTTGACTGCTCATACAATTAATATTCCATTTAGCGAATGTTAGTGCCCCCACAGATTTACTCCTAACTATTCCTGCCACTACAAACACAAAAAATCAATATAATATACATGATAGGCTTAATGAGATAAAATAAAAAAAGAGACATTCCCCGGCCTGGGACACAAAACATACACCCTGTCCCCCCCATCCCACCCCTATACCCATCAGCTTGGCCACGCCCCCATCTAGTGGAGACTGAAAGATACTATCAAACAACACCACTGTGGTGATACCCCTAATTGTTGTTGCCTATATGCTCAGGGGCTGAATAATATGTAAATCACCATTCATTACAGGTAAGGGAAATAAAGAAGAGAATGGTGGAGGAAGAACAAAAAGTTCTGAAGTTGTCCATCAGTATCTGTTACCATTAGAGTAGGTCATCCATCAGCTTATGATTGTTAACAGCAACAGAGCCAGGCCACATGATTGTAAAGTCAGCGAGTAAGCGGAGGAACTGCAAGCAGGGAGTCAGCAAAATCTTTGGCATCCGCAGGTGACATTAAAATAGTAGTCTGTTCATTATGCTCCACATACAGTTTAGCCGGAAAGCAAAGAGTTGTTTTCACTTTGGACTCACAAAGAAACTTAATCACAGCACTAAAAGCTACGGACGCTGCAACTCAACCATCATTATCTATAATATTAGCTGCTATAGAAAATGAAGGTGGAGAAGTGAGAAAATTAATTGAAGACACTAGGCAGCCCATCACTACTCGTCTGGATTCTCTGGAAAACTCCCTCACCAATGTGAAAAAGGAGCAATCAGCGGTCACAGAGAAAGTCGAGGAGCTTGCCAAAGTGGTCTCAAGCCATTACACCCATCTGGATGCACTAGAGAAGACCTGCAAAGAGCCGCAGGTTGCTAATGACTCTCTCCGCTGGAAAGTGAGTGATTTGGTGGGGCGGTCCAGACGGCTAAATCTAAAGTTTATGGGAATCCCTGAAGGTGCAGAAAAGGGTCACCCTATTGCTTTTGTTGAGGATCTGATTACCATGCTTTTTTGCCAGAATGCTTATCTAAGGACCGTGGAAGTTGATAGAGAGTATAGAGTGCATTGTATCCTTAATCCCCACCCGGCAGCTGGAGAAAGACCCCGCACAATCAACGCCAAAATGCACCACTACCAAGACAGGGAGCTGATCCTGTGACTGAGCTGCGAGAGCAAGGACCCGCTGTTGTACAAAGATCCACTGTTCCACAACAAATCCAGGGTGTACATCTTCAAGGATTATGCACACAAGGTGATGAATCAACGTCAAGCTTTTAGAGCCCTCCATGATCAAGCTCCCTCATACATCACTGAACCACTGAGACCCTTTTCTCCCTCACGATCACTAAGGTCTTCAGACCAGAAACTCTTGATGGTCCCCCGCACCCATTTTAAAACACAAGGTGACTGCTCTTTCCAGGCCAGTGCCCCTCAAATCTGGAATGCACTACTACTGACCTTACGTAGCAGAGTCCACTGAAGGTTTTAAGAGAGAACTCAAAACTTATCTTTTTAGACAGGCTTTTTACTGTTACTGTTACCTGATGTTGCTGTTCTGGGGCCTTTGTGAAGTTACCTGTTGTTGTGCCGCTGTGTGTTTTTCTGTTATTATCTCTGTATTTTATTGCATTTTATCCTTGCTGTAAAGCACTTTGCGATTTTATCTATGAAAGGTGCTCTATAAATAAAAATTACTTACTTACTAAAATAATCTTCAGAAATGGACCTTAAATATTTTTTTACTAAAGGATAACTCAGATCTGGTCAAAAAGGCTTGATGCTGCTTAGCTGGACATACAGATGTCTGATGTTGCTGTTGCCATTGTTTCTGCAATGAAAAAATAGCTCATATATAAAGACCATTACTGTAGTGTCTTTGTTTTTTCCAAGTAAAGCCTTCTTTCATTTGGAATTCTTTTTTGTGATACCATAAACTTGCTCTGCTCAGACATATTGTGGTTGAAGAATAGAGAAGAAACCACATACTTTAACGACATGTTTTTAACATTGAATAAAGCCAGTTCAATCAGAAGCTGCAGTGCCCAGCATCAGTAAGAGGCATAGAGAAACCTGAGCTCCATTTTGAAAAGATGAGCTGTCGGATTAAACTCCAACTTCTGTTTCTTATTTAACAAAGTCTTTTCCTGTGATCAGGTAAAGAACCCTGCCTGATCTTTACTAACCGCCGTGATATCCGTCGACTGGGTCTGGAGAGGAAGGAGTACACTCAACTTGTGGAGCAGCAGAGGAATACAGTGGCTCTGGACGCAGACTTTGACCAGCAGATGATCTTCTGGGCCGACCTGGGTCAAAAGGCCATATATAGGTATACAAGTCCCGACATACATAGAGGAGCATGAAAATGAACACAGCGACTGCCAAAGTTGAAAAATCTTGAATAGTCACTCCACTGTGGGAAAAGGAATTAATCAAGTTCTCTCCCTTTGCTTCTCATATATTTAATATATGAATGAAAGATGATGTTCATGGTATACGAAGTATTGTAGGGATGGGAATGATTAGCAGCTTCCATGCTGTTCATCACCACGTTGGTATCAGATCAGGTCAGGTCACAAGATTTGCTGTTAAGACTGAGATTTTCCACAAAACTATGTGGGGCAAACAGGAATAATAAATGGAACTGGTTATGTGATGATTAAACTGATATAAATTTTGGGGGTGTAACGGTGTTTGCATTCATCCCGTGCCGTCACGGTATGTGCCTCACGGTTCGATGCACACAGTCATATGACGAATCCGTCTTTAAAAAAAAAAAAAAAGTCATGTCCTCGCTCCAATCCAAGTGGCAGTAATGATCCTAAAAGCTGCCAGCAACTTCATTATAGATGAAGAAGAAAAGTGATGATTGTGGAATTAAGAGCGCCTGCCTCATGTAAATCACCTGTGTGGGAACACTTTGGCTTCCCAGTGAAACAACGGCGACGGCACGCGAGTGGTCGACCAGACTAAGACTGTCGTCAACGTTTTATAGAGGTGCAGTGCATCACTGGAAACACATCGATCGACAATTTTGTTTTTCCATTATAAAACATACACATGCTGCTACAGTTGTGCAGCGCCACTCAGATGGCGGTTAGATTTTCACATCTTAAACTCTTTTTACATAAAGTGCAGTCAAACACCAGGCTGAAGAGAGAGGAACAGCAGAGCGCTCCTCTGACCGATGGGCTCAGCTGCAGGAGAGCTCAGCACTGCCCTTTTTTTTTTTTCTTTTAGTGACTGTCACGTAAAGGCGTTTGGTGACACACATGACATTACGCATTTTTGTAGCGCATGTGTACCTGCGTACCAGTTATGTGCACCACTGCTTATTATAACTCTCCTAATGCACTTGGTTTGTTTGATTTTATTTAATTTTACATTTATAACAGAGGATAGTTTTTAGTTTTGCAGTCAATTGGTGTCTGTTCAAAATAAATCAAAATAAGTTAGTCTTATACATGTGTGACTTTTTGTTGTTTTCCCATTGTACCGAACTCGTACCGAACTGTGACTCCCACACCGAGGTACGTACAGAACCGTGACTTATGTTTACTGTTACAGCCCTAGAAGTTTTACTTGTGGCACCTAAAATGTTAGGGGAGGCCCTACATACAATTTCTTGTGTTGCAGAGGTTGAGTGTTGAACAGTTTGGGTGAGATTGTCTGTGTTTTTTCTGTCATTACAGTACTGTGCTAGACAAACGAGGGGACGTCAGCACCCATAACAAAGTGATAGACAATGTCCAGACTCCAGTCGGAATTGCTGTGGACTGGATCTATAAGAACCTTTACTGGTCTGATCTCAGCACCAAAACCATTTCTGTGGCCAACTTCGACGGAACCAAACAGAAAGTTCTGTTCAATAGAAGCCTTAAAGAACCAGCTTCCATTGCTGTGGATCCTCTGTCAGGGTGGGTGAAAAGCTTGTGTTTTTATTATCTCAGATGAAAATTTTTTATACCCCTATATTGACAGTGTGCATTTTTCATGTGTGTCCATGCATATGCGTTGATCCTGTAGGTTTCTGTACTGGTCTGACTGGGGCGAACCTGCCAAGATTGAGAAGTCTGGTATGAACGGAGTGGACAGACAGGTTCTGGTTGCAACAGACATTCAGTGGCCTAATGGAATAACTCTTGGTAGGATTGCACACATGCATGACTCATTTTTTGGCCTCAT
This sequence comes from Caranx ignobilis, assembly GCA_021432705.1. Taxonomy (NCBI): domain Eukaryota; kingdom Metazoa; phylum Chordata; class Actinopteri; order Carangiformes; family Carangidae; genus Caranx; species Caranx ignobilis. The sequence continues at coordinate 1,064,427 of MU269987.1, read as the reverse complement.
CATGGCTGTAAATTTTCTTTACTTCTGATTCTTTAAACAAAACAAAATCCACCCTAAACAGTTTTTACCATTGCCATCTCGTCGTCATCATCATCATCATCAACAACATCAACCTTTATTTAAACTAAGCAAGATTGCTAAGAAAACATTCTTATTTAGGCAATGTCCTGGTAGGAGGCGAAGACCTCCTAAGGGGCGGGGACACAGATGACATCACAATAACAATAGACAGACAGTTATCAGCAGTGATATCGGACAAACATGGTAGAACATAGTACAGTTATAAAAGCTTTCTCATGGTCCATATTTGCACTGCTTAACCCTCAACAGACCTGTCAGATCCTTCAAGCTCTTTGACTTTAGTTGACACCTCAACCCCTTTTTAGTGATTAGATTTTATCCGCTGTCCGCATTTTGTTTAGTGCTTCAGTTTCAGCTACCACGTCATTTTTTAGTGCTGACACTCCTATTCAGCTCCAGTAAAAACAAATCTTTTAAAGATACTTGAGTAGTTTCATGGTTTTACAACAATTTGCAGCATTAATGGTGCCATTACTAGTTTTATATACATCTTGAAGTGGCATATTTATTAGTCAATTTCATGAGCTTTGTTTACCAGTGACTAATGACTCCTGACTGCAAGCACATTCTCACATTCTATGAGGTTGAAACATGCAGCCTAAACACTTGATTGAATTCTTCCTGTGAGGATAATTAAAGCTGTGTTAATAAAAATAAACCCGTTCTTTAATCCTGTAAAATTCACTACTCCATATCACCTAACTAGATCACATAAACAGTTCTTCTTTTCTGGTCTCTCTCTTCACATACTTCTTGACTAGGATGAATCAGTGGCTTCCCACTGTGGAAAGCTGATTCATCCTATTAAATTAAATATTGTACTGAATTTATTTTCCTCTCTTCCTATCTCTGTGCCCCATACCTCACCCTTCTCTACTGTTCTTTTTCATCCTCTCACCCTCTGATTCCCTCCCTGGTCTCACTGTCACTGTACATGTTTATTGAATGTTCTTCTGGTTCATCTGCATCCTCCATGCATTACTCCTTCATTCCCTGTGTCCTTCCCTGTTTTCTTTTCATTAAACTCCATTTCCATCTTTCATTTTTTTACTCCTCTCACCCTCTTGCTCTTTCCTAAAACACCTTCTCTTCTCCCAGATCTGATCAAAGGCAGGTTGTACTGGGTTGACTCTAAGCTCCACATGCTCTGCAGCGTTGATCTGAATGGAGACAACAGGAAGAAAGTGCTGCAGTCCTCAGACTACCTGGCACACCCCTTCGCTCTCACTGTTTTTGAGGTACTGCAGCTGCTATGTTGTGAATGGTACACACACTTATTGTGGAGCTGATTATAGCTCTTCATTTGGTAATTCTGATGGATTTTAATAGTTGTCCTGTGTTATTGTTTACCGTATATGACCATTTAGTAGCCCGGGTTTTTAATATGCTAAATCAACTTGGAGCCCAGGCGCTTATAAGAACCAGGCAGGTATTTGCAACAGGCTACTATTTATTTTTACAATGACCTGGGATACCAATAAACAGCAATCAGCACACAATCAACACACACACAGGCACAGGAACACACACGGACACACAGACACACGAGCCAACACAGCCACATGGACACACATACACGGGAACACATACACACAGACACACACACACGAATACACATGGACACACACACGAACACACACACGGGCACACACCGCGACACAGGGAGCTGATCAGAGCAGCCAATCAGAGCAGTGCTGTAAATGATAAGACACAATAATGTGCACAATACAATACCAGTGTAATTAATGGCCCGTGGGGTTTAATTGACTGGGCGTTTAATATGCTGAATGAGGTTGGCCCCCCAGTGGCCTTTAGAGCACAGGCGCGTATTTGCATGCGTATTTGCATGCGTCCTTTTTGGTCATATACGGTAGTTGTTTGTCTCATAATCCAGTTGCTGCTCATCATTAGAGCCCGAGTGCACTGAAGGGGGTGAGAACCCGATTGTATTTTATAAAATGCCTCAATAGCGCCTACAAATTTTCTAAAACCCCACCACATTGGGCTACTACTTTGTAGTAGGTGAATGAAAATTGGTAGGAACATAGAACCTGCCAAGGTGCACAAAAAACCTCTAGCCACCATAGTCTAAAATTTAGTGTTGTTAAATGCTTGAGTCTTCATCAGAAATTGTGCCAGTTGTAAACTGCCATGAAAAATCAAACTGTTTTAACTAGTGATTGAATAACTCGGGTCAGAGACTTCGGCTCAAGTCCAGGTCACAATAATCAAAACATGTGACTCAACATGGACTCATCAAGCATTCACTTGGACTTGTACTCCAACTCAAATATATAAATGCGAGCCCATGTTGCAGTTTCATCTCTTCACAACAAATAAAATGTGAGCATTGACGAATCTTTCCAACCATATAGAATAACCATGTAACCCAAAGTGCAAAAGTGTTGGACCACAGAAGTAACTGTAATTTAACAGAAGTGTGTGTGAAAAACATTAACACAGAGTACTGAATAACATGTAACATTTGAAAGACTTTGAACATGTCAGTCTAACATGCTCTCCAGGTGAGTGAAGGCTGATTAGATGACAGATGAAATTGGGTCAGATGTGGACTGGTTATTCCTATAAGTGCACTGATGGGGTCTACTTTAATAGTGTCCTTCATGTGGGACATCACTAACTAACTAATTACTCATTAGTCCCTGTCCCCATCAAGATAGGGAGGAGTTGAAAACATCTGCCAGTACTTCAGTCAGCCCTTGAGCACAGTCTCAGAACATGTCCCAGGATGTTGTCTGGGCCTTGCTGCCTTTCGGGGGCTGACCCTGACATCCTCTGTAGACACATTGGCCCTCATTTATCAAACGTGCGTACACCAAAAAAATGGGTGTACACCAAATCTCCCGCAAGGAACGGCATATATCAATCTGAACATGAGTGTAGGGTATGCAAAATCTTACGCCAGGTCAGACCAGGTGTACACACATTTGAACCAGTGTAGAACATGCAGGAGTCAGGACAGAGGCTGTGTGGGATCATTATTAATAGATTATACTGATGCAGTGATCCAGACTTCATTTGTTGCTTTTCTTATTTGTAAGATAAATAAATAAATAAATACAAGTATACAGCTACAAGTATATCAAGTCTGTGCTGAAAACTTAACTCCACTTTTTTTTTCAAAGCCACAAGTAGACAGACAGATATATCGTGTGCTAGGACAAATTCTCATTAATCAGCTGTTTTTACAGCAACAGTCATGACCAACCAATTTTTGATTGAACAGTAGCTACACATCACAAATAGAAACCTCCTCCAGGTAGAAGATCTTCTGCAGAACAGTGATGAACAGCTGCTCAGTCTCTTTATCTGCTGGACACTGGAGTTCACTCTGTGGTGCGATTTACTTGTTTAGGTGCAGGTGATCTCCAGGGCTGAGTTTTTGGCCACCGGGACCTGTCAGTGGGAGATCGGAGATCGGGCCAGTGTTTCACAACCCTCCATCAGCCAAACCATGCCATCAGTGCTGATGGTTATGAAGTCACGCTCATGGCAGTAATTCTAATTTCTCACTGATGCGCAGCAAACGGTGATTAAAAGAGAGTTTCATGAGATCACTGGGTTTCATAATGTAATCAATGCGACTGATTGTCCACATACGTGCGTCTGAAGCCTCCATCCACCCCACCAATGATTATGTTTTATCAATCACAAAAACTATCACTCTGTTAATGTCAGAATATGTAATGGTGCTGCCCTCTTCCTGATGAATGTGGTGATGTCAGTAAAGTCCCTCTTCTCGGCCATCTTCCGTGTCTCCATGTCGTAAAGTTGGCAGGACGAGGCCTCTAAAGCAGGAATATATTGGGGCGTGACATTTAAATTATTATTGTTTTCAGCCACCAGATTTATCAGCACCATGCCAGTTTTACACCCAAATCCTCAATGTACACACCTTTCATAAATCACATGTGATACTTGGCACATGCTGATATCTACACCAGATCCTACGCAAGTTTGATAAATGAGGGCCACTGAGAGGCAGTTCACCGAGTGGGAGAAGTGCATGGTGCTGGGGGATGAGCTGTATTTTTCTCACTTCTCTCAAGGATCGAGTCTTTTGGACAGACGGTGAAAATGAAGCCATCTACGGTGCAAACAAGTTCACAGGCTCTGATGTGGTGACTCTGGCCAGCAACTTGAATGACCCCCAGGACATCATCGTCTATCATGAGCTGATTCAGTTATCGGGTAAGAACCTGACGAGAGGGAGTGGTGGGTAAATCAAAACTGAGCAGTGGAATGGACAGATATTATAGGTTTGACTGAGCTGTTAAATCCTAGAAAGTCCTACATAATCAAAGTCCATCACCTCGGGGCTGATGGTCTTTTTTTTTTTTTTTTTTAAATATTCTTTTATGTAGTTTCAATTCAGTGATTTTCTATATGTCTGCCAAACTAAAGTGTAGTCTTGACCCTGACAGGTACTAACTGGTGCACAGAAAAGGGCGAAAATGGAGGTTGTAGCTACATGTGTCTACCTGCTCCACAAATCAACAAACACTCACCCAAATACACCTGTGTATGTCCAGAGGGACAAGAGCTGACTGCTGATGGGTTACGCTGCAGGCCTGGTGAGTCGCAAAACCAACTTGGTATTTCATTCATTCAGGTTTCTACAAAGAACATGTTACCAAATATGCCAAGGGCGATATTGCAAAAAATTTTATCATGATATATTTTTCCATATTGATTGATTCTCGATCTCGATCAATCTTCATCACAATATGTATTTTTTGCTGATGCTGCCAGTTCAAGGGGCTTCCTGATTGAATCCTGAAGAAACCAGAGAATGTGTATGAGTTCACTTTCATGTTCATTAAGGGTGGAACAGTTCACTAATCCACAGTATGATTTGATTTACAATTTTGTTGTTGTCTTTTTTTCTACCATACATCAGCTCTAAGATATATGTGTCTATCACATGTACATAACATGCACATGAGGCTGTAGCCTTTCTGATTATTTGAACAGGTTGTTGATGAATATTAAGCTTTTTACTCTGACAGATTTATAGCCCTGACTCGGTAAGTATGAGCATTAAACTCAGGTGATCTGCAGGTTATTGTTTCACTTCACTGCTCCAACGCGACGCTCCGTGTGTGCATGCATACAGCGCTGACACACACAGACACACACACTGTAACCCTGCATCTACAGGAGCTGTACTGTATGTTCTTCACGCTTTAGATGAACCAACATATGAGACGTGTCACCACAGAATGAACGTCACAAGCAGCTCAGTGTTTTCAGAGTTTTCTCCTCCACTTTGTTACTGTCATATCATCAGGTCATTCTGACTCCACACTGTGAGGCTTCTTTACACTTGACTTCCCAAGACAGACAAACTGACTGCTCCATGCGTTCACCATCACTTTATTTGCCATCGGCTCCACTTCCACTCATTTTCCCCCTCTTTTCCAACTTTCAATTTATCCTTCTTTACATTAGCTTTAGCTGCAGCTGCTGCCGCTCAAACAAACTACACACGCTCACGAGAGGCGGTGTATCCTACAAGCAGAGGGCAGAGTGACAGGCTGCCTTCGCCCTTATTTCTGCTATGAGATATTGAGGAAATATGACCAAAGCCAACAATCGAAATCGATCAAAAACTTATCACGATCTTGAATCGAGATTGTTTTATTGCCCAGCTCTAATGCAAAAGATAATTTTTGAAATTTGACACTCTCCTTCCATCATTAATTTTGACACACTTCCATAAGTGAAACGAAGACAGTGACTGTTCAAGGACCCACAAATGAATCTGCTGTTCAACAATCATGTGCCACAATTAGGGATGTAACGATATCAATATCTCAAGATATCACAATACCTAAATAAGAAGTGGTACAGTGTAAAACAAATGTTAAGAGATGCTACATGACTTGATAACTTAATTTGAAATACATTTCTGTTCTGATGATACAAGGCAGTGGCCCTGAGATGTGTGTTCCTCTTCTATAATACACATTCTGCGTCTCAGAGGTGACATCTTTCCACCTACAGGCTTCCTTTGCCTTTCAAACAGGGGTTTGTGCAAGGCACTACATCTGAACGGCCCCCCAAGCACATACATACGCTTTAACCAAGGCAGCAGCCAAAATCACCCAGGCCTTTGCCTTAGATAGGCAGGGAAAACCCTGTGAGAGTCAGGCAGACAGACATCTGTGTGTGCTTCACCTGTAAAGACGGCACCACCATCTGAGCAGCAATCAGCTGAGCCAGAGCACAGTGGATGTGGCACGGACCGACCGACAAAGTGCTCCTGTACTGTGTACAAACATTGGCTGGTTTGTAATGTGTGTGGGAATTTCCTGGTAGATTTGCTGAAATGGGTTAAAGAATGTGCAATAACTGCAGCAAATTTCAAGCCCTGATTAAGTTTGGTAGCACTGGCAGCTCACAGGGCTGTATTTGGATTGGAGGCTTAAATTCTGGGAGTTGAAAGGGGCATGTCGCGGTTCTGTCATTTTGACGGTGACACAGGTTCATGGGTTAGTGTCACAATTTAAGTTTCGATACGGGTATTGTTACAGGCTTACTTGGTGTGTGTGTTCCCTCTGTGAATCTTGTCCTCTAACATTATCCACCCCAGCCACAAACCCAGCTGTCCGTTTGTGTTATTGGTCTTGACAGCTGAATATTAGCTGAGTCAGTTGGTGTTGTGATCCATTTTTTAGTGATTCTATAGTAAGTCTCAATGGCAGTCTCCTTCATATCTCAGCTGCAGCTCTGTCTCTTCCTGTGTTTCAAGTGTGTCATCCTGGCAGCTGAATTCCTGAGGTTGAGTCCTCCTCCACTCATTCTTGTGCTTCCATAGTACTCCCTCTATTCATAGTGCTACCCTCTGGTTCCATTTTGTGGCAGTGGGAAGAGAAGGTCTTTCCCAAATTTCTGACAGATTTACATTTATGTATGGAGAATACAGAACATCCCCAGAACATTAATGTTAAATATGCTAAATCCATATAGCACTTTCCTAACCTAAAGAAGCTCTTAAAGCACTTTACACTACAGGTCACATTCACCCAGTCACACCCACAACTGTCATGGATCCTGTAAATTTGAGGTTTTGTTTCCAAAATCATCTGATATTTCAGAACTTTTGAAAAACTACTTAAAGACATACTGTGTAAAATATCTCCCATCTAGCAGTGAGGTTCCAACTGAATAGTATTCTTTATACTGTATATGCGTGGAATCGGGCAGATGGCAGACAGATGACAGCCGCACAGAACGGGATAAACAAACAAGACATCCGTCAGAATAGCACAAGGCAAAATGATACACATGACAATATGTTGTCATAGCCATGTCGTGTTGTTTACCTCACCCACGTTTTACCGGCCTTCTCTCATCCACTAAAATGACGTCAGGTTTGCCATCTGCCTGATTCCACATGAATGCAGCATGAGTGTGACTCTCCATCCTTTCTCACACTACACCACCGTGATGGTCCATCATTTCTCCCAGAACCTACCACTCCAGTGTTTCTCTTTGTCAGTCAGTGATTCTGTGGTTACCTTACAGTCACGCTGCCACTGAACATAAAAGATGGCAGCACAACATGGAAACCAGCATTGAGCTTGCGGCTGTATGTATATATGAATGGCAAATTCAAAGCTTACCAGAATACCTCAGTTTTTTGATGGGTGTAATTACTAATTAATGAAATACTTTTGAATAAAATAATATGATGTTATGATGGTTTTTGCTAATAGACAACTATGTGACTCTGAATTATTTAATTACAACCCCAATTCCAGAGAAGTTGGGATGTTGTGTAAAATGAAAATAAAAAGAGAATGCAATGATTTGCAATAAAATACATAAACCCATATTTTATTTACAATGGAACATAGTAAACATATGAAATGTTTGAACAAAGAAATTGGACCATTTTTAAGAAAAGATAACTGAGGGAGCATTTTGCAACTAATAAGATAAATTGGCAACAGGCCAGTTGCCAGTTCAATCAGTAGTTGGTAAGTAGTGGATTACTCAGTAACAAAGTACTGGTTTGAACATTACTTCCAGAGTCAGACAAGAGATTTACTGTGACAGGATTTAAACTTTCAGAAATGAAAATCAAACTCCAGTCCTGCTCACCATAACTATTTCTTCGTTGTGAACAGGTTTGTGGGAACAGCTCTCCTCTCTGACCTGCTCCTCTGCAGCCCTTTTGTCTCAAGCTGTCCAGCTCCTTTCTGTGCTCTTTCAAATTAGCCTTTTCATACTAAAGCTGTCAGATACCAACCTGAAGGCTGAATCCAGTGCACATACTTTTCTAATTGGACTCAAACTGCAGAGTGAGACACTGGTGTACAGAAAGCACTGGAATATCCCCCTAACAACTTTGCTCAAGAATAAAAGTCTGCCTAGTTAAACTGTCTATAGGACTTGTGTCTTTTTCTCTCCTCAAATTAGAGATGAGTCTGTTTACAGCATCTCTGAAGGATTTTCTTTAACAGATTCCCCTCTCTTCCTTTATTTGTTATCTGCAGTACTATTCCTCTCATTTTTCCTTATATCTGGGACATTGGTTGAATATTTGTTCTTCAGTAAATTAATTCTTACCAGTTCCATTCAGACCAGTTTGCATTTACTTTCTCACACCCATGTCTTTGCTTTCAACATTTATAATTTTAGGTATTTCCAGAAGCCTCATGTGTGCTTTATTTAGTACTAATAAGAATATCTTAGCAAGTAAACAGATAGTAAACATGAAAAGCATCAGCCCATAAATAGTGCCATTTAGCATTTTGGCATGCCAAAGTCAGCATTTAGCTCACAGAACCACACTATAGGACAGCTTCAGTGTCGCTAACACAGCTGCAGATTTAACTTTGTTCAGAAAACTTTCCTCAGAAGTTTCAAAGAGACTTTGTACTGCAATAGTTTTGCAAATGAAGCTGAAGTCACTTTTTATATTGTAGTTCATGGTGTGTTTGTGAAAGGTGCAAGTGGTTCACCACTAGAAGATCTATGTTAATAGTCTTAGAGCAGGATGAGATGAACTCTCTCCACCATCTTTCTGTGGAGCAGGCAGTGCTCCATGGAAATGCAATGGCCTGACTGTGTGTGTGTGTGTGTGTGTGTGTGAGTGAGTGAAAGATGTGTTTGTGCTTTTAACTGTGCCAAGAGTGTGTGTTAGATTTCATTCAAACACATGGGGCTTGTGCATGTCCATGTGAATGCTCAGGTTGTCTGTTTTTCTGGTACTACTTAAAAGTAAGAATGGTGTGGAAGGGGTTAAGAGGGATGCTTGTCACTTGCTGAATGCTCCCCCACCTTCCTCCTAGTTGGGCTGCCTCCAAGGGCCTTGTTGCAATTTACTAAACCCCCAACTAACACGTTTATCCCATTTTATAGCCGATGCAGTGGGACTCAACAGAAAGTGTAGAGCATTGTGTGGTTGCAGCTTTGCCTGGCTCTAATCTTGTTAGCGAGAGAAGTAGTAAGCAATGCTCTTCACTTCAGGGCTGAACCTGAAACTACCACACTGGATTTCATATAACAGCGCTATACTGGATTTATTGGGACTCCACTTCCCCAATGTATACTAACTATACTAACTATCGATTTGAAATGTTGCTTTATAAACTAAAGTCTGTCTGTATGTCGGTTGGTTGGCCTGATGGAGCGATAGCTGATTGAAAATGGCTTCTTTGCTCTAAGCTGCATGGCTTAACACAAAATAGCTGTTACCAAGATGGCTGTTGTCCTTGCAGACTTGGCTGGTTGACTCTGCTTCATGGCTCCTTTGCCAGCAAACCCAGCAGGGAGATCTCATCTTGCTGGTGCTTGATCTAAATGATTTTGTAGCCTCAAATGTCACCACCAAAGTTCAGTTAAGTGCAGGCTTCTGCGTGACACAGGCTTAATGGAGGATTAAGGATTTTACATGATATGGGAAAAGGTGAAGGATGCTGGGAGACTGAGTTCAATGGCTATTTGTCTGTGGAGGAAAATAATTCTTTTGGTCTGGTCCTGATTTAGAATTTAATATTTCTGATATTCCTGTCCCATTAAACAGAAATACAGAAAATCAGATTTTGTTTGTGATCAGGCTCTGTTAATATTTTATCTATGCTCAATTCCCAAGTCAACATGCTTATCATGCCCAAGTAATATCTTAAAAAAAATCTTAGAGGAAACACTGCTGCTGCTCTATATCATAGAGGGTTTCATGACAGTTCAGTCAGACAACTCTTGAAATGAGAACAAATAATTTATTGAGAGCATAAGCATGGCAAGCTGAAGCACAGCATAGGTATTCTTGAGCATGGCTGCAGCAGGTTTGGCGTCAGGCTCTGTCTCAGTTATTCATTCCCTGAATAATGATCTGCTTGACAGACCTAACAGGGAATGAAAGCAGACCCCCGCAGGGGATCATAGAGACAGAGCCCACAGGTGGATGCTGGAAAGGTGGTGGGTTTGCAAAACCTCATGGGCAGCAGCAGCAGCAGCAGCAGCAGCAACCTGATGGTAAGCAGTAGCCGCAGCAAGGGCAGCAGCAGAGCAGCAGCAGAGCAGCAGCAGAGCAGCAATGACAGCAGCAGAAAATAGCAGCAGCAGCGGCAGCATTGCCAGGATGAGTGGGTCAGCTAGGGGGTTTAAATAGCCCGCCCTATTTGGAGAGGCAAGCATGTAACTGATCAGCTGATCAGGATGGACGCAGCTCAAGTTGTCTGCCTGAACTACCTTTGCAGGCTTCGCATAATTTTTTTTCGTCTCTGAGGTTGGCCTGGCTTACATTTTCTAGATTGAGAATACATCCTGTTTTCATCTATAGAGTGTATTTTAGTTCAGTGTTCTGAGATCTGGTCTATTTTCAGATGAGGCCTATTTACATGCAAGCAATTTATAAATGGATAGTTTGAACTGTCAAAGGATGACATTCAGCTCTCTCTGGCAGACCCTTCTACCAAAGGTCCCTCAGAGGATGATGGGAAAGCTCTAATACAACCTCCCCCAGGTAAAACCGTTAGTTGTGGCCTGTTCTGCTGCCTTTTTTCTGTGATGATTACTTGTATGTTGGGCTTTTGTTCAAAAAATTAAAACAAGGACTGTTCTCCCTCAGATTCAGCAGGATATTTATGTTTTACTTGTTAAAAATGTCTCTTTTAAGTGTTTTTGGCTGTGGACACAGTTGCACAGTTGTCCTCTGCATGTAGATTTGAATTTGCATGTCTCCCAGTTTTGCTGCCAACATGGAATGGGAAAACTCAGTTGTGTACACGAGCTATCTGTAATGAGCTAGTGTACTAGCTACTACTGTGATGATGTGTTTAAGTTGTCGTTGTTGTGTAATGACACATTTAGATACATTTCAGGCCACAGTGTTTCCCGGATAACTGATTTGAGGGAGTGTTTTTTTCCTTTGTAATGCAAGAAGTTAAAGGTGGGGTCTGTAGGTTTGTTCTTTGCAGTGTGTAAACACAACATGCAAACTGGGCCCCTCCTCTTGGTCTCAACTGTGCACGCCCCATGTGTTGGTGACAGTCACCACCACAGGAGTAGAAGACCATAGGTGATGATTAAGCAGGATTTCATTTGTTTAAGACTGTATTTTGTATTGTTTTTTTTAGAAAAGTCCTGCAGACTCTACATTTAAAAGGTAATTTCCAGCAGTCATCTTCTGTCCACATTTTTTGCTGTTATTCATTAATGAATATTGATGACAAATGATAATCACCAGGGCCTAGTATTTCAAAACTTGTAATCTGGATCAGAGTAATCCAGATAATGAAATCCCCCCTTTCTCAGTCATGGATCAAGGTGATTCTGCTGACTTTGTCTGAGTATTTCAAAACACTGGCAAGGTGGATCACCATGATCATGATCTGACCGGATACGGATTTCAAAATCTCGTGTCTCAGCCTCCGGATCAAAACATGGCGGACTACTTCACCAAGGGAGCAGCTGGGAGCACAGCTTTCACATTCAAAGTGTAAGTTTACCATCATCTAATATGTAGCGTTTTTAAAACCATAAGAATGCCAAACAACATGTCATGCGAGTCAACTATTTGAATTGTCACCAACTTGAAACGAGGGTGTAACGATCTCTAATTGAGCCGAGGTCATGCTAATGGTAGCTAACTCTGCTCCATTGACTGGTGTGTTAAGTAGCTAGCAGGCTAGCAAGGTAGCCGGCTCTATTGATGAATTTTGCGGTCTATGGTTCAACTTACAAGGGAATTAATGTGACGTACTTCACACATTAACTGTTTAACTAACACCAACCTGTTGAGAGTTTATTGGTGTTATGTCATTGGCAACACAGCAGGCTTAGTAGGCTACATGTGTGCAGACCAGACTGCTGTAGTACTTAGGAAACAAAACGTTAGGCCTAGACTGTCCGAGTATGAATTACGTGTTTCAGTAATGCCGGTGATGTCATGCTTTTGTGTACATAAACACAATTACTGTGGCCATTGTGGATTTCTGACGAAGACAAATATATCCTTATACACCCTCTCCTCCTACTTTCAGAGTATCACAGTCACAGCCATGGACCATTCAGCAATGCCACTGCTAATAAAGACAACAAGTAGGTAACAGGTGGCTGCTGCCTGTCTTAACAACACATTCAATTCATCACATTCAAGCACTTTCCAAGCATTTTTAAATGTGCATTTTCAAGCTTACCTGATTGTAGTCAAATTTGGCTTCATTAAATGAGAAGCATGAAAATATGCCCTGAAAGTGCTTGAATGTGCAGCATATGATATAAACTGTAACATGGAAAAGTGAACACTTCTCATAGTTTAACCATTTAATTAAAAAAAATGTCTCTTCCAGCAGGACCATCAGACTGCAGCGGTGGCAGCGGTGACAGCACCAGCAGGACAGGGCCTCCTTTGCAGGGAGGAGGTCCATCAATGACAGCTTCCTGTAGTGGCACTCTCCTTGTTTGTGCTATGTTATGTAGCACAATGCAGGCACAGATGATGTAACAAGCTTTGTGTGGCTCCACACAAGGAGGATGCCATCGGGGCAGTCCTGGAACCTTTGGAAAAGGTGGCTTGCCTTCAAAATATAGGCTTCGCATACAGACCCAGGCCATCTCACAACACTGTTGGTTATAACAGGGTCAGCATTCCCTACAGTTTGCACGTTAATGTTGTGCCAGCCCTTTCTGTTAACATACTCCCATTCCCTGGCAGAAAGTGCCTGAAAATGCACATGTGTACAGTCAATCACACCAATCATGTTTTAAGCACCCCCACCCCACCCCCAATAATAAAAACTTCTTCTCGGTCCTTGCTATTTCTTCCTAATTTTCAGGCCTTTCACAAAACCTAGAAGACTGATAAGGGCAGATGGCATGAGTGCACCACATGGCCCACTGATGATTTTGTCACCGCCAGTTGACCACATTATTTAAAATGTATTCATTTTGTTTGCATAATGTGTTGTTGGCTTTAATTAAAGTTTGTTTGAACGCTGCATTCCTGTTGTCTTTGACCACAATTGTATGTATGTATGTTGGACATTTTGGGACAAACAAGTTTGGTAAAATTATAGACTTTGAGAAATAGGTCTGTATTTTATTATTTTTATTTACAACAGTTTCAGAAAGTATGACCAAACAATATTTTGCTATGTTTTACATTTTTTCAATTACTACAATTATTTGTAAAAATAAAAAAAGACAGGGAGAAAGAATTAGCAGATATCACAAGTCAACCCAAATCACTAGAAAGAGATTACAGGGTGACTGCCTTACCAGCCAAGCTTAACGAAATAATCAAATTGAAGTCCAAATATAATGCTGTCGTTTCTGATCAAGTCAGCTTAATGTTACTAAAAGTGAAACAAAAGCATTTTGAACTAGCTGACAAACCAGATAAACTACTGGCTTGCCAGCTTAAGAACATCCAGGCTAGCAGAATGATTCACAAAATTGAGTCCAAAACTGGAAACATTATTACAGACCCTGAGAAAAAAAATGAACGTTTCTGTGAATTTTACGAAGATCTTTACACCTCAAAGTCTACCACTACTACAACACATATTTCTGAATTCCTCCGCACTCTCCACCTGCCTAAATTGAGTCCCTCAGTATAAGCAGATTTAAATGCAGACATAACATTAGAGGAAGTTAAACAGGCAATTCACTCCTTTCCTAATGAAATAGCGGCCGGCCTAGATGGATTTGGCTTTGAATTTTACAACGCATATTTAGACATTATAGCTCCTTTCATGTTAAGAATGTTTAACCATTCTATGTCAGATGGTCTGCTCCCTGATCTTGAAAAAAGGCAAGAACCACACAGATCCCTCCTGATACCGACCTATTGCCCTTCTTGGCTGTGATCTTAAGGTGTTTACCAAAATTCTTGCAAACAGACTAAATAAATGTATTGCAGATATAATCCATGAAGATCAAACTGGATTTGATCCAGGAAGATTTTCTTTTTTTAATGTTAGGCGCCTCCTGAATATTATGTACACTAGATTTAGTAAAGATTCTAAAATTGCCATTCTCGCTCTTGAGACTCAAAAAGCGTTCGACCAAGTTGAGTGGTCATACATATTGGCTGCAGTAAGGGAGTTCAGTTTGGGGGACAACTTTGCGTCCTTGGTCAAAATGCTATATGCTCGTCCTACTGCCTCAGTCATCACTAATAACAACAGGTCTTCTGCCTTCATGTTACAACGATCCTGCCGACAGGGCTGTCCCCCCAGCCCGATATTATTTGGAACCCCTCGCTGTTAGTATCAGAAATCACCCTTCTGTTGCCCCATTAATTTTTGGGGGAGTTGACCATCGCATCTCACTGTACGCTGATGATGTGGTTTTGTTTTTGTCCCATCCAGAAGACTGCTTCCCCCCTTTATTAGGACTCATTGAGAAATTTGGTGAATTCTCTGGTTACACTGTAAATTGGGATAAAAGCAAATTCATGCCCCTTACAGGGGTTCTGGACCCAAATTTTCTTAAAAACCTGCCATTTAAAATTGTAACCGATAAAATCAAGTACTTAGGAGTTACAATTCCCAAATTAAGTTATAAATTGACTTTCCTCACCATGATTCATATCTCTGATAGGTCGCATTAATACAATTAAAATGGTAACTCTTCCTAGATATCTCTTCGAGGACCTGTTTTTTTGCCGAAATCATTTTTTAAATTATTAGATTCAGTAATTTTACCCTTTGTGTGTGGTTACAAAGTGCATCATATTTCTTAAAAAAAACATTTAACCAAACCCAAATGAGTTCATGGTCTCAGTCTACCAAACTTTTGCCATTACTACTGGGCTGCAAATTGCAGAGCACTAATGTACTGGCAAAATGCACGTCAAGGTAATGTCACCCCCCCCCCCGAATAAGGGTATTGCCACCATTGGGGACCTTTATCTTAAAGCTGGGGTTGGTAATCCTGGACAGCTAGCAAGATTTGAAAATTGCACCTCCTCTGAGTTCCACCCCCCTCCTCCCCCTCCTGTCAGTGTGTACATCCAAGCCAGGCCCCCACAAACTGGAAAGTGCACCGCACGAAAATGAGAAGCGGCAGGAGGAGTACTATATGTATACTATAATCTATTCAAAACTAGCGTCACTGACCCGTTTTAAACCCACAGAGAAGCTAATATTAGCATTAGGCTAATACAAGCTACAAAAGTAGCTACATTAGCAAAAGTTACACATTTCATAAAAATAGCAAATCCTACCCGAAGCAAAACATATAATTACCTGTCCAACAGAAAGAGAGCAACCTCAGCATCACTTCAAATCCCTCAGTTGTCTCCACAAAAGCAACACCAATGTTTACTCTGGTTTGACCTCTGGCTTTATCCAGAGCCTTTTTGTTAGCAGCCTTTTCAGCCTCCGGCTTTCTCTTCCTTGCCTTTTTCTCGGGGCGAGCCGTTACAAGTAACGCTGGAAGAAGTAGTAACTGGGGCTGCATTTTCTCAGCCATTGCTCATAAATGAGCATGAAATCCGTTCTGCTGTAACTCTGTACGCTGATTTCTTCCGGCAACAGCGACACGTGAAGATTGTGCAAACGCGCTGGAGACAGGGATCGAGGGGGGCGGATACAGAACTAGACATGAAGGCATCTGATTGGTTTTTGCTCTTCGCACCGAGGAGCGTGGATTGGTCATAGTTTTTTCAGTCCTGCAGCTGCCACAGAGGACTGATTATTTTTGTTCCTTTTTCTGATTCATAATGTATTGATTACTCAGAGGGTAGAAGGACCATTTCACCCAGTATAACAAAAAGTGTTTCTGAACAGGATTACCAACCCCAGCTTTAATAGGACTTTTGCAACCTTTACTCAGCTGAAGGGGAAGTATACGCTGTCAGATACACATTTTTTTTTTTGTTATCTACAAGTCAAGAGATTTCACCTGTAAAAACATTCCTCACTTTCAGTCGTTACCAGCTCCCATTGAGCTGTACGCTCTTTTGAATCGAGCCCCTGACTGAGAGACTTATTTCTCGATTTGTTGATCTTTTTTCTTCACTTAATCCGACTTCATCCTAACATTTAAAAGAAGCTTGGGAAAAAGACTTTGCTTTGTCAATAAGTGATGAGGACTGGGAGACTTACCTTGGTGATATTCACAGGTGCTCAATAAATTCAAGACACCAACTCATTCAGTTTAAAGTTATCCATAGGTTACATTACTCTTGTACTAAACTTCACTCTTTCTACCCTTCCGTATCCCCAATCTGCTTGAAATGCAAGTCAGCTGAGGGAACCCTCGGCCATCTCTTTTGGTTTTGTCCCAACTTAAACCAGTTTTGGTCTGATATTTTCAAATGCTTTTCTGAGGTATGTAAGTGCAATATTTCTCCAGATCCAGGCATTGCAATTTTGGATGGCTCTCAACACCTGTCTATGCTCAGCAATATGCACCGTAAAACTATACAATACGGTATGGTCGTTGCAAGAAGGAACATCCTAACTCAGTGGAAGAGTGATGAGGCGCCTTACTTTAAGGCCTGGCTTTCAGAAGTCACCAGTTTGTTACATATGGAAAGGATCCGGCACAATGTCTCTCTCAGCTCTGCAACCTTTGATAAGATGTGGAAACCATTCTTACTTTATTTGTCAAGAATGACCTAACAGTAATAGCTATATGCTTATTCACATCCCCTTCTGTCAGTGTAACTTTATGCTCTAAATTTTACATAATGCCTGGCTGGTACAGTCCGTATGTCAATGTATATTTTGTTTCTGAACAGGGTTTTTAATTTTTTTATTTTTTCCCTCCCTTCTGCGCATCTGTAATGTGTGTTATGTGTAATGTTCATGAACACTTGATCAGTGTTGTGCTTTTCTTATTGTGCCACAGTGTGTCTCTTGTCCTGTTTTATATGTTGAAAATTCATAAATTTTATATATATATATACCGTATTTTCAGCACTAAAAGGCGCACCGGATTATAGGGCGCACCTTCAATGAATGGCCTATTTTAGAACTTTTTTCATATATAGGGCGCACCGAATTATAAGGCACATAGAATAGAAGATACCGCAGTCAAACGTTTGACTGGGGTTGCGCTATGCATCCACTAGGACTGTGAGTAAGCACAGTACCGGTGTTGACTGACTGCGGTAGCCGTAATGCTGCAAGCAGTGCAGCCTTGTAGTTTACCAGTCGTACTTGTTGGTGAGGTTAGAGATTCACCAAGTGTGAATGATAAGACTTTGTGTTTTAAACGGGAATATGAGGATCGTTAGCCTTTTATAGCTAGTCCGGCGGATAGTCTAGCAAAAGGCTTAGAAAAATAAAGGGATCAGTGTTTTGGAAACATTCATTCTTTGTTGAGGTTTAAGATTAAGATTTGAGATTGAGTATTTGATTGAATAAAACAGAGAAAATACTATGACAGAAAAACCCCGCCGTGTATTTCCCAACTGTACTGAAACATTTTATTATTATTAAATTGTTTTTATTGGTTTTTCATACTGAAACATTTTGACAGAGTGCCTTGAGCGCCGTGTACAACCAGTATGGATCAACCAATTACCGTATTGGCCCGAATATAAGACGGTGTTTTTTGCATTGAAATAAGACTGAAAAAGTGGGGGTCGTCTTATATTCGGGGTCTAGACATTATACCCATTCACGACGCTAGTTGGCGCCAGATATCATTGAAGCGAATGCTGAACTTGACTCCCCAGGCCAAAGCGAACCCCTGTCACGAAGAATAAAAATAAAAATAGCGGTAGCACGAAGAAGAAAAATAAAAAAATAGCGGTAAGAAAGAAAAGAGAAGAAAATAATAGAAGAGATAACAGAAAATGGAGAAACGTAGCGACAATCTGGAGAAAAGTGGGTCGAAGATCGGCCAGGTTAACCGGCAGCTGAGGAGAAGTTATGATGTAAACTTCAAGATGATGGTGATAAATGAGGCAGAGTCTTCAAACAATTGCAAAGCGGCTGTGAAATATGGTGTCACAGAGTGTAATGTACGGAGATGGAGAGCTCAAAAAGATCACCTAAAAAATGCTCACAGTCAGAGAAAAGCTTTCCGTGGTCCTCAGAGCGGCCGCTTCCAAGAACTTGACAGGAGGGTGTGCGCGTACGTGGACGAGAAACGAAAGGACGGGATGCCCATCAGCAGAGCTGTCATTCAGCTCAAGGCCGTGGAAATAGCCAAAGAGCTAAACATACCCACCGCTGACTTCAAAGCAAGCCTCGGCTGGTGTAAAAGAATGATGCGGCGTAACGGACTAACGCTGCGACGCAGAACAAGTCTAGCCCAGCGCCTGCCCTCTGACTTTGGAGAGAAGCTGTTGTCTTTTAAGCGCTATGTAATCAACTTAAGGAAAAAAATTAATTTGGTGTTCAAAAAGTCTTTTTTCAAACTTGAGTCTTGAAAAAGAGGGGGTCGTCTTATAATCAGGGCCGTCTTATATTCGGGCCAATACGGTAACCAATTGATCCATACATAAAGCGCTCCGGATTATAAGGCGCACTGTCGTTTTTTGAGAAAATTAAAGGCCTTTAAGTGCGCCTTATAGTGTGGAAAATACGGTGTGTGTGTGTATATGTATGTATATATATATATATATGTGTATATGTATATGTATACATATACATATATATATATATGTATGTATATCATATATATATGTATATGCTATATATATATATATATATATATATATACATATATAAGTTGATCTAGATCACTGCCTTAACTTTTGAATACCCAAATCCAGCCTTTTATCTGGATTCAAGAGAGGATTGGATTACCAGAGCTGAATCCTGATATTCAGGATTAGGATTCTCTGGATCTGTGTTGAAATACACAGTCTTTCAGATCAGATCAAATTTAATCCAATCCAAGCCAATGTCAGATGGAATCCTGTCAGATCACTTTTAAAATACTGGGCCCAGATATGTAAGGGATAATGTAGAGTGAGCCAGTCGTTATGGAGAAATAAACCCCGACAGGATGAATGGAACCCCGACGTGAATTCTTATTACACAGGTTTACAAGTGAAACAACTAATTTGAGGCACAATGTTGATCAAAATACAACTTTTATCGATTTATAAATTGCGTCATTTAGCGTATGATTCTGTCCATCGTACAGGTCCAGTCACTTTTCTTCTGTTTTCCTAACCCTCCTCTGTGTGCATTTGTGTTCAACGAAGCCGTTGGGAAATCAATCCGTGGAATGGTGGATTATCATACACACATTATGATATGTGTATTGTGTAGTTTTATCTGTCATTCACAGGAGATTGCGGGTTACGGGGCGCGTTTCATGTTGCCGAGACAAGAGCTGGGACACCAGTTTGGAGGCTCTGATCTTGCAAAGTTGATTTTCAAACAAAGACGCTAGGTGGAAGGGAGAGAGCATCCATTCTTCCTGTAACAAGTTACAAGTAATTTACTTAACCATCACAGTTACTCCGAAGCTGTTTAATTAAGGTAAACTCGAGCCATAAGGCAAATATCATGCATAGTTCCTCTTAAACCTCTTTTCCGCTGTGCTCCTCTGATTAGAGCAGCGTCCCTAGCAACGGTATGTTATACTTCACAACGGTCTGTCATACAGAAATAACAGACCATAGAATGCAGTGATTGACCAATCAGAATGCAGCATTTAATGGATCCATGTAATAATACTTGATATTACCTGACACATTGTGGTTTTATGGACTCATACACATGCCCTTATTTTCTGTATATCCATTGTTACTATGCAAACAGGAACTGAGAGGATAACTCTTCATGGTGCAGATTCACCAAAATGTAAAAGTAAGGGTTAACAATTAAAGAGAAAGAGAGACATGAACTGTAAACTGCGATTTCAGTTTTATTATATTTAGATGATGGTGGAATGTGGAAAGTATACTATTCAACTGTGGGAATTGTGAGCTCTATATATTGAATAACAATTCACACTCAGACTTTGGACACTCAAATTTAGGCTGTGGGAAAATGTTGTGCAATACAAAAGAGTGATTTTCAACATTGAAACAATTCCCTATCAACATTTTACTTGCTGATTTACATCACTGAAAATACAGATTGAACTGTAATGCAAAAATCCAGAAAATATCAGCCAAACTGAAATATGCACAACAAACATAAATCCATCCACGTTGATACCAACAGACTCAGTATCTTAGCTCTGAACCTGTTGTGTCCATGAGCACTGCCTCACTCCCCCATTCATTCCCCCTTTTTTTCTTTTTATACGAATATGAATACGAATTACTTTATTATTTTATGAATTGTGACCCAGGACATGTTTACTGCCCAATCGAGTATCGGCGATTAAGAGGATGATCTACAATGTTTTTTTTTCTTGCCAATTATAAAACACATAAACACGCTACAGCTGTGCAGCGCCACATCCATTGTACTCTGGCTCAGCTGATGCAAAGAGAGGAATGGACAGGTGAGTGACGATTGGAAATTTTCACCCCCTCCGCTCTGATCAGCGCTCAGATGGCAGTTAGATCTTGCAGTTTTGAACTCTTTTTATAAATACAAAATGCAGCCAAACACCAGGCAAAAAATACAGTAGATCTCCACATGTGGATCACTGTTTTCTGCTCAAGATGGAGCTCCTCCCATTCAGCACCCAGCAGCCCCTGCAGCCCCTGCAGTGCAGCAACTCCCTCTCCACCCCATGCATCGCGATCTCCCAAGGAGTGCTTAGGGCAATCTGAAAATGTAAAGATTGCCCAACTCTACTACCACTCACTTACAAACTGATCAGCAGAACCTGAAATTTAATTTGAATGGCATGACTATCTCATACAAGTAGTGACTGTGAAACCCCTGTAAACATAAGGAATGAAAATGATTTCGGTGTGTTTGATTTTGTGGTGTTTTTTGAGGATGATTTGGTTCTCGGGTTCTCTATGAATTTTTCTGAAGAAGTGTTGGGTTTTCCTCAGTTTTGGGTTTAGTTTGGCATCAAGTACAAGTTCAAGCATTTCGAGTCAGTCATAGGTCAGGTTTCAGGCTTGACTCAAGCTGGACATGGATTTGGCCTCATGGCAATTCCAGTTTAATAACTTTATCCTAATGCACTTAATCCTGAAAGATGCTGTTTGGGATGAGTGCAGATGAGTTCCTGTTGGTTTCTAATTACAAAACCCATGACTTCTATTTAGTCAGTTGAACCCTTGATGTTGTGTTCAACACATAACGTTAAAAGACTGGGTAATTGTTGTTTTCTAGAAGCCAACGTGAGCACATCGATACAGGTGAACTCCACAGCCCGAGGTTCTGCTGCTGCCTGGGCTATACTGCCCGTCTGTGAGTTGCAATCACACACACACACACACACACACAAAGCCCTGGTGGATTGAAAAGTCATGACAGCACAAATGATTTGTCTAAAACTAACATACTAAATAGTATTTGTGCACTCATTATTCTTAAGTTCACTTGCAGAAGTAATTTCAATGCAACTGACCCAAAGTTACATGCTGAGTGTTTTTAAATGATGATGAATGATTTGGGAGAACAAAATAAAAACATTGGTAGAAATGACCAGATTAGCAGCAGAATTTATGTTCTCAGTTATTTACTGGGTCACAAGGAACATCCACATAAAGTAACCCCATCAAAGCCAATCTTCTGACTGTATCTGTGTCTGCCTGTCCTGCTACTCAGTGTTGCTGGCAATGGCAGCAGCTGGTGGATACCTGATGTGGAGAAACTGGCAGTTGAAGAACCAGAAGAGCATGAATTTTGACAACCCTGTCTACCTGAAGACAACAGAAGAAGACCTCAACATTGACATCACACGGCATAGTGCCAATGTGGGACATACCTACCCTGCCGTGAGTAAACAGTACAGCTCAAGAGCAGAGGGCATCATGGGTGGTCAGTAGTAGTTAGTAGTCAGAAAACCACATCAGTCTGAGTGGACTGATCCCAAAATGCATGCTCTTTTCCTCATCAAGTGATTATCTGCAGAGTTTAGGAAGTAGAACGGAAAGCTTGAGTCTGAGGATGCTGACTTCATGTTTATGACCTCCACTCTCATCCTGACCCTGTGGCCTGTGATAATCTGTAGTGCATTGTTGGCAGTGTGCATCACCTGGATTCTGCAGATTAAACAGATTAACTTTAACCAGGGTCAGAGCTGCAAGATGGGCACAAAGCTGTGCTGTCACCTCCACAGCTGCAGCAGAATATGTTGGCTCAGATGCAGGAAAGCTGTGGCAGCACAGATTCTCCCTGAAATAACAGATGATTTAAAAACATTAAAAAGATTCAGAATCTGAATTGATCTGACTTTATAGCTCTTTACACTTGGGACAGAGTCAGGTTTTGTTTCCACCTGTTTTAGTCTTAATGCTTACTTGGGTTAACCATGTCTTAACTTTAGGACAGAAGAAACAGTGAATTAAAATCTTTAATTATGACCTGTGTCTTTCCCACCCCCTACCCCTCTCTTTCCAGATTTCCATAGTGAGCACAGATGATGATTTGTCGTGATCGTCTTGGGGTTTCTGGTATTTTTTTTTTACGGCAGCCCATAGTGTTGCATGGCACCTCCTCATTCCCATGCCAACGGTTGTCTGTAGCAGCAACAGCCCTTACAGTACAACCACATGCCTTCTGAAGTGCATTATGTCATTATCTGTGGTGAGGATGACCAGAGGAAATGTTATTTATGTGAATACTACAATGAACCACCGGTATGTCAGAACTGTTTTCACTCCTTGCATCCAAAGTATTAAGGATTTTGTTTTTCTTCCATCCTAATGTTTGGGCCTCAGACCACTTCCCAACTATTTTTGCCCCACCCTCTTTAAAGAATCCAAAGCTATCGTACCACAATTGATGAGAAAAATGCGGTGAGTTCCCACAGTTTGTTTGGCTCTTCCAGGAATTTCTGTGTTCAGATTAAACTTACACTGACAAGAGGCTGCAGTGTTTCTCTCAGCAAACAGATCAAATCTGCTGGACAGGAAACTAGATCTGAGCTCACTGTATTCAACTACACGTTGGGAGACTCCAGGGTCAAGGGTCATTAGGGATGAAGCGTTCCAGGGGAAAACTTGGTCCAGACTTTATTTCTTTATTCAACAGGCTCACATGTAACTATGTATTGATGATCATGATTTCGGGAGTAATATCTAAAAAATAAGTTTTCAGGTTTTCTTTAATTTTTGTGTGATAATTGTTTTCTACTGTACCTCCAGGAGTTCATTCATGCAGGTTGTTTTCTTTATTATTATTATCATTATTATTATTGTTGTTGTTGTTGTTGTTGTTGTAGTAGACGCTGTGTAAGGATCACCATGGTTGCAGCATTTGTAAACACTGTACATATTTCATCCCTCAGAGACATGACTGTCAATCAGGACTCTCTTCAATGCACTTTGATCAAAGTTCCTTGTGTAAATAAGATTGTATACATTTGACTTAAAATCAATTTTTTGCTATGGTTGGGCATTGCATAAGGGTTAGAGATGTATTTAACAAAGAAAAAGATGAAAAAACAACACAACTGAATTTGGTAAAATTATTTTGTATGTTTGTGTGCTGTTGCTGTGAACTTTTTCTAGCCTTGTACAGTGAAGGGGAACACTATTAAAACTTAACAGCTCTGTATCTGTGAAAAAACTGATTTGCAAATCACTGAATTAAAACCTAATACATAACGTTGTTTAAAACATGGCATCTGATCTTGTTCTCTATTTTGTGTGTGTGTGCGCATGCACGATGGGCAACTTGAATACCTTTTTTGTTTTTGGATAAACTGAAAAGCTGACTGTCAACATTAGAGTTGAACTGCACTAACACTCGAGTGGCCGGTTGGGGTTTCTGACAGCGGGAAGTGGAGATGGTATAGCTGCAAATTAATGGTCAACAATGGGAAGGAAGAGGTAGGAGTTAGAGGAAGACCTGTAACTGCTACCAACATCTCCAGTTTATGTATGGCAGAAACCAACAAAAGCTGCTTAGAAATAGAATTTGCATAACCAATAGCACAATGAAACCTCTTCCTTTTCTGTGCACCAGCTTTAATCCATGTGCAACATCACTGCCGCTGTGGGATCATGGCAGCTGAGGGAGAGATGAGAGGAGGCGGAACTGAAGTGAAGGAAGTGGGTCGAGGTGGTGGGAGAGCCACCATTGGTTTTATTTGGAATGAATGTGGGTCTGTCAGATCATTATCCCTATTAATCTACAGCAAGGACTAATCTCCACCTGTCTGGCTGGTTCACTTATCAGTCATCAACCTAACTTGCACTCTGCAATCCCAAATTATACACACAATACTTTAGAGTATTCTACATGCACAAGACACAGTATCAGAGATTGCATTTCAGAATTAGTTCACCAATTTGATATTTCATTTACAAATTACAGTGGGCTATGCTGTATATGTTTATGAAAACCAAACGTAACCACCACACTTAGGGTTTCACTTACTGTTTCACTATTGTATTTCCAAGTTTTAAACCTGTGGACTGAACATCTAGTAACACAAAAATACAGTCATGTGGAAAAATTAGGACAACCTATGAAAGCCTGTGTAATTTTTAACATATATGGACATATGGATATTTAATATCAATATCAATACAGGGAGATTCAAGTTCTTAAATTATTCCTATTTATTAACGTTGTAAGTACTTTATTAACTCAAATCTGTTCTGTATTTTTTATGACATGAAACATAAATCTACATAAACAATGAAATCTGTCTCTGTTCCACAATTTCTTGACAGTTCCAACAGCCAAACTGTCCACCCCAAGATTACCATGTGTTGAATTGTAACTTCTGTCAGAGTGAGGAGAGGGAGAGAGAGATTCAGAGATGGATGTGAGCGGATAATAGTATTTAAAACTTAAGCACCCAGATCATCTCAGTCAGCAGCATCACACCATCATTGTCACATCCTACCTCAGTCCTATGTGTGCCATCTCTGTTCTCATTGCTGTGTTTGTCAACTCTAAGTCTGCATGATTTCGCTCTGAACCTTTACCATCCTCAAATTTATCATTGCCTATTTGTCTTGCCTTGTTTATTTGTGAACAAAGTTTTGTGCAAATGTGGAAGATGCAACCTGTATGTGACTCTTTGTATGTGTTTGAATTTTAAATGACATTAGTTGAGATGTGAGATGAGATGTCTCTCCACACAGATTAATAACTTAGATTTCAAACCCGTTCAGCATTGACCATGTTGACTCACCTCAGAGCCCGGAGCAGGAGTTTGTTTCCCAGCTACAAACCCGGCCGCCAGACTCAAGGTGTCGAAGAGCCGGTTGAGCATCTGGAATTCACCTCCACCTTTAAGCCATGAAGCTCCATGCAGGTCAGACACTTAGTCACTTTATACATGTTTTTCATTTCAATATGATCTGCTCTATATGACTGAGGTCCATAAAATAAAGAAGAAGAGTTCAGTTTGTCACATTTGAAAGAATGGAAAGTGTTTTTTATAGCAAAAATTGTTGGTGATGTTTGTTAGTGCTGGAATTTCAGCCCAGTAGTTTAATATTTGTAGTTTATAGATGCAGAATCTGTTGTTTTGATTAGTTAATGCCACCTGGTCTTGGTAGTCAGAAGTCATAGATCTGGATTGGTTACAGTTCCATCTACTTCTGGTTCTCTGTATTCAGAATCTTAAATAAAAACTGTTTTTGCAATACTGTTGATTTTTATTTTTGTTTATTTTATTCAAAGAATAAAATGACAAGATGACTCAGATTGATGCCAGATGCATCTGTCTTACAATTTATTAATGATTTTCATTATTAGCATTTTCTCCACTTTATTCTGATCAACATGAAGCTTTTGTTTAATTTGTGAAGAACCTGGACAGAGACATCTATGACCTTTATGCTGATTATGAATACGAGGAGGAAGAGAAGCAGTTCCAAACATCTTCCTCTCATCTGTTGATCTCTGCTTTCAAACACTTTATTCTCAACATCAATGTTGGAGGAATGGTAACCTCCACTCAAACACACACTAAAGTTGTTTGTGGCTTCATTATAAATTACTCCCAAACACTCACTCAGCAGATTCCCCACCAGCTGTTCGATCAGTTCTTCAGCTACATGGCACCACCTGTAGGGGATCAGAAGTAACAGCAGGGGCATTTGAAATCATAGATGCCATATGTCGGTTTTGTGTGTTGCCTCCTACAGGCTCTTTGCACCTTAACTCTTCTGTCACCTTCTGGCATGGTTTCAAGTTATAGCAGAGCTGGGAACATTACTGTATTTGTTAAAATCCAATCCCAGCTGACAGAGGGTGGTAAGATCACGATGGGGTGAGGGCAGTAATGAGGTCTCTCATTCCCAGTGTTTAGGGTTAGGGTTAAGGGAAAGGAGAGGGAGGAGAGAAGCAAAGTAGAGATGCGCGGCCTGTGCAACAAAGCTTTAAGACAGCACTCCCCAAAAACAACTTTCAGGGGAATCTGAACAGAAACAGCTAGAGTTCCCTGGAACAAGCTAGATGCAAGATAATTCAGGGATGCAAGAAGACCTTGGAATGGCAGGCATTGCCTAACTCCTTCTTGTAAGTGGCTCCAGCTCAGCAAGTAGTTCATCCAACAGTTCCAAAATGACATGTCTGGACAGACCTCATGAGTGAGGAGTAACTCGTTCTCTATACATACTTTTTCATTGTGCTTGTTTCTCTCCATATTGCAATAAGCAGCCATTGTGTCAGTGTAATGCTTTGCTTCTTTTCAAATGTCACAATCACTGCAATTACTTCCAGGCTTGTAAATTGTATTGCATGTCAGTCAAGCTGTTTGCATTTTTCCTCCCAGTGTTTTTGCACTTCTAGAAACACCCCATGTTGCATATTCATAAATGCAGAGGTGATAAATGGATGGGCACATGTTGTCTTGCACATTTGAAAGATGCAATCCTGAGTGTGCACCACTGGTAGATACATTTGTTTGTAGGTGATATCAAGTTTGCACAAGTTTTTATACATGGAAACCTTTAGTAAATGTTTTCTTTGTTGCCCCGAACCTTGACTTGACTAGCGCAAACACACCTGTAAGACCAACCTGCAACACTGTCTTAACTGACAGCTGTAATCTGGCAGCTATCCACCACAGCTAAATTCTCCCAATGGTTCAAATTCTATTACTATTTTTTTTTATTACCCATCTACCTCTACTTTTTCTTAGTTATTGCTTCTTCTTTTTTTTCTCCAGGTGTACCACCTGCCCTACAGGTTAGCTGCCCGGTATCCAAAAACACAGATTGGCCGGTTAGCCACATATACAGACCACAGCAGGAAGTTGGACCTGTGCGTTGACTACATCATCCAGAGCAATGAGTTCTTCTTTGATCGAGATCACAAAATCTTCCACAACATCTTCAACTTCTACAGGTGAACTATAGCTTATAGAATGGAAATACATGTATGCAGTTATGAGTCCACACTGTGAGGTTTCCTCTAACGTATGACCACTGGAATAACTCTGGATGATCTCCTGTCTCTGTTGTCTCCATAAGAACTGGAGTTCTTTGGATCAAAGATGAGCTATGTCCCCGCAGTTTCCTCGAGGAGCTAAACTACTGGGGTGTCAGAATCAAAAACAGCCACAGATGCTGCTGGATCTCCTTTGAAGAGAGGCATGATGAGCTGAATGAGCAACTTAAGATACAGAAGCAGTTGATGGCAGAGGTGCGACGGTGCTCGTATATTTCTGGACCATGACATTGTCTGTGAAACAGTTCTAGTGATGTGAGGAATGTCAGAGATCAAGCAGAGCCAGATTCTGATATTCTAAAAATAGTCTGCACTTCATATCAGCCCCATGTTGGGGCTGATGATGCAATCATCTACCTGCTGCAGAAGGCCTACTCACTGGACAGACCTGACACCTCAGTCCGAATCATGTTCTTCAACTTCTCCAGTGCATTCAACACCATCCAGCCCAGACTGCTGAAGGCTAAACTGGAGAACATGCAGGTGGATTCTCCCCTCGTCACTTGGGTCAATGACTATCTGACGGGCAGACCGCAGTTCGTGAGATTACGGAACTGTGTGTCTGATCATCTGATCAGTAACATCGGGGCCCCCCAAGGAACTGTTCTTTCCCCCTTCCTCTTCACCACATATACTTCAGACTTTAAGTACTGCACTGAGTTGTGCCATCTGCAGAAATTCTCTGATGACACGGCCATTGTAGTGTGTGCTGAGGGCGGGAGGGAGGCTGAGTGCAGGGACCTGGTCGACCACTTTGTGAAGTGGTGTGGGAAGAACCACCTGCAGCTGAACGTGAAGAAGACGAAGGAGATGGTGGTGGACTTCAGGAGGAATAAACCCTTGCCCTCCCCTGTCAGCATCAATGGAACCAATGTGGATCAGGTAGAATC
Organism: Caranx ignobilis; assembly: GCA_021432705.1. Lineage (NCBI taxonomy): Eukaryota > Metazoa > Chordata > Actinopteri > Carangiformes > Carangidae > Caranx > Caranx ignobilis. The sequence continues at coordinate 1,035,509 of MU269987.1, read as the reverse complement.
ATACAAGTACCTGGGTGTGACACTGGACAATAAACTGGACTGGCACACCAACACAGAGGCTGTGTACAAGAAGGGCCGGCTTTACTTCCTGAGGCGGCTCAGCTCCTTTCATGTCTGCAACAAGATGATGCAGATGTTCTACCAATCTGTTGTGGCGAGCACCATCTTCTTTGCTGTGGTGTCCTGGGGTGCAGGCATCAAGGCAAAGGACGCCAATAGGCTGAAAAAACTCATCAAAAAGGCAGAGTCTGATGTTGGCTCCAAACTTGCAACCCTGGAGGAGATGGTGGAGGACAGGATGCTGGCAAAACTGCTGGCAATCACTGACAATCCCTCTCACCCCCTCCACAAAACACTGGACAAGCTTAAGAGCAGCTTCAGCAACAGACTCATTCAACCCCGCTGCTCTAAGGAACGATACAGGAAATCGTTCCTCCCTACGGCAATAAGACTCTACAACTCATCTACCTCTGTCAGAGCCACAGTCACACACTAACTGTATTGATATTATATATCACATTTATACAATACTTGTATACTATACATTCTATTTTAGTACTTTCTTTATACTGTATTTCTATTGTATTTATTTTATTGTATTTTATTGTATTCAATACACCGGTCTACTATGTCAACCTAATTTCCCTTCGGGGATGAATAAAGTAATCTATCTATCTATCTATCTATCTATCTATCATCACCAGTGCAGGTGAATTCCTCCCCTGATGCTAATTAGCTTGTGTAGGCATTGCAGACTGTTGACTCTCCTCTTCTTGTTGTAGAGGAAATTTGTAAAAAATTTTAAATAATTTTGGCTCTCGTGCCATCATCAGGTCAACACTTCATGACCTGATAACCTAACCCAGAGCTAATGAAGACAGTCTGACACATATAGCTATTAGCTAACATAGGCTTATGAAAACAGCTTGACAATCTATTCTCCCATTTTTCTGCTCTCTGTGAGAATGAGTTGTGTGCTGCCTCAGCGCAAGACCATGGCTAACAAGTTAGCTAAATGGCAGTTAAGTAGTATGTTGAAAGTGTCCGTGATGATCATAAGCTCATCTCTGGATGAGACCTTTTTCAAACCTGTGTCCTAGTTCAGTGAATAATCCAGTCCAACAACCAACATGTTCCCTAACAGCATCAAGTAATAATCTGTGTGCAAACTTGTTTGTTTCACTTCCTGACTGGTTCTTGGTGTTTTTAAGGAATTGCAAAATAAGAATTTCTGGAAGTCATGACCTTTGAGCCTCACAGGTTGTGTTTGGTTTTAATTTTTACATGAACCATTTTGTTAGTGATCTACTGCTTCACTCTGAGTCTCACTGACCTACATTAGAAATCAGAGCTGTCTTGACAGATGGCGAGAATAAGCTTTGTCTTGGCCCAGTTTCCAGCTCAGAGGTGTCACTCTGATCCACTCTGTTTCTTAACATTTAGATTGTGGTTTTGGGCTCATGATCTTCACATTTTAGTCTGTTGTGGTTATTTAGCTTTGTCCTCATTTTATTAATTCACTGAACAATGCACATCTTCCGTTTGTTTTTTTCACCTATATGCCATCATACTTTTTATTTGATTTGTCTGTGATTTATCCTATGTCCCAGGACAGTGACATTTCCCCTGTTACTGTGACTGAAGTGTTTCTGTCCTGTGGCTGCAGGTAAAGATGGAGGAGAACAAGGAACTGTTTGATGGCATGGCCTTTGGGCCGACCCGGAGGAAAGTCTGGAACTTGATGGAGAAGCCGTTCTCCTCAGTCGCTGCCAAGCTGATGGGTGTTGCATCCTCTCTCTTTGTTCTGGTCCCTCTGGTCACCATGACTCTCAACACCATGGAGAAGATGCAGTAGTGTTTTTATCTGTGGGTGTGTGAGTAGAGCAGATGATTTCAGGCCTGTCTATAAAATCAAAGACAAACCAAGTGGAACAATCCATCAGAGCCACTGTAGAGTAATAACAATAAAAAACAGGATTTCTACTTCTTGTCTCTTTCAGACGGCATCAGGCCAGCTCAGTGGCAGATTCTACGGCGAGTGTGTGAAGATGTTTTTCATCACTTTCTTCACCCTGGAGTACCTGCTGCGCCTGGTGTCCACCCCTGACCTGAAGTGTTTTGGACATAGCGTTCTGAACACTGTGGACCTGATCGCCATCCTGCCCCACTACATGCAGTTGGTCCTGGAGTGTTTCGAGTACAAGGACATGCACCTGCATTCGGGAGGCATTGAGACAGTGGCTCATGTTCAAAAGGTAAAGAGGTTAAGACTAGAAATAATAAAAATCAAAGCTGCAAGCAGTGATGAACTGGCTCTCGCACTGGTGCTGTTTTTGCAATTTGGGGATCTCATATTTTAACCAACTCCACCAAAAGACTTTGTCCAGTTGATTTTATATTTATTCCAGCTCACTTCAAGACCTTTGGTTTTGAATTGGTCTCACTCCACCACACATAGCCCATATGATCTCAACCTTCCTGTGTTTGATAAGGGTGTCTCCCTAAACAATATGTTTATATTCACTCTTCATCATAGTGCCCCTTTGTGGGAACAGGAAGGAATAACATGGGTTATGCTGACCCAATCCATTTCAAGGCCATAATTAATTATACTCATAGCACCAACTAATAGTAAAATGTATTACTTTCATACATTATTGGATCTTACCCATACTAAATGTTTGATTAGACACCTGCACTAACGTGTCTGCATACTCGCATGAGGTCTTTTCACAGTGCCCCCTGGTGAAAGCAGAAAGGCAAGGCAAGGCCATTTTATTTGTATAGCCTGTTTTAACAGTTTGTTTCAAAGGGCTTTCCACAGCATCATGACAACATCTTCTGCCCTTAGACCCTCACATCGACTGAGGAACAACTCCCAAGAAAACCCTTTAACAGGGAAAAATGGAGAAACCTCAGGGTGAGCAACAGAGGGGGGATCCCTCACCCAGGATGGGCAGACGTGCAATAGATGTTGTATACAGACAAGAAAACAATTTACAACATGGAATATGGGAAAACAATTGGCTAACAAGAGCTGATGAGGCCAGCTTCTGGTGGGCAGGAAAGGCAGGGAGAGCAGGCCATCTTAATGGGACTACTACTACTACTGGGTCATGAGCAGGGAGTGCAGGCTGGTTTAACAGGAGGGGAAAGGAGGTGATGCAGGCAGTGGTTGGTTCAGAGGGATAGAGCTCTGGAGAAATCTGTGGAAACACAGAGAGGGTGTGAGACACCAAGGCCAGACTACAAGGTGCAACAGATAATGACAGAGAGGAGAGGAGAGGAGAGGAGAGGGAGAGGGAGAGGGGGAGGAGGAGAGGAGAGGGCTCCATGTAACCTGATGTGTCCCCCAGCAGTCTAAGCCTATAGCAGCGTAGCTATAAAATGGATCAGGACTACCTGATGGACCAAGAAAAGAGTGGTGGTGGACGGCTCGTCTCTCTTCACTGCAGGACGGAGAAATATAGAAGATCCTTTGTACCTTCAGCCATCAGGCTTCTTCATTCTTCTGCAAATGGTTGATGAGCTGACAGACAAATGAATTTCCCTTTGGGGATCAATAAAGTAATTAGGGCCACGGGGCAACGCACCGAGGCACTGGCCCTACAGCTATGAAATAGCTGCAGGGCCAGTGCCTCTATTGTTATACTGCGTGTTTTTTCTTTTTCTTCTTCTTCTTATTTGTCATGTTCCTCCAAAATTTCGTCCCTTAACTCGTCCTACAACTTGAGGAGTTGTAGGACAAATTATATATCAAAACATGCGGTTCGATCGGGATCGGTGTGCTATTACTTTTCTCTAAGAAATACGAATTTGCTGCGAAAAATTCTCCATTGGAATGAATGGGACGGGCGAAAATAAACGAGCGAAAAAGAACAATCATTGGAGTTTTTCAAACGTCTACTGCTTAGGCATACTTTCACCTAGAGACTGTTGAGTCCTTTAACTTATAAACCCAGGACTCGCATGTTCGTTTGATGAAGTATGCAGGACACAAAGTTAAAGTTCAATTTGCATCTAATTTATTAAATTAATACAGCGGAGAATTAAAGTTTGAGATTGCTTACAGAGCTCTGGACCACAATGCTTCCACCGCCTCTTCCTAAGCAAAGTGTGTGTCTTCCCCATTTACACAGATCATTTTGTACAGTTCCACCCCACCCCTTGACCTAGAGATACTTTCCCCAATCTACTTCTCTGCAGGTGGCGACGGCCTGTCTTCTCTACACTCACTGTCCTTGTACATAGTCTACTCTCCCTCAGCCCTGCACTACATTCCCTGTCTTAATCAACACAGTCATAACATAATACCAAGAATACTTATACGTCAACGATGATGACTGCAAGGATAGCATAGGAAGATTAAAACACACACAAAACATATCCTTCAAGACTTAATTTAAACTTTAAACTGAAGACACAAGTCTTGTGTGTTGGTGTATTAATCCACATTTTGAAGGTCATATAGTTTTTGATCAATCACTGTTCAATGACCATGATCATTTTTGGAGAAATTTTCAGATTATAATGGGTGTGTATTGCACGGAATGTTCGTGTCAGAGTGGGTGACATCATCAGCTAGAGTGGGAGAAGTTGTCTGAAATTGTCTGAAACTTTTCTCTTTCCACGCTCCTCCCGGCCACAAATTACACTCTACACACATGATTTTTTCCACAGTTGTAGACAAACTTGTTCTGTCTCTCACAATGGGCTCATCAAAGCAGAGAGACTTACAGAATTTAAATTGTGAGCCTCTCAGTGTGGTCACGTCTCTCTCTGCTCCTCATTGACTCTAATACAAAGATTTTCCGAGAGAAGCAGAAGGGACCCCTGTTTGAAACTCGCCCCTGACTCCAAAATATTTACTGTAGAAACACCAAAAGCATATCAAAGTGTTCAGGAAGTCCTTATGACGCCCAGGATCTGCTGCTTTTTCTGATAGGAGCTACCGTTTTGTCGCTATAAGCCCAAATGTGGGACCAGCGCAGAGGGAGAAAATTGCCCTTTTTCTCCACGTTTCTGTCTCTCTCTGCCTAAGGTGCCTCTATCGTCATTGGCAACCACCAGTTGGCTGCAGGTGGAGCTCGTTAAGATCAGACTGACACATGCAGCTCGTTATAGATCTGAGTATCAAGTCAGTCACAAGCACACATACACACAGACCTATCTATGTATCTATCTATCTATCTATCTATCTATCTATCTATTTCTTACAATGTTCTTCTGCTGTCAGTTTCTAATGTATTTGAGTAGACTTAAATTTTTCCCCAGTGTATTGCAGCAGACTTCAACTATTCAAACTATTACACTTAAATTTACGATTTTTACTACATGTTATTCTGCCTCTTTACCTAACACACACACACATGCACACACGCACACACTAACACACACCCCACAGGTAACTTAATGTCATTACAGTTACAGGTACACACACACACACACACACACATATATGTGCGCACACTCCTCACACACACACCTGACACACAACGACACACATGCGCGCGTATGCGCGCACTCCAATCTCACACACACACACCACAGGTAACTTCATGTGATTACAGTTACACACACACACAGGTAACTTTATGTGATTACAGTTACACACACACACACACACTCACAGGTGACTTAATGTGATTACAGCTCCTCAATATCAGTGCTCAGTACAAGATGATCATGTGTCTGATTAGTTTGGTCGTGGGTTTGATTCCCATGTTGACAGAGATGGTACCCCCGGCAGTAGCCCCCCGTGGCCCTTTCAAAATTTCCCAGAGGGAATTTTCTAGTTACCTTTAGCCTACTGTTTATTCTATTTATGAAAGAGATCACGTATAGCGTGGGGTTTTGTTTGTTTGTTTTTTTCAAAAATTCCCCCGCGCTGTACATTATACCTTACTACACTGCACTGCACTTAACTGCTTCTTTTGCGTTTATGCATTGTTGTCACAGTACTTATACTATGTGCAGGTCTAGGGCTTAACAATTAATAAGAAAAATGTATTAAAATTGCAATATGGCCTACTGTACCACTACTAATATAACCTACCTAACCCAACCTACTGCCAATATACCTGATGGAAAAATACTGAGTGTTCATTTAACCATGTTGATCATATGTCCTGTCCTGCAGGAAAGTTTTGTGAGAACCTGTCCAGTTTTAATTGGCAAAGTGGCCTTGAAGATAGTGGATGTATGCAAACAGCAAAAGGTCTTCCTTGCAACATAAGAGATAACATGGCTGTTGCTAGGCAGTGTGACGTGTCTTATGAGTACTCTGCATTGTGCTTAAATACTGATGACTTTTTCTATTTGGGGAGCTCCTCTCTCATGACTCTGTTGTGGGAGATTCTGTGCACAACTTGAATAAAGAGACACTGACTTAAAGATCCTGAGAGTGGTGACTTTTCTCACCCACAATACCGTGCCCTGCAAAAATGACACCATAATCATTTAAATGTTTTTCAATGAAAATGACAATAATGATGTAAAAATTCCCTCTAATATTGCAGATCATATCTCAATTTCAATACCAGTCAAAATAATCGCAATTAGGTATTTTTTTCAAAATCATTCAGCTGTAATCCAATCTAAATATCAATTATGCCCGCAGCTGCTCAACTTAAGTCAAGACGTTTGGTCAATAGTACAAAATATACAAGGCAACCAATTGCATTCAACAAAATATTTTATTGTCCATGGAGAGGGTAGAGGTCCAGTCTGTTCCCACAGTCACTCCTGTTGTCATTGGTAGCATTTGACACCCAGGCCTTGCTGTCACGACTGCCGCTCACAAACCTCAGACTGGACATGAACATGAACACGTGAAAACATGTCATTCAAGTGGATAAAATATAAAATATTCAGCTCCTGCACTTCATTTTATCATAGAAAATAGTTACTGAGTGATCGCAGCACACGTGTGACATGTGCCTGCTGATCACAGCAGTGGCAAAAAACCTTTGGTGATTCTGGTACACATAGCAGATACCTTTTTTTATATATATATATTACTACTCCAGTTTTTTGTTAAGTGCTCATTTGCTATCAAAAATCAGCCTGTCATTGCTCCCCCGGCATGGTCATCTCTCCACCAGCCTGGTTATCGCTCCACTAACCTAGAGAGAGACATGGATAGGATATGTGTGAGTGTCAGTATGAGTGTCAGTATAGCCATCAATCAAACACACCCCAAAAAACATATCTCTTTTTAAGCCTTAATATTTCCTCAGTGATCATCCACATTTATGCTGCTGATCTTATCAGTTATCACTGATGCACTGCCTACCAAACAGTGTGTGTAATGACTGAAGTAACCAAGGAACAACCTTACTAGATACAAGCTAGACATGTTATCTTGTTGGGCTAGCTACCATTCATTGTACTTCTAATTGATCTACTAATACGATCGAAACTAAATTGTGTTAACTTTAACAATAAATCTAATAAACAAAGACAAATTTTGTATGCCAATGAACATTGATAACTGCAGTTAATTTAAGAAAAATGTAGGCTAACTGACATCTAACGTTAGCTAACTGCATTTAGAATCTAATGAGCTATCGTCTTACAATAAAACATTTACTAAAGCTGGCTACATAAAATACCACTATTGACTAAATTCATGAGAGTTCTGCTAATACGTTAAAATATCAGAAAATGCAATTATGTCAACAACTTACCGGCGAGCGTGTTTGGGAAACAGTGAAATGAATGACGTTCAACGCTGGAACTATACAATGTTTGGAAGGATAGATCCATGGGAACGAGCCATGGTTTGGAACTATCGGTCCCTCCACGACACGCGTCACTTCCGCATTCTGCGATTACAACAGAAGCATGGATCATGAACAGAAGTCTAGTGCATGATGTACTAGTGTCGCAACCACCATGGTCGCAACTCTCTCTCTTTCTATGGCGCTGGCAAAAACCAATCAGATGCCTTCATGTCTAGTTCTGCCTACGCCCAATCAAGCTGCCGTTGTGAGTACTGGAAGTTTTTTTTCCCCAAAGCTTTATTAAGAATTGTGCAAAACAATACAATTCGACACAGCAACAAAAACTATCGCCAGGGGGTTACCCATACATAAAAGCATTCTATACAGTTTGCATTATAAAAAAAACGTTGTAGAGAGCACATAGATTCAAGGTCTTGATAGCTTTTATGTTATTAGATTTTTCAATAGTTTTAATATACTGCTTGACTTCGTTCTTGAATGTAAGAAAAAAAGGATTTTGATTTGTGTATCGACATTTATGAATGTGCCATTTGGCTAAAAGAATAATAAAAGATTAATGATGTAATATTGTCTAACTCTGGTAGATGGAAAGACGGTGAAGCCAAACAGTACATTTTCAAAACAAAGGGAAAAATCTGGCACAATAGAAAAGGAAATCGAATTACAGACATCTACCCAGAAACTGATGGAAAAAGGGCAAGACCAAAACAAATGAAAAACATCTTCAGGGCAACCCATGCAAAAAGAGCAACTTGTATCGGTATTATATTTTTAAAACGTTGTGAGTGAGTACTGGAAGTGCTCGGGCTCCTGCGCGTAGAGATGACACGCATTACGACGAATCCTGATTAGTTGTAGTTTGGAAACGTTTGGGAAAACTACCCTATTTATGTTTGATTCTCTAGTAATAATAAAGATTAAAAAAAAAAAGGCAGAAAACGCCTACAACCAATCATGATTGCTGTATAGCGCAACGTCATCTGTACGCGCAGGAATCCAAGCCGATCTGGCAGCCCGAGCATATCATCAGGGGCGGGGCTTGCGGACAGGCAAGCCAAACAGTTGCTTGGAGCCCCGGCCTCTAGGGGGTCCCCAAGCACTGCCAAAATGTACTCCTCAGCAACGACAACAATGGGCATTTATTTTGCAATGAAATGACACTGTAGTAGCAAACCCCCTTGTGGGGCCCCCGCTCCATCTGCCTTCAGCCTGCATCTGACGCTGCCTGCGCGATTCAGCGCGAAGTCTGTATGTCGGTCAAGCTCCCCCACCTCCCACGAGAGAGACATGAAGAGGAGTTATCCCAGTGGGTCAGAGAAAAAGAAGCAGGGAAATGAAAAGGTGGAAAATAGAAAGAATGAAAGTGGTAAGTGCATTTTTACCTACTGACTGACTGTGTTGTCGTGGATTCCATAGGGGCGAATAAGCTAACAATTAAGCCATGATGTTGCTAAACAGGACACAGCAACATTAGCAGGCTATAGCTAGCAGGTAGATGTGCTTCACTCTCCAGTCTCCACCAGCAGAAAACAACAAAACCTCTATTGATTATTATTATTATATTAATAACAACAACATCAATAATAATAATAATACTAAATTACACCTTGTATGAAAAACTATGCATAATGATAAATTGATGATGATGAGATGATGATATGTTTCTAATAATAATATGTTTCTCTCTTATCTCTCCTCAGGATCATTACTAACATTTTTAAAAGCAGTAAATCCAGGGAAGGATAATGTTCTGTTGATGTGGCCTTTTACATTGTTTACTCATTGACTTTTAGACCAGCGGACCTGTGGGTACCCTGTGAATTTTGCACTAGCCAAGCCTAATTTTGTATTATTTATTTTATTTGATATTATTTATCTCCACTATGTAATTGTTTTACCTATGTTGTGGCAATTTTAGTTTTCTTTTGATGTGCCCTTATACATTGTTTGCTCATTTACTCAGATTTGTATTTTTTTATATTTGAAGTTTAATAATTTGCAGTGCACTATTGTAATAAACTAAAGTTCATATTTTATATATCTTGTTGGTGTCAGATTATTTACAACAACGATTATTGATAGGCCTGGGCTTTCATGGACTTCTGTTGGTCCCTGGACCTCACTTTGAGGACCACTAATCTATTCTAATCTATTTTTTTCAGTATACATCTCAAATGTCCTGGAAATTGTGCATTTATGTGTGCAAAAACCAAATTTTTTCAGCGCGCATGGGTGGGGTGGGGGCCCCAGGAATTTCTTGCTTGGAGCCCCAAAAGACCCTAGCAATGCCACTGCATATCATGGCTCTATTACATCCATGGAGCACATCCACTGCTTAGACCGTCTCTCTCCCTCCTCTGGCAATGCACGTTGAGTGTCGTCATCGTTTTCCCAGGATGTCCAACCCTACCTTTAAGGCTGTAGAGTGAACAAAGCCTGTTAATTTTATTCCTTTTGTGTTTGTTTAATCTTTATTTTTATGTATTGACCCTGTTATTCAGAAAATAAAGATTACTCAGAACTTTATAAGCCCTGTGTAGTTGTTTTCATTCTAAAAGCAACCACATGAGGAAACCATATCACCCCCCCAGAGGGTAAGCTCCAGCACAGCCACATAACACACATGTTGCATTGGTAGAGAGGCTGTGTTGGTCCAACCAGGTGCTCATGCCCAGTGAAGATTTTAAATTAGATTTGGTGAAGGGGACAAATCCTGGCAGAGTTCTTAAGACAGATACTGAGGTCAAGTTTGTGGGCTCTTGAGTGCTCACAAGGCAGAGATCCATGGGAGTAGATGATTCCCACAAATTTCTGCCTCTCTCGTTAGTATTAGAGAGCACTGGAAGTGCATCCTGCAGTGAATCTGTTGAACAAACACATGGGGCAGTTTGTCCTTATTTTATTTGCTAAAATCGTTTTAACTTGAAACTGTTACTCTGTTTAATCTACTAACAGCTTCCACGTTCAAGCTGTCGGCAGCAGCAGCAGCCACAGTCTCTTCTCTTCATCCATCCATCCTTAAAGCTAACACTTAATCCAAACAACAACAGGACTAAAGGAATTCAGACATCTGGATGATGGACAGGAGACTGTTTATCTGCCACATCTCTCTCTATAATAAACCTACACCTCTTTCGTCTGTCATCACTCATCACACAGCCATGGAGTTGTGTGTGTACTTGCGAACAATGGACTCAGACTGCACCTGACTGTGCCTGAATAGTGGAGCCTTTCCCAACTGTTCTCAGATCAGCTGTAGGAGACAACTCACTGTCACTTTCTGGTTTAAAGTTAAATGGTAAATGGACTTGCACTTATATAGTGCTTTTCTAGTCACTTGGACCACTCACAGCGCTTTACACTGTGTTGCATTCACCCTTTCACACACACATTCATACTGCACTGTTCGCAGACAGTGTTGGAGGCTAACCATTCACACACACATACACACATCCAATGAGGATGGGCAAGCATGGGTTCAGTGTCTTGCCCGAGGACACTTCGACATGTGGCCTGGAGGAGCCGCGGATCGAACCACTGACCTTCTGGTTTGTGAACGACCCGCTCTACCTCCTGAGCCACAGCCGCCCACAGCCACATTCTGAACCATTGAAGTGATAATTTGACATTTTGAGACATTTACTTGCTCACTTGATGTTATTAGTTACAGACATGACTGGTATGAGGCGATGAACTTCGTGCAGGATACAACTAACCTGACAGGGAAGTGTTTTAAACTTTATGTTTTTCAATGGATTAAACAAACATGAACAGTGTGAATTTTTTTTCTTTTTTTTTGTCACTTTCACAAAATCGGCTGTGCCCGGCTTCTCATATGTCAGACCTACGTGACAAAGAGGTGAATTTTCTTAAACTTCTTAAAGAATGTTCATATTTTCCTGATTTTGTACTAAATTGAATGTAACTCCTGAACTGAGGACAGTCAGAATAAATGGTAAATGGATTTGCACTTACATAGTGCTTTTCTAGTCTCTGGGACCACTCAAAGTGCTTTACACTGTTGGCCACATTCACCCATTCACACACATTCATACTGTGCTTACTTTGATTTGCACATTCACACAGACACATTCACATACGGATGATACATCAGGGGCAAGGACACTTCGGCCTGCGGAGTGGAAGAGCCAGGTATTGAACCTGGTAATTGAAACAGGATAGTGGACGACCTCCGTCCTATACCTCCTGAACCACAGCCACCCATAATAAGATGAATGTAACAGAGATCATCAGTTAGTTTGTCAGCTGACTACACAGTGAGTGACTGCAAAGATGTAAATTAAGTGAGTGATGGCTGAAAAAAAAATTCACTTTATCATTTCACTTTACTATCAATAGCCCCTGCATAGAAATGTTGATTGTAATGACATTAAATTAATATCTGGTTAAAAAAGTAAAATGAAACATAATATCACAATCTTTATTTTGCACATTTTCCTCTGATACAATACTCATTAAGTACAAAATATTACAAAAAAAAAAAAAAGGAAAACACCCAAATGATCCGAAGTGGATGTAAAGGAGTTCACTGACTGTTCTCATAGCCTCAGTATTCACTCATCCAAATTAAAAAGAGGTTACCAAAATAAAACCTTCAGCTTCTGTGGAGACATGCACAGGTTTGACATATGTTTCTGAATTATTTGAGAATTTAAGTGATGTACTGGAACCTGTTTGTTCATCTTTCTGGAAATGTCCACAGCTATAAATACACTTACATGAAAACATGACACATGAACGTCTCTACTTGTTCAGATTCTCCAGCAGGATTTCAGCTCCTTTGTTGTTGCTGATGCTGCTAAGCTCTGATGTGATGGACTTCAGTGCCTCCTTCACCTCCTTTGCCACAGTTTTGTCACAACTGTTCAGGAGGCTGCACACACAAAGCAGGTACATATTATTAGAACCTCCAGCAACTTCACTGTGGATCATTTTCCAGTGTCGCTTCAGAAATATTGAAGATGTAAGACAGACAGGTTGTTGAAGTTTTACATTTGCTCTACACTGCACTGTCCAAGAGGCACATATATGATATCTGTTTTCTGTGATGTGGACGACCCATGTCATTATCAGTGTGCACTGACCTGCAGAGCACAATGGCCCCTCTGTTGACTTTCACCCAGCTCTTTAGTTTGTCTGTTCCCACTGTGTCCACCAGTATTCTGCCAAACCGCTCTGACAGGGTGAGAGAGTTTGTCATCAACAGGAGGGAGAAAGGAGAGAGAGGAAAACAGGAAATGGGAATTTTGAATATTTTAACCTTTATTCACTTCTATCAGGGTGTTTGTGTTGACCAATAGTAAAAAACAAAAGTAATTTGGTGGAAAGTACCATTTATAGGGACTTTTAAAGTCACCAAGCCGGCAAATTGCTATAATGTTGTGTTACTATGTAACATCAGCTGCACATTCTGCACCTGGTACTGTTCTGTGTTCTGGGACACACAGCACATTTTCTAATGAAGTTTTTAGAAGCGTTTTACTTGAGATAAATGAAATCACACGTATTTCACAGTTACCATGGGTGTGGTTCATGTACGCTGGGGAAATGCTCAGGTTATCTGTTCTGTGACTACACTCAGAAAATATATGTTTTTTTAAACTGCTTGGCAGTGATCCTCTCAGACAGACACAGGATGCAGTTGGCTTCCAGCTTGATGTTGGTTTACTGTCACTCTCCTGCCGTGTTTGAAATGTTGACCTAAATAATCAAGTTTTAAATTAGTTTTTTTTTGTTTTTACCTTCCTTGTCTTCCTCTGCCAGTGTCACGTCCTGCTCTATGAGCCACTTCAGCACCAGGTGTCCTGCTGGATGTTCAGCCATGTGAAGCTGCAGGGAAATGAAAACTAGTTAACAGTGAAGAATCAGAGAAGCCAACCATCAACAAACCAGTTCAGGGGAAGCTTTCCACGGTTTTGTGAGGAAACAGCTGCAGAAGTCGATGTAGCAACCCAACCAGTACCACAGGAGTACAACCCTTCCCCCTGTCAATCAATATTTAATATGAAAGAACAATTTGATTCATTTGATTGGAACAGCTGAGGCTCAAGGTTTAAATTCATCATTGAATCACTTTTAGGTTCTCAGTCTGTCTGATTTATTTAGTCTTGATAAAACAATCAGTGACTTTTATTGCTCAACACTCTGACTGTTATGATGTCCTGCTTTAGTTGTACCTGTTGACTCATTTATTGCGTTTCTACACACCTGTCCATCGGTCCCTCCCGGCACTAACTCTTGATTGGCTAGATGAGCCACAGCTGTCATGGCGGGCCGCAGGTCCCCGCAGGCTGATGCCAAGATGTTGCTCACGGTGACGCTGGTAGCCTTGTCCATCACCATGGTGGCAGCATTGTCACAGAGATACTGGAGAAGTGGTGGGGAGACAACTTCCAGCAGCTCTTTCCTCCGAACAGCCACGTTCTTTTTACTGGTGAAGACAACACAACTCGTGTTACTGTGTTCTACTGCAGGCTTTAGCTTCACCACTACAAACATCAGCACAAAACATATCAAAACAAACTCATCACCACACTGCAGTTCGTTGTGTAGTCTCATCTGTCATAAACAAGAGATTATGGGTTACAGAGCATGTTTGTGTCATGGTGCTGCTGCAACGAGAGCTCTGATCTTGCAAGGTTGGTTTTTGGCCAAGAGATGCTGGGAGGAAGGCAGACAGCCTCCATTCTCCCTTATAACAAGTTACAAGTCATTTATTTAACCATTAAAATTACTCTGAAGCTGTTAAATTAGGGTAGAAATGTAGCACATGTAAGGTAAAAATCCTGTATAGTTCCTCTTTAATGATACTTTTGGGCTGCACACAGCTGTATCGGCCTTACAATACAACACAGTCCAGGTAACTTTGAACTCTTAAACAAACCTCACCTGCATGTCTACTATAACAGTTATCTGTAATGTCTTATGTGTGCAAATGAAGAAATGAATTCAAAACAACACAAGCTCACTCACGAAAAGTAAAACATTCTGCTGTGAAAAAAGCCTGTCTGTTGTCCAACGTCCTTCTGTGAAGTTGAACCATCAGAACAGTCACTGAGAGCTGTTACCTGTGTGTGTTTCCATCTCCTCGCTCCAACACCTTAATGATCTCTGGCAGCAGGTGAGCTGGGTCTCTGGGGCTCAGCAGGTAGAGCAGAACCTTCTTCCCATATTTGTTAGTGATGACTTCATCCAGAGAAGACAGAATCTCCTGATCAGGTGGGGACCAGATAGACAACACTTGTGGACAATGACTTGATATAACCCTAGTAAATAATAATACATGTAATTAAGTAAATGATGAGGATTAAAATGATGTCCCATGATAACAGACTCACAGACAGCACTGCCTGTTTGACCAGCTTGGTGTCGTCCACACAGTCAAATATGGCCAGAAGAACCAGGTGACCGTACTCCCCCTGTGGACCAATGACATCAGTTAAACAGAGCTTCAGCAGCTCACACATAAAATACAGAAGGTGGACTCCAACATCTCAAGACCAGGGGCCTTATTCATAAACATCAGAGCAACTCTGAGCCAGAGTGGACAAAAAGTGTTATCTTAGGTCAGGTTCACACCTAAAGGTCTGTTATCTGATTCGAATCAGTGCAAGGATTATACAATGTTGCAATTTTTCAATTGGTCCGGTTTGCGTTCACAAAGGCCAAACTCAAGCAGTCCAAAAATTGTAATCTAAAGTCACATGGCCACAGATGCCGTTCGGTTATTGGTCATACAGTTTAAGCAACTAGACAATAACGTGACCTCCTCGCAATTACATCATGGAGCATTGTCAGCTTCTTTTCATGTTGGTGCCAATCTAGAGTATATAGGCTCATCAGCAGACTTTAACGCGCCGCGCATATGAACGGCTGGTGAGACTGCAGCCATTAATTAATGTATTAAACCGCTCTGCAATCAGATGGTCATATCACAAGACAACAGGCAGTGATGACAGCCTAGGAACAGCAGAGCGCTCCTCTGAGAAGCTCCATTGCAGGTCAGTCAGCTGCATTAGCCTATAGCCCTCCCGTGTAACTTTGTGCTGTGAGTGGAAATCTGAACGTGTTGACACGCCGCGATGGTTGATGACATAAGGAGCTAATTAAAATAAATAAATAACCGATAGTATTCGTCCCAAGTTCGTTAACAGTTAAACGATAATGTGCATCCCTATACCACAACTTTTTTCTTTTGCCATACAAGAGGGACCAGATAGTTGGCTCATCATAACAGCAGCTCTTGTTTACAGAATCCATGCATCTCCTCGAGTCAGTGAGTGAAATGATGTGTAAAACGCTGCGCTCCCTCTGATTGGTGTGGATGGGGTTCACACCAGAAATAAACCGCTCTAGAGTTCACTTGATAGCAGACTGAGACCACCCCTACGAGGCAGACCAGAGAGCAGTTGTTTGGTCCGCCCCAGAGTGCAAGGCCAGCGTTCACACGGACCCAAACAAACCGCACCAAGGGGGTAAACGCTCCAGGGTTCAGTTCAACCAGACTAAACAAGGCTGGTGTGAACATGACCTTAGAAAGGAGGTGTGGTTGACCTAGGTATGACTCAGTCTTTTAAAAGCTGTGTTTAGAAGAAAGAAAGAAATAAAAACCAAATGCACAACTAGTGATGAAAGGACAGTGAAATCTGCTGGTCATAGAACTTTGACTTAGACATGGTGTAATTGTATATCGTGAACAACTTCGTGAGGTTAAATAAATCAGACTTTAAAAAGAGCTGCAAAATGTGATTGGTGCGGATGGGGGTTCACACCAGAAATATCATCATCATTTCACTCACTGACTCAAGGAGATTGGCACCAACATGAAAAGAAGCTGACAATGCTCCATGATGTAATTGCGAGGTGGTTTGTACATATCAACTTGTTCCCATGCCAATAGTTATTATATTTACTAGCTTATACTAATGCTCATGTAGTGAAGGTTGTGACAGATTCAAGTCATCACTGCTGCATTGTTGCATTTTTCCTGTTGCTAATTTTTTAAATGCTGTGATCACCTTTATTTCTGACACTGCTGCTAATATGTTTGAATACGATTTTAAAGCTGATCTGCATGCTGATGACATTTTGTTTACATTATCCCCCCAAGTGTCTCAGTTCCACATCTTTTGAGGCTCATTGATGAATTTAGTCAGCACTCTCAGGATACAAGGTAAACTGGTCAAAGAGTGAGGCCATTCCACTTAATCATTTCATGACACAAGCTGATCTAGCTTTCACTCCTATTGTATGGAATACAGAAGGGATGAAACATCATGATTGGAAAACTGACATGTTAACCACTCAGACACAGAGAACCTGTAGATAAGTGACTTCTAAACTGTGATGAATCAAAGACTGTTGAATGATAGCTGAATAGTAGAGACTGTTGTGATATATTTTTTACAAGTTGAATCAAGGCTGTAGCTGCAAAAATGTAGTAGTTAAAGTTATGAACAATTGCTAAGAGTTTTACACTGTCATGAAGATGGTTCAGTGATAGCTGAAAGCTGAAATGGTAGAAGATCAGCCAGACCAAGTGGAAGTAGAGACCTTCTGTATAAGGTGTGACTATTTTGTGGTGAATTTTACAAGTTGAAAACTCAAACTGAGATAATATGGAACATGATATACTTGGTTTTGAATTGATACTTAAATATAATATAAATATAATTTTTGTCTTGGTATGTACATATAAATTGTATCATCTTTTGTTGTTGTGTAAGTATATATATACAGTGCTTAACAAATGTATTAGACCAGGCAAGGCAAGGCAAGGCAAGGCAAGGCCGTTTTTACAAACAGTTTGTTTCAAAGGGCTTTACACAGCATTATGACAACATCCTCTGCCCTTAGACCCTCACATCAACTGAGGAAAAACTCCCAAGAAAACCCTTTTAACAGGGAAAAAAAATGGAGAAACCTCAGGGTGAGCAACAGAGGAGGGATCCCTCACCCAGGACGGGCAGACGTGCACTAGATGTTGTATACAGACAAGAAAACAATTTACAACATGACATGACCACCACCCAGTGTAAGGTTTATGCCACAGCTGCCTAACATTAACAGCATTGGTAATTACCAAAATCATTTTTTATGTTTCTGTAATGGTTACTACACCAGTATGTAGAAGCTCTTTAACCGAAATGATATTTTTAATGCTAAAATATAATTATTATTGATATCCATGAATTTTCAAATTTACTGTTTTACAAAAAAAATGGAAAAATAGTAAAGCACATTATTATTTCTTGATTAAGTGACAAATTATAGTTATTTACTTGCATTCCTGAACAGAAAAATTAGTTTCAGTGGTTGAATGTTATGCTTGATTAATTTCTGACTTCTCAGAGAAGCCTAGTGAGCCGGCTCAAATTTGGGTATAAAAAGGTGAATTCAGTTTGAAATTCCTCATTCCTGTTCAAAATGGTAAAATGTCGAGAGCTCAATGAAAATGAAAGAGTCTGCATTAAAGCACTTCATGATGCTGGATGGTCTCTGAGACAAACAGGAAAAGACATAAAGTGTTCCCACAGTGTGGTCAAGTATGCTTTGGAGTCAATTGCTGAGACTGGTACTTACAAAATGCGCCAAAGGAAGAGGCAGGAAATGAAAGTTAACTGAAGCAGATGTCAGACACCTCAAGATTTTAAGTACTAGAGACAGAAGGAAGACCACTGCTGATCTTCAGGCAGAGATGAATGCTTCTAGATCAGAGTCTGAGAAAGTCTCCAGAATGACCATATGCAGACGACTGATGGAACAAGCCTTAAAGGGAAGAATAGCTGCTAAGAAGCCATTATTGAGGCCTGCAAACATCCAGAAATGCCTTAGATTTGCCAGGGAGCACAAACACTGGACTGTTGATGACTGGAAGAAGGTACTCTGGACAGACAAGTCCAAGTTTGAACTCTTCAGTCAGCATCGTCGTGTTTATGTCCGCAGAAAAGCTGGAGAACGTTTTGATGCCAGATGCACTGCACCCACAGTGAAACATGGTGGAGATTCCATTATGGTATGGGGTTCCATTTGTGGAAACAACGTGGGCAAATTAGTGAAAATTGACGGTATCGTGAACAAGAACATCTACCACAACATCTTAGTGCATCATGGAATCCCTTCTGGACTGAATCTGATAAGTCGTGGGTTCATATACTAAGAAAATGACCCCAAGCATACTTCAAAGCTGTGCAGAGACTATTTGACCAAGAAAAAGGAACCTGGAGTACTGGAACTGATGGACTGGCCAAGTCAAAATCTGGATTTGAAACCTATTGAACAAATTTGGGATTTAGTAGATTCAAAGATTGATTCCACAAAAGTTTAATCTAAAGCAAGTCTGTGGGAACAGCTAGAAACTATTTGGAACTCAGTAACAAAAGAGACTGTTGAAAAGTACATAATAACAATGCCAGCAAGAATGTAAGCTGTTAATCAAGGTCAAAGGAGGCCATACAAAATACTGAGTTTTTTGGTTATTATGTGTGAAAAAGGACTATTTAGTTGTTTCAGTTTGTTATTTGCCAAATAAATAAGAATAACATTTTTAGTTTTAAACAAATTTTTGAAAGATTTCTCAAATATTTGTGTTTTCTCATTTTTATGACAGGTGGTCTAATAAATTTGTTAAGCACTGTATATATAGAAAAACACTTATTACACCTCTTAAAAGTTTCACCTTAGGAGCTCTCTTAAGTACAAAGATGCTTTGTGAAGAACTTTTATCTTTACAATGTTGTAGTCTTAACTTGGTAGATGGAGAAGCACTAAGAACTTACCATAGCAAACTTTACCATGTACGTCTTCATTGATTTGATGATGACTTTTCTGTCCTGAAACACGAAAAATAAAAGCTTAGTTTAATGTTACAATTAAAAGAAAAAAAAAATCAATCACTCTGGGTCCACTGCATCATGTTTGATACTAGAGGAGTCTTTGGCTGGTCACTATGGTGACAACATATTCTTAATATCAGTTAGTCTAATTTCTGTAGAATTTATATTGCTTTAGGTTGTTGTTTACAGTCATCAGTGTATCTGTGTGTGTGTCTACAGACCTTGGCTGTGCCATGCCACAGACAGTGCATTGCTACTCGTGCTCCATCGTGTGTGTGAGCCATGTAGACGACTGACTCTCTGATGGATTCAATCATCTCCTGCTCCATCAGAAAAAAAGAAAAACACAAGGGCATGGCAGTGGTAAATGCAGTGACCACAGTCAGCATTAAAGACATTCAGACTTTTGCCTCATTCAGAAATGTGTCATTGCTCTTAAAGTTCCATTAGGTTTGAGTCTTGTCCTCATTCTTCTTCAGCAGTATGAAGTTTGATTTTACACCTCACTGTACCTCTGTTAAGAGCATCAGCAGGGAAATGCATGACTACACGCATATTCTGGTGGGGTACAAAATTATGATGTGCTCACCGTCCTCTGTTTGTCAGGTGCGAACAGGAAGAAGTCCAGAAAGGTTTTGTGAACCAGGGAGTGTTTGATCACCTGTTCCCTGAAACATAGTTTTCACATGGTTTACATGGTTTCACATGGAATACTAAAAATTGATAAAATGCTATCAGCTCAGGTGGGAAACAAACCAATATCAAATTCATTTAAACAGATGCCTAAAAGTGGAAGGAAAAAATTCTTCTGTTTCTGAACTTTATCACCTGTAGCTTTCTAAGTTTAATGCACCTCATCTGACTCACTTAAAGCCTGAAAGAACTGTTTTACAAACTCAAAGCTTTTCAACCTAAGCATCTTTCAAATCTGTTCCTACCATAAATGTCTTTTTTTTCCCAACATGCTATTGTATGGATTCCTGCATGAGCTACAGGAAGTTTTCTTTTCATCCACTTCCTTGACAATGAAAGCCAAGATCAAGTCGTTAAAGTTTGTGACTAAATATACAATGAAATAAGACAGAAAACCCCTCATTGTTGGAAGCTGGGACTGTTGTTGGTTTTTAGGCTTAGGGTCAAGTCATTTTTTAAAAATGATGATTAATTTCTTTTTGATCCGCTGACCAAAACAACAACAGCCTCTGGTTATCTCTAAACAAGCTAACACTATAGATTGAATCAAAAACAGACTGGATATTTCATGTTTATGTAACTTTCCTTCATTCCACATCATGTTTCATGTTCATGGTCTTACTTCTGGGCCATGGGTGTGAGAATCTGCTTCATCTCATCGATAATGCTGTTCAGCTTGTCTGGATTCATCTCTGCCACTTTCTCTATGGTGTTACATATGGATGACTGCACACAGAGGGAGGGAAATGTTCACTTCACCAAAGTGATGCCATTCACATCAAACATCTCAATGCAGCCAACATTATTGCTTTCACATGTGTCTGTGTGTACCCTGCAGACAGCAAAGGTATTCCCATACAGCTCCTCAGAAAGCATGAGTCTCTGTGCGAGCACAGCTTTGTCGTTGTAGGCGTACTCGATGATTGACGAAGCAGCGGCGTGGCGAAGCATTGGCCGCACGTGACCTTTAAATGTTTGCATCACAGCCGCCAGCAGCTCCTTGCTCCTGACATGTAAATGAATACACAGCCACTTTTACAAATATATACACAGACAGATGTATACACACTCAGTAGGCACTTTATTAAATAGTGCATCTGCAGGGGTGCTTCCGTTCTTTTTTAGTAATTTAGCCACATTTACAAAATAAGATAAGATGTCTGCGGACAGAGAGGAAGCGGCCAGTGTGAGTTGACTCACCCATACATCAGCAGTTTTTTCACCACATGTCTGCCATACTGAGACTTACACAGACCGATGATATCATCTGGAGGAAACAATAACAAAAGTACTTAATGCTTAAACAACTGCAAGTACATAAGCAGGAGCTAAACTACAGGTCAGCTCCAGATGATCAGGAAGCAATTTTTTGGAGACCAGGCAAATTTCTTTTGACTCACACAAATTCTTGGCATTAAAAATGTTTTCCAAAGACAAACACTATTAATTTTTGAGTTAAAAAAACCCAAGTGCTATATGTAGCATGAACAGGCAAACATTACGAGTGTATGTCAATAAAAGATAAATATTCCTTATCAAGGCACTCAGGAAACTCGAAATCACACATCAAAGCATCATCAAAGCACCTTAAAAAGTTGTTTCTGTCTTTAATTGACAGAATGGTTTAGAGAGACAGGAAATGGGGAGACAGCGAGGGGGAATCGCATGCAGCTAAAGGCCGCTGGGGGAATTGAACTGGGGCCACTGCAGTGAGGACTATAGCCTATGCATATGGGGTGCCTGCTCAACCCAGAGTTGAATTCCCCTGTTATGTAACAGCGACAATGCAGTCAGCTGCCAACATAAGTTGGCCAGTGATGTAAATGCTGTTATAAAGGAGTTCTTCCTTCAGTGTTAGACTTAATCTAATAATAACAAGTGATGACCTGCAAAAGGTAAACGAGGGAATCACAGACACACAGAAGAAGAAAATCTTGGACCCCACCTTTAAGTTCATCAAACACTTCCCGTCTCTGCTCATGGCTGCCAAACTGGATGAAACACTGGAGCACTCGCACTGAATCATGAGCAAACGCCATCTGGATGCAGACACAAGATTTCATCAAGACAAAATCTAAGAGTGATGCACAGCAGTTTCATTACTACTTAAGATTAGACAAACTTAACATCCACAGCTAGGTCTGCCAATCACTCAAGCACAACAGAGATGCTTTAGTAAGCTGAGACTCACCTGTTTGACTTTTCCACGGATCAGATCATGAAGGCCCTTCATAAGTTTCTTTTTCAAGTCATTGTCACAATTTTTCCTTTTAAAACAAACACACATACAGACATGCATTACAGACAATATACCAAGATAGAGAGAGAGAGAGAGAGAGAGAGAGAGAGAGTGTACCTTCTGAGTTCTTCCCACACTTGTTTAGACTGACAGATGATCTGGAACATGTCCTTCCTCTCCACCTGCTGTCGGCTCTTCTTCAGATCCTTCTTCCTCTGCTGCCTGTTCTTCTTCAGGTCCTCCTCTGTCAGCTCCTTCTTTGGCTTAAACTCACCTTTCTTCATCTTCTTGGCTACTGGACCTGAGGAAAGAAAAAGCTGATGTGATGCAAGTTCAACTTCAGACATTATTGCAGTAAAAAAAACAAAATTTCTCACACACACACACACACACACACACACACTGTATTTTACAGTACACATGCACAAAGTTACAACATTAATAAACCAGGAATTGGTCATTTGGACAAGGAGGAGACATAATCAACTAATGTGGTTTGTTCTCATTTAGTTAATGTTCAGTGTACAGCATTTTTGGATGAGTAATTTTCTTTTATCTTTATATCCACAAAACTGAGCTGAGGATTTGTTCTTGATGCTGCTAAGAGTAAATATTTTTGGTGTGTATGCTGGAGCACAGGAACCCTTCAAATTATGTGCATAATGTAAGATTATTCAGCAAAAAGATTTACACCAAAGAACGATCTTTAGTGCCAAACGCAGGAGGACAGGGTAGTGAAAAACATAGTTAAACTAAATTCAGAAAAACAAGAAGAGAATTGGAATATGGGATTTGACAGAGTCTGTTATTAGCATCCTGTCTGCTGATAGGATGCTACAGATACATAGATCACAACGTGGTGAGTGTGGTAAGTAGTGAGTAGTGTTGATAGTATGTAAAATAAAATACATATTACAAAATTCCTCTTCAACTTGAATGATTTCCTATTTAAGACTGACACATGTAGACTGATGTTGCAATCAGACAGCCTCTACAAAAATAAAGAGCCACTAACAAATATTTTCTTACCTTCACTCTCTTTCACATCTTTGATTTTCCTCTTGATCTGCCCCTTCCCAGCTTTGGAGAAAGCTAATTTCTGGTCTTTCTTGCCACCATCTCTTCCTTTCACTTTTCTCATCCTCTCTGTGTTGTTATATGGCTTGAAAGGCTTCGTACCACCTGGTTTTCCACCTGGTTTTCCACCTGGTTTTCCACCAAATTTTGTCCCTATGGAATCTGTCCAGAGTGACACATTAGTAACAAGCCTGGTTGAAACTGACACGTTGCTGTTTGATGTGAAACTAACCCTTTCCTTTCAGTGTTAGCCTCTGCTTCTTTCCACTTTTGGGAGAAAAGTTTTTTTTGGATTTGGCCTCCATCCTACAGCGGGGGAGAAGTGTGAGATGAGGGCAACAACAGAAAGACATACAAGTAACCAGTGGCTGGGCAGTGCTTCTACAAATGGCAAATTATTAAAACATTTCAAGATCAAGTTTTACTGCTGCAAGTATCTCAAACTTTAGTGTTTGGATCCTGGATTTTTTTTTTTTTTTTTTTTTTTTTTTGCATTTAAGAGAGCATATCAGGTTCAGCATAGAGAATAAGTAGCTTCACTGAAAAAACACTTAATAACTTTTGAGGTCTGGCCTAAAAATACACTGTGTCAACTAAAACGTACATCTTTTATGACGACTCTGTATGTTACTTATTTTTTATTTTAATGCTGCGTATTTACTCCAGTGTGAAGGGCTTTACTGAGCCATCGATACTTCATAGCAAATTGGTCGGTAAATGCTGTAGACAATGCTATCAATAAATGTTATTTAACGTTCACTATAACATAGCGTCCCTGGTATTTATCTCTGCTGTTAAGGTGGACAGTTACGTAGTTTAAACAGTTGGATTAGTAACTTACATTTTAGATGTACACACACGCTGCCACAGCGCTGTCCCATGTGTTCTGTTACAGATACGGTTTACGTTACAAACCGTCCAATCACCTTCAACTTTAGCTGCCGTAAATTGTAAACGTTACGACAACTTTTCAGCGCCAAAGTAGGCTAAGCTAAAAGGGAATGGCCGCTTTACTGTGTATCAGTATCACCGATCCACGGTATCACCATGTTTAAAGTTTTCGATCACCGCTGCAGTCCAACACTTTACCGACTGCATTTACTTCAATGCCCTAGACCTCCTCCTCGGGCGCATGGATCTGTTGTAAGAACATCGTATAATACATCCATGCTCGGGCGACCGTGAGGACGCCGTGTTTGTTTGCGTGGTGATCGAGTACCTTGAGAGAGATATTCCGATCCTTGGTGATGATAATTTAAAGGGACAGCCGGACCATAAACCACGTTACTAGTCAGGAATTGTATCCACGGATGTATCAGTTGGAGCGTAGAACTAAAAGAAGGCTTCGGCAGTTTTATTTTTATTTTCGTTTTGGCTCACTGAAACATAAATATATGTAACATGATCATTTAACAGCTGCTTTAACCAGCAGCGGTTACTTCCTTTGTTACCTAGCAACGCCTCCAAACTAAAGCGGAGTTGGCCAGTTGTTGCAGGTACGAAGATACACGTAGAAGGTAAAAACATTAAAATTCTCGCCAGACTTAATTTAAAGATTTTAATTATTGTTGTAATTATTGTGAGTATACGTGTTAACTTATTATCCAACATTTACTTACTAACGTTTTATGTTGCTTTGATATCACTTACCCTTCACTTTATGAGCTTAAGGTCTGTTTGGAGGAGTTACAAATTCAATTGAATCATGCATCATATGTGCTTATTTCACAGACGAAGGACACGGACACCGAATAAATGGCGGAACTAGACACAGCTTGTATCAGCGAACAATGTGAGGAAAACACTGTGTTACACTTTGCGAAAGGCTTTGGAGAACTGTTATGCCTCTGAAACGGGCACTGGGACAGCTGAACTGAGAGCACCACAATAAAGGAGGAATTGCAGTAAAGCGCAATATGAAATTGGGTTCCCACTTAAATTTAAGTTCTTGGTGAAGTCAGTAAATTAACATCAAAGGTAGAGGCTGCAGGGGGCTATTCCATGAAGCTCGCTTAGCTCAAAGTCTGGTTTAATTGGCCTAGTCTCGCTTTCAGTTCCATCAACGTGGCTAAGCTCCACCTCGGTAACCATGGAAACCATGGTTCTGGCTAAGCCTGCTACACTCCTGATACTTTGAGCTAGGGTGCCTTGAGAGAAGCAAATCATGTACACCAACAAAGATAAAATTAAACTAATTAAAAAATAATAAAATGAAACTGAGGCATTTAAAACTACTATTCACTATCACCTCATCTCCTTGAATTGATGAATTTGGTAAATATCATTTTGTACAGTCAATTGTGTGATAAATGTGATGAATCATATGTAATAGTTGATAAATGTCATGAATATCACTTGTTAAAATAAGTTAATACATTTTGTGAATTTATTTAGGTCTATTAGGTTAAATGAATGAAAGTATCTTTTCAGACTTTTACACCTTCATTTCAAGAGGACAGGTGAGAGAGACAGGAAATGAGGAGTGAGAGGAACAAATAGTCTCCAATGATCTCATGATGACCTTGTCATTTTAATCCAAGAATATCTCAAGAATATAAAAAGCATCAGAATTTGTTATTTTTCTTTTTTAATTATTTGTTTGGTGCAAAAGAGCACAAATTGTTTCGTATGAACTCTGCTGTCAAATGTTTGTTCCTTTTACAGTAAGTGTACCTGAGCACTCAGTGCTGCTGCAGCAGACTGAAGAATCACAGAAGCAGCTTTCTGCAGACACCTACTACAAGTATGAGGATATTTACTCTAGACCATCCATCACTCCTGACTCTGAAATCCCAGAGAACCTCTTGTACCTCGCGTATCCTTTGAGAGAAACATTTCACACATTTCTCACATTCCTTTACTATACATGGCACATAAAGCCCAATAAACATCACAATAAGAACAAACTGACATAAAGATGTAGTGGCATGCTGGGGGTTGTGTGGGTGGGGTATCCCAGCAAGCTCTTAGTGAATATATAATGGACATTAAAACTAGGGATTGACCGATATGTTTTTTTCAGGGCTGCAGGCAGAGAGACGGCTGCATCACAGCTAAAGGAGAATGTTTTAAAATAAATGTATTTTATTTTGCTGATATAGATGCCCAGTTAAAACAGAAAGGTTGTATTCCAAATGTTCCAGAGCGTAGTTGGTGATTAGTACAGCATGAGAGAACTGGTTGACATTGTTGTGTTGCCTGAGTTTGCAAGAGAACGAGAAGCATGACACCATGAGCAAGAAGAGTTGGTCATTTAATGATGTCCATGGCAGTGTAAGGTATTGTTGTTCTAATGCCAATAATTGATGATTGATGGATTTGTACTGTAAGGGATAAAGGGGGTTATGTAATATCAGAACCTGTCTCTATGGGTGATTATAATATGACAGTAATCCTTAATCCACTTATTACAATGTATACAAGACAGACACAGATTATAATGTAAAACATCTTGTAAGCCACTATAGTAATATAATACAGTGAATTTGATCTCAATCCTTAATTCATTCTACATTCAGTCACTCCTTTGGCTACGACAGTGGGCGCAGAGCAAACCTGCAGCTACTGGATGACAGAACTCTGATCTTCATAGCAGGTAACCTGCTCATCTTGCTGGATATTTCCACCAAGGAGCAGAGATACCTCCGTTCCTGCAGTGGAGGAGGAATTGGCTCCATCACGGTGAGATGGTTGTATGTTATGTACAAGGGGTTCATGGCTGTTTGTGACAGTGTGTGATCAGAAAACACTGAAATGTCTATTTACATTTACTGAAGAGAATAGAAAATACAGAAATTTGTGTCTGGGGGTGTAATGTAGTGTAGTAGTTTCGGCCAGTTACTAAATTCTATATATACTTTAAATCATAGTTAACTGATGTATGTGTATGTGTATGTATGTGTGTGTGTTAAGGTACACCCTCGAAAATCCTACTTTGTTGCAGCAGAGAAAGGACACCAACCCAACATCATAGTATATGAATATCCCTCGTTACAACCATACCGCATCCTCAGAGGTAAATGGGACCCAGTTGCAATCACTTCTGTTGTTTTCCTGTTATATATTATTCATGTCGCGGCCTTGAAGATCTGTAGTGAAGGTGGCTTTGTGGATAAATGAAAGGTGTGGGTGTGTGCGAAGGAGTTTTATGATGCAAGAGCAAAAGACAAATGTGCTGGTTGGGAGGTTGAGGAAGAGAGAGGTGTAGCTGGGAAGGCAGGCTTACTGGATGACGTCACCAGGCCCAGGTGCTGCCAAATCAGTCATCTCCTCAAAGAAAAAAGAATAACAAACCAGGCAGGGAAGCATCATGTTTATCACTTGATTGTCCAGTTTTAACCTGTGTGTCTTCAGGTGGCACAGAGAAAGTGTACAGCTCTGTGGATTTTAACCGAGATGGGAATCTGCTGGTTAGCATTGGTGGCGCACCTGACTACATGCTAACACTTTGGCACTGGAGACAGGAGGAAGTGATGCTGAGCTGCAAGGCTGTTTCACAAGAGGTTTACCGAGTCAGTTTCTCCTCATACAACCCAGGACTGCTTACATCATCAGGATCCGGCCACATCAAGTAAGCAAATTACTATAAAACCCTCAAATCCCCAAAACATGCAGTAATTTACATTTTTAGGCTTCCAGGATTTTCTCTCTAATGATGTTCAGCTGTCATAAAAGGAGAAACAATTGGAGACATGTGAATATTGTTTTTTAAATAGAAGGAGTGCATAGAGTGAATAGAGTGGTGCTTTTAAAGGGACAGTTGTACTTTTTAAGAAATGTGCTCATTTGCTTTCTTGCTAATAGGTAGCTGAGAAAGTCACCATTACTCACATATCTGTTCATCATATCTGTTATCTTGTTCAATATAAAGCTAGAGCTAGCAGCAATCAACTTTAAAATGTTCAAAATAAAAGTATGAAAATCAAAGGCTCAAATTTTATGCTTTGTAATTTGACTATTTCAGGCCAGAATCAGTGATTTCCTGCAGTCTTGTCATTACCAGTGCACAACTCCCTACAACTCTCACATAAATTAACTTCAGAAGTTAAATTATTCCCCTACATTGTTCGTGAATATGTTTTTTATCATACGTGAAAATATTGTCCTTCCTATTGTCCTTTTGATTATCAGGTTCTGGAAAATGGCCAGCACATTCACAGGTACTAAATTGCAAGGGCTTATGGGACATTTTGGAAAGACCACAGTGACTGATATCGAGGGCTACGTGGAGCTTCCTGATGGAAAGGTCAGTGTGTATAAAATGTATCAGATGAGATGCAAGTATGTTTCCAGCTATAGGCTATCACCCAGCTGTATTCGAAATAAATTAATTAAATGCCAGAATGCTAACATGCTTCCAGTGCTAATGTAAACATGTTGTATATACACTATATCGCCAAAAGTATTCACTCACCTGCCTTGACTCGCATATGACCTTAAGTGACATTCCATTCTTAATCCATAGGGTTTAATACGACATCGGTCCACACCTTGGAGCTATAACAGCTTCAACTCTTCTGGGAAGGCTGTCCACAAGGTTTAGGAGTGTGTTTATGGGAATTTTTGACCATTCTTCCTGAACCGCATTTGTGAGGTCACACACTGATGTTGGACGAGAAGGCCTGGCTCTCAGTCTCTGCTCTAATTCATCCCAATGGTTAAGCAGCCTTCCCAGAAGAGTTGAAGCTGTTATAGCTGCAAAGGGTGGACCGATGTCATATTAAACCCTATGGATTAAGAATGGGATGTCACTTAAATTCATATGTGACTCAAGGCAGGAATACTTTTGGCAATATAGTGTATGTTCACTGTCTTCAGTGCTGTCTTAATTAGAAGCTAATATAGCTGAGTCTGAAAGAAATGGCATTGACAACAGTCTCACAACACCGCACACAGTAGTTGTTCCCGAACTTTTGGTTGCAGTGTATAATCTTTGGCAGCAGACTGTCTAGTTCTCATGAAAACATAGATGTTTAAATTTTCATCTGCTAAAGACTATGTGACACAGTCAAATACCTCAGAACAGTTATTGGGGTGTGAGACTTTGTCTGCTGCTGGCTGCAAAGACTAGGGTGAACATTAACAGATATTTAGATTTTATCCTCTGTAGTAGTCAAGAGAACCAACTGTTTCTAGCTTACCTTCACCTCACTCTATGTCTTTCTCTCAGGTGGTGTCTGGCACTGATTGGGGCAACATGTTGCTGTGGGATGGAAATACCATTAAGGTGGAGATTTGTCAAAAGGAGGGCCGCAGCTGCCATGCTGGGATGGTTCAGCCATTTGCCCTTGAGGATGGACAGCTGATGACGATTGGCTCTGATGGAGTAGTCCGGGTAATATTCTGTTTCCATGGTGAATGTTTCCACATTACTGAAGGTTTTTATTTTGAGCTGTTTTGAACAATTGATGGCAGCAGTCTTTTTTGCTAAGTAATTGTTAAAAATGACTTATTTATTTATTATGTATTTTCTTTTGTTTTTTAAAGACTCAGTAATGTCCGAAACAACTGGGTACTAGCATTTAGACAATTTCAGCAGCATGAATATACATCAGATGTACCAGTGGATACCATAAACACTGACAGATTAACTCTACACACAACAGATTGAGGGTGCAAAAACACACACAAGCACATAGTATGTTAAAAAAACAAATATGTGAATATAAATTAAAGAATGGATGGCAAAAAATATTTACTAAAGAAAATAAAAACAATTGGCTGATTAGATCATTACAAATTTAGATGTAGAAATTAGACAATTCACAACAAAGTTAGGAAAACTGATGTAGATTTTTAGGAGATGGTTGATTCTTTTTCACATTCCTAATAACACTGACTGAACAGGGAAGTTTATTCTAAATTTCTGTAATCATGTGCTTGTATACTCAATGTCATGTGACTAGGGACAGGTGAACATGGCGTCTTAGTGTGGATTGCACATCAGACTGGAGAATTTTTTCATTTCAAACAGAGCAAAATTGAGCAGCAAATTGACAAGAAAGAATTAGAAAGTAATAATCAAACAAATATTTCAAGTAAAGTAAAAGTAAAGCTAGGATTTTAAAGAACACAGACATGAATGCAACAAAGACACACCTGTCTATAGACAGTGACGAGGGCTCCCGCATTTGCGAAACGTTTGACTAGCGCTTTCCAAAGCCATCAAGATTAATTGAATACTAAACTTGAGGAGATCAATTCTGCAAACAAAATCCTCTCCAAAAAGTTTCATGCAGTAAAGCACAGTGTCACAAATGCAGAACAACTCATAAATGCTCTGGAGGATGATTTAGGAGAACTATCCAAAAAGTATCATTGCTTTGCCAGTGGGTTGTCGACCTTGAGCCACGCAGCAGGAGGAATAATATCAGAATAATAGGCTTGAAAGAAGGAATAGAGGTGGATGATCGATTGGGCTGCTGGGCCATGTATTCCAGCACATACTGGGTGAGGATGAGCCTGCACCTGAAGTGGACCGGGCCCGTCGAGCTCTTCGGCCATGTCCAAACCAGGAGGATCCAGCTTGCAACATTATTGTGTGCCTGCTGAGATGGGGAGACAAGCAGAAGATCCTGGCTGCAGTGAGGAAGAAAAAATATTTTTCTTGGCAAGGTCAGCCACAATCTATCTACAGAAGTGCAGAGGCAATGTGCTGCATATAATGACTAATTGAAGATCTAAAAAAGAGGAGAATAAGGTCGGCATATTGCATCCTGCCCGGCTGGTAGTCACCATTAATGTAAAGATCATTTAAAACACACCTGAGGTGGTACAGAAAGAGCTGCAGAAGCGGCGTGGACAGGGTGAGAGCTTTACTGGTCCCAGTGCACCTGAGGCTGGCCCGTGAGGACATCGTACAGTGAGTCCCTGTCAGTGAGAACTGTGAATGGACCTCCTTTTCTGTCTTTTTGTTACGACAGATATGATAATTTAAATAAATTAGGCCTATTTATAAGTGGCAAATGATTTATTAAGAAAAAGTAGCCTAAGCATATTGAGGTCCTCTTTCAGTTTGATGGCTGTTTTAAATTTAATTTTTTGTTGTGATTTTACCTCAGCCATACTGTATTTTTGTGAGTTTTTCTCCCCTCTGTAATCCCTACTAACTGAGATGTTGGGCACGATCTGGTTTATCGATCAAGAGTTACACATGTAACTACTTTTCTGTGAGTCCCAGATGACCACCAGAGGTGGTGCTTTAAGCACTGGATAACTCCGCCCGGATTAGTGCATGTCGAGTACAAATATCAACAACATCACGTGTGACCCCTACATGACCCCTACATGACCCCCAGTCTATCTTCCTGTGTCAGCAGCTGATCGGCTCCTAAAATCTGCTCGCAAGTGTGCAAGGATTCTGAGTGACTGATGGTCATCCAGGACTCGTAAGAACTACAGTTACGAGTGTAAATTTTGTTCTATTTTGTCCTTACTGACCACCAGAAGTGGTGCTTTAAGCACCGGATGACACAATGTCATGAAGAATCTCACAAACCCACCTTACTGGCCAGGGGTAGAAGTCCCAGACCATGCCCAATGGGTGGGGAACAGCAACATTATGGCAGTAACAGTGATGGAAGGGACCCAGTGATGCCCAAGAGGAAGCCCAAGGAAACACCCCTCACGGCAGCCCAGGACGTGGAGACACCCCTTGTGGAATGGCACCTGACCCCTGACCCCTCCAATGAGACAGGCACTACTTAGAAAGGGCACAACTGCTGTATTGACCCCCATAACACACAAACAACTGGGGGTCTTTGGGGGTCAAACCGAGCCAGGTGAATTGGCCATTTGATATGGTTATGTGGCAGATTCTTTGGAAGGAATGCAGCATTCAGCCACAGAGTCACCCCTGAACCATCGGGCCCCCAACGCAGGCAGGACTCACAAACAGACCCACTCGAGGCCACAGCCTCAGCGCCCCCCTGAGAAAAAGAGACACCAGCCACTTGCACCCCAAGATAGCATTCCTATTAGGACATGTTGTGAAGAAATGGCCACCACATACTGTCACCCAGGAGAGACTGGAGAAACTCCAGATTGGTGACCATTGGATAGGATGTGGAGTCTTACCCCTTGGCCACACACCAAGCAGAGAACTTCTAATACTTGCTCTCATACTGGAGGCGGGTGGACAGCGCACAAGCCTGCGAGAGGGTATGCCAGGCCAGCTTAGTGCAACTAGTCAGGAGCAGGTCGGGCCCTGCAGTGGGCTGCTAGCCTAGCAGCTGGACATCGCCGGAAGAGGGTCGGACTGAGGTGGAGGGTAATGAGTCCAGCGAGTCCAGTGGGACGGCACCAACGGCAGCAGCCTAGCAGCTGGACTTCGCGGGAGGGACCCGAGGAGAGCAGTGAGTCCAGCGGGTGGGTGCCAACGGCAGTAGCAGCAGCCTAGCAGCTGGATTTCGCAGGAGGGACCCGAGGTCCACAAGAGAGGGCCAGCAGACCTGTGGTGCTCAGTGGAGGGAAGCCGATGGCAGCCTAGCCTAGCAGCTGAACACCGCAGCTATGGCGGTGCTCCCAACCCTTCTCTTTGTGGTCGGTGAGCTGATGGGTAAGAATCTGTCCCCACCATCCTCGCAGGAATCATGCCAGTTGATCTACTCCGGAGAGGCAATGATGGTGCTGAGGAATGGATGCTTTGCACCCACAGATCATCTGCCAGAGTACATCAAAGCGAAACCAGTGAGGAAATCACAGCAGAGGAAGAGGGGTAAACGATGGGGAGTCAGGCAGCGGCTCCGCAGACGAGGCAATAGACCACAGTTGCCATCAATTATTTTAAGTAACGTTACATTGTTGCACTGTAAAATGGACGAGCTCAGAGTGAACAGGCGCTACTGCCACCAATATAATCAAGTATATAGCACTGACAGAGTCATGGCTCCATCCGGATATCCCTGACTCGCTGGTTGAACTAGAAGGATTCTCTTGCATTCGCGTGGACAGAAAAGACTCCTCTGGGAAATCAAGAGATGGTGGACTAATTGTCTACGTTAAGTGAAAACTAGTGTAAATAATACACTGTTAGACACACACTATGTAGCCCAGATCTGGAACTTCTCTGCGTTTCGATGCAACCATTTTATCTCCCCCGAGAGTTTGGTAGCATTATTCTGTGTTTAACATACATCCCTCCCAGGGGTAACTCTGGTAGAGCAGCTAATCTAATTTCAGAATGTGTTCACTCCCAACTGCAAAGCTCTCCAGGGGCCCCTGTTTTTGTTCTAGGTGATATGAATCACTGCAAACTAGAGCCAGCACTGCCAGGGTTTAAGCAGTATGTTAAGGGTGTAGGCTAGAAACTAAAAAGAGTCTTGATAAATGTTTTGGAAACATAGCCGATGCTTATAAGTCAGGAATCCTCCCTCCTATTGCTAACAATGACCACTCAACTGTGCATCTTGTGTCCATGTATAAATCACTGTTGGCGTCTAACAAGCCCCAGCACAAAACCTTGCTGAAGTGGACTGAGGACAGCATTGAAACATTGAAAGGCTGTTTCCTCAGCACAGGTTGGAACATTTTTTATGAAAAGAACAGGAGGATCAGTTCAAAGCATATATTAATAAGAAAAAGCTGGCTTTTAAAAATAAAGGATCAGGCTGGTGTTACTCTAGTGCAGAGAGAGCTTAAAGATTTGCTGAGGGAGTCAAGAGGGAAACACCGCTCTGAAATGGAATGTGGCCCGGTGTCCAGTCAGGCAGGGCGGAGGCCCATTGCTGTGGATCCCCTGCTTGGTATACCCCTCACACACCCTAACCCCCCACACCACCATGCTGCATCTGTTGCATCTCCCTGTCAGAGGCAGAGCTAAGCTAGCTTCTATTGGCACCCGGCACAGGACCCTGTGAGAACCAGTTAGACGTGACTGTGCCAGCCAAACGTGACGGCAGGTGTGGACAAGCATGGACAGTAGTCAGCCCAGCTCTCGCGTCTGAAATGAAATGAATACCTAACTAAGAGAGCATGCACTGTATATCCTCCCTCTATGTAGTAATGTTTAATTTGCTTGTCTTTTGCTGTTTATATTTCTAAAGGTTTTTGGTTTGTATGAATTACTGTCAAGTATAATTATTAAAAGTATGAATAAAAAATCTGCTTGTATACTCAGAATGACTTTGTTACAAACCCCCTCTGCCCCCTCCAGAGATGGAACTTTGAGAGCATTGATGCTGCAGACAGCAACAGTGACTGCAGCATGTTTGAGATTGAGCCCATGAATGAGATGATGGTTGGACACAATGTCTGCCTCTCCTCTGCAGTTAAGAGCACCCTGCCTGACTCCATCTGGTTTGCTCAGGTCAGTGGAGAGAAATTCAGTGTGACTTATTAAAACCATTTGTTATACATGATCGAGTCTTAACTCAATCTTGATATGGTCTTGCACTGTAGGATTCCAGTGGCGCCATCTGGAAACTGGATCTTTCCTTCATGGCAAGTCACTATTAGTGTGTTTGAATATCCCTTCAGTGTCTTGAACAAAACATAAATCATACAATTTTATATCATAAAATAAATCGCTGTAAAAAGCACAGTGCTCTTTTACAGCCTGATGACAGTTGATATGTTGAATGTGTGTGAAGACCCCTGGTCCAGAGTGCCTATTTTCCTTCCATGCTGGAGCTATCCAGGGCCTGGATGTGTCTAAGAAATCATACCTTATGGCCACAACTGCATTGGACCGTAAGTCGCATGCACCCACACACACACGCATGCGCACACACACGCAATAACATATTCTGCATCTCTCCCTGCTCTCTAGGTTCAGTCAGAGTTTTTGATTTCTTGGCAAAAACAGAACTGTCTGTTCGCTGCTTCAATCACGGTGGAACTGCTCTCAGCTGGGTCCCACCTTTGGTAAGAGTGTTGGTATTAAATCTGAATAATGCCATCTGTAGTAGCAGAAAACTGACCTTTGGAGTTTGTCTTTAGGTGAACCAGAGTGGAGGATTACTGGTGGCAGGATTTGATGATGGGGTGGTCCGCCTGTTGGAGCTGTACCACCCCCAGAGACTGCATGTGATCACTGGGCACAGCTCCAAAGGAGATGCAGAGCTGCACCTCAAACAGGCTTTAAAACCCCACAATGCCCCAGTAACTGCTGTGGCATATGAGCAAAATGGACAAATTTTAGCCACGGGGGTAAGAGGTTTTCCTGGAAAACTATGTTCAACACTGTGAGAGACAGCTTGTCAAAATGCTTGTTTACTTTCATGAATAACAACTTGCTTGGTCTGGTTTTTAAAACACCTGATTTTGGAAACATTGTATGTCTTAAATAGGCTTAAAGGTTTAATATGAATCTGCCACTGATCCTGGCATAGAGGATTTCTCTCACTTTCAGATAAAGTTTATAGATGAGAGTGACTTTATGTATTATGTTCCATAGTTTTTTAAATTCCTGTTTTGTTTTTTTGTTTTTTTGTCAGAGTTCAGATTGCACTGTGTTCTTCTTTACTGTTGGGGAAAAATATTACCCCATTGGCTTTGTCCATGTTCCTGGGCCTGTGCAGGGGCTGGAGTGGTCCCCTCATTTCCATGTAAGTCTGTTCTCTGGCCATTGCTGCCCTCAGAGGGGGAAGCACTGGCAAATATTATTTGGCTAATTCATTTTCACCAAATATCTCTCTGATGGAAGGTTACTGTTTTGATTCATTTTATATTTTAACCCAGAGTGAAAACAGCCTGCTCATCCTGTGTCAGACTGGTCATGTGCTTGAGGTGCAGTGTCCTGACCCTGAGGCCCAGAAGCCAACAAGAACCTTCCACCTGCCCGAGCTGCCCACCAAATCCTTCAAATTCAGGAGCATCAAATCTCAAATCAAGGTCTTTGCTCACGCTATCTTATCTTTCAATCTGCTAGACTGCACATTATTCCATATGATTTGTTTGTAATCTACATCATTGTTACTCATAATGTCATCAGTGGCAGCTGGTGTAGTTTTCTCCATGGGGGGCTATACCAAACTCCAAGATAGAGATATAGGAAGATCACTGGTCAATCACTCCCCACTGTCCAGGACAAACTTAGGAAACGCTGCAAAACTCCTCACACCCTCTCTGCAGTTTCTTCCAGATATTGCATAAGCATCAGGCACAAGAGCATAAGGCTGCTGAACAACTTTCTGCCACATGCTGTGAGACTCCTAGAAGCGAACAAAATAACAATAAAGTTTGATTTGATTTGATAGATGTAGATTAGGCTCAAGGTCAAACTGTCACTCTGCTGCACTTTATGACAGATGGCTGTGACCTCATCCTGGTGGTGGGGGGTGGGTGCAGTGGTGGTATGTGAATCAGCTGCATTCAGCTTTGGGCATAGAAAAGATGCACCCCAACATGCTCCTATCTCCTGTATTGAAGAGGAGCGAACTGCGCATTTGCAACATATGACAGGAGTCTATAAGGCAAAGATTCTTTCACCCCAGGGAGGAAACACATCAGTAACTTTAGACATAACATAAAACATTTTTAATTTACATTTTATTGCAAATGATACATTTTACTCAGTAACTATAATATTTATCTTGCTCACCTAGAAAAAATATACATATATTTCAAAGTATTATTTTTATTTTTATTTTATTTTCCAAAGTTTTATAAGAGGTAATGTGGGGAGTGGTGGGGCGGCACCCTAGCACCCTCTTTTAGCCAGCTGCCACTGACTACTTATGTCAATTTATGTCATTGAATTATTTTTCTGTCCTTTATTTCCTGCTGTCTGATGTGTTATTTGAAATTGCCATTGCATGATTTTATTGTGTTATATTTGTGTGTTTGTGTTGCAGAGAAAAGAGGAAGACGAAAGACGTCAAGCTGTGAAAAAGAAGAAGAAAGAGAGAGAAGAGAGGTTGAAAGAGTTGAAGCAGCCAGAGGGAGAGCAAGAGGAAGCAGAGAAAGAGGAAGAATTACCACCCATCTACATTCCTGATCCTCCAAGTCCTCTCTACTGTGGATTCTACTCACAACCTGGCCAGTTCTGGCTATCCATGGTACACACACATTTCCTGTCAGTGCATAAATACATCTTAATGGATCTCATTCATGAAACGTGAACAGCACAAATGTGTGTAAACTGTGTGCATCCAGAAATTTACGTAGATTTCTGCATTCATCAATGTTTTAAGCTCTGATCTTTTTGTAACTAAAATCTACACCTGTTCCTGACTGTGTCTAGTACTTGTGTAAAATTCATTCCATAAATGTGCAGTTGATATGCAATGCAAAGTGTGTGTTGCTATACCTTGCTGTTGCAACACACTCGGTGGACGCACACTTTATCCTGCGCAGTAACGCAGTTAGCACCAGTTTCAAGACAGCTGGTTCAACAGTAAGAATATAATCTGTCTGTACAACTTCATGTGTTCATACAGCCATGCTCCTCTGCAGCAGACAGCTGAGGCTGTGAAGAGCCTCCTCCCCCCGTGGCTGTTTAAGTTCTTATATGTGTTTAGGTGTTTTATTCCCCATGTTTCATATCTAACTATTTTCCCTTTACTTCTTCAGTGGTTCTTTAAACCAAGGACACTTTATTTACGACATCTGTTACTCCCCCTCACACCTTTGATTTACCTGCCCCAGTCACACCACTATTAACTTGATTTACCTGCCCCAGTCACACCACTATTGACAAAAGAGAACAAAATATTTTTCTGGACTCCACTTCACCCAGAATGACTTCGATCCCCGATCTCTTTTTTTTCTCTCTCCCTCTTTCATTGTTTGCATCATGATTGCAGGTGGACAGGATGCACCTACCTCCTTATATGGTGGTCATGGTCTCCTTTTATGGCTATTCCTGGGCGTGGATCTATGCTAATTGGGTTGGGATGGGTTGGTCTTCATGATTTTACACATGTGCTTACAATCAAATCTGAGATTCCCACCATGTTCATGAATTCAGAGTAGGGTTTTTATGTGCAAATCTACACACAGATTTACTTAAGTTTCATGAATGAGACCCAATATATGGAATAACACCTACAATGTTGGAGGCAATTACCACAAATCAACTGAATTAGTTAATTTCCAAACACATCACATCACAATAAATAGAGGACATTTAGAAGGAGGTCCAAGAGGTGAGGTCAGTTATATTAAAGTAGCACAATATCACATATCATATAGACGCCATATGTGTTTCCATATGTGTCCTTCATAGTTTTTATGTCTTTAGAATGAATCTGCAACGTAGAATGTAATCCAAATAAAGAAAAAACATTAAAAAAAGAAGGTGCATGCAAACTTTGTACTGGTAGTGTAGATAGTAAACATTGCATGTTCCCCCTTTGTCTAAGTTCTCTCACGTTACTCCAACTTCCTCCCACAGTCCAAAGACATGCAGTTGCATGATTTGCAAATCTACATATCTCATAGATGTAAATGTGAATGTCTGAGTTTGTTTGTGTTGGCCTTGCAATACACTGGCAACCTGTCCAAGCCAAGGTGTACACTGCCCTCGTCCGACGTCACCTGGAATGACCCCAAGGTGATGCTGGGCCCCCCCGTTACCCTGCACAGACAAGTGATATAGATAATGAATGGATTACTTGTATACATGTATGAAGAATTCTTTGATCCTGATTACTGACAAAATACATAGTGACTAAGGGACTGTTACCACCACCCTAAAAATTACTGGTGGCTGATGAAAGGATGTTTTAACAGTTGATAAAAATGTCATTATCCAGGAATGAGATCTAAGTGTTGATCTTTTCTTTTTTCTGTCTCTTATGTAGGGAGGCTTTGACTCAGGTTTCTTGTATCACTGTAAGTTCTCTGAGAAGCAGGATGAGGATCCAGATCAACGGCAGGATGAGCCCTTTGACTTCAAGCCTGTCCAAAACGCAGATGATGACCCTGTTCGCTCAATCACCTTCAGGTAGTTGGATGGAAAACAAACAAATAAGTGTTCTTTTAACTCTATAGCCTCCTTCACATATTAAACCACAACAGTATGATGTGTTTAAGGTGGTAGTTGAAATATGCTTTTATGTGTCACAGTTCCAACCGGCAGCTGATGTTCCTTGGCATGCACTCAGGTGCCATTAGGGTTTACCTGCTGCAACCTGCTGACCACAGCCTCGCCTCCATGCAGGCCTACTGGTCTCTCAGTGTTCATGACAACCAGTATGGACACCTGCGGCACATCCGCTGTAGCCATGATGACAACTTTGTGCTGACTGCAGGAGATGATGGGAACATCTTTTCCTTCAGTCTGCTTCCTCCGGAGGAGTTGCAAAAAAACCTGCAGAAAAAAAGAGCCAAGGTTCCTTCACCGAGAGTCAGTAAACATGTTTTCACACTTCTTTATCTATTGAAATAAATTAAAACTGAATTAAAAAGGAATGTAACTGTGCAATCAAGTGTTAATTCAGGTATCACAGCTTTCACATGCTTTTGATGGAAGCCTAGAGCTTTTTTTTACAGAAATAGCAGGGCACAAACATTAATGGCATGTAAAAACAAACAATATAGTGATGGTAGCAAACTGAAAGACTGAACCTGAAAATCCAATATAAGGTTGTGTCATCTTGTTCGTGTGTTATTCCAGCAAGTAGGTCTTGAAAAAGCGGGGTCTCAGGACATTGTGGACTCGGCAGCTTACAGGTGAAAAAAAATACACTGTTTAGCAATAATTTGGCCTCTTTTTTTGGCTTCATTTTCTTGGCCTTCTCTGTGCATCTACCATGTGTCTTTCTCCCTATTAAGTATTTATCAAGTAGACAACTGTTTTTTGTTTTGTTTTTTGCTGTATTTCTTATTATTTATGTGAAAGTTTTTTTTCATTCGTAGCCCTGATAACTATTTCAGAGCGTACATGCTAGTGTTCTTGGTCACTCTGACTCCAGAAAATTATGAAAGTTCCTTTAACCCCACTTTCTTTAATGCCCTCAGCATAGAGACAGCTAAACAGAAGCTAGAGAAGGACCGTCTGCAGCGGCAGGCCGAGTTGAAGATTGCAGAGAAGCAAAACAAGCTGGCTGAGCTCCAGAAGAAGTTTAAAGAGATGGTGGATATAAACCAGAGTCTGCCTGAGCATGTTCGCTTAAAACCTGAGGTACAGACACACATACCTGGATCAAATCCACTGGTCAAAAAGTTCATGCTGTTTTCCATTGTAGCTGCTCTTATTTAGTTTTAGAACACCACTAAAACCTAAAGATTCACCTTAAGTCACAGCAGAAGTGAAACATTAGTGTTGCATCTGTTTCTCTTATAACAGCTGACCATGACCTCCTCGACTCATAGGAGAAAGGGTTGGTGTGGTTAATACACTGTTAGTGGATAGTTATCTCCATCTTACAGTTCAACTTTTAACTCGGGTAATCAGAAGAAGGTAATAAAGATGCTTTACATGCACTGGTGTAGGCCAGTTACTGTAAATTTGCTTGTAAGGTACGTGCAGCTGATTTTTGCCCCACCACAAATTTATTTTGGAAGCCTTGATTACTTAGTGCCATAGGGTAAAGCTTGCTGATTTATTTAGTGTCATAAAGGTGACTTGGTCTAGTTTCTGCTGTTTGCCACTGCCTATTGAAAACTAGATTCCTGTTAACATTATGTTAAGAAACCAAGAAACTAGTAAGTTTCTTACACAAATGTAAACTCTCTGTTTTGATGCAAACTGTTCATATTTAGGATCCTGACCTGCTTTGTATTTCAGCCCGGATAATGCTTTGTCCTTAATTGTTTTATTGAATTTATTTATTATTAATCATGGTATGTGTTTGTGAAGGAGCTGCAGCTGGACCAGTGTTTTAGCAAAGAGGCACAAAGAGAGAAGTCCCAGCAGGTGATGGAGGTCAGAAAGCAGCTGGCTTGGGAGGAGGAGCATGTCCACATTTCACTCAGCAAACTGAAGGACTGGTACTGATATAATTTGATAACATTTTCTTTCTTTTGGATGTTCAGATTTGAAATATTAGACTAAATAAGGTTAAATGTTCAATGTTTCCTCATAAGTACTGAAATCAGTAATTTAATTAGTAACTTGCAATGCAGACAGAACAACAGTTTAAGGAAAAAAGACAACATTACATTAGTTAAAAAAAGGACATCACAACCTTATCAATTCATAAAGTAAGACCGAAACAAAATAAAATCGAAACAAACACTCGCAAACAGACCACAATATGATACATCAAACAGCAGCAGTATAAGCCTAGTGGGCTTATACATGACTCTTTCTCTGGCAGAGACAGGTCACTGAACCAAGACACAAGGGAAAAAGCAACACAGATTCAATAACAGGAAAAGGGAGTTGCAACGGTTACATCAATGTTAAAATGGGACAACTTTCATAGGAGGGACCTTTTTTGCAAACTCTAACAGTTGCTATTAAAGGTTAAAACCCCGACAAAAAACTTTTAATTGGATTTGCAAATGTCTGGTTTCTGCTGATGTAACTCTTTACCTTCGGGAGGCAGTGGATGGGTCGGTCCACCGGACGAAACGATGTTCGGCACTCAGACCAGAGGAGATGGCACATTTGACAAGGCTATAAATTAGGGTTAGTTAGTTGTTGTTATGCAAGTAATTAAAAACCGAGCTCAATTTCAACGCTATATTTTCATCATGGGTGATATTGGGGCAGGATCCGTAAAGAGAAACCTACCACTTTTATCCACAGGGGGCGCCAAAATCAACACAAAATGAAAGTTCTTAGTAGGGGCTTTAATATGGCGCCAATGACAAAGATACTTTCAACACATTCTACAGGCCTTTGATGATTATGAAATCATTAGTGGAGAAACTTTGTACAGTAATAAAAAACATATTATTTGTTTTGGATACATTTTACTCCAAAAAAAGAACCATCACACCAAACCGATTGCCAGACTTAGAACTGTATCTAAGTCTGGCACACTTTTGCTCATGTTTGATGGAAACTAAGGTGAGAAGACACAGCCAGTAGTGGAGCATGGTGACTTTTGGTGGTGGA
The DNA here is from genome assembly GCA_021432705.1 of Caranx ignobilis. Classification (NCBI taxonomy): domain Eukaryota; kingdom Metazoa; phylum Chordata; class Actinopteri; order Carangiformes; family Carangidae; genus Caranx; species Caranx ignobilis. The sequence continues at coordinate 992,951 of MU269987.1, read as the reverse complement.
CATGAACAATATTTCTATACTGTATGAGTTTAAATATTCTACTTGATATCTCGGGGGGTTTTGGTTGAATCATTATTTTGCATTTGTATGTACAAAGTCAGATAACCAGCTAAGGTAACCAGCCTCCAACCAAAATGAAACACTTCATTTTGTTATTTGTTTGCAGGTTCAAGGACTCTCTGGAGGCCAATGTGGTCACTGTGATTGGCATCCACACCAACCACAGAGTCTCTACCTACCGTTTGCCAATGCTGACCAAGCCTTCAGCCCAGCTCAAACATCAGAGCAAACACAGCCAGATTGACATTGACAGAGATGCTGCACCAGAACTGTGGAAATCCAGAGCTGAGCCTGCAAAAGACAGCAGTAATATAGAAGGTAAGACAGGAGGAAGTAGGAGTTTGTGTGTTAATTTCACCTTTCAAAGACCACTGTATCACCTGTGTGTGTTCTCCAGAAGAGGAGGTAGTACACCCCAAACTGGCTCGTCCAGCAGGGATTAAGTTAGGAGATCGGCAAGTGGAGAGGCTCCAAAAGGCTGCAGAGAAAGCTGAACAAGCTCGAGCCAAAATAGAGAAAAGAAAGCAAGAATGGGAACAACTGTGAGTATCATGATCAACAAAGATATATGACATTTAACGCTTTGTGCTTCATGGTGTTCTCTGGTGTTTCTGGACTATGAAGTGAACAATGCAAACAATGCAATGAAAAAAAACTGTGATGCATTAATGATGTGTCAGGTACGCAGAGAAACCAGATGAGAACTGTGAGGATCCACTGGACGTGCAAGCCATCCATGAAGCTAAGGAGAACATTGGAGACTTAAAACTGAAGTCAGCCAAAGACTTCATGGTTCCCAAACAGTTGAGAATGAACACTGACAGCAAGAGGGCAGAGCTGATTCACCTGGAGGAAAATGTACACACCTACACATACACATAGTAATGATTTATGGTTGTTCCTTTGTTGATGGTCTGCATTAATGTTGTCCAGATAAAAGCTCCTGTATGTAGACTGAAACAATAAGTCAAACACAATGCCATAATCCTACAAAATACATGTATTTATGCAGTTATCCAAAACAATATTTTAAGAGACATTTTCTAGCCTAGTGTCTTCCAACCTGTTGAAAAAACTGTGGTTTCCCATTTGTTTATTAATCACAAATCATTTTTTTTGTTTTGATTCATAAGTTATTTGTTAAGCAAATATGCAATTCAGTCTCCTGTTCTAGCTTCTCAAAGTGAAAATTAGCTACTTGTATCAGTTTCATAAAATTGGAAACTGAATATCTTTGGGTTGAAATTATCAGTCAGACAAAACAAAGAGGAAGTAGGGGGAAAATTGGGCTCTGGAAACGTGTTGACGGTCATTCCTTTCTTTAAAGTATAGAATGTCTTACTCCATCCTGTCAGATCCTTAAGAAGCAGACTGAGATGAATGGACTTATCGTGGCATTGCAGGACTCCAAGGTTTGCCTCATGTCTCAGTTGCGTGCTCAAGTTCAGCAGCTCGACAAGATCCAGCTGCACCAAGCTGCCCATCTCCACCACTCTCCACCCACCCTACCAACCATGTTACCAGAAGAAACCCTCGAGAAGTGTCTGCAGTGCAGCCACTCCACCCTGGAGCAATACCAAGCTCTGAGGGGACACAGGTACAGCAGCCAGGTTTTAGTATGAGCCAAGACCAAAGCTGTACTCCAGCCAGTTGTTTCTTTGGCATAACCAATTTAACAATAGTATTACAGTAGCAGTATTTAACTATTTAACAAAAGTTACAACAAGACCACTTGTTTGGAAATAAAAATATGTTGCATCCACTAACAAATTTTGGATAATGAAGTAATTTCTTTTCTTTCTGTGAATGCACCATGTTTATCCATCCACACCCTCAACTGCATGTATTGTAGGCTTCCCATTTGTGGGAGCCAAATCCCTTCTTTATGTGGTCAACTCAGGCCTTTTGATAAAAAATAGGCAGTAAAATAATCTTTTGATTGTCTGCTAATGATATACAATATACAGTGTTTGCTTTTATTTTTCAACAGATTTATGACAGTGCAGTCGGAGGAGATGGAGGGAACAACTGATTTTCTAGAGCAGCTGATAAAAGGGATGAAGAATGAGGAAGATGATCAAGAGAGACCAGAGGAGACAACCTCCAGCCCCCAAAGAAGAAGGAGGGAAGAGGAAGACACATCGTTGGAGAAGGAGGGAACAGAGCTGAGTGACTTGGAGGAGGAGCTCCAAAGGGAGAAGGAGATCAGACTGTTGTACAAGCAGGACTCTCTGCTGAAGCAGGTCTGTCACCATCACCAACGAGTGAATCAGATAAAATGCCATTATGTTGTGTTAAATATGTACAAAATATCATCTGGTGTTACCTGCACATCTAACATCACATTGTCTAACAGTGTCGTATACTGCTGGTGTGTTTTTAAATCATCAGATGGAGAGTTCAGTGTGCCAGTTCAATGCAGAACTGATGCTGCTGCGACATCAGAAATTACGTCTGGACTGGCAACTGAAGATGGCCGACCTCCGTCAGCTAACTCTCTACCAAGAGCTGCTGCTGCTCAGGGAATTTGAGAGGAGGGAGGACAGCCTGCAAGAGAAGTTCAACACAAGGCTTAAAGAGGAGAGCAACATAACAGTTAAACGACCATACCAGTATTTTTTTTTTACATTGTAGTCACTAATTACATCCCTACTTAGATACTTGCATACTACAATACTACTATATTTTTTTATATACTTCTGTCCTTATTTGTTTGTTACAGTGGTATAAATAGACTTTCTCTCACTTCAGACACGATGGGATAAACTTTCATTGGCCCTGACCAACGTTTGCATACTCACAACCAAACTATTATACTAATCTCCAGATTTTGGTCATAGAGAGGCTGCAGATCCTCTTGTTTCTACTCAGCTCCTCGTGTCTCCAGTAACTACTAGAGATTCTACTACTATAGAACCAGAAGTTACAGACAGCGTAAATACTTTGACAGCTGAAATAAAAAAGAAATAGGGAAGACAGGAATCTCGAGTTTAGTTAGTTGTTATTCTCTTGGAATAGTAAACTGGATGGAGATCTGATATTATTTTAATAATCATAATTTCTAGATGTACTGATTATTGTATGTCTGTAGGAATGTTGTGCATTGAATTAAATGATCTTAAGTCTTAAAAGAGCCATTATAAATCTTCACCATGACATACAAACCCAAGCTTGCAATATCATGTTTTCACCACAACCACAACTTTAGTTTTATGATTCTGAGCACCACCGTCTCTACAAATATAAGTCATAAGTCATACAAGTGATGTCATGCTTTCTGCAAAGACAAATTAATTAAATTATCCATGTACATCAGTGGCAGAAGCTGATTATATCATAGTATAATTAAAATGAATAGGATCACAGCCAATCTGCAGCAGATAAAACAGCAACACTGCAACTTTGACAAGACAAAAGACCACCAACATAAATAGGCTTTGTTATATTTGGCATCTGTTTTCTTACATTTATTCATTTGTTTGCTTGTTTATTTATGTTTGTGCCTTGTGCAGACACAGGGGTTTCCTGGTGTTAATGTGCTGCTCACACAGTGTCGTTGTGTTGTTGACACACTCTGTTGTGCTGTTTGTTTGTTCACACATGATTTTCTGTCTCCTGGCAGTCAGAGCTGGAGGAGAGGAAGGGGCAGCTGGAGCTGAGACAGAGAGAGATAGCCAAGCTGCAGGAGAGAGAGAAGGTTCTGATCACAGCCTTCCATGCTTCACTAGGTGAAGACAACAAGTTTGAAGAGTTTCTGACAAAAGTCTTCAGGAAGAGGATCAAACGTGTAAAGAAGAAGGAACAGACCGGACATGAGGGTGAGGAGAACTCACACAGTTTGTGTGTATCCATTTATCCACGTGTCCTTTATTGTCCCAATGTGTGTTTGCAGAAGAAGTGAACAGTGATGAAGACTCTGATGAGGATGATGAATGGGATGATGATGATGATATTTATGACAGCGACACAGAGGAAGGGGGTGGCGCCCAAGATGACAACGTTTGTCCTCCAGGTCAGGAACTGTGGTGGTAACAGATAGTCATGTCCTTCATTTTTTTGTAGAACAATGGAAAAGCTCAGTGCCTACAGATGATGCAGTCCAGACCTACATCATGGTATGCCTGCTGTATGTTCTGTGATGTTTGCCACCAGACTGAGGGATCCAGCAAAAATATAGATGAATAAAAATGATCACTGTTGATCAGTATTTTCTTTATCACCTGGATTTTAGTGCATCTTTCAATGTTCACAACAACAATTTACTGATAATGACCTTAGGCAAGTCATGCATCCCTAATACAGCACTGTTGGTGAAACTGCAGTGACAGGTCAAATGATTCATAATGCAAGTATCACAAGCAAGTGTCTTGAGTATGTAGAAATGTAGGCCTTTTGTCTTGTCTTTGTCTTTTTGTGTAAACCAATTTTTGACATGACAGGAGCGCAAACAGCTGAATGCTGCCCAAGACAGGCTTCAACTGTATCTTCAGCTTTAAGCATCAGTGTGTGTGTGTGTGTGTGTGTGTGTGTGCACGTGCATGCATGCATGCGTGCATGTGCCTGTGTGCCTCAGGCTGTGAACCAGAGTTTTTTGAGAACACACTGCAGCTGCGTGAGCGTCGTCAAGATTTGGAGGAACTGCTGATGGAGGAGAAGAAGAGTGTAGAAGCTCTGAAGAAGGAGTGTGACACCCTCACCAAGAAGGTCAAACCTCACGTTTCATGGCTTCATTTGTCAGGGAAATTGTGTGTTTGTGTGTTTTACTGTGTTTTGTTCTGTAGGTGAAAGCAGTAAAGAATAGTCGGAAGGCAGCAGAGGACGACCTTGAGTTAGTCAACAGAGAGAAGCAACAGAGAATGAATGAGCTGCACGTGGTGGTTCCCCTGAGACTGCACCAGGTGAAGCTTCACTGATCATTCAACCACAAAGTGAAGACAAAACAAATTCAAGCTTTGGTCAACAGATTTGCCAACACATCTGTGGTGAACTTCAGCATAATGAAGGCTTTGTGAGTGTAGCAACCACACCAGCCTTTATTTATTTTCATGTATTTCTTCAGCAAAACAGGCCAGAGTTGATTGACACTTGGCAGACAAAGCAGTGGATGTTCTAGACCCAAGATTTCGCAAACTAGCCCTGAGATATCTTTTTGTTTAATATCATACAATCAATCTGTTCAATATCACATCAATGTACAGTCATTCCAATTCAAGTTATAAAATGGTCTGTCATCATGGAAGGGTTCTGCACTTTCAAACATGACAGTTAATTTCAATTTTAAATGTTGTGTTCCAAAATTAAATATTGAATTCCTGTTTCATCAAATAATAACTTCCTTGCCTCTCACCTTCTCTGCCTCTTTAACTAGATTGAGCTTGTTGATAACAGCTTGGTGCTGCCTGATCTGAGCCTAGCATTGGTGGTGGACAGGATGGAAGTGAACAGGCTGCATGAGCGTCTTAAACAGTTACAGGTGGAGAAGAACCAGCAGAGAGATCTCTACGTTCAGGCCCGCCAGCAGCATGTCAGGCTCCTCCACAACCACAAGGAGTTAGACACTAAGATCCAGGGTCAGACTCACTGTACCATGAAATCCACGCATGAAGCCCAAATTACATAAATACAAATAAGTCACAGACACACAGTGTTAATCTTGTGGTAAAGTTACACCAGAAAATGGCAGAGCAAAACTTCCTTCAGTGGTTATAGGGTCATAGAGACAGTTACCAATGTCACAAAGTAACATCGTAGATTCAGTCATTGTTCATTGATCGGTGTGTTGTTGTGTGTCTGTGTGATGTTGTAGTTCTGGAGAAGCAGTGCAATGAGCTGATGATGATGAAGTATGGGAGGCTGGTGGATCTGGAAGCTCTGCAGACGCGAACAGGAAACCGGGTCCTGGAGGAGCTGAAGCAGGAGAAACTCCTTCGAGAAACCGCATACGCCAAGGAAATAAAACTGTGGGATGTATGCATTATTAGACAATACAAGAAATTATATATGATTAAATTCATAGCTAACTGGTGTGTGTGTGTGTGTGTGTGGGTGGGGGGGTGTTCTATGCTAACTGTGATGTCTGCTCTAAATGACCTGAAAGTCAAAATGTTTGTAATGTTCAGGGGAAGGTGGAGGATGCTCGTCAGAAACTGATGGATGTGACCAAAGCTAACACAGAACGTCTCCTCAGCATGACAAACCTCTTAGAGAAGAAGAGGAACCTGGAGCAGAAACTCAACACCAGAAGACAGAAGAAGAAAATGGTAATTTTAATTCTATACTTATTATCAACCAAAGCTGGGAGTCTCCAGCTATGTTCACTAAAAACAAACCTGTTGAACAGTGGGACGACTGATCTTTTGGCCAATGGGAAGAAGATTCCAAAATAAACCAATGGACATGTAGCTCTGACATATGACTGTCTGAAGATTCTAACACATTTACACATTCAGTAGCCACAATGGGTTAATCAGAGCTTATTTTCTGAAAAGAGCTGTTTGCTGCTGGAAACAGGTGCGGTGAGAGGATCGTAAAAAATGTTCTGTGAAGCCAAAACAACATTAAATGATACAAAATCAATGTCTCAAAGGGTGTTTAACAGGTCACAAAAAGATCAACAAAGTGTGGAGATAACCCCTTCAAAATGATCAGAACAGTCAGAGCTTGGTGCAGTAGAGTCTAACCCACTGAACAGTGAGGTCAAACCCGAGTCAGATCCGGATCAGACTGATTTGTAGGTCTCTGTACCCACTTTTTATTCTTTTACAAATTGCACAACCTTTTATTTAAATTAGGGGAGGTTTCCTCCCTTATTTTTGTTGAAACTAATATTATTCGTCCAAAAAAAAATAATGGTGTCGTCTTTCTCGCACTAGGCCCCCTTTTAATTTTAATAATGTCACGTTTTCTCTACTTGTGCATTGTTTTTTCTAAGTTTGAGTTGTTATTGTTGGCACACTTCAGTTGTTGTGGTTGGCACACTTCACCTCTGCACCTGATGTCCGCACCTGCGACCTTGAGGTCTTGGTATTTTCCAAGTGGTGGACACTCACCCCTCCCTTCTCATTCTCTCTATCTTCACAGAGCTCAGTTTTGGTTTTTTCCACATACACTCACTCCCTCCCTCTCACTCTCTCTACCTTCTCGAAGCTCGGTGCATTTTCCTTTTTTTTTTTTTTACCCAACAAGCTGAGGGGCCATTTGATTTCATTTGATTCAGAGCTGCATGTGGCAACAGATCTTTAAGGACTCAAGCAGCTGATGCTCATTCTGATCAGCCCATGCACACATGTGATATATCACCAATTTAGTTAAGTTCAGTGACGTGGTTGACTGTAGTGATGAACCCACAGAGAGGTTGAAATCCAGGATGTCAAATTTTCATATAAGACCTACTAAACCTGCACATACACGCTCATGCACTGTCTGCCCTCCTCTGTGTGTGTGTGTGTGTGTGTCTGCTTAGGACAAACAGTTCCAGGATTACAGGAGACATGTAGATCAGGAGGAGATTCTTAGACTAACGAAGCTGGTGAAGACACAGTCGCAGCACACCGAGGCCCTATGTAGAGAGATTGACCTTCTGTACCATGAAGGAGGCCACATCCTGCTGCCCAGCCAGGCCCCGCTGACAAGCACCAAGGAGTTCATCCAGGATGGCAGCCAAAACAAAGACCTCACAGAGTAGACAAGGAGCTATGTAACAGAGTGCAGAAAAACACTGTTACTGTATTGTTGGAGTTCTCTGCTTAATAGTAGTTCTTTCTTACAAATTATTGTTGCATTTAAAATTAAAACACGTTTGCTAAGTTTGAAAATGATGTTTTTTTTTTTTTTTAATCCAAATATAGTGTTATAGTATTATTATACTCACTTGTTTGTTCTGGAGGCGAGATGAAGATGCATGGTCCTGAATATGCAGGCCTGCATGCCTGCATCATGAAGTGACTTTAATATACATATTTGTTGAAGAATCTCACTTCTATCCAAGTCACAATTACAAATAAACACACTGTTACTATGCGTTTACAAGGCAAAAAATGGATACACGATACACACACTTGTCAAACATTTACAGTGCATATGGAAAAAAGGAGGTGAATGGCTGGATTTACACTTTTGTATCTGTAAAAATAACAGTGAAAAGAGTTTTATAATATTCTAATTTTAGTTTATTCCATTATGTTGAAATTGTGAGAGGGAACACGCTCACCACATCTCAGAGCGACATCTCAGTCATGAGCAAGCGTCTAAATTTAAAAACTTTGAAAATTCCTAACAAATCAGTCATATGTGCTACAGTTTTGCAACTTTCACCAAAATGTAATCCCAATACTTTTTGAAACTTTTGTACGATTAAATCCAGTCTAAATTATGAAGTCCATCACTCTGTAAAAAACTGTAAAAGTTATTAAACCTTTCTCCTCCCACAAGTTTTGCTCAATTGTCACCAAATTTGCTACACTGCATCTCCAGACTGTCCTCCACAAAAATACCACCCAGCGTTTTGATATTTGAAAAATTTAGCCTACAGTGCATGAAAACTGTAGACCAGGCAACTCCGATCTATTCCACAAAGGGCCGGTGTGGCTGCAGGTTTTTGTTCCAACCAATCAAGAGCACACAGTTTGACCAATCAGCTGTCTGAAGACTGAGATCAGTTGACAGTCAGATCTGGTGGGCTGCTGCTTGGTTGGAACAAAAACCTGCAGCCACCCGGCCCTTTGTGGAACAGTTTGGAAAAGCCTGCTGTAAACAGTACTGTAAAGATATACAGTAGCAGCCAATTCTTGTAAAATAGATTTTCAATCTTCCTGAAAATTTTAGAGTCATAGTAAATGAAGTTTGGCAAATATCAGAATTTTATCTTAAAACTGAATGTTTGAAAACATTTTGAATTCTGCTCTCATGGGAACAACTGCAGTCAATGGCATTTTTAAACATCAGATTTTCACTTGTGGAGCTAATCAGTTATTGTTAGAAACAAATGAACAACATCTCCATGCTGTCAAGATGCAATAAGTGTGTTTTCAAATATTTTTTTGACAGCAGTTTGAAATCTGCCTTGACAGCTGCTGTCATCTTGGTGACTGGCTTAGTCCATTTGTGAAGCCATACACCAGGTCTCACCTCTGGCCAATTAGCTCCATGAGTTAGGGGCTGGTTCTTAGTATCAGAGGTTGTGACTTCAAGCCTCAGCTCGTGCAAAATGGATGCTGTAATGTCAGTGTTCTTGTCATCCTTCTGTCTCTTGTTGCTCAGAATTGCCTAAATTTGTCTAAAATTGGCTGGATCTGACCATTGCTGCAATGTAGCTTTAGTCAGATGTTATTGGCAGAAGCTTTTTCAATGTAGCACAGTGGGTTGTTCATCAAGCTTCAGCTTAGATTATAGCTGTGTCCCAATTCAGTGGCTGCATCCTTCGGAGGTGGCGTTTGAAGGCTGATTATGTCACAGCATTGCGACAAGGCGTTTCTCAATTTATGCAAGGTAATGTTGTAATCAGTTGGTTCTAGTTTAACAATTAACACCTTACAGGAACTTCATGTAAATATTTAAAAACTAATCTACAAACGAAAAAACTGGTGCAACAAGAAAGCACATAGACGTGTACATGCCAGCAATAGTTGTACCCTGCAAACATTCATCTGTTGCGTCACTACTAAAAGTGCTGCTGTATGAAACAATCCATTAAGGTTTATTACCTTGCTGTTTCAGAACTAAAGTGAAGTGACAGTGAAGACTGTCTCCATGTCCTGGTTTAGTAACAAAATAATGTTTTATTTTACAGATCCAAACATTTCAGAGAAACATACCACGGGATTTGGACTCTGTTAAGAGACAAGGCAAAGGCAAAGCACATAAACAGTGAGTGGTGTCCACGGGTATGTAGATGGTAAAACCATGGACACGGACCTGGTGCTCTAACAGCCTGCACCCCTCTGGTCTTTGGCTTTAAACAAGGAGCATGAGTGAGGTCCATCATTGATGCGGGCAGTTCATCATGACAAACTGTAGAAAGGAAAATTCTTTCACAGCAAGCAGGGAAAGTTTCTTTATGAACATGACCTGTGCTGGCACAATGTTGGACGCTCATATTCACAAAAATGTAACTAGACTATGATGCATTAAAACCTGGCTGCAGATCAAACACACACTAACAAATGTGACAACAGACTTTTGACCAGGTCATGTATTTCATCAGATAACACTTTTTATCTCAAAGAAGTGCTGCCTGATCATCAGCAATGGTCTTGGTCTAGTTCAACAACAGACACATTATTAACAGTATGTGACACTGTCTCAAATCTCTGCTTTTAATCTTTACTCTTCTGAAACCAATGGAAACCAGCAGCAGCTTGGATAGCATCCAAAACTGTTCCTTACTGTGGACACAAGTTATAAAAGTTATTTCTGATGCAAAGGGTCGAACATTTTCATTGTTTTAGCTTCCAGATATGGTTATTTTATGCAACTGTTTGTTTTTTGTGACAGTTGAAATAGCTTTTTTTTTCTTGACATTTTCCAGATCAAGTAATGATCAGATAATTTATAAAATAATTAGCAGAATAATTAACCTAAGCCATATTTTAATACCAAAACTGAGACAATACCCCTTGAAACCTCAGAGAATCTTGGCAATTTTTCTTTTCAAAATCTATTTGTCCCATAATGAAAAGCTTTACAAAAAATTGACCAAAACAAAAAGGTTTTCATTGTCAATATTTAAACTGGCCACTATCTGATCAAAGAATAACAATAAAGAAATGTAATAATAACAACAACAATAATAATAATAATAATAATAATAATAATAGTAAATAATCATAATAATCCGAGCAGTTTTAATAGGGTCCTCATCGGCCAAAACAACAGATCTAATAGTTAACACCTCTAAGGATGAAAGGGTTGAAACAATAAGTTCATCAACTGCATTTTTTAAGTCAGAACTCATCACCAGAGAAAACAAGTCATGTTCTGAGCGTTTATGATGGGAAATTGTGCAAAAATAACAATAATAATAATAATGATAATAATGATCGTTAGGTCAAGGCCTTTTATGTAGTACCAAAAATCTAACTGAGCTTCATTAAGATAAGATAAGGTAAGGAAACTATAATAAGTAAACTAGTGGACCGTCCTCCTCTTCCAGCTCACAGAGCAGCCAGCTCCTGCAGCAGCCTCTCCTTCTCCTGCTGCAGCTCAACGATGTTTTGTTTGTTCTGCTCCAGCCGGTCCTCCAGCCACTGCAGCAGCGGCCCGCTTACCGCCGACATTTGGCTGCACAGGTTCTTGGTGAACACCGAGCCGTTATGGATCTTGGTGACGGGGTCCAGGTACGCTAGGCTGTGGATCTTGCGGTATGTGTCCTGCTCTTCCTGGCACAGAATCCGCGGCAGCTCTACGGCCGACTCCAGGCACACCTTACCGATGGCTTCGCGGGGCACGACGTGGATGGAGATCTCCACCCGCTCGTACTCGGAGCCCTTTTGAGCCTGCACGGACTGGAAGCAAGTGTACAGAACACGGCCCGTCTTAGTGTTCTTGTCCTCGATAAAGCAGGAGAAGATAAGGCCCACGAAGCACTGATCCAGCATCTGGTACATGGCCTGGGTCCTCACATCGACGTGAGAAGGCCACACGGTGATGTGCGGGTGGGAGTGGTACCAGCCGACCACACGCATCGGCCTGCCGGTCATGTCGGCCAGCCGCTCCGCCTCCGTGGAGGCCGCCGACAGCTGCTCTGGCGAGATCTCCACTCGGTCCTTCCTCTTGTCGGAGCGGCGGAGGATGATGACGGAGTGGATGTGGACGATCCGGGTGACCTCCACCTCTCCGATACACAGACCCATCACCTCCTCCTTCTCCGTGCTCAGCGCGTGGTTCATACACACCAGGAAGGCGTCGGACTCGAGGTGAACGGCGCTCACCGCCATGTTGACGAGCTGACTGTCAGCGCGAGGACGAAAACATAAACAGAAGACACTGTGCTATACTTCCGTGTCTTCGGTTGCTACACCAAAACATTCCGGTCTTCCACGCTGACAAAGGTTCCACGTCATCATTTCTTTTTCGATGACCCGTCTATTACACATATTTAATGACATCTATCAGGAGACTTTGTTAAATAGTTCAATACAAATCATCATGATTATTCGGAAATAGCCTACGTGAATAAATACAGTCACTTAAAACAATTCCAACCACAGAAACCGAATAAGCAAAAGGATATATGAAGAAGCACAACGCCCTCAGCTAGTGCCGTATTTATTATTCTTTCTTTATTTGAATTGGTGTTATTCTGTTTGTCAATCTTAAATAATAGCAACCAATGTTGGGTGTTGGGAATGGAGTGTAAATGAAATACACTGTGAGTACTCCAGCAGCCAGCAGTACAGGCAGCTAAAAACTTTAGTGGCTACAGCAAAATTTAAATTGACAAATCTGAGGCAACTGTTTAATGTTGTTATTGTTCCCACGAAGTGTAAATTGAATGAACATGTGTCAGGTGTCAATATTGAATTTATTTGTGATCTGTGATTTTAAGACACTGAAATCAGAGTTATACAAAAAAAAAAGAGAGAAATTGTGAAAATGTATCACTTCATTTGAAAAGTAAAGTGCGAATGGTCATTTGATCAATTTACACTAATTGCTCTTATGCTTTGCTGCTGAAAGTGTCCGTCAAGTTCCATATTTGTCCCTTAAACTCACACTTTGTAGGAGAGGATTTTATTAATGAAACTGAAGCACCTCTGAATCTTCGTCAATAAGTTTCTGTGCACCTTCAACTAAATCACAACTATACTGTAACTGTATAAGTGTTAGTTTAAGTAAATTAATACAGTCTCCAAAGCCAACAACTTGTCATCATAACAGCAGCCATGTGTCTGCTGTGTTTGAATCCAGTGTGATTTGTTGTGATTATATTAGGAATGCAGTTCTGATCTTGGCCTCTGTTGGTGGCAGTAAAGATGTCTCTGTCAGTGAGATCTTGGTCCAAACATCACATCACTAAGAATGTCCAGTATAGTTGATCTTTGACTTCTGAAAGTGTCTCAGAGGAGATCTGTTGATGGTGGGTCAGTGTGCAGGTTCACTCAGACATTCTCCTCATACTGTTGATACATTATGAGTACAGATGTTCTCCTCAATCTTCTTGGAGGCATGTATGAGCTTTCTCTCAGTTCAGAAATCACAGGCCACATGTCCTGGTCCAGCATAGCAGTGATCAGCTGGAGCACCTCTGAGCCCAGTCTTCTTCAGTTCCTCTACTAAATCTATCAACATGGTGTTTTTCACCAGGACAAATCTCGGTCTGAAGGTCTGTCTGCACTGAAGACAGCTGTGAATGTCCCTCTGATCCTCTTCATCCCAATGGCTCTTTATACACTTCATGTAGTAGTTGTGTCCACACGGGATTGTCACCTGATCCATCAGTAGATCCAGACAGATTCAACAGCAGAGTTTTTTTTTAATGATCCATCAGGATTTGTTGCTGTGTCATTTCAACACTGAAAACTGTGGTTGTTCAATAGTTTCACTCTCTCAGACCGACTGACATCTGATCTAACAATAGTTTACTTTCTTTCCTTCATGTCCGCCTGCTGATCTGTAGTGAATGGGGTTTCACTCACAGCAAGATGATTAAACCCATCCGTACACAGGCAGATCTGTGACAGAGGCAGGAAACAGGAAACATTTGGAATGAATGGGACTAGCTGTGTTGGAAGAGATAGGAGGAGCAACTATTTGCTGATCTATACCAGGGATTTCAGTGAGGCACCATCACTCCTGTTTACAAGATAAGTGTGCAACTAAAATTAACCCTGCAAAGATGAAAGTTACTGTTTGGAGCAGCTTGAGTTCCCCAGGATTGGATTCTCAGCAGTTACAATAATTATATTCTAAATAATCACATTATTACAAACTTATTATGAACATGTCTTGATAAACTCATCTAAGTATTTGAAAAGCTTTGTAATAGACAAACATATAGACAAACTGACATATATATATATATATGATGACGTGGAACCTTTGGTTTGTCATCATTTGTTATATTGCTTTATGTTAAAATCAATGTTTTTTTTCCTCATCAGTCTACACTCACCACCCCATTATAACAGTATGCTACAAACCCAGAATTATAGAAATTTTTGCAAATTAATTAAAAAAGAAAAACTGAAATATCACATGAACATAAGTATTCAGACCCTTTGCTGTGACACTTCTGTAGGTCATTCAGGTGCTGTTAATTTCTTTTATAGGGCCATGGGGCAACGCATCGAGGCACTGGCGCCTACAGCTATCTTATTTTTCATCTTCCTCCCAAATTTTGTCCCATAACTCGTCCTACAACTCTAATTTGCAGTCTTTGTCCTTGGTCATTCTTTAGAAAATATACAGAATACGATCAAAATGCAATAATACAAATACAGTGAATAATACAGTAGATACAGTGAGTAAGTACCACGAATAAACACAGTTGAAGTAAGTTATAGGTTAAAACACAGGTTAAATTTAACATTAAACATTAGTAAAATGCTATACTGACAATTATTTGTGAGAAATTAATGTTCACATTTCTGCTGCTGCTTAAGCCAATGTTTAACTTTCACACTAACTTTAGTTCTGTTTGGGATTTGATTTCTGATGGTTAAGAATTCCATTGGTGTGTACCTAGCACTGAGAGGGATGATTACCCAAATGTTGTCCTGCACCTTTGGATTTTACAGTTTTGCTTTGCTATGCTCCTTGTCATTGTCCTACAGCTGTCTGTCTTTTTAAAGATCTGAGACATCAGTTGTGGGGCCAGTCCATTTAAGCACTTAAAAACAACTTTCAGGAAGGAGAATTTTATAAAATTGGAAAAAGTTAACAAATTATATTTCTCAATGATTTTGCAGTGATGCCATTTTTGTAGTTTCTGATCTAAAATTTTCAAAGCTTGTTTATAAAGTGAAAATAGGGGTCTAGTAGCTGAGTCAGTGGCCTGGCCCCAGGCAGTGATGCAATAGGATAAATGTGAGAGAACCACGGCATGCAGATATAAATGAGCTGCCTTAAAAGAGAGACATGACCTGATAAGTCTAAAGCAGTTCAGACTGGTTTTTACAGTCTTCTAGCTTCTTTATATGTAGTCAAACTTAAGTTGAGGATCTAAAGTTATACCTAAATATATAAACTCATTTACCACCTCAATTTCTTCACCTCAATAGTGATATGAAATTTCTCAGGGACTTTCTTTCTTATTGAAAAACACATTGATACTGTTTTTTTTGCAATTAAGTGTTAAGTGGTTCCTTTTTAGCCATTCTGAAATAGTAACCATCTGTCTGCTCAACATCTCTGAAGCTTGATAGGGAAACTCCCAAGAAAACCCTTTTAACAGGGAAAAAATGGAGAAACCTCAGGGTGAGCAACAGAGGAGGGATCCCTCACCCAGGACGGGCAGACGTGCAATAGATGTTGTATAGAGACAAAGAAAAGAGCAGAGAAATTAAATTGATGTCTTAATTTACTGACAAGTATCTCATGACTTATAGTGTCGAAGGCTTTCTTCAAGTCCAAAAACACTGCTCCAACCACATTTCCATTATCAAGTGAACATTTCATTCTCTCAATGAAGTGACACAGTGCCAGTTGTGTCAGTTGAACATTTTTTTGCGAAATCCTAATTGCTTTGGATGATATAACTGACTGTTTTCAAGGTGGATCATTAATTGATTAGCGATAACCTTTTCAAGTACTTTTGACATTGCTGGAAGAATTGATATCGGTCTATAGTTACTGGCATCAGTTAATGCACCAGATTTATAAATTGGGGTGATAATAGCCATTTTAAAGCTTTGTGGAAATTTCCCGTCTTTAATAGACAAATTTATCAAATGGAGTAATCGGCTTATCTAGATGGCACTATGTTTTTTATAATAAAGCATCGATTCCAAATGTATCTTTTGCCTTGTGAGTTGTTTAATTGCAGTATAATTTTTTGAATTTTGCTATGGTCAATTTGTCCGATGTTAAAGTAGGAAGCCTGACCATTAATTATATTGCTATTTCCTTGACGTTAGTAGAAATCATTCCTTTAATATTAAGCTCCTTTATTTCTCCATGGCACTTTGGCTTACGGAGTGTATTAATATGTTTCCATAGATATGAACTGTTCCCACCTGAATCATGTATTAGTTGCATGAAATAATTTGTCTTTCTTAGTTCAGTTACAACCTGGTTTCGTAGCCCCTTGTAGATGAGGGTATCTTTTCTCTTTCCATGCTCCTCCCAGCCACAAATTACACTCTACACACACGATTTTCTCCACAAATGCAGATAAACTTGTTCTGTCTCTCACAATGGGCTCATCAAAGCAGAGAGACTTACAGGATTTAAATTGTGAGCCTCTCAGTGTGGTCACGTCTCTCTCTGCTCCTCATTGAATCTAATACAAAGATTTTCTGAGAGAAGCAGAAGGGACCCCTGTTTGAAACTCGCCCCTGACTCCAAAATATTTACTATAGAAACACCAAAATCATATCAAAGTGTTCAGGAAGTCCTTACGCCGCCCAGGATCTGCTGTTTTTTCTGATAGGAGCTACCGTTTTGTCAGAATAAGCCCAAATGTGAGACCAACGCAGAGGGAGAAAATCACCCTTTTCCTCCACATTTCTGTCTGTCTCTGCCTAAGGTGCCTCTATCGTCATTGGCAACCACCTCAAGTTGCCATGGCAACGTCTGAGCCTCAGGCCAGAGCCACAGCTGAGACATTAATCAGAGACTCCTCTGACATCTCTGCTGTTAATGCTGTTAATACTGCTGACCCCTGTCTCCCATACATTTATGTCAATGCTCTGTCAAACACAACAACACACACCAACACAGACTCCTCTACCACACACATGCACGCACACAGGTAAATTTATGTGATCACTGTTATGTTTAGGACTTTCAATAAACAGACTGACAGACTGATCAGTGTTTAGCAGTGTTTACTCCGTGACTTCAAGACAACAGCTTGACACCTCTCTGACCTCATCAGTGCGTGACCCCTCTTATAGCCTCATGGGTAATGCAGTTCAATACTATCAACACATCTCCCCTTCTTAAAAAAAAAAAAAAGAAGCAGCACATATCTGCCTTTTTTTTCCTTTCTGCCACGTAACCAACTCAAACAATCTGCAAAACACAACACATCAAGCACAGTTAGCAAAATATATAGTGTAAAAATTGTAACCTGTAAACGGTGAACATCAGTGGATGCTTTACTCAAGAACAGGTTTATTATTACTATCAACAACACCTTTCCTTTTCCTTTCTTTTCTTTCATTTGCGAAATCCCAGAACAGTAATTTGTTTTCACCAGTTGAACATTTAGGCCGAAGAGAACGAGGAAGTAAATTGTCAGCACTAGGACCTGAGGGATTCGCATCTTTCCAGGTTAGATTAATGTACAGAAGCCGTGCATACAATGATGCCTTCAAATCTTTATACACTTCCAAGCTTCAGAGTTTCAAATTTCGGTGAAAATGATTGTTCTAGATGAAAGCCTCCCATATGCTTAGATGAGATAATAATATGTGATATAATATTTAGCCTATGGTTATGATTTATTTATTTGGATACCCGTATTGTAAAGCAACTGCATTTAATGTATTTGTTGTACCAGAATGCTCTACAGTTCTGGAACAAAAAAAAAAAAAAAACCCTATCATTATAATCACTACAATTAATTTACTGATACATGGTTCAAGGTAGACCAATCTAAAATAATACAGAGAGACTATATTTGAGGAGTATTTTTTTTATCCTGCAAATAACGAAGGTGGCAAAAGAAAACGCTCATTTACCTTTAATCGGAGTAGCGACGCAGAATCAGTGGCAGTACGCAAAGTAGTTAATTTAATAACTACACGGACACCTCGGGCGAATTTCCGAGGTGTCCGTGAATGCAGCAGGAGCATCAACCCTCCACCCCTTGAGCAAGAACATTCATCAGACTCGGTGGACTGTTCTAAACGAACCCGAGTCTCTGTCGGTGAGCACCCGCACTCTCCGCACGCCGTCAAACCGAGCGCCAGCCGAGGTTGGTGATCTTTACACGGATTTTCCTCCCGATAGGACCGCGGGAGAGATGCGACGTATTGGAGGAGGAGGAGACGAACTGGCAAGGCAGCAGCAGCAGCAGCAGCGGCAGACACCTCATCTGAGCATCTGAGTTTGTTTCTGTCACGTCAAACAAAGGTGAGTTTACGTGTTCCCGGAGTATCCCTCAGACTGGAGCCGGGCATGGGGCAGATCGTTGTCCGGTTGTCATTTATCGTTGCGTTTCCATGACGTTTTCCTTTCTAGCATCAGTAGAAGGTGGAGGGATGAGTCATAGTCCGGTGCAGGGCTGCCAAGGAGCGGCCGAGGAGCAGCAGTGTGCTCAGCTTTCACAGCCTTCATCCTCTTTGCCGCTGCACATGCAAAGCTGCACCTGTTCAGGCAAATGAAATTACTGTGGCCAACTCTGTGTGTGTGTGCGCGCGCGCGCACACACACACACACAGCTGCGGTGTTTCTAGTTTGAATATACGTGGGTGAGCGAGCACATGTGTCTGACATGACGCTACACTTGTCAAAACGTACCGCTGGAGTGCGCGGTCTCTAGTCTTAGGGTTGTGTAGAGGTGTGTGTACGAGAGCCTGAGTGTCCTGACCTTAGGGGTGAACTGGTTGTTGGACACTTTTTTCGAAGTGTGAGCCGCAGAGATCATTTTCTCGATTTGTCTTTATGCTCTGTGCCGTTCTCACTATGTGCATTTCCAGACATCTTTATTTGTGCATATGTTCAATTTGTCCATAGAAAAACAGAGAAATATCAGGCTTCCACAGAGTTTAAATTATCAGTTTTGTTTGAGATTTGACTCGCATCTGGGAGAAAATCTGTCACCAGGAACTATTGACCTCTTGTAACTAAACTTATTTAAATGAACAACTCTAACTGTCATTTAACAAGCAAACCACAGGCTTCCTGTTTCAAAATCTTAACAATAGGCATGATTATGTATTATTTGTCAGCTGTGATTGTTGCTCAGCCAACAATATCACAAAGCATCAAATCACACACTGGCCTGTGTCAGGGATGAAATTCTAGAGCTGCATGCAATATTTTTCAGCTTCTGTTTCAAATGAAATGATGAAACTTATCTAAAATCATGAGTTGTTTAAAAGTCCCTGGTGTTCAGTCAGGTGTTTCCCTGAGTCAGAGACAATATTTCAGGCATGTAGAGATGAGTCTCTCCCTGCCACTGTGACAGAAATGTTCTCTCTCTCCAGTCCACAGGCAGAGACTGGATATGTGTCGACACATAAATCAGTAAGTAAACAAAGATGGAGGCAGTAGAGGGAATTAGAGGAAGCAGCTTTATTGTGTTGGTAATGTATCTTTGTCTCTTGAGCTACTGCAGTTTTATTGTCTCCACTCAAGGTCCAAGTTGATTCCTCACTGATGGACTCATAATGGAAATAACTGATTTGCAGCTGTTATTATTATACACTGAATGCCTCTGCATCCTCTTAAGTGCTAGCCCAAGTTTAAGATGAATGACTGACTACTTGGAGAGAGAGTCTGAAAGACAGAAGTGAGTGTTACATTACTATTGCATAAACACAGATGTCCATGTGTTGTGTGATTATAAAGCAGCTCTATAGACTCTGTGAAATACTGTGAAAGTGTCAGAGCCTCAGTCCACAGAGAAATGCACACAGCCTGTATTCAGACACTGAGCCTTAAAACCAGCCGTCAGGACTTCTTGTGACACAGACATTCCCAAGCTTTGCCCACCTGGACCCACCATCCAACCTTGAGGGATTTAGTCTCTTTGAGGCTTTACCTGAAATCTGCACTATTTTTAATTGCGTCATTCAGACAACAGCCAATCAGTGCCTCCTCTCTTCTAATTGGCTCACTAACCTGTTGTTACTAGAGCTCCAGAGAGAAAGAGGACGTGAAAAACTGCATGGAGGCAATTTCTAGTCCTGAAAACCTCAAATATATCTTCTCATAAGGTAATGCTTTAGATAAAACACAGGAGAAGTGTAATTTATGGGATGTTTAGAAAAACAAAGAGTTGCTCTCAACAGGTACTGCTGAGGAGAGGTGTCAGATAGACTGAGGACTGAAGCTTTCATGTCATTATTCAGACTGACTGGCTGCTGATTACTGGCTGCTTGTTGTCTGTGTTGTTTATTTGCTGACATTGCTGTGTAAAATTTAACCGGGTTTGTTATTTCTGTTACAACATCATAATATGATTGTGTCACCTCTAAAGTGCTGCAGTGTGGTGTGAAATAACAGCAGAAAGTGTCTGAGAGTTACTAAAAAGCTGTACTGACAGTGTCCTCACCACATAATCCAGAAGGTTTAATTTTGTTCATTTTGGAACTGTTAAGTCTGTTGTCTCTATACAACATCTATTACACGTCTGCCTGTCCTGGGTGAGGGATCCCTCCTCTGTTGCTCACCCTGAGCTTTCTCCTGTTTTTTCTTGGGAGTTTTTCCTCAGTCGATGTGAGGGTCTAAGGGCAGAGGATGTTGTCATAATGCTGTGTAAAGCCCTTTGAGACAAACTGTTTGTAAAAACGGGCTATACAAATAAAATTGCCTTGCCTTGCCTTAAAGCTGGGGTTGGTAATCCTGGAGAGCTAGCAAGATTTGAAAATTGCACCTCCTCTGAGTTCCACCCCCCTCCTCCCCCTCCCGTCAGTGTGTACGTCCAAGCCACGCCCCCACAAACTAGAACGCGCACCGCACGAAAATGAAAAGCAGCAGGAGGAGTACTATATATATATATATACTATAATCTATTCAATACCAGCATCACCAACCACTTTTAAACCCACAGAAGCTAATATTAGCATTAGGCTAATACAAGCTACAAAAGTAGCTACGTTAGCAAAAGTTACACATTTCATGTCTCCACAAAAGCAACACCGATGTTTACTCTGGTTTTGACCTCTGGCTTTATCCAGAGCCTTTTTGTTAGCAGCCTTTTCAGCCTCCTTTCTCTTCCTTGCCTTTTTCTCGGGGCGAGCCGTTACCGTTACAAGTAACGCTGGAAGTAGTAACTGGGGCTGCATTTTCTCAGCCACTGCTCATAAATGAGGATGAAATCCGTTCTGCTGTAACTCTGTACGCTGATTTCTTCCGGCAACAGCGACACGTGAAGATTGTGCACATGCGTCTGAGACAGGGATCGAGGGGGGCGGATACAGAACTAGACATGAAGGCATCTGATTGGTTTTTGCTCTTCGCACCGAAGAGCATGGATTGGTCAGAGTTTTGTCAGTCCTGCAGCTGCCACAGAGGACTGATTATTTTCGTTCCTTTTTCTGAATACATAATGTATTGATTACTCAGAAGGTAAAAGGGCCATTTCACCCAGTATAACAAAAAGTGTTTCTGAACAGGATTACCAACCCCAGCTTTAAGCTATAAAACATGTCTAAACTTACTCTCACATTTTAACAAAGGTCTAAGGATGCACTGAGATAGAATAAATATAGCATGATGAAATAAAACTATATTTTGACATCTGAGACTCAGTATAGCGATGCTAGTGGTAGAGGCATCAAACATCAGACATGTGGAATAATTCAGAATGTTAAGTTTATGTAGGGAGTTGAGGTCAGGTGTTTTGCTGTGATGATTCTCTCTGACCTTTTAACTCGTGGATGGCTCCTGCTAACCACCATGCCCTTTTCTTTCTCTGCCTCTGTCACTGTCACTCTCTTGCTCTCTTCTCCTGCTGCTGCTGCACCTCCACCTGCTGTGTATTGATCAGGAACAGCAGGAATTAGCCCTCTAATGCATTGATAAGATTTCCACCTGATAGCGGGGCCTGCCTGTTTGCTTGTGTGTGTGTTGCGTGTATGTGTGTGAACAGAATTAAGTTTCAGAGATAGGAATAAGAGGCGGCATGATGATGCAGTGTTGCCCACAGCAAGAGGGTTCTGGGGTTGAACCCACCGGCCGGCTGGGGCCCTCCTGTGTGGAGTTTGCATGTGCACGCGCAGTCAATTTGGCAATTTGGTAGACTGAGGTGCGCCGAGATGGCGGCGCAGTAGGGGGAGGTGTTGACAGATTCAGCTTGGCACAGTGACTATTTCATGCCAAAACAGTGACAGTGTGCTGAAAGCTCGCCAGCCCCAACCTGGTCTACTCTCTGTGCAAGGCAGAGCGCGACTGGTCGAGTGGTGACAGTGCACACACGTCACCAAAATATCACAGGCAGGTTTCCAGAATGTCAGACACATTTCAATGCAATAAATAATCACAACAACCACTATTCAATGGTACTATCTGAATCACATGAAGCACATAAATTTATATTGATTGTCCACTCACATCTGATGTCAGGTCAAAGGCAGTTGGCACGCGTGGAAACTCAACCTGACTGAATGAACACAGCTGAAACTTTGTGCAAACTAACGAGTTCACATCTCTCTCAGCCACAAACAGCTTCAGCATCAGATAGTGAGTAAATATTCAGCATGTCTCATCTCAGAGAATTCAAAAGAAAAGAGAAAAAGAGAGACGCTCGCTGACAAGGGCCAGGCCACAGAGCTTGGTGATGCGTCCTTTATGCACAGGTGCTTCTGATTATATACGCATGGCATTTGCTTATGTTGTGATCTGTGTAGGTTTCTAAATGTGAGTGCCTTTATTAGTGGATTTTTTTTTTTTTTTTTACACTGGCCAATGGTTCTCAGTGTATCAGGAGAAATCTGATTAACAATATTAGTAACCTCCTCCAGACTACTTTTGCTTCATCATTCTGTGGAGGTCTGTTCGCGTTACCATATATTCGGCCACTGTGAGTTTGGACCTCCCGGAGCACAAATTGCAAAGTGTGCATGGATACACGTCGTTGGCGCGGCGCAACTGCTTTGCACCTTCTTTGTGCCTGGTCTACAAAATTAGAGCCCTTTGTCTTCACAGAACTAATGAGATAAATGAAAAACCAGAGTGAATAAACAGTTGTCTCTAAACTCAGTAATTAGCTGCAGATGTGATTCATCACACCTGACAACAGATTTCAGCCATCAGGAAACTGGATGGCTCCAGAGTCTACTGCAAACGCCTTTATTGTGTATGTCTCTGTGATTCTATCTGCTCCTGTTCCTCCTCACTACAGAGCCACAGCTCCGTGCCCTCAGCAGGATTCAGCATGCAACGCCCGATAATGATGTTTCACTAGGGTGAAAATATCGATACACTGAAATATCGCAATATTTATGTACCAATATTCAAAAGCACTGTATTGATTTTTTATTAACAATATTCATGGAAACATTCAGGGCAGTGGTTTGTTTTTTTGTTGCATTTGAAACTGATTTCTTGTTGGCAGCAATCACTCAGCTATTGACTCCTCTGCTCCAACAGAGATCTCATAACAGTACAGGTCTGGCTCATCGTCTGGTCAGGCGTAGTAATGCAATATATCATTGTAACTGTATTGTGATATTTATCATATTTCCAGATACTTGCCAATACACACCCCTATATTTCACATAAAAAATCTGTGTTTTTCCAACAGACTCATGGCATCAGGAGGGACAGCACCTCCATGGACGTGCTGTGATGTCTGGCCTTTTTGATGTCTGGCCTTTTAGCTGCTGACTGGCCCTGAAGGAGAATTCTGGGTTTACAGGGCTTTGATTGATCAAAAAAATCCAGCTTGACCTCGAGCCTGACCTGATCCATTTACTGTATCTAGATGAGCAACATGGAAAAAACACACAAGGCACATGGTGCTGCAATGTAAAACACATTAAGGTAGCATGCTTATTACATAAAGCATTTCTGATTACCCCACAACAGCTTATGCCCCAGTTGCCTCGCCAAATTTTAGCTGAATTCAACACTGGCCCAACCCAGCCTGGGGGGTCATGCTATATCATTCATACAAGTCATGCTATATAATAATCAAAAATCTTATCATGCTTATAGTTTTTGAATGAAGTTGTCTCAGTAACAGAGATGTTACCCTGGCCATAGCTGTGTGTGTAGATCTGCTGCGATAACATGACATAGCTGACTGCACCTCAGGGAGAAGGCTGTGTGACCATTGGCCACCAACAGAGCTGAACTTCTGCATTAAAGAGGAACTATGTAATGTAAGTCCAGTCACTTTTCTGCTTTTTTGCTAACCCTCATCCGGGCCATGCACATTTGTTTACAACAAAGCTGGCAAGAAATCAATCAATAGAGCGATAGAG
The DNA here is from genome assembly GCA_021432705.1 of Caranx ignobilis. Lineage (NCBI taxonomy): Eukaryota > Metazoa > Chordata > Actinopteri > Carangiformes > Carangidae > Caranx > Caranx ignobilis. Next base: position 968,634 of record MU269987.1, on the reverse strand, counting down.
AACATTATATATCATATACGATGTTACGATGTGTATGTTTCTGTAGTTTAATCTGTCATAAACAAGAGATTAAGGGTTACAGGGCGCATTTGTGTTGCAGTGCACAGAGACAAGAGCTGGGATACTGGGGCGGCGCCCCCAATTTTGCAAGGTTGGTTTTCAGCCAAGAGACACAATAAGTGACACGCACATGTAAGGCAGAGAGCCTCCATTCTCCCTTGCAACAAGTTAAGACATTTAGTAAACCATCACAATTCTGCCAAAGCTGTTTAATTAAGGTAAAAATGTAGCATAGTTAAGCTACAAATCCTTCCTCTTTAACGATCCTTTAGAAAATGTCCTATCAGTGTCCGCTCAGTGTTTTTATCAATGTCCAACTTGTGGACTCTATTATTTTTTCTATTTATAAAATGGGCTCAGTTGTTCCATCAATAAAATCTAATCGGCTATCAGCTTTTTCCTGTTGCAAACTAACTTAATATCTCTCTATATATTATCATTCAACCTCTAATTCTGTTCATCATAAATAATATTTCTTTGCGGTTCTCTACACTGTTGAAATGGTTTGGAGAGTTAGAGCTGAATTTGCATTTTCAGATGTGTCACAATTTAAGTGGGGATTTTTCTACTATTTTTACAGAGACAATATAACAATGATGATAACAGGATTTTTGCTATCAAAACATGCAGCTCTTAAATGAAGTTGTTGCTTATAGTAACGCAATATATCATATCATTGCCCCATATAGCAACACAATATATCGTATCACTGTAATGATATTTTTAAAATCCAATATTAGGCCTGCACGATATCAGCAAAATGCGCGATGAAACCGTTCAATACATCTAGCAATGTAGCTCAGGTGACAGGTATGAAGGTGTGAAGTGAGTGTGAGGCATGGTGCCTGTAAATAAAATGTTCTCATCGCATTTCAGGCAACCTTTTGCAATGTGTTTATCATGCATTTTGATATTGAGATGTTGATTGACATAAGATTAATCGGACAGCCCTAGTTAATAAACAGTTTGGTCCTCTTAAGCATCAACAATCCCAGTAATAATCTTCCTTGTAAAACAATTGTGCAAGAACTTGGAGGTTGTTTGATGGAAGCAATACTTCCACATATCACACACTTCTTTCCACACTTCTTTATGATACATCAGCCAAAGATACAGTGATGATGGTAAATATCTTTCTATATTTGCTGTCATTCATTTACAGTAATGATGGAAATTCTTCTCTGTAATATGACCTGCTGCTGCACCAACACTGAACCCCCTACCTCCGTTACAAATAAAAAAAAAACTTCACTGGGTAATTTTAAAACATATTTTGACACTCTGTAGTTGTCATCAGTTGTCACAATTGTGCATGATCATTAGATCTAGACTACCAGATCAGTTAATAATGAAAATGAATCTCAGCCATGTATAGTACCAGTGAGTACCAGGTCAACCCTGGTGTTGTTTTAGAGTTGCTGTAGCGTTGGAGATGCTGTGACACATCCAGGTTAATGACTGGACCTCCAATGCTTCACTCAGTTCGGCCAGTCAGTTTGCATAATTCACAGCTGGATAAACAGAAGTGTGAGAGAGAGCGACGGGTTCAAAGACTTAGGGTAAAGGGGACTGACAACTGACCAAGAGTTTATCACATAGTCATAAGGATGGATGGATAACGGAAAAACACTCACCATTTAATTTGAAAATAAGAAATTGCTTTTTTTTGTTGTTTAGATTGAATTTCTTATTCATTTCATCTGAGAAAGTTCTGTCCTAGACTAAGACCATGACTGAAATTTGATTTGTTGTTCCAATCTAATTAACAGTTATTTGGCAAATTACCATGTTTACTTAGTTTGGTATAGTCCTATATTACTTTAAATATATGCAGCATTTTAATTTCCTGTCGCTTGTTTGCCAGCAGCATGCTGGCAAGTGGCTAAATTGGCTCATATCATCTTAGCCAATTAATCATTTATTCCTGTGGTTGTCAAAAAATATAAAAACATTCCTGGAAGTAGACCTTGCTGTGCCACTGAGGGATCGAGAGATGGAGAGACTAAGATGGTGAGAAGAGAAGAGGAGAGTGGGTCTGATCAATAATAAAGACATATATTCTGGACAGTAAATCAGCTGGGCAGTGCATCCTCTCAGCTGTCACTTTTATCCTTACTCATAAATACCAAGATTACAGGGACTTGTGGCCATGTAGGGACAGAGATGGAGATAATGTTGCTTTCTGTGCAGCCGAAGTACACTGGTCTCTGAGGGATTTTCCATGTAGCTACTCTCCAAAGCATCACTCATATAACAGGATATAATGTAGTTCTGCAAAGAGTGTAACAGAAAGCATAACAAAAACACGATTCCTTCCTGTGCTACACAGCAAAATCGGCATTGTTAAATTAACTCTGAGTGTGTTAAATTTAACACTATTAAAGTGTGTATATGTGCCCACTCTTTTGAGTGTTAAATTAACACTTTTGAAAGTGTGAATTTTTACACTCAGCCATTGATAATTCAACTCTATGTGGTGCTGAAAATTAACACTGGATAGCACTTAGTAGTTAATAGTACTCTGCACTGGTGTCAGAGTTAAAAAAAAAAAAATTGCCTATCATAAGGTCTGGTCAGTTGTTTTAAATAACAAGTCATTCCATGGGAGGATCCACGCCTACTGGCTGTGAAACAGAGGCTCCAACATTAGCTACAGGCTTGGACTTAACATTGCTGATGACACTTGAATCAACACAGTCTCTATGTGCTCGAGATAAGTTCTCCATAAGGTTCTCCACAGTTCAAACACAAAGTCCTTCCTGCGTAAACCATGCTGAAACTTCAAATGTCTGAATAACACTGAACAACTTGTGTGTTGAACATTATTTCCAGTCAAAGATATCCTCCTCTTCAAACTGCACTGTGAATTCTTGCTCTGATTTCTTTGACCCAAGGATTCTCCCTCACACTGCCAACATCGATACCATACACGGTCGTCTGGATGAATGTAAGCAGCAAAAGCAAAATGTGCTTTGAGGAGCTCATCAAAGGCAGCCACTCCAATATGCGTTGAACAGGGGATGACCTTTTGGTCTAGGACGATGTAGAAATTCTGGATGCTGTTACTACTTTCTCCAATACACAGGAGAAAAGGCTGAGCAGGACCAGTTTCCTTGAGGAAGGTTTCCATGCTTCTCCCCACCTGAGAGTCAAAGAAAGCAAATGAGTCACATGGAATCAAACTTGGAATTTGGTGTTGAATCTACAACTCTGCATGTCAGGCACACTTGCCATTTAAAACATCAGTTTCAGCCCTTGAAAGCCCCATATCAGTTCATGCTTTAAGTTAAACATTTAATTCAATTCCAAGACAATACCTTCATGAACTTCACTAGGCAGTCCGCAGCATCTGATACAATAACCTTTGAGGACTTCCTGCCCTTGGATGTTGGAGGTAACAGGTGAAGAAGCAAAAGGATGGCAGCCACCTCACAGTCCCACACTAAAAAATGAAAATGAACACTACAGCAATTCCTTTAACTTAAAGGACCACATATATTTATTGATTGCAAATTATCTATTTCCAGCTATTTTCCATATCACAATGCTGGTTTTTTGATTGATGAATCGTTTTCCCCTCCATGATAGCCACCAGTTTCCATTTATTTTCAGTATAGTTAATTAAATTCCAGACTTAACAATTAACAACAATTTCTTCAGATAGGCAAACCTTCCATGTGAATATGTAGTCAGAACATTAGTAACATTGTATCATCCTTATGCAAGTTTCAAGCCTTTGACAGTTGATTTTCATGTCACTGGAATAAATGGAAAACAGATGCCTGCAATGTGAGTGATTTGGAAACTGGTATAGTCCAATGCCATCACAAGAAATTTGGGCTATACAGTAAATGCCCTAGAAGCATGTGAACTTACCTCCATCATTAGGCTCCTGTTGGGCAGACAGAAGTTGTTCATCCACCTGAGCACTTTGAGGCATTTTTTGGCAATCTGCGATGATCCTTGGTTTAAAGTTGTTGGCCATTTTGCAAGAAATTTACCTAACACTTCTTCACCAAAGAACATCGTGAGGTCTTGGTCAATCATTAACACACAACATAACATTGAAAAAACAACACATTATAGAACAAAGAAAAAGGTGGGGAACCACTGTAACACAGTACTGAAAACTAAAACAATTCAGTTGATCTTACCAAGCCTGGTATATCCAGAAACCTTGGGAAAAGGTCTAGGACAGTGGAAGCTGTAGCTGGGGCTTGAACATTTCAATTCTGTCTGTACTGAAATGTTGCCTTTATATTACAAGATAAAAGTTTCATGTCAGCTGAGTGCCTCATCACTGACATAGCTTCCTTGCATTCATTGCCTGACAACTGCCTGACATGTAGATGCATGTTGCGAGGAGTCTTGGGGTTATCCTCAAAAGTGGACTTGGATTTCTTGAACTCTTTGCCAGAGTTGTGCTGGATGGTTTTCAGCCTCCATGCTAGGTAACCAGACCCACTTTGGGGATCATAGAAATGTTCCTGTTGATTAAAAAAAAGAAGAAAAAAAAAAGTTAATCTATTACCTGTTAAGGAAAAAAGCATACTGTTAAGTGGCGTGGCTGTGGGGTTAAATAATTCAATTAATACTTAATATTTACTACAATCATTTCAGCTTTTAGTATAGTGGAAGAGCTATCGGGCTACTGCTAACAAATACTGTTACGAACACTCACTGGGAGTAAATTGTGTAATGGTAAGTATAACTCTGGTCTAAAGCCCTGCACGGGACTGTTTTCTTCATCCCGCTCGTGCTGAATTTCTGACCATTGCCGCCCGCACAGACAACATGCGTGTTACACTCCCACCTGCTCCCGCAATGTGTATGTCCACTCCTGCCCGCACCCGCAATACTCTGAGAATTTATGCCCACACAATACTAGAGATGCATTGATTTTGTGTCTTCTCCTGTCCTGCAGGAGAAATTACACTATTTACTATTTATAATTACACACTACACTATTATGGGTTGTTTGTTTTGTTTTCTTGGCCTGCATGTCTTTCAACGCACTGGTCAGGGATAGCGCTCCTATTTCGTTGTTTTCATTTAGTTTTTTTTACTGACTTTTTTGTTGACTCCATCATCCTGTCGCTCCCGCAGTGTTTTTTTTTAGCCGCCTGTTCCCGCCCGCAGCAAAGTTTAAACCACCTGCTCCTGTGAGAATCCCAATGCATCCCTCTACTCTGGTTTTATTAAGATACTATTGCGATGAGATTAAGTTCAGTACTGCCGCCTGTGCATCTTAAAATAACATATCAGGTGCATTTCAAAATATCTTAAAATGAATTTATATATTTTATACTTACTATTTTGTGCTTGTCTGGGAAGCGCTGCATCTTACAAGATGCCTGCTAAAGGCCATCTGACAAAAAAAGACACACCTGCATGATTGACAAAACTCAACGGAACTGCCATAATATGATGCCCTTGGTTGCACCGTGGAAAAAGATAGCAGTGCTTTCAGAAAGTAATGACAGCATGGATGTATCTTAATATCAAAACAAACATCAAGCCACTCTTTGAATGTAGAGCCTTCAAGTTCGGTAACAAGGTTGTAATGCCAAGTGCATATGTAATGCGAGCATTTACTGGAGGAATCCTCCTGAAAAGAGACAAATGCATCATGAGAGTAATACCAAAACATGAAAACATTCATATCAATTACTTACCCAACATAGTATCAAGCGTTTGAGGAAACCATTTATTGCCTGCCTTCATGGAAAAAATATTCTAATTTCTGATTTTAAAAAGTGTTGATGTATGTAAAACCAACACAACATCTAGAACAAATTTTCAAAGTAATTGTGCATTGTTTATTATTGCTATAACAGTGCTAAACAGTACCTTTACAGCACCTTCTTCATTAACTGACTGATTCCATTTCCATGTTTTCCATATTCCATGTTGTAAATTGTCTTCTTGTCTGTATACAACATCTATTGCACGTCTGCCCGTCCTGGGTGAGGGATCCCTCCTCTGTTGCTCACCCTGAGGTTTCTCCATTTTTTCCCTGTTAAAAGGGTTTTCTTGGGAGTTTTTCCTCAGTCGATGTGAGGGTCTAAGGGCAGAGGATGTTGTCATAATGCTGTGTAAAGCCCTTTGAGACAAACTATTTGTAAAAATGGGCTATACAAATAAAATTGCCTTGCTTTGCCTTTAATGATGACTGTGTCACATGACTGCTGTTTGAATTAATTTCAGGCAATGGACCCCATACGTGTGCATGTGTGTGTTTGTGTGTGTGTCTGTGTATCTCTAACTGATCACATAAAGTTACCTGTGTTTGTGTGTGTGTGTGCATGTGTGCGTGGGTGTGTGGTAGAGGAGTCTGTGTTGGTGTGTGTCGTGTTTGACAGAGCCTGGACATAAATGTCTCGGAGACAGGGGTCAGCAGTATTAACAGCAGGGATATCAGAGGAGTCTCTGATTAACGTCTCAGCTGTGGCTCTGGCCTGAGGCTCAGAGGTTGCCATGGCAACTTGAGGTGGTTGCCAATTACAATAGAGGCACCTTAGGCAGAGACAGAAAGAAATGTGGAGGAAAAGGGTGATTTTCTTCCTCTGCGCTGGTCTCACATTTGGGCTTACTTTGACAAAATGGTAGCTCTTATCAGAAAAAACAACAGATCCTGGGCGGCGTAAGGACTTCCTGAACACTTTGATATGACATTGGTGTTTCTATAGTAAATATTTTGGAGTCAGGGGCGAGTTTCAAACAGGGGTCCCTTCTGCTTCTCTCAGAAGATCTTTGTATTAGAGTCAATGAGGAGCAGAGAGAGACGTGACCACACTGAGAGGCTCACAATTTAAATTCTGTAAGTCTCTCTGCTTTGATGAGCACATTGTCAGAGACAAAACAAGTTTGTCTACAACTGTGGAAAAAATCATGTGTGTAGAGTGTAATTTGTGGCCAGGAGGAGCGTGGAAAGAGAAAAGTTTCAGACAATTTCAGACAACTTCTCCCACTCTAGCTGATGATGTCACCCACTCTAACACGAACATTCCGTGCAATACACACCCATTATAATCTGAAAATTTCTCCAAAAATGATCAGGGTCATTGACCAGTGACTGATCAGAAACTAATCAAAACGTGGATTAGTATACCAACACACAAGACTTGTGTCAATAGTTTAAAGTTTAAATGAAGTCTCTAGGTGAAAGTATGCCTGAGCAGTAGACGTTTGAAACACTCCAATGATTGTTCTTTTTCGCTCTTTTTTTTTTTTTTTGCCCATCTCATTCACTTCAATGCAAATTTTTTCTCAGTTTTTCACAACTTATGTCACGAAAAATTTGTATTCTGTAGAGAAAAGTAATAGCACACCGATCCCAATCGAACTGCACATTTTGATATATAATTGACGAGTTACGGGATGAAATTTGGGAGGAAGATGAAAAACTAGAAAAAGCATTCCCAAGAAGAAGAATGCTGAAAATCAGCTGAATGACATTGCTGAAGCAATGCTGATTGAGCTGAAGAAATTGTTGAAACAATGCTGAATTAGCTGAAAAAACTGCTTAAGTAATATTGAAATTTTTAGTTTACTCAAATATTTGAATATGTATAATTAACTGACGGCTTGGAATCATTGTCAAACAAATATTAATAAAGATGAAGCAATATCTGAGGAGTAAAAGTAGAACATGTAAGCAGGAGGTTGAATAACATGAAAAGGTGAAAATACCTCTTGTTAAGGATAAGTGTAAAACAATGTGTGAAAATATATAGACATGAATAAAAAATGTGAAACTCCTAAAATGCAAGAAGTGCAAAAAGTGGTACATAATTCAAATTGTCAAATTGGCAATCCCAAGCAGCACAGGAGAGTGACATGCCTGGTGTACAGACCTTTGAATGTGTATTTATTCTTGTGTTGTATAATATTCTTTGATTCCGTGCTCTCTATCTTGTAGAGTCACTGTGTGCCTTCAGTTTTGAAAGGAGCTGATGGTTTACCTGCTTTGATTTATCCTTATTCAATAAAAGGAACATCATGTTACTCTTTGATGTATATTTATTAGTGCTGTCAAAGTTAACGCGTTAATTTTGGCGATTAAGTTTAAACTTTTAACGCATTAAAAAAAATTAACGCAATTAACGTGGTTTGTTTACTTCCGGTGACGGCTGACCCATAACCTTTGGTCACATGTGCGGGCAAACCTGGCAAATGGCGGAAAGATGGCTACGGAGGGACCTTTACAGGGAAAGTTTTCTTTTAAAAAGTTGCCCGACGGCTCGTTGGACAAAACCAAGGCAATTTGCACAGTTTGCAAAGCCGAATTTAGTTACCACAGAAGTAACTCGTCTTTAACGTATCACCTCAAAGCAAAACACCCTGCTGAAATTACCTCCAGGGGACCCCGCCAGTCTACACTACAGGAGTGTGGCACTCGTGGGCGAATAACGAAACCCGTAAGTGAAAAGTTAACCAATTCCTTGGTTATTTGGATAGTTAAAAACTGCCGCCCAGTCAGCATAGTAGAGGATGATGGACTGAGAGAAGTAATTCGTGTTGCATCGGGAGATACCTCTTATAATTTACCCTCGAGAGGAACCATCTTGTCAAGAATACACACATTGTATTTGGATGAGAGGGAACAGCGGACGAACATGCTTGAGCAAGCAAAGCACATCGCTCTCACAGGTGATCACTGGACTTCCGTCAATAACGATAATTATTTGGGCGTCACAGCGCATTTTATTGATCAAAACTGGACTCTGCAGTCGTTTGCACTTACTGTGAGTAAAACTGAGGAGCGACATTATGCCCAGGCATGTGCTAACCATTTTCTGGATGTTGCAAACGAATGGGAAATCAAGGAAAAGTTGACCACACTCGGCACTGACAGCGCTCGTAACATGGTTGCTGCTGTGAGGCTACTTCGATTTGAACATCTGCCTTGCATGGCCCACTGTCTGCAAAGAACGGTCACAGTCTCACTTAAAGACAGCGGATTTGAAAGTGTTCTGGCCAAATGTCGCAAGATTGTCGGGCACTTTAAGCATAGTCCATCTAACGCTCAGGAATTAAGCCAACAGCAAGTTGCACACGGACTTAAGCAAGAATCACTTGCTCAGGACGTTGCAACAAGATGGAATTCTACGCTGGAGATGGTAAAGAGGATCCAGAGAAACAAATCTCCACTGATCACTACCCTGGCGCAGCAAAAGAGCAAGGTTGCCATGTTGACTGACCAGGAGCTTGCCAAACTACAAAAGCTGGAGGAACTACTTGAACCTTGCAGGTAAGATATTTATGTCTTGTTTATCCTCCCTCTCTTTCTTTCTCCCTTTCACCTGTGTGTACCGTTTTCTCTCTCTGTCACGTGTCTCTCTCTCTCTCTCTCTCTCCATCTCATTTGTGTATGTTGTTTTCTCTTTCTCCCTCTCTCTTTCACCTGTGTGTGTGCTGTCCCCCCCCCCCCTCCATCTTCTGTGTGTGTATGATGTTTTTTCTCTCCCCTCTCTTTCACCTGTGTGTATGTGTGTGTGTGTGTGCACACTGATTTACTGAAATGTTTAACACCTTGTACTTTCCATTGCAGATATGTGACTGAACTGCTAGGGGGAGAGCAGTATGTCTCCTGTTCAGTGGTCTTGCCAGCCTTACGCCACTTGTTCAGAGTTATGGGGCCCTCAGACGATGATCCAGTTTATGTTCTGAGGTTCAAGACGGCCTTTACCACAGACCTAGCTCAACGGAAGGATAGCACCAACCTCAAATGGCTGAAGATGGCTACTGCCTTTGACCCTAGGTTTAAAGACCTTAAGTGCCTTCCAAAAGATGAAAGGAGTGAGGTGTGGGCTTCAATGCATGACCTGATGATGAGAGAGACATGTTCACAACAACCACTTGCTGAGACAACAGAGGAGCCGTCACCAAAGAAGAGGAGGACGTCCATCTTGCTGGGTTCTTCAGATTCAGATACAGATGACGAGGAGGAGTCTATAGAGCATTGTCTGGATCGCTACAAAGCAGAGCCAAAAATGGACATAGAGGGGTGTCCACTACAATGGTGGTCAAAGAGAGAGGGAGCACATGCCAGGCTGGCACCTATTGCACGCAAGTACCTGTCAACACCTGCAACCACAGTGCCTTGTGAGAGGTTGTTCTCACTCTCAGGCCACATCATTCAAAAGAAGCGAGCTTCTTTGTCCCCTGATAACGTAAACAAACTGGTCTGCCTCAGTAACTGGCTGAGTGTAAAGAAGGACTAAGTAAATGATGTCTATGGAGTGAAAAATGTTCAGTGTTCAATGTTCTGAACTGATACTTTGAACTGAGGAAGCATTTTGTTTAAGAGGGAGTCTGAGAAAAGGACCGGATGTTTTTGGAAAATGCATTTTCAATAAGACTGATTTTTATGCAATATTAAGGGGCTTTATTAACGCCACACTGAAGTTCCTGTTTAACTGAATTGGCTCTTTGTATGGAGAACCTTCTAAGCACTTTTTTTTGCTTTGTTACTTTATCAGGTGGTATACCTGCTGTGGAAATGAAGTCTATCACCTCTGGACACGCATGTGTACAGACTTGCTGAGTGAAAATTTTAGTTATGGCAGTTTGCAAACGATCTGAAACATAATGTGCTTACGCATGTTTTCTACAGGAAAAGTTTATTTGGCTAAACTGATACTTTGAACAGTATCTTCTTTTTTGTATTTGCACTGTGCATATGTGCAAACCATTAAAATGTTTTTTGAATTTAAATATACCTTCTCTGTGTTTATTCTACATTAATTTGATGATTTTACAAAAATAAATATATTATAAGCTTCAGTCTTAAGTAGAAAAATGCAATTAATGTATTGATAGATTAATCGCGATTAATTACAGAAATTTGAGTGATTAATTAGTTAATTTTTTTAATCGATTGACAGCCCTAATAAATATGCATCGAGCTATCAAATATTTTTACAATAGATCTTGGTGGGTTTTGTTCAGACATACTTCCACTGTAGTTGTTTCTTTCTGGGAATTTCCTTGCCAGTACTCTATCATACTTTTAAGTATCAAATACTACATCTTAAACAAATTATTACTTCTAGTTCAATGTCTTTTTGGAGTGGCCTTATGTAAATCACAGCTACCCCCATTCCAAGTTCTTTGTTGCACAGAAGCTCTGGAGTATATCCATCCTGTGAACAGGGAATGATGTCCAAGACCTTTGACCTTGTAGAACCACGGCACCGCAGGAGTTGAAACCCACCACAGTGCTTTAGTTGTGGAAAGTCCAACTGTAGGTGATCGGAAAACTCAGTTGCACTACAGTATCTGTCTGAGGGGAAAGACCAAACAGTATTATAACCAATTTAGGGGAAAATTTTGAAGTGTGTTATTTATTACAACACCAGGTAGGAGCTCTACACACAGCCAGGAGCAGGTGTAGATTTTGTGAGAAGCTACTTAAAGATCTGAGCCACTTAGAGGTTTATTAATGCAGAATCCATGTAAATTTTGGTCTGCTCACAGTTTACACACAAATTCGTGCTGCTCACATTTAATGATTGAAATTGACATTTCAAATAGCACAACTTACATATACAATACATACTGTAAACCTACTTGGAAATGGAATTTTTCTTTCACCTAATCCTGCCCTTTCAAGAGTTATTTTCATGGATGGACTTGGGATGTCATAGTCTTTTCTTTTCAGCAAAAAGAAGAAATAGAGTGTGTATGTGGATGGATGGATGAGTGAACAGCCTCAAGACCTCAGCTGGAAGAAATATGAAAAAAAATTATAGAATTTGAATTCAATTGACCTTTATTCTGAATGTGTTAAAAGGAATAGAACGAAAAAATAAAACCGTCATATGCACTGTAAATTCTCAATAAAAGCTGAGTCAAAGAGACTCCACTCTCCTATACTGGCCAGGTCTGGCTCCAGGTTTGAGCAAATAAAAGCCAGTCTCAAATAGCAGCCAGGTCTATTTCTGTTTTCTGCAAGTTCTTGAGGATGTACGAAACCTCTCAAAGCCCATGATAGCCCGTCTGAGCAGTTTCTAAGCTGCTTTTTTTCCTGCTACAGTTCTCAATGACCAGACCCGGTCAGATCCGCAGGTGTTGAAGCCTGCACCTGATGCAGCCGAACACACGAGCATTATGGTCCGACCCGACGGAGTCATTTGGAATAAATCAGCCCCGCAATTGTTTGCATGTTAGCTTGCTAGCTTGAAATCTTACCTCGAGCTGTGCTCAAGAGCAGGTGTCGTTGGTTGTTGTTGTTGTTGATGTGGAGGCAGATGGACTTGATTTGGAACCTGGGGCCTGTTGCACAAAACTAGGATAAGGGATTAAGCCGGGATATCTTGGTTATCCGTGATCCAATTGCACAAAAGTGGAATAGTGGAAAATGGGATATGTTACGGCATAAGTTACCATGGAGATTTCTGATCTCATCCCTTATCTCAAACGTTATCAGTTATCACAAACGGAAACCAATAGTTATTCCACTGCCCATTACACATTGTTATCACATTCAACTAGATTCACTAGATCCATCATTATTTAAACATTTGTGATCATTATTTTCAATCATTGTAGATAAATGATGATTTTAAATGATGATGCAATCATTAGAAAATTTACAGTTTAGCATAGACTATATATAAAATACACATCCCATATTATGTTATTATTGTGTCTCGTTTATGCTAGAATCCTCCCAGTGTGACCCTCACTTCTCAGACAACTGGGCCAATGGTGGAATGTGTACTGTGCAGAGATATTTAGCTTCTCTGAGATCGAAGACCACATCGACTGTTGTGAACAGTGAGACATATTTCTTGTTTATACATGCATTTACATATTGTGAATTCATGAAGTCTTACACACATTTTATGATCCTAAAATATAATTTTACATATTATATAATTTTTAAATCTTTTATTAATGTGCCTCATACATTATTATGGATTTTATTTTAGCTTTCTTCCAGTGTATTAACATTTTCCTGTTCCTAACCCATTCCAAGAAAAAATAATTCAGATTCAAATGCTGAAGAAACCCCATCAGGAAGCTCCGGAACGAGCCAAGCAGGAACCTCAGCTGCTGCTAGCTCATTAAGCAGCCAAAGTCCATGTGAAGAAAATAAAAATAGTAGCTCTGAAGGTGCCACTGTCTCATTGTTTATAACTATATACAGTTTATGCATAAAAATGCTGATATTTATTCTGTCCTTAGAAAATAGAACTTTAAACTGCAGCCCTAAAAATCTAAAATAAACTTTATATTTATAGTTTTTGTCCACTTTTCAATGATAATGACTTAATTTTCACAGAGTGGACAACAGGGCCTGATGTTAACAAGACAGCAAACATGTTTCAATGTCACTTACTTAAGAATGCTGAACTCAAGCCAGAGTTGGTTGCAAGGCTTGAGCTTAGATCTACTGAGGGAGATTGTGAAAAGGAGATTCTATCTTCCTACAAAAAGCCAGGGATTTTCTGTTATACTGAGTGGTAGGTATCTTTCATGAAATGTACTGTAAGATTTTGTAATAAGAACACTGATTTTAACTGAAAGGTGAAGTAAATTGTTCTTTCAATACAAGCCTACATTCTGCCACATTATTAGATCTTTTAAGTATTTTTATGCCAAGCTCCACTTCTTCCTTCAATTACAGCAGCTCCTTTCTTTCCTGTCTTGCATTATATGCCAAATCGATTAATCCAGGTATGCCTTACTGGAGCAGTCACAACAACCATGATCAGGCACACCTGAATCATAAATAAATGAAAGCAGCTCCTTTGTGAAATAAATGAACTGCTTTAATTTCAAGAAGTTGTTGAGCTGGGAATAACAGCCATTGGAATATATTTGGCCCTTACATGTCATTCACACTAGGTCTACAGGGTAACTCCTTGTATTTCAGGTAATGCAGCTGTTGGGGATGGGGTAAAATGCTATTTTCTTTCTATGGTAATGGAAAAAATCCAGTTTGGATTTTACCTTAACCTTGATAATTTTTTTTTTTTTTTTTTTTTTTTTTTTTACAATTTTTCATTTTGTTTGTAAAAATGACAACAGGAGGCATATTGTGCCATGGCTTAAGTTCTTGTACAGATTTTTACAGTTTCATAATTCTCACATATAAATATTCTTGACTGTAAATGGTCTCCTGTCATATCTGATATAAATCTGTTCTTATGACACTACAGAAAGCATAATTAGAGGTAAATATTTCCTAGAAACACTTGAAACACAAACGAGCTTTTAATTATATCTTGTTCTTTCACACTCAGAGAACACGGGCAGAACTCTTCTGTTCAATGGGGCAGATGATCATAAGGTCTCATCCACCTCCAGAGCCCTGATAGATGGAGATCTTTTCAGAGTAACTGGACATGCCATAGGACATTCCTTTATTCATGGAGGTCCTCGCTTCACTGGACTGAGCCCATCAATGTTGCAGCTAACTGTTGGAAGTAACAAGGAGTCTGCTGTACTTGAGCTTTCTGACTGCCCTGATACAGATGTTGATGTGGTGTCTGTAGTAACTGTTACTTGAAATCATTGTTGTATTTTGTCATGATGTAACTTTCTGAAATTCACTTAGATTGATTATTCTAATACTATCATGTGAATATGTTTACTTTGTATCTAAAATAAAAAACATAGACCATATAAGTGATGTAACATTGCCTTACTCTATTAATTGTAGCTTGATAGTCAGAGTGGACTGACTCCACAGGAATGATGTGCGGTCAACAACCTGGCCTTCAGCTGGGATCTTCCTCCCATTAATGGTAACAACAGGAGGTGGTTGGCATCCTACAGCATGCGGTAATATGTATTTTAACATTAATCAATATTTATATTTTTAACAATTTTCTTAGCCAATATTTTTCTTTTTAGCTGTAAATGAACTGCATCAATTCACTTTTTTTGTTTAATAAACATAAGTATTTAAATACCCTCAATGAAATAATTCACTTAACAATATCATCAAAACCTGACATCCATTCCACCTGTCTCCCTCGTAAAACACGGTGGTGTCCTGGTAAATTAGCCAGCCAACATTAGCGCATGTGTTTGCACACTGGAGCATATACCTGGACTAGCTTCACGATGCTAACTGCGACTATCGTTAGCCGCGACTATTGTTAGCACAGTAGTAAGCGCTTTTCTCAACTTGTTTTTCATATGTCACAATGAATACACAATACCACGGTGGGTGGAAACACTGACTAATATCTCCGCGACTCCAACTGGTTTTATAGAAACACTCTTGTTAGTGTAACATGTTCACAATGAGCTAACATAAACAAACTAATAGTGAGGCCTAGCCTGTTAGCATATAGCTGCGGAGTCCAATAGAGGGCTTACACGATTTGAGGCAGCTCCTCTCTCTCTCAGCGCTCATAGGGTTCTCTCCTAACAGCAAAAGGGTTTTTTCAGCACACTAAATGGGCGTTATTCATTAATTTACATCTTATCTCATGCTTCTCCTACCTGTTCGTCAGCTCACTCGACGAGCGGTGCTCTCGGTTGATCTCTTGCGTGAGTCTCCGAACGAGTGGTCGTGACAATGAATACAGGGCTAGTTTGCCACCATGTGGTGGAACATAGTACTCCCTTAAATTACATAAATGGGTCTTGTAACCATGTGGGTTACACTTGCATTAGGGGATATAATCCATAAGCACTCCATCAATTTCCATTGTTACGCTGATGATACTCAGCTCTACTTATCGATAGAGCCAGATGATAGAAGCCGCCTCATCAATCTGCTAGATTGCTTGAAAGACATCAATTCCTGGATGTCTTCAAACTGCCTACTACTGAACTCTGACAAAACAGAGGTTATTGTGATTGGACCTAAGCATCTCAGGGACACATTCTCCAATCAGATTGCTACTCTGGATGGCATCACCCTGAACTCCGGCCCAACAGGGAGGAACCTTGGAGTCGTTTTTGACCAGGATCTTTCCTTCAGCTCTCACATAAAGCATGTGACTAGGACTGCCTTCTTTCACCTGCGCAATTTAGCTAAGATCAGGAATATCCTCTCTCAGAGTAATGCTGAGAAACTGGTCCACACATTTATTACTTCTAGGCTAGACTACTGTAACTCTCTCTTGTCAGGATGTCCAAAAAACTCTCTAAAGAGTCTCCAGCTGGTCCAGAACGCTGCAGCGAGGGTATTGACAAGAGTTAGTAAGAGAGAGCACATCTCTCCCATTCTAGCTTCTCTCCATTGGCTTCCTGTAGGATATAGAATAGACTTCAAGATCCTTCTACTTACTTACAAGGCTCTTAATGACAAAGCTCCAACTTATCTGAAAGACCTCATTATCCCATACTGTCCTACCAGAGCACTTCGCTCCCAGAATGCAGGTCTGTTAGTGACCCCAGTATCTCTAAAAACAGACTGGGAGGTAGAGCCTTCAGTTACCAGGCTCCTCCATTATGGAACCAGCTCTCTCCATGGGTCAGAGAGGCAGACACTCTTTTTACATTTAAGTCTAGGCTTAAGACCTTCCTCTACGATAGATCTTTTAGTTAGGGCTGCCTCAGGTAGTCCTGATCCATTTTATAGCTACGCTGCTATAGGCTTAAACTGCTGGGGGACACATCAGATTACATGGAGCCCTATCCTTCCTCTCCTCTCCTCTCCTCTTCTCTCCCCTCACATTTTGAACTGCCATTATTTGTTGCACTTTGTAGTCTGGCCTTGGTGTCTCGCACTCTCTCTGTATTTCCACAGATCTCTTCAGAGCTCCATCCCCCTGCACCAACCAACCACCACCTCCATCACCTCCTTTCTCCTGCTGTTAAATCGGTCTGCACTCCCTGCTCACGACCCAGTCTGCCGTCCAGTAGTCCCATTAAGCTGGCCTTCCCTCCCTGCCCACCAGGAGCGTCCTTCATCATTTTTCATTAACTTACTGATTCCATTTCCATGTTTTCCATATTCCATGTTGTAAATTGTTTTCTTGTCTCTATACAACATCTATTGCACATCTGCCCGTCCTGGGTGAGGCATCCCTCCTCTGTTGCTCACCCTGAGATTTCTCCATTTTTTCCCTGTTAAAAGGGCTTTCTTGGGAGTTTTTCCTCAGTTGATGTGAGGGTCTAAGGCACATGTGTCAAAGTCAAGAATGAATTATCTATGGCCCCCGGGATGATATTTGATCAGTATTAGAACCGGCCCGCAGGCCGCAGCCGCCTGCTGGTGTTTTGCACGCACCAATACTCCATTCCCCACAATGCAACGGTAGCCCGCGAACTCACTGCTGTGCCGCCTCGGCTTCAATATTCATCAGCATTCAGAGCAGATGTCAACTTTCAGCAACCCCCCTCCCCAAAAATGGCTAAACAGAAGGTGGACGGTGAGAACAGGGGGTTTCAAGCCAGGTGGGAGGCAGAGTACATGTTCACAGAGGTAAAAGGCAAACCTGTGTGTCTTACGTGTGGAGAAAGTGTGGCTGTAATGAAAGAATATAATCTAAGAAGGCACTATGAAACGTCTAAGAAACACAAAGACAAAGACAAGAATATGGACACGTAACAAAGGCTACAGAAGGTGAAGGTTAACCCTAAACTTGAGCCACTTTCCCAGCTACCAGACCATGAAAGAGAAGCTCTCTACCGCTGTGTTCCCGAGTTTGCTGATAAACTCAACATACTTGCCCCCGACTTCCGACGCCGGTTTGCTGACTTTGAAGCCCAAAAAAGCAGGTTTGAAATGCTCGCCAATCCTTTTGGAGCCATGAGAAAGAATACAACTGATTTGATTTATTTTTTTTATTTTCTCATTTTACTATTTGAAAGAAGTAATTGGCAGGATCATAGAGCAGCACAATATTGCATTTTCAGTTTATAATACATGCAATTTCATCTATGCATTTATCTTGATATTAAGGAACATATTTTGTTTTTGAAGGACATTTACTTTTTTGCTGTTTACCTGTTGAAAATGTTTTCCCTTGAAATAACTGACAGAGCCATAAGAAAATATTGCTTTATTCATTTAATGTACAGGACATGTGATTTTTCTTTGAAGGAAGTTTGTTTTTGTCTGTGAGCCTGTTGAAAAGTGTTTTCACTTGAAATTACTGACAGAGCCATAAAAAACTATTGGATTATTCATTTAATCATTAAATAATATACGGTACACTGTGTTAGGTCTTGGTTCAATAGGCTATGTGCAGTCATTTCAATATGTTTTAATAAACATTGAACCAGTCCGGCCCTCGGCTTGTAGCAAATTTGGTTTTTTGGCCCTCTGTGTATTTAACTTTGACATCCCTGGTCTAAGGGCAGAGGATGTTGTCATAATGCTGTGTAAAGCCCTTTGAGACAAACTGTTTGTAAAAACGGGCTATACAAATAAAATTGCCTTGCCTTGCCTTGCCTTGGCTCGCGACACCCGTCCGCCTGGTCACAGAACCTGGACCGTACCCCATCTAGTCATGAGCCGCCTCTCCTCATCCACTTTTCGCCCCCGCCACCTTAATAGTGGTGGATAACATCACAAGAAACATTCGCTTTTTCAGTCGCTCCCAACCTAGATTTAACCGGGTTATAGTTCATGCGGGATGCAACGACATGGGTCGTCGGCAATCTGAGTCGACAAAAAAGAACTTTAATAATCTTTTTAGCCTCCTGAAAAACTGTGGGAAGTCTGTTTTTATCAGCGGCCCTCTGCCCACGCTGTCCCACTGTGCAGAGCGTTTTAGCCGAATTCTCAGCCTCGACACCTGGCTCCAGTCCACCTGCAGTACTCAGATCATTGTTTTTATCAACAATATTAACCTGTTCTGGAACCGCTCTTCCTTCTACAGGATGGACGGAGTTCACCTAAACAGACTGGGCAGTTTGGGGCTGGCAGCCAACATATTGCACGCCGTACATTCACACACCCCCCTCACCTGGACCTTCTTCGAGCCCACTGCGGCAGCTAGCAGCTTCACTCTCCACAATAGCTCCCCCCTCTGGTCTCATCGGACACTATCCTCTCCACTTCAGCCCATTGCTGCCCTGGTCCCTAATTTCCCATCTCCTGTTGGCTCGGTACCCCCACCTGTCACTGATCTGAGTGCTGTTCCAATCCCTGGCCACCTCACCATCCGTCTGTTTCCACACAGCCATCATTGGCCAGCTACAAATGTCCGCAATCACAACAACCTGATCCAAATCCACCTGCATCCTCCACACACTGTGTCTCAGCTAGTTCAACCTTATGAAACATCAGATCCTTAAACAATAAATCCTTTATATGCCACGATTTCATAACTGATGATAATTTGGACTTTTTCATCATGACATCATGACCACAGGAGATCACTGCCCCCTCACTGAAGCAACCCCCTGATTTTACCTTCCTCAATCAGCCCCGGACCTCTGGCGGGGGGAGAGGGGTTGCCGTTATTCACTGGGAAGCTTTTAAATGCACTCATGTATCATATAGCTCCTTTACGTCATTTGAACATCTTGGTTTTACCATCTTGGTTTTACCATTTTTATCCAAGAATTTTCAGAACTTTTATTCTATTTTAATAATAATATTATATTATAATATGATAACATTCTTGTCCTTGGTGATTTTAACATACATGTCTCTTGTCCAACCCAAACACTGTCTGTTGTCTTTATGAACACTGTTGAATCTTTTAACCTCACTCAGGCAATACAGGAACCCACTCATTCAAAGGGCCACGCACTGGACCTAGTTTTGCACAGTGGCATGACTACTTTGAGATCAAGGATATCTGTGTGTCTGACCACAAAGCGGTTTTATTCAGTATGGTTTTATCACACCTGCCCAGTGTAAACAATCCATCTGTTTGCCGCAGAGTTTTTAACCCAATGTCTGCTAGCAAGTTGTCTGAGCTTTTTATTTCTGCCTTTTTAACTGCCTTTAACCCAAATTTTAACACAGAAGAGCTGGTCTTCCATTTTCCAAAGAGCCAACCAGGCTCGATAGGACTTCAGCTTGACGGCATCCCTTACTTCCGCCGTCCACCATTGGGTTCGGAGATTGCTACCATGACAGGCACCAGAGACCTTGTGGCCACAGTTCCGAGCGGCCACATCAACAATGGAGGTGGAGAACATGGTCCACTCGGACTCAATGTCCCCAGTCTCCCTCAGGAGCTGATCGAAGTTCTCCCGGAGGTGGGAGTTGAAGACCTCCCTGACAGTGGGTTCCGTTTGGTTCTGCCAAGTCTGTCCAGCTTCCTCCCTGGCCAGCGGATCCAGCTCACCACTAGGTGGTGATCAGTTGACAGCTCAGCTCCTCTCTTCACCTGAGTGTCCAAGAAATACGACTGGAGATCAGATGACACAACTACAAAGTCGATCGTTCACCTCCGGCCTATGGTGTCCTGGTGCCACATGCACTGATGGACACCCTTATGCTCGAACATGGTGTTTGTTATGGACAAACTGTGACTAGCACAGAAGTCCAACAACAAAACACCATTCGGGTTCAGATCGGGGAGGCTGTTCCTCCCAATCACACCCCTCCAGGTAACACTGTCACTGCCCACGTGAGTGTTGAAGTCCCCCAGGAGAACGATGGAAGCCCCAGTTGGAACACCTTCCAGTACCCCTCCTAGGGCCTCCAAGAAGGCCGGGTACTCTGCACTGGTGTTCAGCCCATAAGCCGAAACAACAGTGAGAGACCTATCCCTGACCCGAAGGCGCAGGGAACGGGGAGAACTCCAACACATGGCGGCTGAGCTGGGGAGCTACGAGCAAACCCACACCAGCTCGCCACCTCTCACCGTGGACAACTCCAGAATAGAAAAGAGTCCAATCCCTCTCAAGGAGTTGGGTTCCAGAGCCCAAACTGTGCATGGAGGTGAGCCCGACTATCTCTAGCCGGTACTGCTCGACCTCCCGCACAAGCTCAGGCTCTTTCCCCACCAGCGAGGTGACATTCCATGTCCCCATAGCCAGAGTCGTTGTCCAGGGATTGGGTCGCCAGGGCCCCCGCCCATGACTACCACCCAAACCACAATGCACCGGTCCCTTCTGATCCTTCCGGCGGGTGGTGGGTCTACTGGAAGGCGAGCCCATGTTGCTCCTTTGGGCTGTGCCTGGCCAGGTCCCGGCCACCAGGTGCTCGCCTGCGAGCCCCAACCCCAGGCCTGGCTCCAGGGTGGGGCCCCGGTGACACCAATTCGCGACGTAAACTTCCTTGATCTTCTTTCCATCATAGGGGCTATAGCCACAGCCCCTTGACAGAATCCATTATAGGCTTGAAAAAAAAGACCGTAGAAGAAAAGAAAGGAAATGGAAGAAAACCGGTTTACATGTTTTTCATGAAATATGGAAGAACTCACTGATGAACTATCAAAAGGCAGTTAAAGACGCAAGAACAGCATTTTATTCAAATCTGATTTTAGCAAATCACTCAAACCCCCGAATATAATTCAAGATTTAAGACTCTCTTACCAACCCTCCTCCCTCTCATTTTACTAATATTTCCTAAGAGCTGTGTGAAAAGTTTTTAAACAGCTTTACAAACAAAGTCAAGGGTATAAGGCAACAAATTGCCCCACCTGACCACACCTTGCACACCAGTAGAGAAATTTGTAACTATCTCACCAGTTTTGAGCTTGTGTCTTTGCCATTTTTATCTGATATTGTATCCCACATGAAATCAACTACATGCAGTCTTGATTTTATTCCCACCAAGTTTCTCAAAGAGGTTTTTAACACAGTTGAACCTAGCATTTTATCAATCGTGAATAGGTCTTTAGAAGAGGGCATATTTCCCTCTGCTTTTAAACATGCAATGGTCCAACCCCTTTTAAAGAAACCTAACCTTGACCTCTCTGATCCTAACAATTTTAGGCCAATTTCAAAACTCCCATTTTTATCAAAAGTTTTAGAAAAGGTGGTCTCAACACAACTTTTAACTTATATGTTGCATAATAACCTCTTTGAGAAATTTCAGTCCGGCTTTAGAGCCTGCCACAGCACAGCAACGGCCCTCCTCAAGGTAACCAACAACCTACTTTAAGCAATAGATAGAGGGGAGAGTGCCATTTTAATTCTTTTAGACTTAAGTGCACTGCCACTGCTGCCACTTGGTCAAATAATTCATCGCCACGATATCTCATTTCATTGCTACGCAGTCGACACACAGATATGCCTTCCATTGAGACCGGAGGACCCTGGAAGCCTAGCTGCTGTCAAAAACTGTCTTAATGATATTAACTGTTGAATGGCTGAAAACTTTCTGTAGCTAAACCACTCCAAATCTGAAGTGTTACTGTTCATTGTACAAAACCCCACCCAACTCATCAAGGACTGCCCCAGTACTCTATCCTCAAACATCCAACCCACTGCCAGAAACCTTCGGGTAATTTTTGACAGTAAACATTCGAGCCACACGTATAACAAGTTGTTCGGTCATGCTTCCATCAACTACGGACCATCTCCAAAATCAAACACATTCTCTCGAAATCGGACCCAGAAAAAGTAGTCCATGCCCTCATCTCCTCAAGGCTCAACTACTGTAACTCCCTTCTCTCTGGAGTAACCCACAAATCACTTTCTTGCCTCCAACTGGTACAAAATGCGGCAGCTAGGCTTCTTACTGGTTTTCAAGCTGGGGTTGGTAATCCTGTTCAGAAACACGTTTTGTTATACTGGGTGAAATGGTCCTTCTACCCTCTGAGTAATCAATACATTATGTATTCAGAAAAAGGAACGAAAATAATCAGTCCTCTGTGGCAGCTGCAGGACTGAAAAAACTCTAACCAATCCACGCTCTTCGGTGGAAAGAGCAAAAACCAATCAGATGCCTTCATGTCTAGTTCTGTATCTGCCCCCCTCGATCCCTGTCTCCGACACGAGTGCACAATCTTCACGTGCTGCTGTTGCCGGAAGAAATCAGCGTACAGAGTTACAGCAGAACGGATTTCATGCTCATTTATGAGCAGTGGATGAGAAAATGCAGCCCCAGTTACTACTTCCAGCGTTACTTGTAACGGCTCGCCCCGAGAAAAAGGCAAGGAAGAGAAAGCCGGAGGCTGAAAAGGCTGCTAACAAAAAGGCTCTGGATAAAGCCAGAAGTCAAACCAGAGTACGAATATGAATACGAATTACTTTATTAATCCCCAAAGGGATTAACCATTTGCAGAAGAATTAAAAGCCTGATGGTTGAAGGTACAAAGGATCTTCTATATTTCTCCATCCTGCAGTGAAGAGAGAGGAGCCTTCCACCACCGCTCTTTTCTTGGTCCATCAAGGTGTTATGAAGAGGATGATCTGAGTTGTTCAGAATCAATTGTTCAGAGCGTGTATCTCTGATCTCTCTGAAGTCAAGTGCCTCAGGATGTTTAGTCTGTATCCTAGCAACGACTTCATGGAGAACTTCATTTGGAACTTCAGCAGTAGCCGTTGGTGGGATGTACACATGTATTGTTTTGATTTGAAAAATGTCTGCTTCTGAGTCTTCCCCTATATCTCCAGCCACTCATCACTCTTGTTGAGCAGAGAGTTGATATTTTGCATGATAAACATCGGTGTTGCTTTTGAGGAGACAACTGTGGGATTTGAAGGGATGCTGAGGTTGCTCTCTGTCTGTTGGACAGGTAATTATATGTTTTGCTTCGGGGAGAATTTGTTATTTTTATGAAATGTGTAACTTTTGCTAACATAGCTACTTTTGTAGCTTGTATTAGCCTAATGCTAATATTAGCTTCTCTGTGGATTTAAAACGGGTCAGTGACGCTAGTATTGAATAAATTATAGTACATATGTATATATATATATATATATAGTACTCCTCCTGCCGCTTCTCATTTTTGTGCGGTCCACATTCCAGTTTGTGGGGGCGTGGCTTGGACGTACACACCGACGGGAGGGGGAGGAGGGGGGTGGAACTCAGAGGAGGTGCTATTTTCAAATCTTGCTAGCTCTCTTGCTAGCTCTCCAGGATTAGCAACCCCAGCTTTAACAGACGACATCACATCATTCCAGTTTTAGCATCCTTGCACTGGCTTCCAGTTAGTTTTAAAGTTGATTTTAAGATTTTATTGATCACTTTCAAAGCTGGCACTGGTCTGGCTCCAAATTATATATCAGAACTTTTGACTGCCTATGAGCCTGCCTGCAGCCTTAGATCCTCGGGAGGGGCACTGCTGGTCGTTCCAAAGTTGAGGTTCAAGTCCAAAGGTGACCGGGCCTTTGCCATCAGAGCCCCCCAGCTTTGGAACGGCCTGCCCGAGGAGATAAGGCTTGCAGACTCAGTGCCAGCCTTTAAATCACTTCTTAAAACCCACTTTTACAGACTTGCTTTTATGTGATATCATCCTCCTCTTTCTATTATCTATTTTAACTCACAGTTTTACAGACTTGCTTTTTATATGACATCATCTTCTTCTCCTATCATCTATTTCATCTAACAGTTTTACTTCGATGCTTTTACCTTTACTCTACACCTTCCTCTGTTTTAATTCTTTTATCCCACCTTTTCTTCCCTTACATATCTCATCTTATCTCTGTTTATCATGTATAACCCCCTTCTTTTAATATTTTATCTAATTGACTGCTTCCTGTATTTTTAATTTGAGTCCTCCTGGTCTCAATTTGTCTTTGGGTTCCCGTATTGCCTGTACTGCTGCATTGCTTGGGTGGTCCATCTGTTATGGTTTTATGGCATTTGTGACCGACTCCTATATGTTGTTTTAACTTGTCTCTCAATTGTTGTTTGTGAAGTACTTTGTAAACTTTTTTTTGTTTTTAAAGGTGCTATATAAATAAAGTATTATTTAGGGCCCGAGTGGTACGACGAAGTCGTCCTGTGCTCACCTGAAAAATTTGATATTTTGGGGGCATCACACATGGGCAGGGCAAAATGGTGAAACTGCGCCCCCTTGAACATTTTCAAAAAGCCCATAGGCAAGTTGGCGTAGGTGGACGAAAATCAGTACACATGTTTATCATACTCAGATGAGCAAAAAAGTTTAGAAAACAACCCCTCTAAACCCAACAGGAAGTCGGCCATTTTGATTTGAAAGTTTTACGCTGAAAACTCCTCCTAGGGATTTCACCCAGTCAATTTGGGACAGATCATGTACAGACAATGCTGATTAAAACTTATCAAAAGAATTTCGGTAGGTCAAAGGGTGTGGCTGCTAGGAGGCGACAAATTTCGATTGCTAGCTATAAAATTTCCTTTTGCTCTCACACCCACGTACGTCCTAGCAGCTTCAAATTTGGTACATATGTGGACGTGAGTGAGACGCACCAAAAAGTCTCAAATTTCATGATCATAAACAAACAGGAAGTCTGCCATTCTGATTCAAATTTTTTTCGTATTTGAACTCCTCCTCAGAGATTTCACCCGATTGACTTCAAATTTGGTACAGATCATCTGGTCCCCATCCTGATGAAAACTTATCAAAAGAATGTCGGTAGGTCAAAGGGCGTGGCTGCTAGGGGGTGAAAAAATTTGGAGAATTTTGTTTTCTTACTATCAAATTTCGAACGGCTCTCACACACACATAATTGATCCTAGCAGCTTCAAACTTGCTGAACATGATGATGGCAATGCCCTGAATGGCTTGATATATTAACTTTCTACCTTACTCATAGCACCCCCCACTGGTAACAGGAAGTGTCCAGCTTTTACTCTCACATGTATAAATACTACATAGTTGACCCCATCAACTTCATTCCACTTCTAGTACATGCAGAACAAGTTGGTGAAACTGCATTATTAACGCTGTGAAGCTACGACTAATGGCGTCCATGTGGCGGCATGGCAACTATCGATCCGTTGCCATGAAATTACGCTTGGCTTTTTGATGGCTTTAACAAAGTTGTATCGACATGAAATTTGATACACAGATCAAGAATGGCAACCTCTTACATCTGATAGGGGCGTCTCCCGTGGGCGGGGCCACATGTCTCAATAGCGCCACCTTGAATTTTTCAAAAACCCCTCCCCATAGGGGTTTTTTTTTGAGTAGCAAGATGAAAGTTGGTACACATGTGTAACCTGTCCAGACGCACAAAAATGTCTCTTGCACCAATGGTCAGAACCAAACAGGAAGTTGGCCATTTTGATTTCAATGTTCAATTCTTGGCGATTGGTCACCATTGGTATTTGAACGAAGTCCTCCTATGGTGATCAAAAGTTATTAAAAGCTTTTCTGTAGGTCAAGGGGTGTGGCTGTGAGGCGTCGCCATTCTGATGCCTCGCCATGCATTGTCCGATTTGCTTAAAACTTGTATAACTTTGCCTGTGTTTCACCTACAAGCATGAAAATTGGTAGGCTGATAGAACTCAAGACACACAAAAAAGGTCGGGGTTCCAAGGTCTAAATTCAACAGGAAGTCGGCCATTTTGATTTCCATGTTCAAGTTTTGGCGATTGGTCACCATTGGTATTTAAACGAACTTCTCCTAGGGGTTTAATCCAATCTATTTCAAATTTGGTACACGGCATCAAGACGCCATGGTGATCAAAAGTTATTAAGCTTTTCTGTAGGTCAAGGGTGTGGCCACTATGGCGCTGCCATTTCTGATGCCTCGCCATGCAAGCCATGCATTGTTCGATTTTCTTAAAACTTGGATAACTTTGCCTGTGTTTCAACTACAAGCATGAAAATTGGTAGGCTGATAGAACTCATCAAGATGCACAAGAAAGGTGGGGGTTCCAAGCTCTAAAGTCAACAGGAAGTCGGCCATTTTGATTTCAATGGTCAAGTTCTGGTGATTTCAACACATCATATTTAAACAACCCCTCCTAGGGATTTCATCTTATCAACTTCATATTGTATGACCATCATCCCAAGACCTTTGTGAAAAGTCAAAAGTTATCAAAAGCTTTTCTCTATGACGAGGGGCATGGCGAATATGGCACCACCATTTCTGATGCCTCGCCATGCATATTTGAGCAGAAACAGGAAATGCCATATTTTAAATTGACAAACACCAACCCCAACCTCCTGACCTGATCTTCTGTATTTTGTGGCCAATGACAATCAGGTTGATCAATCACCACAGTGACACAAGCGTTGTGTCATGTGACAGGCTGCCCGTGGCAGAAGCGGCGGCTTTGGATCCCTCACCATGGAACATCAACTCCTTATAAATCCATCATGCATTGTCTGATTTGCTTGAAACTTCACGTGTGATGAGGGTCGGCCCCTGAACGCAACTGTCCACATCTGGTTGCGCTCCTAGCACCACCTGATGGATGCGCCTTCACCTCGTCATAACTTTATCATGCATTGCCTGATTTAGCCAAAACTTGGAAGTGTGTGATGAGGGATGGCCCCTGAACGTATCTGCACACATTTAGTTATGCTCCTAGCGCCACCTGGTGGATGAACCTTTACCTTGTCATTACTCTATCGTGCATTGCCTGATTTGGCTGAAACTTGACGTGTGTGATGAGGGACGGCCCCTGAACGCACCTGCCTATGTTTGGTTATCCTCCTAGCGCCACCTAGTGGATGGACCTTCACCTTGTCATTACTCCATTGTGCATTGCCCTATTTGGCTGAAACTTGACGTGTGTGATGACAGTCAACCCCTGAACGCACCTGCCCACATCTGGTTACCTTCATAGAGTCACCTGGTGGATAAACCATCAACTTGTTATAAGTCCTTCATGCTTTGTCCAAATTGGCCCAAATTTTAAATGTGTGATGATGGTCCTCCCCTGAACACATGTGCATGCACGTATCTGCTTACACTCATAGCGCCACCTACTGAAAACAGGAAGTAACACTTTGCTGACAGATTTTTCATTTCCGTGACATCTTCCTTTTCAGTCCTGACCCACAGACAGATTTTTTTTAACACCTTCATATTTTAAGTAATTCAGCCTCTCCGTCTCAAGGGCTGCAAGTGCTACAGAACTTGCAGCAGCAGGGGAGCAGTGAATACTGCGGGTGCCTCGAAAGCTGCAGGTGCCTCTGGGGTCACAGCGGCTGTTACACAATGGGCCGTGGGTACAGTGGGGCGTGGGCATGGTGGGGCATGGGCATGGCGGGGCAGCGGTACCACGGGGGCCCATTATCGCCGCTTGCAACTCTAATATTATTATTGTTCTTATTGAACCAAAGGACATAGGGTTAGTGTTGCTCTGAGTGAGATCAATACAATACAATAAACTTTATTGTCCCACTCAGGGAAATTTGTCTTGGACTCTGTGGCTGCACCATGAATGTCTTGACGGCCACAATGACACAAACAATACAACCTCAGCCATACCAACACCAACAGTTACATAAAATGACAATATTGCACATAACCCATAGAAAACACATACTTATTGCCATATTGCACACATCCCATAACGTAGTACATACACACATCTCATAAAGAAGACGTGCTAAAATGTCACCATAGTGAAAGCACTGTAAAAATTGTTAAAAAATATTGCACAACCTTCGACCTTAGGCGGCTTTGTTAAGAAATGTAATGGAGGTTGGAACAAATGAATTCTTAAAACGGTTGAGTTTGCAATGAGGGACTCTGTATCGTCTGCCCGAGGGTAGGAGGTCATACTCTGAATGAAGAATATGAGAGGGGTCATTTACTATCCTCTGGGCTTGCCTAAAAACAGTTTGTTGGTAAATGGACTGCAGAGTCTGGTAGTCACTTTTTCCAATTACCTTCATGGCCGTGTGTACCAGAGGAGCAAGTTTAGTTTTTAGTTTTGCGGTGAGGTTGCCATACCAGGATGATATCCCATATCTGACTAAACTTTCTAGCACTGCCTGGTAGAATAAGAACATGATGCTTTTGTCCACCCCATATACTCTTAGTCTGCGTAGAAAATACAATCTCTGTTGTAGACGAGAACACAAACTTTCAACATGCACAGACCAACTAAAAGTGTCATCTAAGTAAACTCCAAGATATTTATATGACCCATTGAGCATATAATGCTCAATGGGTCATATAAATATCTTGGAGTCGTGTATGACAACAGGACTATGGTCCCCTACTAATCTTGGGTCTAAGACCAACTCTTTAGTTTTATTGACATTCAGAGTGAGGTGGAGAGCATCACACCACTGCACAAAGTTTTCAATTTCAGAAAAATAGACTGAGGTACTGGAATCTTTGTGCAATAGACTGAGGATGGCGGTATCATCAGAAAACTTAAAAACAAGGTTCCCTGGGTGGCTGTTTGTACAGTAATTAGTATAAAGTGTAAAAAGGACTGGGGAGCTCACACAACCCTGTGGAGCACCTGTGCTGATTGATTTACATTCTGAGAGGGTGTTATTGACTCTCACCTACTGACTTCGATTAGTTAAAAAGGAAAAATACCACTTGATTAAAAAAGGGTTAACACTCATCTGCCTCAGTTTTGAGATGAGCAGATGAGGTTGCAGTGTGTTAAAAGCCGAGCTAAAATCAATAAATAAAATCTGTGCAAATGCTTTTGGGCATTCCAAGTGCTTGGCAGTGAAGTGGGTGATGCTGTTAATGGCATCATCAGTGCCTCTCCCCTGTCTATAAGCAAACTGGTATGGATCAAGTGACAAGCTGACGTCTGCCTTAAGCACAGATAACATTTATTTCTCAAAACTTTTCATTACAATCGAAGTCAGGGCCACAGGTCTAAAATCATTATTATCAGCTGGACATGGTTTTTTTAGCTATAGGAACTATAGTGGATTTTTTCCACAGAGCAGGAACAGTGTGTGAGTCCACAGACCGCTGGAAGATGGGGCACCAAGCTGGAGTGAGCTGTTCTGCACATGCTTTTAAGAGCAGTGCAGAAATGCCATCTGGGCCAGTGGATTTTTTAGTGCACACGCGTTTGAAAATAGACTGGATTCTGAGTGGATCAATTATAATCCTACTGCTGACATCAGTTAAGATAGTTCCCATGACATTATTAGATTGCACAGTGAAGTCATTTTCAAACCTGAGAAAAAAGTTGTTTAGTTCATTTGCCTTCCCCAGATCATCATCGGTATTGAGGTGTCTCTTGGTGGTGTTCATATTTGTAATAGCTTTCATAGAGTCCCACAACTTTTTTGAGTCCATTGACATAAAAGTCTGCTCTATGGTGTCCTTGTGATGCTTTCTGGCTTGAGTTCTCTTTACACCATTTTCAGTCCTGCTGTTACGTGCCATTGTATTGTTGCTGTCCCTTGTATGTGTGTCTGTCTGTGTTTTAGGTGCAGTTCCTGAGGGATGATGCAGGGCACCTGCATCATGCTGTGGGTGTGGCCTATATAAGTGGCTCTTTTCTCCGCCCTCTCTCTCTCATATCTCCCTGGCACAAGATCCCAGCCTTTGTTTGTGTTACCCATCTTTTTTTTTGTAAATAAACATCCTTTCTTTGCATCACATCTAGTATCGTTTTCCCTTAACGTGTTGTGACTTTGAGCCGGTCATAACATAATGGGGGCTCGTCTAAAGTTTAGTTTGGAGTAGGTGAGTTTGCTTTTGTTCCTCTAGACCCACGTTTTCCATTTTGTTGGTTAGTTAGGAGGTCCATGCTTGTGTTGCCACATGAGGTAGGGTTTTTTTTTTGGAGAGCTTGCCTGGTTAAGTCAGCCGGCGGGTGTTGGAGTGACCATCACCACTTTATTGTTTTGGAGCGGTAACCCTGGGGTGGCCCCTGGCGTGCCCGGGAAAGCCGACAAAGACTAGTTGCGTCTTAGTAAGTCAGATTAACAGTCTTAGTTAGAGAGGGAACCAGGTAAGCTCTAGAGTAGGTTAGTTAAGAACACCGATTTCCAAGTAGCGATAGCATGTGGTGGCGTGTGCTGGCCTTTGTTTTTCACACACACCGTGTGCTGGGTGAATGTGGGGAGTTAGAGCAATTTTTTTTGGTTTGCGCAGTAGATTTTGTCAAATGCTAGGCTGTAGTTGTTGTCTTTTGGAGCGTTTGTGTCCCTGATACTCATACATGCATGTGTGGGCTTTGTTTGGTCGCATGGTTTTTGCAGGGATTGCACTTGTGCTCCATTTTCTTCTCAGTGGAGAAGAGCAGTAGACTTCAGTGCTTGACTGGTGTTGGCTCATGTAAGAGTGGCAGTGGTACTATTTCTATACTGTGTGGCAAGAAATAGTTGTTGCGTGACTGCTACAGTTCGGCCTAGTGTGTTTTTTGTAAGTTCTGTTTGCTTACTTGTGGCGTGATGTAGCCCGACAGTGACATTAACTGTGTTTTCTGCTGTGTAACACTTTGATTATCTGTGGACGTGTAATATTGTGTCATGCTGGGATGTTTGTAGTTTAGTGTGCTTGGTTTTTGTAGCACTTGCTTTGTGTGGTAGTGTTGGTTGGGGGGTACTAGGTTGGGCCTCTGAGTGGTAATTTATCTTGGCATAAAGTTAGTGTGGCATTTCATTATGGAGTTTGATCTAGAGAGGTTTAAGGAAGCTCCTACAGCAGAGCAGCTTTCTTTTTGCAGCAAGGCACAGCTCATGCTTGTTGCGGAGCATTACTGCATTGAAACTGCATCAGCTTCTCTTAAGAAGGATGAGCTGAGGGCTAGAGTTGTCACTGCTCTGCTAAACAGGGAGTGCTTTCGAGTGAGTCTGAAGATTCAGACTTACGTCACCCTGTTGAGGTTTCTACTAGTAAGACGGAGGCTTTGCAGTTGCAACCTCAGTCTGTGCGTTTGCATGAATTGGAGATGCAGTTCAAAATTAAACAGCTAGAAATTGAGGCAAAAGATAGAGAAGAGGGGAGGAAGATGGAAATGGAGAGGTTGCGGTTGGTACATGAGGAGAAAATGAAGGAACTGGAGCTGAGGTCAAGTGAGGCGCAGTCTCAGAGTGCCAGATCTCCTGCGTCTACTGTTTCTCCTCGGTTTGATGTTGGGAGGAACATTAGTTTAGTTCCTCATTTTTCTGAAAAAGAGGTGGAAAAATACTTTTCCCATTTTGAACGTGTAGCCACTACATTTGAATGGCCTAAAGATGTATGGACGCTATTGCTGCAGTGTGTTTTAACGGGTAAAGCACAGGAGGTCTATTCATCGTTAACACTCACCCAAAGCACTGATTATGAGATTGTTAAAGCAGCCATTTTGCGGGCTTACGAGTTAGTCCCAGAGGCCTATAGGCAGCGGTTTAGAGGTTTTCGTAAGGTTGACAGGCAGACCTTTGTAGAATTTGCCAGAGAAAAGGAAATTCTGTTTGATAGATGGTGCACATCTCAAAAAGCTGAGACTAGAGAGCAACTTCGTGAGTTGGTACTCCTGGAAGAATTTAAAAACTGTGTTCCTGAAGCAGTTGCAACCTATTTGAGTGAGCAGCGGGTGTCCAAAATTGGGGACGCCGCTGTACTTGCTGACGAATATGTTCTGGCACACAAAGGGGTCTTTAATGACCAAAGAACCATGCTTTTCCTCATCCTCTTCGCTTTAAAGCTGGCAGTAATGGTCCTGGTTTTTCTGTTTTTGCTCCAAAGCCTGCTAGTTCTGGCTCTGGAAACTCTGAGAGGGTTTGTTTTTTTTGTAAAAAGACTGGTCATATTATAGCTGACTGTCATGCTCTCAGTAAGAAGCAGAAAGCTGCTAAGCCAGTGGCATTGTTAGCTTCAGTGTCACGTCTGCCTGATGGGGATAATGGTCTCAGTCACTTCACTGGAGATAGGCCTGGGGTGGGAAAAGGTCTGTGTAAGTCCAGTGAGAACAGCACTGAGTCTGATCTTTTTGCACCTTTCCGTATGGAGGGTTTGGTGGCCATCTCCGAGTCAGATAAGTTTGTCCCAGTTCGTATCCTAAGAGACACAGCAGCTGCTCAGTCTTTGTTGGTGGAGGGAGTACTGCCCCTCTCTGAAGAAACTTCTACTGGTGAAAATGCTTTGGTGCAGGGATGTGGTCTGACTTGGTTTGAAGCCCCATTGCATGTTGTGTATTTACAGTCTGGGTTGGTTACAGGCTCTGTGGCAGTGGCTATTCGCCCTGAACTTCCTGTGGAAGGAGTGGACATGATTCTGGGGAATGATTTGGCTGGTGGGGAGGTGTTCCCTACAACTATTGTTGTGAAGAACCCAGTTGGCTCTAGGTCTGTTAACCAAGGTGATCAGTCATCTCAGATGCTAAAAGTGTTTCCTGCTTGTGTGGTAACTCGTGCTCAGTCACGTAAGGTTCAAGATGTGGTAGACCTTTCAGAAATGTTTACTGCGCCATGCGAAGAAACTGTCGAGACTGTGCCTGCTGGTATCCCTGCTGCTTCCGAGTTCACTGTAGCTAAGCAGTCTAATGATCCCACTGTAGCTGAGACTATTGAAATTACATTGTCCAGTCCTGTCACCTTGTCTGATGAGTCTGAGACTCAGTTAAAGGTTGGCAGGGAGCAGTTGGTGGCGGCTCAGAAGGCCGATCCTTCCTTGGCTTAGTGTGTAGCAGCAGCATTGCCTAAAGATGAGGTAGGTGCCTCTCAAGTAGCTTACTACTGGGAGGATGGTATTCTCATGCGCAAGTGGGCTCCTTCAGCTGATGACAGTGAGTGTAATGTTGTATATCAGATTGTTGTCCCTGCTGGATACCGTGCACAGATATTGAGCTTAGCTCATGATAATATTCTGTCTGGTCATCTAGGGATAGCTAAAACTTACTATCGTATCTTGAAGCATTTCTTCTGGCCTGGTTTGAAAAGTGATGTTTCCAGATACTGCCACTCACGTCACACATGTCAGTTGGTTGGGAAACCAAACCAGGTGATCCCACAGGCTCCACTTCATCCTATACCTGTGATGGGGGAGCCCTTTGAGAGACTCATCATAGACTGTGTTGGCCCGTCGCCCAAGTCAAAATCTGGTCACCAGTTTCTCCTGACTTTAATGTGTGCTGCAACTCGATACCCTGAGGCAATCCCACTGTGTTCTCTTAAAGCCAAGGTGGTAGTGAAAGAATTGATGAAATTCTGTACCACTTTTGGGTTGCCAAAGATAATTCAAACAGACCAGGGTACTAACTTTATGTCAAGAGTGTTTTCCCAGGTGTTGGAAGAGTTGGCTGTGAAACATCAGGTCTCTAGTGCCTACCACCCAGAGAGCCAGGGGGCACTAGAGCGCTTCCACCAAACCCTTAAGACTATGTTGCGTGCTTATTGTCTTGAAACTGGTAAGGAATGGGACGAAGGTATACCATTCCTGCTTTTTGCTGTTAGAGAGACTGTTCAGGAGTCACTGAGTTTCAGTCCTGCAGAATTGGTATTTGGCCACACAGTTCGTGGACCATTGAAGTTGCTGCGTGAGCAGCTGACCAGGGTTACTTCTCCTGTCCAAAACGTGCTGGACTATGTCAGTTCTTTCAGAGAATGTCTTCATCATGCCTGTGAGGTAGCGAAGAAAGCACTGTCTGGCTCCCAATCTAAAATGAAGGCTCACTTTGATAGGAGTGTTGTTGAGCGTAGTTTTAAACCTGGAGACTCTGTGCTGGTTTTTCTTCCTATTCCTGGTTCAGTGCTTCAGGCCAAGTTCACTGGCCCTTATGTGATTGAAAAGAAACTGAGTGAAACTGACTATGTTATCCGTACTCCTGATAGGAGACGAAAGACCCGTGTATGCCACGTGAACATGCTCAAGCCCTATTTTGCCTGGCTCAATGAAACAACTCATTCCCCTCCAGCTAAAGTGTTGCCTGTAGCTTTAACATCAGTACTGCCATGCTATTCTCCTCAGGACGATGATTTAGTGATGCAAGATACTCCTGTTCTGTGTGCTCGGCTGTCAAACTCCCAAGTGCTAGGTGATTTGGAGAATTACTTGTGTCATCTTTCTGGGACAGATAAGAGTGACATCTTCAAGTTAATTGAAAGTCATCATACACTGTTCTCAGATGTACCGACCCAAACCACCGTGCTGCAGCATGACATTGATGTTGGTGACTGTCCTCCTATTAAGCAGCATGCCTACCGTGTGAATCCTACCAAAAGAGCTCAAATGCAAAAAGAGGTTGAGTATTTGCAACAGCATGGTCTGGCTGTTCCCAGCTCCAGTGCTTGGAGTTCTCCGTGTTTATTAGTGCCAAAGTCTGATGGAACACCACGCTTTTGTACTGACTTCAGGAAACCTAATGCTGTAACTAAACCAGACTCTTTTCCTCTTCCTCGTATAGAAGATTGCATCGACCGAGTTGGAGCTGCTCGCTACGTCACCAAGCTGGACCTGTTAAAGGGTTACTGGCAGGTGCCTTTAACACCACGTGCATCTGAGATTTCTGCATTTGTGACACCAGATAGTTTCATGCAGTACACGGTCATGGCCTTTGGGATGCGCAATGCCCCTGCCACCTTTCAGCGCCTTATGCAAATAGTGCTGTCTGGTGTGGCAAATTGTGAAGCCTATCTTAATGATGTGGTGGTCTACTCTGCTGACTGGCAATCCCACGTGGAAACCTTGTCTGTTGTGTTTCAGTGCCTGGAAGATGCATCCCTCACCCTGAATCTGGCAAAATGTGAGTTTGCCAAGGCTACCATCACTTATCTTGGCAAGAAAGTTGGACAGGGACAAGTGCGGCCAGTAGATGCCAAAATAACAGCTATTGCTGAGTTCCCTGTTCCCACCACTAAGCGGGAACTGCGTCGCTTCCTTGGGCTAGCTGGTTATTATAGAGGGTTCTGCCGTAATTTTGCTGCCATTGTGTCCCCTTTGACTGATCTCCTTAGCCCCACCAAGGATCTGTTGTGGGACACCAATTGTGAGCTGGCTTTTCAGTCCGTAAAAGCTTTTCTCAGCTCTTCTCCAGTGTTGTCGGCTCCTAACTTTGCAGTGCCATTTAAGTTGGAGGTTGATGCAAGCGGAACTGGGGCTGGTGCTGTACTACTGCAGGAAGATCCCTCGGGTATCGATCACCCTGTTTGTTATTTTTCTAAGAAGTTCTCTGCAGCCCAATGTAGGTATAGCACTATCGAAAAAGAGGCTTTAGCCATGCTTTGGGCCCTCCAACATTTTGAGGCTTACGTTGGCTCCACACCACAGCCGGTGCTGGTCTTTACTGATCACAACCCTCTAGTCTTCCTAAGCCGCATGTACAACCACAACCAACAGCTCATGCGGTGGGCTCTCATGGCCCAGAACTTTAATATAGAGATTCGGCACAAGAAGGGGTGTGATAATGTTGTGGCCGATGCCCTCTCACGTGTAACCTAGGAGGTTGATGCTGACAGCAGGGCTGTCACCTTAAGGGAGGGGGTGTTACGTGCCATTGTATTGTTGCTGTCCCTTGTATGTGTGTCTGTCTGTGTTTTAGGTGCAGTTCCTGAGGGATGATGCAGGGCACCTGCATCATGCTGTGGGTGCGGCCTATATAAGTGGCTCTTTTCTCCGCCCTCTCTCTCTCTCATCTCCCTGGCACAAGATCCCAGCCTTTGTTTGTGTTACTCATCTTTTTTTTTTGTAAATAAACATCCTTTCTTTGCATCACATCTAGTATCGTTTTCCCTTAACGTGTTGTGACTTTGAGCCGGTCATAACACCTGCTCTGTCGTTATTTTTAAAAGATCCTGCTTCCACGTTCCCACAACCCCGCATCAAGTCCTGTTTGATGCAAAGAAATTAAATATCTTCTCTATTTGTCAAAACAGGCAGCTGACAGACAGAGATGATACTGAATCATTTTAATTTTTTCAACAGATATCACTGGGGAACACAATTTTTGTTGAGTTAGGTCTGACAGCTGTTTTTAACTAATTTTTGGGTGCGGAATCCAAAACTGATCTCAGTTTTTCTCTATCACATCAAGTTTTTGAACTATAGGATCACACCAAGAAGCACACCATTTTAAGGTCAACACAGATGATCCAATTGTGTTTGTCATATTGCAATGACTCAAGGACTCTCTTTACATCTCCATGTTCTTCACAAAGACAGACAGAATGCCCAATAGGGACTGCACCAAATAAATTGCCATTGTGTAAAAGGACACACTTCAAGCTCCGCTTTGAGCTATCAATAAACATTCGCCATTCATTCGGATTGTAGATTGAAAGCCCTAATTCCTTCAGTAAACCAGGAATGTTATGGAAAAACACAAAGCTGCTGTCACTTCGAAAGTACTGCAGAAATGTACTTTCTCTGGTTCGAAAGTATGATACCTTCACTCCTTGTTCAAGTACGTTTTTCTCATTCAGTCTTGATGCTAGGAGCTTTTTTCGATAGGCCCAAATCACGTGCCAAATAATTCAACTCGTGCTGATCAAATCCCCTATGAACTGAATCCTTGTGAATTTCAAAATCTGCATCATTGCTGTGACTGCGTTGCACTGCACTGATGTTTGCCCTCTGACTTGGAATGGTGAAACTACCACAAATATAGCAAAAGGAGTCAGGGTTGTTTAGGCATTTACGACGAGAAGTAGCAGGAGCAGACATGATCTGGAACAAAGGAAATATATACCTATGTAAATAAAACACTGAGATGGAATAGTTACAAGCTTTGAAAACTAAAAAAACAGCATAAAACGAAATAGAATTTACAACGGTATGCCCATGGTTACAAGGTTAAGAGAAAAGCCAGCACAAGTCCTCTTAATTCCTACTATGCTAGCTTTCTGGGGCGACTGTGGCTTGGAAGGTCAGTGGTTCGATCCCCGGATCCTCCGGGCCACATGTTGAAGTGTCCCATGCTTGGGTTCAGTGTCTCTGATGTGCCCTCTGATGTGTCATCGGATGTGTGTGAATGATTAGCCCCTAAAAAAAAGCCTGTCTGCGAACAGTGTTGTATGAATGTGTGTGTGAAAGGGTGAATGCGACAAAAACAGTGTAAAGTGCTTTGAGTGGTCCAAGTGACTAGAAAAGCGCTATATAAGCAAGTCCATTTACCATTCTGTTTGCAGATATTGATTATACTGACCTATTGGGCTGCACACACCTCTCACCGCACTGTCTCAATCTAAATTGTGACTGCACAAGTTGCCACGTAGCTGTAGATGAGTCCAATCGTGATCAGCTGGCAAGTCTTACTACAGCTAATCAGTGGAATTTTGCTTATCTGGAGGGTAAGCTGTGGAGAAAAAACTTGACGTGCTAGAAAAAAACTGACAGCAATTTTGGAATCAGCATGCCAATTTTAGTTTTAATCAGCATAAAAATCTAACTCAACAGAATTTTTTTTTCAAATTGTTCCCCAGTGTATTTAATTCATGAAAGATGGGACAAAGCAAAGACAGAGACTGAATGAATGATGAGAGGAACAGACAAACAAGCACGGATTGTGTTTACTCCATGATAAATTGCTGGCAGTGACATATATGTATTTAAATCAGTATTCATTATGGTCAGGTTTTCTAAACTGATCTCAGGTCCTCTGATGATCAGATGCCTTAATGTTTTCCATCAAAAATATAATTTCTTTTTAATCAACATATAGCAAGGGAACTTGAACAGAATTGTTTCCAGTTCATTTGGTGCAGTAGTCAGCAGTGATGCTGGTCATTTGTTTTGTCATCTAGCATTGTAGAAGACTGTAGAATATTCTCCTCACCTTGTATCTTTTCATTGGAACTTGGTTTGTGTTGCTCCATTGTTCATTTTGGTTTTAGTGTTCATTTTGGGGGACTTCCGGTGGGCTTAGACAGAGACAGAGAACAAGGAGCAGGCTAGCATGGACCAAGCTGGCATAGTTGCCATACTAACAGAGCTAAAGACACTTTGTGTGGAGTTTAGTGGATTTGTTACCAAACTGGACGGAATAGACAGACGGCTCTGCCAGATGGCCAACTCCATTGAGGCTCTAGAAAATAACATCGATGAGGTGAAGCGGGACGTAGCATCCAATATTGCATGGATGGAGGAAGCAGAGACATGCATCATGTCAACAGAAGACAAGTTAGAGACCAGCATGGTGGATCTGAGTAAAGCTTAAGGATGGATCACATACCTTAAATCCAAAGTTGAAGACTTAGAAAATCGCAGAATTTACGAATATATGGACTCAGAGAGGGGGAAGAGGGAAACCAACAACTGTTGGACTACGTGCAAAAAGATTTTGCCAGGCTGGCTGGGTACTGTTAAATCCATCACACTGGAAAGGGCTCACCATACACTGGGCCCATCAAAACTGAACCAAGACAGAGCAGTCCTCATAAGCTTCCTGAAGTTACAGGACCGGAAAATTGTTTTCCACTGCTCCAAAGTGTGTAACATCAAACACAATGGAGACAAACTCTCCTTTGCCCAAGGCTTCTCCACTGAGACAATGAGACAGAGACATGAATTCAACACAGTCAAGAAGCTGTTTATTTTTTTAAAATATGATTAAATGTGGCCTGTATGGATAGAATAAAATCCCACGTATGTTGGAAATGTTTTTGTATTTTGTGTCATATTTTAACATTGTTATTGTTGACTCATTGACAAGAAAATTTCAAACTGGCACACCATGTCACAAAGGTTGCCGAGCCCTGCTCTAGGGGGTGTTCTACATGGTCTCATGGTGCAAAAGACCATGGGTTAAATTTACACTGAAATATCCCTTTAAATCTTATCTTTGTCACATCTTTTTTGCCCTCTGCAAGCAACAGTGGCCGGCACTTGCTCATTTGATGTCAGAGGAAAGTTACAAACAGTCCCTTAATAAGGCTGTGAGCTAGTTGCAACATTTATCCCAGTGTTACATGAACCAGGATCAGATATTCCTCAGCAGGTCATGTCTGATTAGTCAGAGCTTTCACGATAATTCTTCAGAGTCAAAGATAACCCTCCAAGTTTTCACAAGCTGGGACAGGTCGAAACAAAAGATGCACAAGAAGAAGGCCTGAAAGAAGTGTTAACTAGCTTTAAATTTTAAAGCTCCCTGTGTTAAGTGTAACACCTGTCTGTACCTATGGGCGGGCCCTGGGTTCTCTTGAATAGTCTTCTAATGATATATTTACTTTCTAATGATGTCTCACTTTAGTTAAACTTTTTTGTTCAAAACAAATGAAATGAAACAAATGATGTCACCTGGTTCAGTGGTAAATTAGAATTTAAAATAGTACCCATTTTCACTAGTGCAGTTCACTAAGATTTATATTATCAAATATGAAACAAAATGATTCAGTTATATGGTGGGCCCACACATGCTCTCTCTCTCTCACACACAGAAACAGTCTCAGAGTTCACAAAACCCCCTCTGCAGGTTTGAGTCGTGGCTTGAGTGCGTTGGGGCCTAAAACTAAATATGTGCTTCATTTGTAAATGAGCAAAAAATAAAAACCATGTGCAAATATGTCAGTGCTCCATACAGTTCAAAGGGATAGGTGAGGGGAATGAACGAAGGCCACCGGCAGGGCGCAGCTGCTGCAGACAGTCCACGGGGTCAAACAGACCTACAGCTTACACCAGCAGGAGGTACACAGACCTCCGGTAGACCACAGGAGCTTTGCTTCTCTCTCAAGCCATCAAAAAGTCTGTCACCTCTTCCTGAATTAAATAACTCAGCTAAATTCTTTTCATGACAATTTAGTAATAGTTTGCATTAGCTAAATACATAAATAGAGAGAGGTCTATGTGAGCTAAGCAAAAAAAACGCTAGGCTAAATGCTAACGGCTAACTGAGCAATACCAGTCTGTTTTAGCTACGTTGTAACAATGGATATCCGATAATATCCATTGACCAATAATGTTGGCCCGATATTAGCATAATATAGACACAAAATGAACTCTTTATAGCAAATTAGCCTATATATCCCTATACATCCCTATATATCCCTATTTTTCTATTTTCTATTTCTATATCCTGCCATCAGAATAAATGAATTATTTTAGCAAGGACTGCATAATATACATACGCAGTCCCCTGCATGCTCCACCGTGCCCTCTCTCATCTGGAGGAATCTGGCGCTTATGTAAGAATCATGTTTTTTGATTTTTCAAGTGCATTTAATACCATCCAACCCAACATACTCAAAAACAAGCTCAAAGAGATGGGAGTGGATTCTCCTTTGCCTCCTGGATCACAGATTACCTGACACACAGGCCACAGTTTGTCAGGTTGGGGAACTGTTTTTCTGGGACATTAATGAGCAGCACGGGGACTCCACAGGGGACTGTCCTTGCTCCATTCCTGTTCATATTGTATACAACAGACTTTAAAGTCCTGCCACATCCATGTATTCGGAATGGACAGGAATCTGAATATAGGGATTTGATGAAAGCCTTCAGTGACTGGAGTCACAAAAACTGCCTCATACTGAACACCTCAAAGACAAAGGAAATGATGATGGATTTTCGTAGGTCCACGCTCCCTCTTCTGCCAGTGAACACTTGTGGAGTGGATATCGAGGTGGTGCCAACCTATAAATATCTGGGTGTACACCTTGATAACAAGTTGGACTGGTCCCTTAACACAGATGCACTCTACAAAAAGGGCAGAGCTGCCTCTTTTTCCTAAGAAAGCTCAGATCTCTAAACATCTGTAATAAGATGCTGCAGATGTTTTATCAGTCTGTGGTGGCAAGTGTTTTATTTTATGCTGCAGTCTGCTGGGGAGGAAGTTCAGGAAAAAAGCAGGCAAGGAGGCTGGATAAGCTTGTTAAGAAGGCTGGCTCTGTCATTGGAGTAAAGATGGACTCTCTGGAGGAGGTGGTGGAGAGATACACAATGAGGATGATGGAGGCCATACTGAACAACACGGATCATCCACTTCATAACACCTTGATGGATCAAAGAAGCAGCAGTGGTGGTCTTCTGCAAATGGTAGATGAGCTGACACACATATGAATTTCCCTTTGGGATTAATAAAGTAATTCGTAATTCATATTTATATTCATATTCATATTTGTATAAGTAACCACACTCTCTAAACAGAACCATTAAAATAATAATCATGCTTCACTTGTCACAGCTGTGGAAACACACATACAGTGTATGTTATGTAGATATGGTCAGTATGATGGGGTTATGTTTACTGTCAGTAAATCTAGACTGCATTACATTTACTACAAAATGTGTGAATCTCATTTATTAGAAAACCTTTATCAACAAAAGTGAGAGCAGTGACATCACACATGTTGTATTTGAAGTCGGTTTGAAGTAATGAAATTAATGATCTTTTCCACATATTTCCACATTTCATTATACATCTCAACATAATGTGGAGTATGAAGCCCTCACATGATGCATGCACAGGGAAGATTTTATGCATGTAAAAAAAAGGGGGAGTGGCAATGATGAGAGAGAGTGAGATAAACCGGCGGGAGGCAGGGAAGGCCAGTTGCCTGGTGACAGAGGCAGAGGAAGAGAATGTGTAGAAAGGAGAGAAAATGAGGAGGAGGAGTGATGTGGAGTTGTATTCCAAGAGCAAAGTTACTGGTCACGATCTGCAGCTGCAGATGTCTCCTTATTTTCATGCTTTCTTCTTTTTTAATGATGTATGGTTCTAATTGTTATAGCCCTATCACTGCCCTAATTAGAGCCCAGGTGGTGTAAGCTGCTGGGAACCTATTGTTATTGCTAGTGTTCTTCTTCTTCTTCCTAGGAAATTCTACTTCCCATACATGAAAAATCACCAAATTTAGCACAAAGGTCCAGTCCCATGCCAGATTTATTCAACTCCAAGCCCATGTCAATATTCTTCATGGGTGGGGGGGCACACAATAAAAACGATTAGGGTTAGGGATTAACCCTAATCGTTTTTATTGTGTGCCCCCCTGTCTGTTGGAAACACTCAGACAAACATCCTCCTCATGTTCACTGTCACCTAAATCACCTTTCATCCCCATTCTGATGCTTGGTTTGAACTTCAAACATCTTGTCCATGTCTACAAGCCTAGGTGCTTTGAGTTGGCCTGTTAGGATTTGGTGACCAGCTCTGTTTAATTAAAGTTTCAGTGACCTCACCTCCAATCAGTATGCTGAAAGATGATGATGATGATGATGATGATCATAATGAAAACTTTTATTAGGGCAGTTTCATTTCAGTTTTGGAAATAAAAACTTTTATCTATAGTAAGTCATCCTACTTTTCATTTCTCTCCTCCTGCTCTTCTTCTTTGTCCCTATTTTTCTGAACTCTCCTCCATCCATATTTTCCTCATATCATGTTTACCTTCAGACGAACTGAGTCAACCACAGTCAGACTCACCCTGCTCTCTGGATGGTTTGGAGGAGGAATTCATTATTTATGGCTGAGGTCATATAGAACTGAATCCACTGGGAGTCACTGCAGTTTCCTGCAAAACATTCACACTTCAGTTATCAGTTATTCAGCCTGCAGACTATGATAATATTTTAATGAACTTTAAATATCTCAGTTAGAAAAAAATAGGGAGGTTTTTTTTCATGTGTTGACTAAACATAAATGCATACTCTAGAATATGACAAATATCAACCACTTCTTCAATATATCAAACTTTGAAAAAGAGTATTGTAATACTTAATTAATATACACACATTAAATTCTCTCTTATATAAAATGTGTCTTAAACTTAATTCCGGAGTTTAAGTTTCAACAGCTGTGCTTACAAATTTTGGGGAACTAGTGTATGTGTAAGCAACAACTGGTATGCGATACTAACCAGCTGCTGACTCTTTGATGGCCCTACTGAAACAATTTACCACTGTGCACGCTCAGGGCGTTGTTTGGGCTCTTCATGGTATTGTGGTATATGAAACATTCATATCATAACAAACATAAAGACTGCTGTTGAGTCAAAAATAAAGGTCCAAAAATGCCAACAATGCCAAAACCAACAGGTTATAAAATCCTACAAAGTGTGGTATATCCTCTCCAAAAATGA
The DNA here is from genome assembly GCA_021432705.1 of Caranx ignobilis. Taxonomy (NCBI): domain Eukaryota; kingdom Metazoa; phylum Chordata; class Actinopteri; order Carangiformes; family Carangidae; genus Caranx; species Caranx ignobilis. Next base: position 924,937 of record MU269987.1, on the reverse strand, counting down.
CCAGAACAAACAGAGCTTGGTATGGCAGAGTCTAACCCCCTGAAACATGAGGTCAGACCCGATTCAGATCCGGATCAAACTGAATTTTTTGGTCTCTGTACTCTTCTTTTATTCTTTTACAATCTGCGCAACCTCTTATTCAAATTAGGGGGGCTTCCTCCCCTTATTATCTTAAAACTAATATTATTTGTCCAAAGATAATGGTGTCATCTTTCTCCTACTGCCCCTTGTTCTAAACAGGTGAGGCTACCTTTGATTTTAATAATGGCACGTTTTTTCTTCTTGTGCAGGTGTTCTTTGGCTTTTTTGATGCCACTTGTGTCACGTTTTTCTTACACGTGCAAAGTTCTATATACGTTTTTCTCTTTCGTACTGGAACCGTTTGGACTCCCTTATTTCTGAGCCAAACTCAAGTTGTATTTTTAAAAAGATTTAATATAAAAGATGATTACTTGTACAATTATTTTTGATAAACTGGATGCTTTGGTGTTTTTGTAATACATTTTATCTGACAAATATATAATAATATAAACTGGCTGATGTATCTGCTCAGTAAATATGTGCCAATTTGCATACTTTCTCAGAACAGAGATCTGAATGGATAAAGCTGCTCTTAAAATTCTTGTTTTATTTTACTGTCACCAGTCCCCAAAAAATCTATTATTTTTAGGAATAAAATGTTGTTGTGTCTACCGTAGTATCTTGTCTCAAAATATAAAAACCATTAGTAAATGCTCAATTGTTAATGCATTGGAAACACAAAATAAGAGCTAACCATCACACAGGTATATCAAACGTCACACATATGTGGTTGGTGGCATAACCAGTTGCTGTTTAAGTAATATATCTACTCCTAAGTCAACATTGCTGAATTTAGGGGCCTATACAACAAATCAAACTATCCATATGCCATTAAGTCTGTCTCTCTGCGAGGTGGTATCACCAGCCCCATTTGACTCAGGACCTGCTGCACATCTTTTTCTGCAGCCTTCTATTGTTCTTGAGGGATCTTCTACTCTAATGTTTATGATGGAACCAAACACTCCTGGGTCATTGTATAAAAAATTACATCCCTCCGGTCTCTGGATTATTCACCAGGAAAAGCATTTGGTAGTGTTAAACAATGACAAAAATATACATGTTTTTGAAGTGTGTCATTGTTATTAAATCATACAAAAGACAGTTATAATGCACATTTTTATAAATATCTTGAGGAGCATGGTTAGCGCCATGAATTTGGCTTGTCCCCTGGGTAAGGAATCATGGTTTAGTGACATATTTGAATTTAAATGAATGTTTTTCTCCTGTTTCAAAGATCACAATACAAATTACAGTGTTATAGTTATTTAGTATAATACTTAAAAAATGAAAATATAAATTAATAATTAAAATAGTTTGCAAAAAATTAGCTGTCCCTTGATTTCATGTCATTGGTGTTACTATTTGTAAAAACCTTTATTTCAAAAAACTGCTGCTGGTCAAGACCTCATTGGAGTCATGTTCATTTTGAAGAGCACATGCTAAGTCAGCACCTTCTCTTCATATGTTGAGAATTTTAAGAATTAATTAGTAATTTCATGTGAGAAATTAAGATGTGTCACTGGTGCTACTGTTACTGGTGCTATTGTTCTAGTAGTAACACCAGTGACCAGTGGGGAACACCAGTAACATCCCAGCCTGCATTTGAATAAAACAAGTTATCAAATGTGATTTTTTTTTAAGGTGAAATACTAATAAATTGATAACATCTGTTTGAAACATCTTCTTTTGTGCCATTTCCTTCACATTGTGTCACTGGTGTTACAGGGCATCACTGGCATATTGGTGTTCTGGCATCAGAGCTGCCCAATTTATTTGAATATGTTTTTTGTCTAAAAATGTTGAAAATGTTTTCTGCCTCATACAGGTGAAATGTTTTTTAGTGTAGTTTGGATTACTGAGTGCTGGAGCAGTGTACAGATCCCCTTTTAACATTTGGAAAGCTGTTTCAGTGACATCATTCCATTGTAGCTTTGTGTTGATATCATTTTGACCTGCTGCTCTAATAAGAGAAATCAGGGGTGACGTTTTTTCAGCACAGTCACCAATCCATGAACGACTGTATCTTTCCATTCCCAGAGATGAGCTTTGTGTCTTCCTTTAGCTGAAGCATTTGCATTATGCATTATGCACAAGTCTATAATCTATAATCATTAGACAGTGATCTTCCGATTGGGAAAAAAATTAGTTTTACATTTACTCCAGCTTTTAACAGCCCTTTGATTGTTGTCTTAATACCTTCAGTGGCATGTTGTTTAAGTGGAATTTGTCTTTTGTATAGAAGGCAGCTCTAGGCTTTAACGTGATGCATATTGGTTGGGCCAACTTCACATTTCTCACATCAGTTTTGCGTTGATGTTCAGTCTCTGCTGTAATATTGTGATTGTCATGTGTGAAGTAGTCGTTTTCATCCAATAGAATTTTCTCTGTCATTTCCTCTTCTTTCTTTAGAGATATTTCTGCTTGAGTACTCTCTGGGATTTTGTTTTTCTTGAGTTGGCACTGGTATGGTGTACTTGTCCTGTAATGTTGCGGACAGCTGTGGCACTATAGTCACCCTCCTGGCTCCTCTGGGTTCCTCTATTGCCAATTTGGAGCTGGGCATGTCCATGGGTTTGTGGGACAGTTCCTGTGTTGGTGTCCTATTTGCCCACATCCCCAACATGGTGCATCAGTAGATGGTCTGTCACTGACACCTTCATAAGACTGAGCTCACTGATATGATTGTCGTTGGTTTTTCTTTGGGGTTCCTCTTGGTGCTGGTCGCCATCTTCCTGGAAGATTTTGATACCCTCCACTTGGTGTTGTGTCATGCACATGTATGAGTGGTATTGGTGCACTGACTGGTCTCCCTGTTGCCTCTGGATTTGATATTGGAGAGTTGGTGACTTGAGCTGGGTCTTGTGTTACAGGCAGTTGTGGTTCTGTTCCTGTTGGCTGTGGTGGCCTTGGTTGGGTCACAGTCACCACTGGAACTTGTGTTTCTTCTTGATCCTTCTTCTGCTTGGTGGATTCACCAAGCTGCAGCTGGGCTAGTTTGTTCACTAGCTGTTGGTTCATCTCTTCTGTCATTTGCTTTCCATTCACTTGTATAATAGGGCTTCCATATTCCCCATATCCATATTCACATCTGCTGTGCCTTCTTCTAGCTTCATGATCCACTTGTGTGCTCCTTCAGTGAGGTCTGGCAGTCTGGCAGCCAGTTCAACCATATCCTTAAAGAACCATGGTTCATGCTGGGTTTGCCCACTGACTCTTGTTGCTATTGGACACACTGAGGCTGCTACTTCTTTGCCCATCTGTTGGAGTCGAGAAGTCTCGGAGGCCGAGTCTTTTTCCATTTCAAAACTGCATTAGGTCGCTCATCAGTTGCCTTGTATTTAACTCCTTTGCTCCTGCCTCTTTCTCTTTCTTAAATAACTTGTATAACTGCCTTAAGTTCTTCTTTTTCTTTATTCATCTGCTGTATCTTCCTGTTTGCATCAATTTGAGACATCAGTGTTCCTTGGAGCGACCTTTGGTTCAGGTGAGAGGGTTCTCAAGGTGCCGTCGATGATTGGTTCTTCAGGGTCATGTGGTGGTGATGATGTGTTTATTGTCCATGTGGGAGCCATAGGGATTATCCTTTGTTCTTCTTCTCTTGCTCTGATACCCTCAGCCTGTGTTTCAACTCCATCAGGGAAATTCTTTCTCATCAGTGATGTCGACAGGCGTGGTTTCAGGGTCTGTTGTCGTCGCTGTCCTTCCATCTTGTCCGAACCCCTGCAACACTTCTGTCTCTTTTGTTTGCTTGTCTTCTCTTTTGTTACTGGAGTCTTTTGCTTTGCACAGTTGGGTGTTAATTGCCACTTGATCACAACATTTTTCACTGAAGTTTCTAGTTATAGGCCAGTGTGTCTCTCCAGCCACTTTCCTATTCCTTTCTTCCATGCACTTTTGTACTTGTATCACATGTTTTGGGTGCTGTCTTTGTATTTCTTCCATTGGAGTCAGCGTCCCACAGTCTTCTTTCCTCAGTCCTGCTCTCATGCAAGTGTGTGTGTGTGTGTGAGAGTGTGTGTAGGTGTGTGTGTCCATGTGTGTTTGTGTGTCCGTGTGTGTAAGTGTAAGTGTGTGGATATGTGGGTGTGTGTGTGTGGATGTGTGTGTGTGGCTGTTTCCCTAAATACTCTTATGCCACACACAGCCTCTACTGTGGGAGTGGCTATGTGAGTTTCTTCTAATGGAGTTAAATTCTCTAGTCTTCAGTTTCACCTTCATTTGTTGTCTATATTGTGCATGTGCATTTACCAGTTCTCAGCTTAACTTTTACAGGAATGGCAGTCATACAGAGCCCTGGATCTGCTATGTTTTTGTGTTATCTTTGTATTACATACCCCTCTGGCATGGCTCCAGCATGGGTCTTGTGATCCATGTCCTCTGATGGTCTGCTTTTATGGCGCTTCAGGGAAACTCCTCCTGTGAATGTGTCAGACTAAATAATCGTGTTAGATGCCATGGTTTTTTAAAATGTATTTCTTAATTATACTGTCGATTATTCTTCTCCTGTTTTATCTTTATATGGGTATTCTCTTTGAAAATGTGTCCTTATTCTTAATATTTTCTATATCTCGTCAACAAAAATATTCTGATTTTAAAGCCTCATATTCACCACTACTTCTCTTATCCACCCATACCACCCATTGGAGGATGAATAAAATGTATTAACATTTTACTCATCTTCCAAATCATTCCAGCAAGAAACACTAAAATTTAATATTTATAGTGAAGCATATCCTGGTACTGCTTGTTCACGCAGGTTCTCTGTTTTGTTCCATTTATTTATGTGATGTTTTGATCCATACTTTTCTCTTTTAAAAATAAATCTCATGAATAAAACATAAAATTTTAATACATAAATTGTGACCAATTACATTTTTAAAAAGCTGGATATATCAAGTGTCATGTGAATGAAAATTAAGTAAGTGGGAATATAATTTGATAAGGCAGCCATCAAAGGGTCAGTGCACTTCAGTCATTCTCCGAATTACTCCAGCAAGAAAAACATAAAAGCTAAAACACTTAGAGTTCCTAAAACAACATGTCCTAGTTCTGTTTGATCACGCAAATTCTCTAATGTCTGTGAAGGTTCTCAGTCATCCAGGTCATCTTTATCCTGTGGGTTGTAGAAATAAGGCAACTGGACTTCTTATCTTGTTTGAAGACGTTTCGCCTCTCATCCAAGAGGCTTCTTCAGTTCTGAGACTGTTGCAGGAAAGCCAGGCATTTAAACCCTGTGTGGTGGTTTCAGGTGAAACTAGAGTCACATGACCACACCCCCCGAAACTGGGGGGGTGGTCATGTGATGTTACCTCCACTCTCGTTTTCATGTAGCTCTGGAGTCATGGAGTCATGGAGTCAGGAGTCGACACTCCTGGTTCCATGAGGTTCCTTTGAGTCACATTTCCCAGGTGTGTTTGGGGTTTAAATTTCCTGGGGAGAGCTCCTAGGACTGCATTGTAGGTGGCTGATAGGTGGTGTCTTAGGCCCCCACCTCTGTTCAAAGACGGTTTCTCTAAGTGGACATAGATGGCTTCTTTGACTCCTCTCTCGAACCATCTGTCCTCCCTGTCCAACACATGGACATTGGAGTCCTCAAAGGAGTGACCGTTTTTCTGTAGATGCAGAAGTGCAGCTGAGTCCTGGCCTGATGATGTGGCTCTTCTGTGTTGGGCCATGCGCCGGTGGAGGGGCTGTTTGGTTTTGCCTATGTACAGGTCTGAGCACTCCTCGTTGCACTGGACAGCATACACAACATTGCTGAGTTTATGTCTGGGTGTTTTGTCCTTGGGGTGGACCAGCCTCTGTCTCAGTGTCTGGCCTGGTTTGAAAATGTTTCTGGAAAATCCTTCTGAATTTCTCAGACAGGCCTGCCACATATGGAATGACAATGTTCTTTCTGTTTTCCTTTTCTGTCTCAGTTGTTGGTTTCCGGCGTTTTTTTGATGATTTGACAAAGGTCCACTTAGGGTAGCCGCAGGTTTGGAGAGCTGTTCTGATGTGGGATGTTTCCTTCTGTTTCCCCTCTGCACTCGATGGAACCTCCTGGGCCCGGTGTTGTAGAGTCCGAATAACTCCCAATTTATGTTCCAGGGGGTGGTGGGAATCAAACAGGAGGTACTGGTCAGTGTGTGTGGGTTTCCGGTAAACCTCGATGCTGAGGTTACCATCCTTCCCAACCGCTACTGCACAATCCAGGAAGGGAAGCCTGTTGTCCTTGACGTCCTCCCTGGTGAAACTGATGTTCCTGTCAACTGAATTTATGTGTTGGGTGAAGGCCTCCACTTCTTGGGATTTGATTTTGACCCATGTGTCATCCACATATCTGAACCAGTGGCTTGGTGTTGTTCCTTTGAAGGACTTCAGCGCCCGCTCCTCCACTTCTTCCATGTAGAGGTTGGCCACGATGGGGGACACTGGGGAACCCATCTTGTTTGTGTCACACAGCCGGGTGAACAGCCGGGTGAACAAGTGAGGTTCTGGATCTTGTTTGTGTCACAAACAAAATCCAGAACCTCACTTGTTCACCCGACGAAACCATGGTCTCCTTCGACGTCACTTCTCTTTTCACCTGCATCCCCACTGACGCAGCGGTGGAGATGGTCAGGAAACGTCTCCAAACCGACACCTCCTTAAACAACAGAACCAGCCTCAGCCCGGACCAAATTTGCACCCTCTTACACCTCTGCCTTTCCACCACCTATTTCAAATACAACGAAGGCTTCTACAGGCAAGGCAGGTTCCATTGAGTGCAGAGGGGAAACAGAAGGAAACATCCCACATCAGAACAGCTCTCCAAACCTGCGGCTACCCTAAGTGGACCTTTGTCAAATCATCAAAAAAACGCCGGAAACCAACAACTGAGACAGAAAAGGAAAACAGAAAGAACATTGTCATTCCATATGTGGCAGGCCTGTCTGAGAAATTCAGAAGGATTTTCCAGAAACATAACATCCGGGTCAATTTCAAACCAGGCCAGACACTGAGACAGAGGCTGGTCCACCCCAAGGACAAAACACCCAGACATAAACTCAGCAATGTTGTGTATGCTGTCCAGTGCAACGAGGAGTGCTCAGACCTGTACATAGGCAAAACCAAACAGCCCCTCCACCGGCGCATGGCCCAACACAGAAGAGCCACATCATCAGGCCAGGACTCAGCTGTACATCTGCATCTACAGAAAAACGGTCACTCCTTTGAGGACTCCAATGTCCATGTGTTGGACAGGGAGGACAGATGGTTCGAGAGAGGAGTCAAAGAAGCCATCTATGTCCACTTAGAGAAACCGTCTTTGAACAGAGGTGGGGGCCTAAGACACCACCTATCAGCCACCTACAATGCAGTCCTAGGAGCTCTCCCCAGGAAATTTAAACCCCAAACACACCTGGGAAATGTGACTCAAAGGAACCTCATGGAACCAGGAGTGTCGACTCCTGACTCCATGACTCCATGACTCCAGAGCTACATGAAAACGAGAGTGGAGGTAACATCACATGACCACCCCCCCAGTTTCGGGGGGTGTGGTCATGTGACTCTAGTTTCACCCGAAACCACCACACAGGGTTTAAATGCCTGGCTTTCCTGCAACAGTCTCAGAACTGAAGAAGCCTCTTGGATGAGAGGCGAAACGTCTTCAAACAAGATAAGAAGTCCAGTTGCCTTATTTCTACAACCCACAGGATAAATTCTCTAATGGTTCTGTTTGATTTATTTATTTACATATTTTTTACACACACACACGCACACACACACACACACACACACATATATATCATATAATTTGCTGCAAGGGATTAATAAGGTACTATTTTACTCCATTTTATATATATACATGTGTATTTAAAAGTACTACACACACACGCACAGATACACACAATGCTATGTCCTATATCACTACTCACACTATGACTATTACTGCAGTATACACAGGCTTGTTATTTTACAGTTTGGACTCCCTTATTTCTGAGCCAAACTCAAGTTGTATTTTTAAAAAGATTTAATATAAAAGATGATTACATTGCTTTTATCTGACAATTATTTTATAAACTGGCTAATGTATCTGCTTTGGTATTTCTTAATGAGGTGTTGGCACACTTTACCTGTAGTTCTGAAGTTTAGGTACTTTATGTAGCTTTAAAGTCTAGGTATTTTCCAAGTGACACACAGACACTCTCTATCTGCGCAGAGCTTGGTTTTTTTTTTTTTTCTACATACACTCACCCCTCCCTTCTCACTCTCTCTCTTTCTCAGAGCTCAGTGCATTTTCCTTTTTTTACCCAACACTGGTTTTTGGTATGAACAGGTATACCACACAGCCCTAAGCTCTGCTTTTTTGTACCTGACACCCCAGCTGCAATCACACTCATCCAGAGGGACAGACTTGCTTGTCTGACAGAGATCAGCTGAAAATCCAAATCAAATCCAACACACATATAAGCTCATTTTGAGCATCAAAAAAGTGTTATGTGTGGAAAAAAGCACCCATATTAACATATGTGACAACAATCAGTCTGCTTGTGTGTGTAGCTTGTAGTCGTGGGTGTCTGAATGTGTGGCAGCTCCCTTTTTCTCTCTTGTAGATTAGTAGTTGAATGTTTTAGTGAGTTGAAATAAGAACCTGCTCTACACTGTCTGTGTCAATAATCTCCAACTATAAATACTTCACATCTGCACAGCTGTAACTCATAAATCTTTTTTTCTGTTATTTTAATTTCTGTCTTTCTCTCCTTCTGGTCTCTCTCTTGTTTCTTCCTCCTCTTGTGTCTTCTCACTTCTGTCTTTTCATCGGCTTCAGTCTCTGCATCATTCTCATTTTCCCCTTTTTCCTTTATTTTCTGATCTTGTTCCTTTGCCCATGTTTTTTTCTTTTTCCCCATTCCCTCCTGCATTCTTTCTTCTTCACACTCTTCACCTCCTGGTAGTTCCTCTTCTCTTTCCTCTTATCCCGTCTCTGTCATTTTTTCCCCTTTTTTCTCCCATTTTCTTGCTCCTTGGTCTGCTTCCCCTCCCTAGCTGCTTTGTTTTCTCCTCCTCCTCCTCCTCCTGGTTTGGCCACTTGTGACTCATACTGACATGACTTTATTATAAGTCAAACAGAGGCATCTCTTTCTTGCTCTCTCTCTCTCTCTCTGTCTCTATCTATCTGTCTCTCTCATACACAGAAATATCATCACCAGTGTGTGAAGTATGAGAAGCAATCAAATCCACTGGTAAGTAAGTAAATGTCACACATACTTGGCAGCACATGATGTAAGACACACACACACACACACACACACACATGATTATCTGCTGGATGTAAAAGACTCTTTTCTGTCAGAAGTGGTGACAGTGTTACAGACCACAATACTGAAGGTTAGGGATGGGGGAAAATCCAACCTCTACCTCTTCAGGGTGCCTGCATTCCATATGCTCATGTGTCATGCAGTTATACTGTCAATTTCCAATTGATTTTTATTTTTATTTTTTGGTGAAATGCTCCCATAGTTTGAGATGACATATTGATGCAAAAATTCTCCATCGATTCATTTTTTTGACAGAATTCAATATGTCAACCATTTGTTTCAGCCCTATACTTAACAACAAGAAAGCTAAGGATTCTCCTGTTAACTACAGGCAGTCAAAGTGGTCAGTGGACCTATTATAAGGACAACAGAACAGAGAGTCAGTATTTCTCCTTCCTTTGGTAGTGGAGTTTTAGTTCATTTGGACATATGGTCAATGTGAACATTTTGATTGAACACTTAAAAGTGCTATAAATACACCATTATCTTCTCAGGCTGTTATTGATCATACAAATGCTGTTATTCATCTCCACTGAACAGACTGGCTGTGACTACCGTAGTGTTAATCTGAAAGAAAACAGGAAGCAGCCATTATCAGCAACTGCCAGTTCTGCTCACTGGTGGATGTGCCTGAAGCCTGGTAGGAGCATGACATTAAGACCTGGTGATTGGAATTGGAGCCACAGTGGTCTCCATTGTGCCAAGAGGAAACAACTGTCCAGTGCTCACTGAGTCACATTTTGTCTCAACAATTAATGTCAGTTTGTGAGAAGCTGTTGTGTTCAGCCTCAGTTTGTTGTCTCGTGCAGGATGTTTCAGTTCAGATGTGATGTAACTGAGATTTTCTAACTGCAACATGAGTTTTATCTTTCCATACTTCAGCTAACATTCAACTTGTGGGGAAAAACATCTTGTCTCAAAACTGTCTACATGTTTCCCAACAGCTGTGATTTGTCATCTCTCTATTTACAGATGATGATCTAGAAATAAACTTTATGGACTTAGTGATAAGGGTTTCCTGATATTAGAAGTCTATCTTAAAACCCCAGTGTGTGAGAATTACTCCCATCTAGTGGTGCGCTAATAGAATGCAAACAACCAAATAGTACAGTCTGGCACCTCCTCCGCTAAATGCGTTATTACCACTACGGAAGCCACGAAGAGTCAAGAACGTGTCAATATATCAACATCAACATCATATATGATTTTGAATACCGCATTGCAAAGCAAAACCATTGAATATACACAGAAATTATACAATTATATGGTTTCACAAAGGCACTGCAGCTACTTTTGAGAAATTCAAAATATCAAAAAGTACACCTGCGGAAACAGGTGTAGAACTAGAACCAGAAACTGCTCTGGATATCGGTCAATGAAACATGGTTATATCACAATACACAGAAAGTAGAGGTAATCTTTGAACTTACAGCTGGTTTTGGACACTATAACTGTCACACAGTGCAAAAAAACCCCCAAAACATAAGGTCTTCAATCAGTCCTGTGGATGTAAAAAGTAGGCTGGTGGTTGCAGCTAAGCTTTTTTTGACTGTTATTACTCCATTTCACATTCACAATATGGCAAGTATCCTTGTTTGTCACAAATCTCATCACAAACCCACCACATGTCCTCGATTTTGGAGAATTTGAACTTAAATGGTTCCCGGATGCCATCTTTCTCCAGGTCATCAAGCTTGGAACATTCATCCTCAGAAGTCTGGCATACTGCTTTGCAGCTTCTGCCATTTCCTCCTCTCCCATTCTGACTGCACTGGGCAACTCCACCTTGGATGAAAACAAATGTTGGTTTGCTTCCACCCACTCTGCTGATTTTCTACAGTCAGAAATGATCCTGGCCTAAAAAAGGTAGTCTCCCTATAGCAAAACTACTGTACAAAGTGCCATAAGATATTATTCACGTAAAAATAACAGAGCATAAGTGGCAAAGGGACACTTCAAATGAGCTTTGTCAGAATAACCTCAGTATAAAACAGAACATGCCTACCATCTCAACATCTTTTTCATCCCTAGCTTTGGGACGCTGCAAAACAGGGTTTACTTGATCCTCTCCCTAAAAGAAAAAACACAAATCCTCCTTTTTAAGGTCAAATACAATGATCCCATCAGAGCCAGTTCTTTAAATCATCCACCTTGATAGACCTAAGATAATCTAAATACTGAACACGAATAAAGCTCAGATTCAGTATACATTGCTGACTGAGGGATGGATTAAAAAAATACGCTGTAGTAGTATTCTCAAAGAAAAAGCACAAACAACTTTGTTCATTCCTGTTTTCCCAGGGTCTAGCTTTATGTCATTGTCAACTTTATGTCAAACTTCATGTTCCAGAACATGCGCTTCAGCTGGGAGCAGCAAAGTCTGGTAGCTCTGAGTTTTTACTCAACCTTTGCTTTATTTTTGTTGTGTTTTTGTATGTTTTTCTCGTATTTTGTCAACTACTGATGGACACTTCTGTGGGGAGAGGAGATTCTTCAGGAGAGGCGCTTCTGTCATTGAAAATGGAGCAAGTCTGGAAGATGCCACCCTGTTCCAGCTGGATGAGGAGCTGCTTTTGTGGTTGCTGTGCTGGTGCAGAGGTTAAAGGCTTGGAGGTGGAGATGTACTGTGAGTCCTTTCTGCTGTCAGTCATCATGCAAAATATTAACTCTCTGCTCAAGAAGAGTGATGAGGAGCTGGAGATATAGATGAAGACTCAGGAAGTAGAGACTTTTCAAATCAAAACAATACATGTGTACATCCCACCAACGACTACTGCTGAAGTTCCATGTGAAGGTCTCCATGAAGTCGTTGCTAGGATACAGACTAAACATCCTGAGGCACTTGACTTCAGATATCAGAGATACACGCTGGTGGAGGCCGTTCTGAACAACTCAGATCATCCTCTTCATAACACCTTGATGGACCAAGAAAAGAGCGGTGGTGGACGGCTCCTCTCTCTTCACTGCAGGACGGAGAAATATAGAAGATCCTTTGTATCTTCAGCCATCAGGCTTCTTCATTTTTCTGCAAATGGTTGATGAGCTGACAGACAAATGAATTTCCCTTTGGGGAGCAATAAAGTAATTCGCATTCGTATCGTATTCGTAACTAGTTTGTTATTGTGGGAACTCATTAAAATCCCCTCTGTCCCTTTATTTCCCCAACTCACAAACCCAAAATCTGACCTCAGTGACGTCATCCATTTTCCACGTCTTCAGATGTAACACTGGGGGAACCTCACCTCACAGGATGGCCTTTGCTGTGTCTCTCCAGTGGGCGAACTTTTTGCTATGGCTTAAATAAAGAAAAAAATAAGTGTTGGCCATAACAAAGATGGTGTTAGGTAAGGTGTCAATATTCTTTGTGCTTTGACCTTCCAAAGTCAAAATTCTCCATGAGCAAAATACACCATCACTTTCATGAAGCCCTCTGAAAATAAATATATCATCATTGTATGCTGCAGTAAATGTGATTAACAGGATTATGGTTTACTTTGAATATGAAGGTCAACTTACCACAACAAAATCATAGGGGGCATCCAGTACAGTGTAAAGGGCATACTATGAAAAAAGAAAAATTTTATGTTAATATCATTTATACGCACAGAATTAGGACCAATAATGTCTCCTACCATCAACATGAAGATGCCACAGTTGTTTCCGTACAGTTGTCTAGGAAAACCCTATAATGACAAAAAAGTTAGATGATTATACAGTTCGGTTAAATATAGATTACAGTACAAATAGTGTATACTGATACCTCTATTTCCAAACCAGTGGTCTCTTTCCACGGTCCAGGAAACACTGACTGGGAAAGATTTCTAAAATTTGAAAAGACCTATGTATTAACAGTTAACTATGTAGTTCTCAAAACCATATGTCATCTGCTAAGTACACACCATTGCAAGTAATTCAGGTCATGAACGGACCTTTCCATGCAGTCACACAGAAGCAGACATTTTTTTTAAGAATTTAAGACAATTTTAAGAAATATTTTTAATGTCACATCATGTTCAATGGTATAATTCTAATGATTTTTGGTACTTAACGTGCAAATTTGCAGTTTTAGGTTGCACCATAAAAAGACTGTTACACAGATCATAACATGATCCGATGAAAAATGAATGCAGAGCTGGGCAATATATCAATATAGTGACATCATGTGGGATTTTGGATGTTGTAATGATGGGATTTGATTTTGTCCATACTGCTCAGCCCTACAACAAACCTTTTCAGAACAGCATTGGAACATGAACACCAATGAGAACCAAAATGCAAGTTAGTTAGTGACCTCAGCAGCTCTCTCATTTCCTGGTCACCAAATCCAAATTGTGCATGTGCACATTTGGAATCCAGAAAGAATATCTCTCTGGGTGTTGGCTTCAAAACCTATAATTGTGGTTAATATCATTTCAAGTCATCATAGTGGGGGAGGTTAATACAACACATCACAAAACAGCACAACACTAATAGGATATACACCTGTTGAAAGAACATTTTTTAGTTTATAGTGTGCCTCAAGAAAGTAAAAACACAGTGAGGACAAAAATAATTGGGGCAGCAGTAACTCAGGAGATACAGTGGCCGTTTGGGGAAACAAAATTCAATGTCAAACTGTCAACATTCGGGAGTGTAGAAAAACCTCTTTCAGATGTCATACACAGGCGGGAGACAGACGGGTAGAACAAGCAGTCCTTTAATTGTCCAAGGTCTTGGCAAACAAAAAACACAAACTAAGGAAAATGCCCAAACAGACAAAAGGAAGAGAGAGCAGCCTGGTCTTCCTCTCCCAGGCCCAAAAATCCCTCAACTAACCCTTCTAGGCTGAGCCTTCAGGTATAGGCTGTAGAGGCCCCGCCCCTCAATCAATCAACCACCCCAGCTGCTCCTAATATTCCACTCAATACAGGCCCATCCCTCAGGCCCTGGCCTCAGGTCTCTTCTCCTGTTGGTGAAAATAATAACACCAGTGAGCATTCCAGCCACAGTCGGCTGTACACCGCCGACTTGACCATCAACACTTCACAGAAGTGAACAAAAACTACAATCACTCCCTGACACAAACACTTCCTGGTTTCATGTCTAACTGTTCTTAAACAAGAACCCCTAACTGCTCCTGATGAGGGTGGCTGCCTCCACCATAGGAAGGTGGGCGTGTCAGTTAAAAAAACAAAACTCAGACCATTTGTCACAGGTAACACCAGTACTTACAGACAACAGGTAATGTCCCCTTTTCCACACAGGGATAACAATGGAGTCCCTAATGTGAACATCTCTCTAATAAGAAAGAAAAAGTTAAACATATACAATAAGTAAAAATTTATTTTCAATTGAATCCAATAGGTATATTTACAGGTAAACTTGAGAGTGGGTCGCATGTACTTGGTTCTTGCCATGTTGGTACAGTATACAAATCAGCCACAAAAATGCAAACACCCAAACACCCAAACTTTAATTTAGCAGCCATAACGACATACATAATTAGATCATGTTAAAGTCGGTTCTTTTATTGGAAGCCCAAGAACAAACCGGAGAAGTCTTCAGTCCACAGATGAAGAATTTATTCAGGTCACAGGTAAAGTACAGCAGCGCTGGGTGCGTAGTGACAGAGCTCAGTCAGGATCTCAGCCAAAACAAACACAGCTTTGAGAAAACAGTTCACATTTATAGTTCACAGTTATCTTCTTGGGCTGGTCCTGCCCAATGAAGAGGTTGGACTTCATGATAGAGTGTGATGAGTCAGATGATGCTGTTCACTCTTGGTTTATGATGTGTGTGCAGAATATGTGTTAAGTATGTGTGTGAATCTGCTGTGAGTCAGGCGTGTATCTACTGTAACAGACCTAGCTGACAGAGAGAGAAGACACTACAGTTACATCTTGTACTTGCTTATCAGGTGAGAGTCACCGCTATCTGGTGTCGTAGGGACACTCATCAGGTTATGTGAGTTCAAGCACAGGACAGAGCACACAATGTCAGATCATCTAATTGTAACAGAACAGTGCATACATAGTGTCAAATCACAGTTAATCGTAGCATTACTAAATAGTGCATATAGTGTGAATTCATAGCTTAAATATAGTGTCAAATTATAACTTATTCGTAACAATCACATGAAATCTATTAACTGTTAACCCACAGTTGATTCCATCTCCAAAAAAGCGTCAGGCAACTCTTTTTTGTCTTCACAATTAGTTCTGACTCTGGCTTCTCAGTATCCAGGACATAGTCAAGCTAATCATTGTTTCAGGTTAAACTTTAAACTGTATACAACACCATGAGGGCACAGAATCACTGACTAGCCACCTTTAAAGGAAAGTTTAAAAGCTATATAGTAAATGCAAATAACAGATCAAACTGTTCAAATAACAAATCAAATTGTTTTTATGACCTATGCATGACTCTTACCATAAGATCCCCAGATTTTCTGGAAGATCTTGTTGTATGTGTGTCTGTTTTTCATTTCATTCAGTGTTCAAAACTTGGATGGACAGCAAAGGTGTTTTTTGCATGGCCTGGAAAAAAATACACCAAGTGATTTTTTTGTATGGTTAAGTGCACTGATCCATTAAATAAAGGTAATAAATGTAGAGAAATTTGAGAGGATGTAAATACTTGGGAAAAGGGCACAAGAAATCATCTCCAACTGTACAGAGTCCCAGAACTCTTCGATATCAACTTCCTCAGTGAAGTTCTCAGGGACCACTCTTATGTCACTCACTGAAAGAAAAAGAAAAACCACTGTAATTTACAGTCTCTTTATTATTACACACACACGATTTTGCGACTTACCAGGTAGGTTGAAATCTCCTTCCTTGTGTAGGTCCATCACAACAACAGGAGGAGGGTACCCATAGCAAGGACATGAATATGAGTAGTCATGGCTTGTCAATGCCTCAAAGTGGAGGTAGGCATGGAAGATAGCATTTCTTGACGGAAATGTCACTTTCCTAAGTTTCTTGAGCAAGTCCACTACCTTAGAAACTGAAACTTTGTTCTTTAAAAAAAAAAAAGCCAATAAAATACAGTTATGCTTATTTTGGAACATCCAAACTGTTCCACAAAGGGCCCTGTGGCTGCCTCACTCATTAAATAAACTGATCTTAGTTTTCAGAGGGTCAATTGGTCAAACTTGTGCTCTTGATTGATTGGATCATAAACCTGTCACATGGCCCTTTTAGAGAAATAAACAAGCTCCAAGAAACTCAGACTCCTTATCTTGAACGTTCTATTGTCTGGTTTTGAGGAGACTGGACCCAAATACAGACCAGTAATGTGGATGTGGTGGAGCAAAAGATATTTATCAACTTACAGAACAAAAACTCAAGGAACACTGGGGGAAAGCACAGGGCATGGAACACAAGGTAGAAAATGCAGATGATCAAACAAAGACGAAAGGAGACATTGAGGCTAAATACACAAGGGAAGACACAGTCAAGTCACAGTCAAGACACAATCAAGACAGGTGAAACTCGAGCAGTCGCAAGCAGGGAAGCAGACAGGAAGACAGTACGCCAAACTTCAAAATAAAACAGGAAACAGGAACTCAAAAGGAACCAAAAGACACAGAGCATGGCATCCATTGTACTAACCTGTAAATTGCTTCAAGTTTTCAGCAGATTGCTGTTGGGGTGTACTTGGGGCAATCTCTGTTCGAAACACGTCCGGGTTTGTCTGAAATAGATGCCACTTACTGATGTTTTTGTGGACACATGACAATCTAGGTTTAGCACAAGGACAATGCCAGGTGTTAGCTGGTGAGTTGTATGTTACCATCAGGCTCCCAAGGCAACTATAGTGATGTAAAGTCAGCTCATGGACTGAAAAGCAAAATTTCTTAGGGTCCTTTTCAAATGACACCTCCACACAGAGAGGGACATGGGCCTTCAGGGCAAGTTTTTGCCTTTTTATGCAGGTTGCCTTTTTAGCATCACCAAAAAATTTTAAGTCCACCATTTCGGACAGAACTTCCTCTTTGAGCCATTTCTCTGTTGCAATTTCCGTGCAATGTTCCAGTGACCGGATGTGTTCACACTGGCTATAGTTCAACCCACTTCGTACTGCCATTAAATGATATTGTCTGCAGTCTTCCAGCTTGCACTGCACCTTATGCTGGTGGCCCCACGTTTTTTTTCTGGACATGGATAGGCACAGAAAAGCCATGCCTTGCTCTTTGGACTGCGGATATTCCATTTGTGGCATCCAAACAGACACTCTTCAGTGTGTCGCTCACTGCTGCATCCCTCTTCTTAATGTGCTTCCTCTGTATATGTTTGGCTAAATTCTTTTTATGACAGATAAGTTTGCAATGCAG
The DNA here is from genome assembly GCA_021432705.1 of Caranx ignobilis. NCBI lineage: Eukaryota > Metazoa > Chordata > Actinopteri > Carangiformes > Carangidae > Caranx > Caranx ignobilis. The sequence continues at coordinate 907,261 of MU269987.1, read as the reverse complement.
ACATTGCACCTTCTTCTGGAGAAATCTCTTCATTGTCTCCTGGGCAGTACATAAAAGTGCCTCTCCAGAAGAAGGGTTGGCAGAAGGTGTAGAGGTAGCAGCATGCACCTTCATATCTGGTTGGGGAGGAGGAACAATTAAAATGGGGGAGACAGGTGGAATGGTGGATGGTGAAAGCAGGGGAGAGGGTGTGGCAGATAAGTCTGGATTCTGCTTGGATGGGGCAGCAGCTTCTGTAGCACTTTGGCGAGCCTCCAGGTGTCTCTCCATGTCTGTCCTTCTAATCATGGATTTACTGCATATAGGGCAATGAAAATTACCTGCATTTCTGCAGTTTAAATTGCACTTGCAGATCATTTTGTCTAAGAGCAAGTAAAGAAAAGTTTAAATTAGCCAATAACAAGACATAAGAGTACACAAAGACACAGACACACACAACTCAATACCTTTGAGCATTGAGTAGGATGTGTTGCTATTACTTCTGTGAATGTTGTGGTGTGAGCAATTTTTTTTGCGGATTCTCTTTCATTGATGTGATTGTGGAACGTGGTGAGGAATAGTGATATGACAGTGGTATGACAGGTGGGGCACGACAAGCTGACTCAGACCACTGTGGCCAGCTGTGGTCACTGGACACAGGAATTATTACACTTTCTATTTCATGGTGTCAGCGCATCTGTTTTTTTCCCCTCACTATTTTCTGTTTTCATATAACATTCATTAATATTCATTCATATATTTATATAACAGAGCGAGAGTGAGAGACTGAGTGCGAGAGAAACACCCTAACCCTTAAAGCACTGAACTTGTCTTTTCAGAATAAACTTGAATATTAAAATCGTGTTTCCTGTCACTTTTTTCAGGTATTCAAATGTGTATATAATTTCAGATTTTTCCTTACTTCAATTTAAAGTTAATAAGTAGAAAGTAAATTTGGACTAAAATAACCTTTATATCTGTGTAAAATTTACATTTAAAATAAGTGTTGATTCAGTATGAGTTTGTGGTTGAAAAACTGATGTTGATTCAACATCTATTTTAACGAGGGCTTTCAATGTTCAATGTCGGGAATCAACATTGATTCAATTGTTCTGCCTGACCACATTGCAACGTTGATTCAGTGTGATTTTGCTATCTGGTTGATCATTAATCACAAGTCATGTTGCTGTTTGATGCTGTGAGAAGGGTTTGATAAACTCAAAAGAATGACACATCTGATGATCTTGATGATCTTACTTAAAAAAATAATCTACTTTTCAGATTAATGTTATAGATCAATCGCCTTAAATTGGCAATAAGATCCTTCATTAACATTTTAAGTTCAATTGCTACTAACCAGCCAGTTGTTGTTTTTTTGTTAAGTGTTCTTTATTCCATTTTTTTCCACAATTATTACAATAACAAACAGACGCAACCCCCCCCGCACACACACACAACATAGTACATATGATGTTACAAAACAAAAAAAAAAAAAAAAACACTTTAACAATGGTGAGGTTACAATGCAGTTCTCAATTCCATAGTGATATGTGTTCTATGCTATATAGATGTCGTCCTATTCCTGAGAAAAGAAATAAAAGGTTTCCAGATTTCTTCAAACACATGTTAATGCCCAGCGTTGTATCCGTGCTGAAGCCATAGGAGGAATGCCTTTTGACTCACTAAACAGACCCATTAGGGACTTGTGGTCTGTAAAGATGGTGAAAGGGCGACCAAACAGGTAGTGGTGGAAACGTTTCACAGCAAAAACCACTGCTAGCCCTTCCTTCTCCAACTGAGAGTACCCTCTTTCTGCAGCAGTGAGAGTGCGTGACACGTAGCTGATGGGCTTCTCACTTCCATCCTCCATATGGTGCGAAAGCACCGCCCCCACGCCATATGGGGACGTGTCACATGACAGGAAAACGTCCTTCTTGGGGTCAAAGTGCACCAGCAGTAGTGTTGAGTCCAACAGTCCTTTAACATGCTGAAAAGCTTCCTCCTGAGCCTGCTGCCACTTCCATGAACTGTGTTTGTGCAGGAGCTGGTAGAGTGGGGCGAGTACAACTGAGAGGTCAGGCAAGAACTTTCCGTAGTAATTCACTAAGCCCAGGAACGACCTGAGCTCTGCAACGTTCTTTGGGCTTGGGGCCTCCTTTATCGCCCTCACTTTCTCTTCTACTGGTGACAGACCCTGAGCCGAAATGCAGTGGCCCAGGTATGTGACACTTGGAGCTTGAAAAACACACTTGCTGCGCTTCAAATGCAGTCCAGCGTCTGACATCCTCTTTAACACCTGGTCGAGATTGTGCAAGTGCTCCTCTTCTGTTCTGCCTGTAACCAGGATATCATCCAGGTAGACAGCAACATGGGGAATGTTTTGAAGTAGATTGTCCATGGTGCGCTGAAAAATAGCTGGACTAGATGCGACACCGACCACCAGGCGGTTGTACTTGAAAAGCCCCGTGTGTATTAATAGTCACGTATTGTTTCGATTCTTCATCCAGCAGGAGTTGCTGATACACGTGACTCATATCCAGCTTTGCGAACGTTTTGCCACCTGCTAACATGGTAAACAGGTCCTCCACACGGGGCAGGGGGTAAGTATCGAGCTGTGAGGCCTGCTTAATTGTCAATTTGTAGTCCCCACAAATGCGTATTCCCCCATCTTCCTTCACTACTGGCACTATTGAGGCTGCCCAGTCAGAAAACTCAACAGGTTCTATCACCCCTGCTTGCTGCAACCTCTCTAACTCAACCTCTACCTTAGCTCTCATGGCATATGGCACTGTGCGTGGTTTGAAGAAGCGTGGCTGTGCTTTGGGATCCACACACAATTAAACTGCTGTGCCCTGGAGGGTGCCAAGCTCATCTTTAAAAACATCTGTGTATTTAACTAAAATGTCTTGTGCTACTGTTATGTTTTTGACCTCCCCGCAGATTTCCCCCCAATCTAGGTGTATTTTCTATAGGAGATCCCCACCTAACAAACTAGGCCCCTCCCCCTCAGCCACTAACAGAGTCCCTTTAACTCTCTGTCCATGATACTCAATGTCCACATCTATAGCACCAGCAAGTGAAATGCACTCACCCGTATATGTTTTCAGTCTGACATTAGTCTCTTTAAGGTCAGGTGCACCTCCTGAGCTGCACAACTTGTGGAAGGTGCCTTGGCTGATCAGTGAAACTGAGGCTCCAGTGTCCACTTCCATCTTCAGGTTACTGTCATTTACCTTCAGTACTGCATAGATGGGCTCCGGCCGGGGCTGACCGATGACATTGAACATGTTGAATGAACACTGCACGTCCGTCTCCTCACTCTGCAGATAATGTGTGCTCATCTTGGACTTTGATTTCCCCCAGTGTTTTTCCTGTTTATTTTTTAGCTCCCCTGCACTTTTTAGCAATGTGTCCTTTTTTCTGACAGTTATGACAAACCGAGTCCTTAAAACCACAGCCATTTGCGAAGTGAGCTCCCCCACAACGGTGACACTCCACGGACTTCAATGGCTTGCCTTTTCTTTCTTTTGACACAAAATGGACGGCGCCTGGCTGCGCGCCACTGTTAGCATTTTTAATGTCATTAGTGTTGTTTGCCGCCGTTTCCATAGCTTGGGCGACCTTAAGCGCCCTCTTGAAGGTTAGCGTGGCTTCTCCCAACAACCGGCGCTGAATGCCGTCGTCATTAATCCCACAGACTAACCTGTCCCGCAGCATGTCCTCAAACACCGCTCCGAACTCACAGTGCTCAGATAACTGTCTTAGCTCCGCGACGAATGCAGCCACCGTCACTCCCGACTTACGTGAATGACTGTGAAATTTGAAGCGTTGAACAATTACAAACGGCTTGGGGTTGTTGTGATTCTGCACCATCGTTACCAGCTCTTTGAAGGCGATCTCTCCCGGTCTCCGTGGATGAGATTGTATGTCTTGGCCCCGCACACACTGAGGAGAATCGACCGCTGCTTTCCCTCGTCTTTGATTTCATTTGCCAGGAAAAAGTGCTCAAGTCGTTCCACATACTCCACCCAGTCGCCGTCCTCCTCGACGAACCCGGTGAGTGACTCGACGGTAGCCATTACTCTAAACTGCGCGCCAACTTCTTCTTCGAGTTAACAACAACGGTACCTGCTCGGCGTAAATCCTCGGCTCGACTGTCGTCTTTTAATCCTCGTCGCCAGTGTAGTAACCCGAGTGGTGTTGTCTTGTGGTAGTAACAAAGCACGCAGACCTCCGGTACCGTTTACTCACGTTTACTGTCATTCACGGGGCATCATACAACACAGCCAGTAGGCGGGACAGCATATGGAAGAACACATGTGTTCCCACTTAACTAGGGCGGGAGAATGCAAACCTACTAACAAAGGTTCCGGGCGCAGCCCTCTGACGCAGCTCGCTCGCTCTGTAACAATTACATTTGGTACAAGTGTCTGGTATACTATTATCAAACTTATGCAATTGAACTGGTGTAATATAAATACGCATGAGCCACTTATATTGCAATATTTTCAGGCGAGTATTAACTGATCATTTCTGTGCATCTTTCCAAACCTCTTTCCAATCCTGTTCCATTATTTCCTCTTTTATATCATTCCTCCATGCCTCTAACCTTCCTACTAAGAATACTTGGGAACCCGAAGTTAAAAGATCATAAAAAGAGGAAATCAGGCCCCTGGCACTACAGTCCTTCGTCACTTGTTCCTCTAATAAAGAGACAGTTGGAACATTGTATTTTTGATTTTGACTTGCATATATAAAACTGCGTACTTGTAAGTATTTAAAGAGGTGTTTTCTTGGTGTATCATACCTTTCCACTAACTCCTGAAATGACATGAGACTTCTAACCAACCAGTTGTTAACTGTTGAACAAGCCTGCTAGCCTAGCCTGTTAACTTAAGAACGTCCTTCAGTCTGTTGATGGAAACAGACCAGGATGAGCCAGAGCTAACTTCTGCCAGTTGTGGTGTATTTTTTGAGAAGATAGTGGCCTTTCTGCCCTTTTTTAGTAACAATCTTAAAATCATGAGGAAATCTCTGAGATTCTTCTACTTGGTGTGAGAGGTTTTGGCAGCATGAACAGCCTGAGAGCAGATGTATCATTGCCAAAGGAGTGAGAGTTGGCAACCCAAACTGAATCAGTAATTTCAAAAATATTTCACCACTCTGCTGTTCTGTGTCATCTACCAGGTAAAATCTGCAGCTCAAACACACAAGGCAAGGCAAGGCAATTTTATTTGTATAGCCCGTTTTTACAAACAGTTTGTTTCAAAGGGCTTTACACAGCATTATGACAACATCCTCTGCCCTTAGACCCTCACATCGACTGAGGAAAAACTCCCAAGAAAACCCTTTAACAGGGAAAAAAAATGGAGAAACCTCAGGGTGAGCAACAGAGGAGGGATCCCTCACCCAGGATGGGCAGACGTGCAATAGATGTTGTATACAGACAAAGAAAACAATTTACAACATGAACTACGGAAATCATGGAGATGGAATCAGTCAGTTAACGAGAAACGAAAAATGATGAAGGCAGCTCCTGGTGGGCAGGGAGGGAAGGCCAGCTTAATGGGACTACTGGACGGCAGACTGGGTCATGAGCAGGGAGTGCAGGCTGGTTTAACAGCAGGAGAAAGGAGGTGATGGAGGCGGCGGTTGGGTGGTTGGTGCAGGGGGATGGAGCTCTGAAGAGATCTGTGGAAATACACAGCTAGCTCAATTACTATTATAATGGCACATCAGGGAATATCCTACAGTTAAGAGTGTTTGGTGACTCTTGCTGTACATTGTGCTGAAACTAACAGATTCCCTGGGATTCAACCAAGAAAATTGAATTGTTACATCCTAAAAAATCCTGACATTCACACTGTACCTCTCTTCACAAAAACTGATAAAGATAGGTTCTTTCAAACAGGCATTTATCCTCGGCATGACAACTGTTTTTACATGAAAGCAGTAAGCATAATGCATTATGAATATAAAGAAAATACCTTGTTGGTTGTGACAAGTATAGAGGACCAAAGATGCCACAATAAGAATCTGCTAACGTTAGCTGTTATGTAAACAAATGGATCTGAGCTGCCCTGCACTTAGTTCTCTCTGCAGTTAGCTATAATGTTGCTAGAGGTGGCTAGCTCATGTGTTGATGTCAGACACTAATCATAAAAATAATCTGAGCCTGTCAGTTGCAGTTGTACATATTTTAATGTTAGCCACATGCCGTTTGATTACGTTATAAAGCGCTCTGAGGCTGTACGCAGCTCCATACAGGAATGGTTTTACATATGTTATACCTTATAAACTTACCCACGAGATGTTTACTGTGGAGAGACAGCATGTGGAGAGATCCCTCTGCCTGTGTAGGAGATATAAAAATAATAATATAAAACAAACAAACATAAAAACATTTTGTTTTATTGCATTGGTGTTAGTGTGTTCATTTTTTATTTTTTTTGTACTTTAGTAGTTAAATATTATAATATTGTTGTAATCTTACTTTGAAAATTTACTTTCCTGTGAGGCGCGAGGCATTGTGGGCCTCAGTTACTATGGAGCTGTGCAGCGACAACAACAACAATGGTTGTTTTACTGTATCTAACATTTTGGAGGCACCACTGGGATGTTTGACTTGAGGGCCATCCTGGATGGCCTGGATAAGAGATCCTCTCGTCGATCATCACCCCCAATTACCCAGATCAGAACGGAGCCCGACAAAGCAGTGGAGGTGATTTAGCGGCAACCGTTGGTCATGTGTATCCTGACGTGAGCAAAAACGGCCACTAGGGGGCAGCAAAGACAATTAAGCCAGATGAACTCCCCATTTCACTGCTCATGCCAACTCCCCTGATGAAAATGGAATGTGAATTAGTGAAACTGCAGATGGAAATTAAAGGAGCACTGTACAGGCTGACTGTTGTGCAACTGATTAAAGTATGCAATGCACTGAAGATATCTGGATTAGGAAAGGAATATGTGACTGGTAAAACATGCAGCCAGCTAATTTCATATGTTATAAAATACCTGGAACAGGGGGAATTAACTGATCTAGAGGATGAGGGTATGTCTGACCTTCTTATTGCCCAGGACATTATAAACAAAATACAAATTGCCAAAGAGGAGGGTGCAGGTGATGAGTCAAACTGAAGAACAGGAGAGCCTCCAGAGACAAGTAGAGGCACCAAAACTTTCATTGCGAGATAAGGAGAGAGCAATGCATGACCTGATGGTGAATAGCTTGAACCTTCTCGTGCTTTAAAATGTTCCAGTACAGACCATGGCTCCAGCATCGTCAAATAATTCTCTGTGGCGCAAAGATTTTAAGATATCAGGTCTAATAGGGGAGCCCGGACAAAAAGATAGACTTACCTTTTCTAGCTTGGCCAGGCAGATTGAAAATGGGCTCAGCAAAGGCTACCCAGAGTCAGAAATCACAGATGCAGTAATCTGTGCCATCACCCCAGGTCTGCAGTTAAGAAGTTACCCTGATGGAAAGGAAAACCTGACTTTGGCTGCCCTTCATAGAATTCTCAGGTCTCATTACCAAGAGAGAACTGCCACAGAACTATACAAACAACTCACCCGGGAGGTCCAGATTAATAAAGAGACACATCAAAATTTCCAGATGAGGGCAATGGACCTCAGACAGAAAATTCTGTTTGCTACTCCGGAAGTTGAATGAAGAATTATGTATGACCCAGCAGTGGTTCAGAGTGTCTTCATGCATACTATTTTGACCGGCCGGCAAAATGACAATATTAAGAGTGACCTCCAGCCTTACCTTCTGCAGACACAAACGTCAGATGAGCTACTGCTGGAAAAGGTGAACATTGCATGTGCTAATGAAAAGGAGAGACAGGAAAAAAAGAGACATTCAGCTCCATCATGAGTAACCCATGTGAACACTGTCCAGCCAAGTGAACACTAAGTTGAAAAGAATAACACCCCAAGGCAAAGTTCAGCCCTGATCTCCTCTCAGAAATTAAAGAATTACGCTCTGACATGGTGTTGCTGAAAGATCTGAGAGCTGAGGTTTCACATATCAAAGAAACTTTTCACAAGTCTATGCCTGCACTCCCTCAGCCATCTTCCTGGGATGCTGAACAAAACTGTATGCAATTTCACCACCAGCAACCATCAGCTGTAGTGCAAGAGTACAGACCACCACAAGGACCTGGACATGTGAGAGAAACAACACAGTTTGAACAAAGGTTTGCACCTCAGCAATATTACCCAGCACCACGTCCCCACCCTAGGGAAATTCATTTGTCTGTCAGCTCATCAACCATTTGCAGAAAAATGAAGAAGCCTGATGGCTGAAGGTACAAAGGATCTTCTATATTTCTCCGTCCTGCAGTGAAGAGAGAGGAGCCGTCCACCACCTCTCTTTTCTTGGTCCATCAAGGTGTTATGAAGAGGACGATCTGAGTTGTTCAGAATGGCCTCCACCAGCGTGTATCTCTGATCTCTCTGAAGTCAAGTGCCTCAGGATGTTTAGTCTGTATCCTAGCAACGACTTCATGGAGACCTTCACATGGAACTTCAGCAGTAGCCAAGTACATCTCCACCTCTAAGCCTTCAACCTCTGCACCACCAGCACAGCAACCACGAAAGCAGCTCCTCATCCCAGCTGGAACAGGGTGGCATCCTCCAGACTTGCTCCATTTTCAGTGACAGAAGCTCCTCTCCTGAAGAATCTCCTCTCCCCACAGAATCACAGAAAACACAACAAAAATAAAGCAAAGGTTGACTAAAAACTCAGAGCTACCAGACTTTGCAGCTCCCAGTTGAAGCGCATGTTCTGTAATGTGAGGACAGGAAAATGAGAGAGTCAGTGTGCCTAAATGCAGCCCTGTCCAGATTGAGTGTAGGGTACAGGCTCCACCTTTTAAGAAAGAAAATATTTTGATTTTTGTGCCTCAAGTGAACCCACAGTGGCCTGAAGGACTTAAATTCCACAACACTCTGGTATCAGTGAAGGCAGGGATGCCCCAAAATTGTTATCAGTGTGCAAAATCCAGCTAACTATGATATGCTATGATAGCTATGAAGCTATGATAACCGTTATTGGGACAATACAGTCAGTTAGATCAGTCTATCCTGCCGACATATTCAGGTCAGATTGCCCACCCACTGCATCAGTCCACAAGGTCCAGATTTAGAGCTCTTGCAGATATCTAGCTCTCTGTCCACACTCTCCATGGCAGACATGCTAGGCAATTACTCTTAGTAGATCACCCACAAAGCGTGTACCAACCAAACAGGCAAAATTTTGCCACAAACATGCAATTTAGTACTTTGTATGTGGGATCTTATTAAATCAGACCCTGTGTTTCTGGGAGGGCATAGACTGGAATGTCTTGACCAGGATTTTTCATGGATGAGACCAAGACTAGCATAATTGAGGATTGTCTCTCGTTGGAATGCTGGACCTTTTTTTCAAACTTGTCGTGATGCAACCATTGTGGGAGTTTTTCTGACACCTTTCACGTGCTTCTGTTGACACCTTCTTGAGTGATGACTGGTCCTCATACATCCAAAGCAAAGCTTTTCTGCCTTGATCTTGAACTGTCTTTTCATATAATTTCCTTCAGTTGATGGGTGTGTCCTGTTCTTTTGCAGAAGAAATGGTGGAATGTTGCATGTGCTGTGTTTGCAAACAGTGTATTTGCCTGACACCAACCATTCTGGCAGTTTCAATAGACTTTTATTACAGTCACTGAGAATGTCCAACGTCTTAATGTTATGAATTGCAGCTTTGCAACTCGAGGACGACTGCAAATTCTCTTTGGAGCTCACTGTTGGCTGTCCATAAGCTTCTCTCTGAAAGACTTCTAAACTGTGGATGCTATGAATAGGTCTCCAAAGCAATGTTTGAAGTTTTTCCCCACCATGTTGCCATATGTGTTGCTCTTGGTGGAAACTGTTGGGTCTCTGTACAGTAAATACTGTTATGAAGAGAACGTGTAGACCAGGCATCTCCACATATTCTACGAAGGGCCGGTGTGGCTGCAGGTTTTTGTTCCAACCAAACAGCAGCACACCAGACTTGACTCATTTAATCAACTGACCTCAGTCTTCAGAGAGTTGATCGGTCAAATCGTGTGCTTTTGGTTGGTTGGAACAAAAACCTGCAGCCACACTGGCCCTTCATGGAATATTTGGAGATGCCTGGTCTAAACATTATCTTTTTATAAACTACCTCGAGATAGCTTTGTTGTGAATTGGCACTATATAAATAAAATTGACTTGACTTGAAATGAATGAAATCCTGAAATGAATTTTAATGAAATGAAAATGAAGTACATTTTGAGGCTTTATTGCCTTTATTGACAGGACAATCAAGATAGACAGGAAGTGGCAAAGGAGTATGGACTGACCTGCAGTAAATCATTGTCTCATTCAGGAGCTGAACCAATGATCCCCTGCTCAGGGTCTTGGCCCATACGGTACATGCACACTAACCACTCTCCCAGTCTATCAAGTCAGTTTTAATTTTCAAATTGTCTATCAAATGAATTATTTATTCAGAACATAGACTTATGAATTATTATTTAACACAACAGTATTCACCCAGCAGCACTTACAGAAACCAAGGGCTGCAACTCGTGATTATTGTCAATCAATTAATTTGTGTTGCTTTCAGCCTTCTGATCCAACCAACAGACCAAAAAATGCCAATTTGCACAGTTTGTACGTCCAGTTTGTACATCTGACAATCTGACATTTAATGGTTTTGCAGTTGATCTGATGTAGTCATCTGATGTATGAGCTTTCAATTGTTCACATTCGTACTGCATTTTTGACCACATGCTAAAGATATGGATTTATCTAAGAACATCCTCAAAGAGCAGCCCTTTACAGCAAAGAAGAACGGCCTGTGGTGCAAGTGTAATTGCCACTTGCTTCTGGATGATAGCAGGGGAAATTCTCTGTTCCTGATGTTCATATCTTGCCTGGTACCTTCTTAAAAAATAGAAAAGAGTAGACAGAGATGAATAAATCCTTATGTAACAGAAAATTGTCTCCTGCTGTCAGAGGTGGCCGTACATCTGGTTTTGTCATAGTAACTGTCAATGTAGTGGATAGGTGGCCTTTAATGTCACCTAAAGGTCACCAACATGAGCTGCTGATGGTTCAGCATCTGGACACATGGACTCTGCTAACCAGCTGAGAGAAGGACACATAGGAGATGTCTTCTCCTCATTTGTTTTCAATCACATCTCTCCAGTGCCATTTTTTTGTTTATTTTACTGCAAGAGTTGTCTGTGTGTATATATATATATATATATGTATATATATGTATATATATGTCTGTATATGTCTGTATATATATATATATATATATATATATATACAGACATATATATACATATATGTATATATATATATATATATATATATATATATATATATATACAGACATATATATATATATATATATATATATATATATACATATATATATATATATATATATATATATACATATATATATATATATATATATATATATATATATATAAATATATATATACACACAGACAACTCTTGCAGTAAAATAAAAAAAAAATGGCACCTGTGCCTGGAGAGATGTGATTGAAAACAAATGAGGAGAAGACATCTCCTATGTGTCCTAACCCTGTGTGTTTGTACATATATATATATATGTACAAACACACACACACACACATTTGTTATAAAGCATTTAAAATCATTGATGCTAATGTCTTCTTCCCAAAATAGTAGAAAAAGTTCTATTCTATTTATTACAGTAAAATAGCAGCCATAATTGCCAGTTGTTGTTTTTTTACTGTAAGATTTTTTTTTTTTTTACAGTGCATGAGTGATACTGCATCAATTAGTGGATTTCCCCTACATCAGAGAAACAAAACACCAATGTGTTCAGGTGCAGGAAGTAATTGTAACTTATTAGCAGTATTACTCTTATTTTATTTCAGCCTCTATTGTTGTAGTATAAAGTGCTCAATCAGCACAATCAGCAGCCAGTTAGTACAAATCTTGTACATCTGTGTTGAATGAACTGTTCACACTTTTGACAATGGACAGCTGGTAAGCCTGCCGCTGGATGAGCTTTTCTCACTCCCAAGAAAAACAAGTGTGTAAACTGCATAGTAACAACAAAGGATATACATTGTGACTAACACTGGCATATCTGCAGTTAATATATTTACAATACTTGTGTAGCTATTTCTTTAAGTGGCCTTACAATACTGTTCAAAAGTATTAGGCCACAACTAGCTTTGTTATTTTAGAAGTTTCATTCAAGGTCCAAACCAAAACATAGGAAATATTTGCACAAAATTTGCAAAAATACAATATTCTGAACAAAACCAGTAAGTATGAAGTGTGACCCCCTCTGGCACTGAGCACATCTTAGAATCTTTTGATAAGACTGTCCTGATGTTTTCTGAAATAATCTTTGGGTAAAGCAGGCTTCTCTCAGCACTTCCCAGTGTTCTTCTTTAGATTGAGGCTGTCTCTTATTTTTTTCTCTGTCGGGATCCCATATTGCTTCTATAATTTTCAGGTCTGTACTCTGGATGTCAGTCGATGACTGTCAGTGTTTTATCAGCTGCTTTTCTCTCTAAATATAAGTTCACATGTTCTTGATTGTTACCATTACTGAAAAGGTGTTTTCTTGGCTGCTACCCTTCCATAGAGAACATAGGGTTAGAGTTAGGGTCCTGATCAAGCCCCTTCACTCTGTAGAAGGGTCAACTTGCTATCCCCATGAAGCTGCTACAGTAGATGCTGAGCCAGGTCCTTACTGGGCCTCTTACTTTCTCTCAAAGAGGAAACACTGAGAAACTTCTTATCAGATTTCAAAAGCTGTCCTGGCCCTCCGCTGTTTTGTCCTTGACCTCTCCTGATTTTTCAGATTTCTTGATAACTGCTTGAATCTGAAATCTTGAATCTTGAAATCTCTTTGAGAACCTCGTTGATGCAAAATTATGATGTTATGTCTGTCAAATTCTCTGGTCTTTGGCATCTAATTATATTCTCACTAAAAAACAAATCTAATTTGGCCTGAGACTTTTGCACAGTACTGTATATTACGTGAGTCAAAATATTCCAACCTGGACTTAAAGGCAGCACAGTGTGATTTCTTTAATCACGTTAAAGAAAATTATAGTCAGTCAGTGATCCTAAAGTGAAGGGGGTTATTATGTGTGGGAGGAGAAGAAGAGTTAGGAGTATCAGATGGTGTTTGCCTTCCCGCCTCTGTTCTTCAGTTGTCCCCTCATGTTATTGTCACACTGGATGATTGAAGTGTGTAATGAAGTTATGATGGCTGACAGCTTGCTGAAGAGACACTGATGCTGTGATGTTGCCTGATAGACAGAGGTTTAGTTAGGGGTGAGTTTATATTTCATATTCTTGTTTGAGATAAATTAAACATATTGTACCAGTATGGTCAATTTTTTTTTTCATTTTATCAGTATATGTGAGATGTCTCTTCCTCTTTTCTCGTTTCTTCCTCTGTTCTATTACCTACTGAATGTGAGATTTTTATTTGTGATATGAACTAGCTATTGAGTCTCTCGCTAAAATCAATTTTATTTGAAGTACAGTCGGAAAAACAAACAGCCCTGCCCACTGCTTCACTGAACACACACACCCACACACACACACACACACACACACACACACACACCCTTATCAGTTACTCAGAACAGAGCAGATCAGCCTCAGGTCATGCAGGTGGAGGAAGTTGTGTGTGTGTGTGTGTGTGTGTGTGTGTGTGTGTGTGTTAGACTCACAGTGAGGCCCGTCCTTATATAGCATGACAAAAGAAGGAAGAACAAGAGAAACCTGGAAACTACATCTGAACTTCAGGGGTAATAAACCAGTCAGCTAACTGTTAAAGACAGTATGTAAGACAACCAGTCTACTAGAAGTTTTTAGTCAGGAGATCAGTTTGTTAGACAGACTGTTAACAGAATAGTGGTTGGTCAGAAACATTTATTTAATTTGTTTGTCAGTTAATCAGTCAGTTAATAGAGTTAGTCAGTTAGTAAAACCTTCACTTCACTGGTTATATAACAGTCAGTCAGCCAGTCGGTTGATCAGTTAATCATTATTCATTAAGAAACTAGGTAGTCAGTCATTTTAATTTGTTAATGAAAGAGTCTCCTAGTTGGTTAGTTGTCAGTTTGTTTATAGGTTTAGTCAGGTCCATTTAAAATATGTAGTTGGAGTTTAGTTATTCAGTCACTCAATCAGTCTGTGGGTTAGTAATTGAGGAAGTCTTATGTACATTTCTAAATTTAATTCAGTTACATATCAGCTCTTTGAATCAGTCTGTTTTTCAGTCAGTTCCTCAGGCAGGAATGCAGTTAGCACATTAACCACTAGGACAACAGCAGCAAGTCAGAGTCATCCATCCATCCCTGCAGCCAGTCAGCTGCTCCGTGAGGGGAGTGACTCCGCTGCACTCTGCTGCCTCCAGCAGAATGATAGTCAGTCATCCACTCATCCAGTGACCCAGCCTCCCACTCACTCAGCCAGCCAGTAAGTCAGTCAGTCAGTCAGTCACTTAGTCAGACTGTCGCTGGGTGTCGATGCAGGGCTGCTGGTCGCTTGCTCTGGACGCCTCACACTACCCTAAGGATCTCACACTATTGAATCAGCAGAGGAGCCACTGAGAGGTAAGCAGCTCTGAGACTCTCAGCAGACTCTGGCCAGTTTTTCCAGTGGGTTTAGGAGCTGTTTGTGTGCCCCCTCTCTGGTCTGGGCAGAGAGGGAGGATTTGTGTACATGAAAGGAAGCAGGAAATGCGATCAGTGATTTGTGGAATGTGATCACACATGTTTCTACAAGTTGATAACTGCTGGTGTTGTTGCACTGAGCTGCATCATCCAGGTAGCTGGTTGTCTGGGCTCTGAACAGTGGAGCAGCGCAGATGTAGACTGGCCACAAAATGTCTCTCATACTGAGTCTCATGATAGTGGTGATGCTCAGAAGGAAAGTAGGAGCCTCACGGCTGCTGTTTTCTGTTTTTATTAAAGAGCTGACTTTGTCTCAATGTTTTCAGCGAAAACTCACATCAGTTAAATAATTAATTCTGTGTTACTGTGTTAATGCCAGTCACATTCAATAAAAAATAAGTTTTGTGACTGGATTCAGTTTTGTTGGACTTTATTAAAAAATTAAGATAGCTTGATCCCCAGGCAGAAAATAACAACAACATGGGGTTGGGTGGTATGACCAAATTTTAATATCACATTTTTTTTTCAAAATCATATCAATTTCACGGTATTTCACTTTTTTTTTCATCCATATTTTTCTAATGAGAAAAAAATACTGCGGTTAATCAGCTTTAAATGTCCAGTGTGTATAATGTGGGGAAAACTGTGACATCTAGCATTCAGATTCTAGATTGCAGTGCTCACTTGCTCACTTGCGCTCACCCCTCCCGTCAGCAAAGTGACAGTGGCCTCCGAGGACATGGCGTCTTCCACAGCTAGGACAACCTGGAGTATTTCAGGAGCATCTAGCGATGAGGTGAAGATCTAAACTATATTCTGATGTTATGATATCTTCTTTCCTTCCACCTTCTTCTTTGTTGGTTTATTTGTACGAGCGAAACACACTAGCTAGATTTTCCTTTGAGGCTGCCATACAAATATGGCGGCACAAGATGGCGACACTCTTTAAGTAAGACCCCTGCTATATGCACATATAAAAGAATAAATATAAGGCTACGAAAACCAAACAAATTTTATTTTATTACACACTTATACAAATATATTCATGAGTAGTATATTCAGATTTTGCCAATAAACCTTGACAATTATTACACACTGGACCTTTAAATAGCTCATTCTACTGTCATAAAGAGAGTATAGTTTTTTTCTGTCTATCTATCTATCTATCTATCTATCTATCTATCTAGCTATCTATCTATCTATCTATCTATCTGTCTGTCTGTCTGTCTATCCGATGTAATCCTGCCCGTGTTGATTATTTCGGTTCCCCCCTTTACTTCTCTCCCTATTTGCATCATCCCCTGAAAAACACACTACTGGCTGTGCAGTCACGTGACACCAGCCCATCCAGTCCGTTACATGGAAGCAACAGGGATGAAAAATCAACAAAGGGCTGACTGTGCAAATCGAGCAGCTTGTACGTTAAAAAAAAAAAAAAAAAAAAAAAAAAAAAAGATTATCGAGGGTTTTGGCCATGTAGCCTATATTAAACAGCGGCACGCCGCCACTATGTGATTATTGCTCCCACTGCTTCAGACAGAGCAGATGCACACAAGCTAGTGTGTCCCTTTTTTGTGTAGAATTTCCTTTCCTTTTGCCTCATGATCTCACTACACAGTGAGAACTTTTTCTCTTGGCTCAATGGCTATACTCACAGGGTTTGTTCGCAGCTGTGTAATACGTGGTATAGCGAGCTGGTTATATTATGGATAGAACCTGGACTCAGAGCAGAAACCTGTGTGCTTACCTTCTTACTGCCAGTGGGAGACACTAAATGTTGATCTTTGCATAATTTCTTTCATTTGAACAGTAACTTTTGAGATGGCACATTATATGATGAAATGTGGACTGGCATTGCACCCCAATCCCCATATACACAATGGGCGTAACTGCTGATCCTCATTTTGTGTCCTTGTAATATGGATGGATTGATATCAGCTTGAAAAAAGAAATGATGAAACTGTTTAGGATCAGATATATTTTGTCTTACATGAGTTTTCATCTTAAAATGTGTATATGGAAATAAAGCGTTAATGTTAATAATTTGTAGATTCACATATGATGTCATCTAGAGTCACTCAACAAGCTTTAGCTACCATCTGGCTGGATAGCATGTTAGCAGTTAGCTTACCAGCTACAACAATCCACCAAGTTGTCATATGACACTCATAGCCTCTATAACCAATATTCTCAAACGACAACTGAACCAACTTTGCTGGATCACTGAGGATACTTTGACAATAGCTTTAAAAAATATTTTTGAAAAGACCAAAACCAAAGAAGACCCAATATTCTGTGTTCTTGAATGATCATCCATCTACATGGACCAGTATTGAGATTCACTGTTGAGTGGATGACATTCCTTCATTAGTTAAAACACAGCCACTGGTTATTTTTCAGTTCATCACTGCTCTGCTGCCACAAATACACTTTTAATCAAATGTGTAATAATCACCTGAAAGTAGTCACCATCAAATAATCTACTCACTCTTATTTGAATAATGTTAGAGTAATGTTAAAGTTTTGGCATTTTCATTGGATCCTTTCACGAGAAGAAAAATATAAAGCAGGCCTAACAGGTATTTTCTTTCAATGTCCTAAAAGCTGATTTTAAAAGACATGTTCATTAACTCTCAAACTCTGATGAGTGTAGAGATCCCTCACACAGATACCATCCAGTAAACAGTAAAACAGAGCAAAAATTCTGACTGTTCACAGCTGAATTCTCCAGTCACGCTGGGCATCTTTGATGTTTTTTGTGTTTAAAGGGATAGTTCGGTTTTTTTTGAAGTTGGATTGTATGAGGTACAAATGGCTGCAAAGTATAATATAGTTTATCTGGAACTAACCAACTCACTCAGTATTCCTCCATGCAGTCAGGCGAGAGGCCATTTGTTATATTGATATCCCCTTCTCTCTTTGTGTCTTTGTTAAACCAGTCAGCCATGTGACCACTTGTAAAAAATCCTTTCTGTCTGCTCTTAGAGGAAGACAATGATCAGTGTGTATGTGAGTGTGTGTGCATGATGAAGGCATTGTCATAGAAGGTCCCACTATGTTTAAATCTCAAGCCTGCACAGCTTCCAGGTTCAAGAAATAAAACAATAGTTCTAAGCTTCAGTGAACTGTCTGTGATGGGACAGACAGTCTGTGTGTCTATACTTCAGTCCTCTGTGGATTTCATGCTGTGGTGTACAAACCATTTCCTGTGGGTAGTAAGTGCTGTGGGTAGTAAGTGCTGTATATTAGAGTACAGTGAAGCCAGAGGCAGCATATCTGTGTCTCCAACGGAACATCTGTAGCACACAACAGTTACTGGATATGTCTCATCGTAGAATTATATACTGTCAGCTAGGGGTTGTTAATCTGTCCAATTTCCTGATTCGATTTGATTACGATTATTGAGGTCCCGATTCGATTACCAATCTATTTTTGATTATTAATTATTCTCGATTACGGATTATTGATTTTCCATTTGACAACAGTAACCCAAAATACACCACAAAGGGACTTCCGGTATGGCGGCTGAGTGAAGCAGACGCACCAAGAGCAGCTCCTGAGCGATTTCTTCAACCCCTGATTATCACACTGGTAGTGAATCTCAGTTATATCTAACTCTGTGTTGCAAAAACGGACGGTGAAATGTCCACAAATAGAAAAACAGGCAGCCAGAATCAGAAAGTAAAAAATTTGGCTGCTAACCGACTTGATCCAGCAGCTAAACTAACAATGGCCACCCCAGCTAATCCTGTGGAGGCTTTGACCACTGGCAACTTGGTGGTGGAATTGGAAAAGAATAGAGCAGCGATTACCTCTGAGATAAAAACCTCGCTCTCTCCAATCTAAACAACTTTGGACACGGTTCGACTCAAAGTGGAGGATTTAGGCCCTTGTAAATGGAAAATGCACTCTCCGACCACAGTAAGAGGCTGACAAGCCTTGAAATGCAAGTGAAACATCTCTGAGAATGGC
Organism: Caranx ignobilis; assembly: GCA_021432705.1. NCBI lineage: Eukaryota > Metazoa > Chordata > Actinopteri > Carangiformes > Carangidae > Caranx > Caranx ignobilis. The sequence goes on along the minus strand of MU269987.1, from coordinate 888,584 downwards.
CATTTTAAAAGCAAGACAGAAGACCTAGAAAATCGCTCCCGTTGTAACAATCAGAGAATGGTTGGCCTGCCTGAGGACTGCGAGGGAAGCTCTGCTACAGATTTTATGTCTAAATTCCTTGTCGATATATTGCAAGACGACACATTCACCTCTCTACCGGAGCTGGACAGGGCGCACCGCACACTGAGACCTCATAAGGGATTATGAACCAAATGTGCCTGTTTAGGATTATGGAAATGGGGGTCCGTCATCGGATCTTGGAAACTTTAATGGGACCATTTTTTCTCTCTTTTTTTCCCCTCGTTTCTTTGTCTAACTACGGCAGCACATGCTGATTGTTTTATTTACAGACTGTATTCCGCTTTGGAATCCATGACTTTTCCCAGACTATGTTTACATCACATAGTCTGGGAGACACAGTTGCAAGAAAAAGTATGTGAACCCTTTGGGATTACTTGGATTTCTGCATAAATTGGTCATAAAATATGTTCTGATCTTCATCTAAGTCACATCACTAGACAAACACAGTCTGCTTAAACTAATACCGCACAAAAAATGATAAGTTTTCATCTTTTTATTTAACACAACATGTAAACATTCACAGTGCAGGGTAGAAAAAGTATGTGAACCTTTGGATTTAATAACTGGTTGACCCTCCTTTGGCAGCAATAACCTCAGCCAAACGTTTCCTGTAGTTGCAGATCAGACCTACACAACGGTCAGGAGGAATTTTGGACCATTCCTCTATACAAAACAGTTTCAGTTCAGCAATATTCTTGGGATGTCTGGTGTGAATCGCTCTCTTGAGGTCATGCCACAGCATCTCAATCGGGTTGAGGACATATTTTATGACCAATTTATGCAGAAATCGAAGTAATCCCAAAGGGTTCACATAGTTTTTCTTGCAACTGTATATAAAAGTGTGACTGCGCGTACATGTATCACACGTTCTCTTTTGATTTTATAATTAATCCTACGGTTTATGTTGTTGTTTTATGCTGTTTAAACTAAGTAGGGGAGAGAGCTTTGGGGTTCAGGCTTTTCTGAATCAGGAAAAGGTGACTGTGTCTTGATTGCCATTTATTTCATTTTTCTGATGTTCCTGTCGGTGTGTGTTAACTGTTCATATGCAAGACCAGCAGCACTCTCTGCTTTCACGTAGTTATTTTGGAGATAGGTAAGCAGCTTTAACTGCAGCTCATCATAGGTAGGAAGATGAGCATAGGTGGGGGGTGGGGGGACAGCGAGGTTGGGAGGGGTGGTTCCTGCTTGTTATGGTTAGTTTTTGTTGCTCATGTTAGATGTCTGTTCCACATTTATTTTGCATCTCTTGTTTTTGCACGCAAGTCAGCATGTTTATTTCTCCTGCAACATTGAACTAAACTTGCTCATGACAAATTATTTTGCTACTTAACTTTGTTATGACAAATAACCAAAATGGAGTGATGAGTGGAAGAGGCTCTGTCAAGATCATTTCCTGGAATGTAGGGGGCCTCAATGGCCCTGTGAAACAGGCTAGAGTATTTTCTCATCTAAAACATTTAAATGCACACATCATATTCTTACAAGAAACTCACCTACGCACTATAGACCACAAACGACTTAGTAAACCCTGGATAGGTCATATTTATCATTCAACATTCAACCTAAAAACGAGAGGCACAGCCATTCTGATGAATAAAAAAGTTAACTTTGTTCATTCCAGCACTCTCTGTGATCCCAATGGGCGATTCAGTATAGTTACTGGTTTTGTCCACTAAATTCCAGTTGCCCTAGTTTCTGTAAAAGCCCCAATCTGGGACAATGTAGAGTTCATTAAGAAACTTTTATCATTAATTCCTGATCTACGTACATATAAGTTAATATTTGGAGGAGACATAAATTGTGTGATGGACCCCTGTCTAGACAGATCCAGATCTAAAACAGCTACACAATCCAAGATGTCACAAGCTTTGGCTGCTTTTATGACTCAATGAGGTGGTGTCCACCCCCTGGAGAATCTCCCATCCAACTGACAGGCAATACTCCTTTTATATATTTTATATTCATGCCCACAACTCTTATTCACATATTAATTATTTTTTTTATAGATGAGACACTTGTCCCTTTTGTAAAATCAGTTGAATACTCTATAGTTAACTCTGACAACTCCCCTGTGATACTTGACCTACAATTTGAAGCTCAACATAGAGTGTCAACCTTGGGGGCTAGATCCCACACTCCTATCTGACAGTGAATTCTGTAAACATATTAGACAGTCAATTGACTTTTTTGTGGAAACCAACAAAAATGAATACACTAGCCCACCTTGCTATGGGAAACACTCAAGGCCTTTCTCAGGGGTGAAATAATCTCATACACCGCTCACATTAACAGGGCATTGAAAAGATGTTTGCGCAAGCTCTTGGAAGCTATAGCAGATGTGGACAATGCCATGCACTACCATCTCCAGAGCTATTTAAGGAGAGGCTTGCTCTCCAGACTGAGTTCAATATCTTATCCACTAGAGAGGCAGAGAAGATGCTACTTAAAGACAGAAAATTACTGTATGAACATGGAGATAATAGACATGGAGATGGTCGCCTTCTTGCGCATCAGTTGAAGAGTAGGACAGCTTCACAGCAAATATCTGAAATTATAAATGATTCAGATACAATGACAAGGAGCCCTGATGAAATTAACAGGACTTTTGAAACCTAGTACTCCAATTTGTATAAATCTAACTTACCTGATGGTGATGCTGACATGCTGACTCTCAGTGAAATAACCAACGCCATCAAGCTAATGCAGAGTGGGAAGTCCCCGGGGCAGGACGGCTACCCTGTAGAATTTTAGATGTTCTCTAAACAGTTAGCACCACTACTTTTAGGGATGTATGAGAACTCTCTCCAAGAAGGTAAATTACCACCAACACTCAACCAGGCAAAGGATAAAAGGATAAAGATCCTAAATTATGTTCCTCTCATCGACCTATTTCTCTTCTTAACCCTTTAAAAACTGCAATACAAATAGTCTGCCAGCACCTACATTTTTATTTTTGTGCATAGTGGTGCCACTTCTTGGAGTATCCACAAGTGCTTCATATCTCTATGATCTGTACAACCTAAGCTAAAAGGTTATGAAAGTCAATGGGCAATAATAACTCATAAACGTATTGAAATTATGCCATAAATATAAAGAAAATACAAAAATCGGAAGATTTTTCATCACATTTTAATTAATAAACACACAAAACATGGTGATCCAAAACATTTCTAAATGTACAAAAATAAAGAAAATATTTCTTAACACTATACAAGTTATTACAACAATGTATCTTTTTTAGTTTTTGAGATATGCTCATTTTTAGGAACAGAGTGCAAAGGCATTTTGATTTCTCCTCCATCTTCAGTGAGGCTAAAAATTCTACATTCTGTATACAGAATGGTGCCTGTCTGTATACAACATCTATCTGTATACAATATCTATTGCACGTCTGCCCGTCCTGGGTGAGGGATCCCTCCTCTGTTGCTCACCCTGAGGTTTCTCCATTTTTTCCCTGTTAAAAGGGTTTTCTTGGGAGTTTTTCCTCAGTCAGTGTGAGGGTCTAAGGGCAGAGGATGTTGTCATAATGCTGTGTAAAGCCCTTTGAGACAAACTGTTTGTAAAAATGGGCTATACCAATAAAATTGCCTTGCCTTGCCATTCAGATGAATGGTCCAGATATGTAAACTATGCTACCAACTGTGATAAGAAAAAAAAAATCTATTCAAAACCAATGGTAAAACTACTTACTAAGTTTATAGTCTCTCTATCTCTCTGATGCACCACTGATCAGTTTGTCTCGCCACCATGTGTTTATTTCGTGGCTGTGCACCAAAGGAGACGTAATGTAATGTAACGCGATGCCGTCATCAACCCGCGAAAATGCTACAGCATGAAAGACGAAAGTCTTAGCTTTTAGCTAAAAAAAAAAAAAGACCACTCTAAGTATCATAGTTTTTATTTTAGGGCAGTTTAAACAGGAAATGCTAATTATGCGACTTCTGGTGGCCGCCCACGGCCGCTCCGTTTTTAAAGGGTTAATGTAGGTGATAAACTCCTTGCTAAGGCCCTGGCTTGTAGAATGGAAACAGTTTTACATTCCATTATCTCGACAGACCAAACAGGGTTTATTAAAAATTGTCAGTCTTTTACAAACATATGGAGGCTTCTCAACATCATTCACTCCCTGACCCATCTGAGAAGCCCAGAGATGGTTATTTGCTTGATGCAGAAAAAGCTTTTGACCGGGTTAAGTGGGGTCATCTATTCTTTACAACTACATCAATTTGGATTTGGAAAAAAATGTATTTCCTGGCTACGTTTACTGTATTCTTCATGTGTGTTTGTACCAATACTCAACAATCACAGTTTTTCCCACTCTCACACGGCACATGACAGGGATGCCTGATCTCTCCCCTCCTTTTCGCTATTACTATTGAACCCTTGTCAATTGCTCTTAAAGCCAATAACTTTTTTTCTGCCATAAATAGAGGAGGAATCAAGCACAAGTTGTCCTTATTTGCAGATGACTTGCTCCTTTATGTCTCCAATCCAGCAGTCTCCATCCCACATATTTTAACTACTCTCAGATCCTTTGGCACCGTCTCTGGGTACAAGTTAAATATAGAGAAAAGTGAATGTTTTCCTACTAACCAGTTAGCCCGTGAAATACCACAGTCTAGTATACCATTCAAATTATCCACTACTAGGTTTAAATACTTAGGAGTTATTATCATTAGCTCCATCCACTCTCTTCTAGAGGAAAATTTTACATCCCTTTCAATCAAAGTGAAGTCAGATCTCCAAAGATGGAGCAGCTGACAATACAATCAATACAATCCATTAAAATGAATGTGCTTACAAAATATTTATACCTGTTTCAATGTTTACCCATTTTGTTACCAAAAAGTTTTTTTTTTTCTCAATTGGATTCAATGATTTTAAATTTTATGGGAAGGTAAAAATCCAAGAATCTGCAAGTCTCTTCTCCAGAGGAGAAGATCACAGGGAGGACTGGGTTTAACCAATTTTCAATTATATTACTGGGCAGCTAACTTGCACAAAGTTGCACTCTGGATCTCAGATAGGGATAGCGATTGGGTTCATCTAGAAGCTAGCTCCTGTCAGTCTTTATCTTTAAAGGCTTTGGTATGTAGCAGTCTTCCGCTTATACCTAGACTGCACTCTACCAACCCCATACTTATTAACACTCTGAAAATCTGGCAGCAAGTGAGACATTAATTCGGCTGGATTTCTTTACCATTAGCCACACCTATTTGTAACAATCAGCTATTTCAACTAGCCAGGATCGATTCAAGGTTTGCTTCATGGAGCAGACAAGGCCTGTCCTGTGTAGGTGACCTATATGTTGATGGCGTCTTTGCTAGCTTTTCACAGTTATGCTCCACATTCAACCTCAAGCAATCTGACTTGTTTAGGTACTTCCAAGTTCGTAACTCAAATCAAATCCAAACCCTCCGTATTTTCACAGGCTCCACCTGCCTCAGGTGTCGACCATCTTCTTCCAATTGGTGACTTATCAAAGGGACATATTTCTTTTATTTATAACCTTTTATTAACAACAACCCCACCCTCAGCCCTGCATAAGATCAAGGCAAGTTGGGAGACTGAACTGGGCATTGCTTTGACTGATGAATGGTGGGACGATACACTGCATGCAGTAAAATCATCCTCCTCCTGTGCAAGGCTTATTGTCATTCAATTTAAAGTTCTTCAAAGAATCCATTATAGCAAGACCAGATTATCAAGGATTTGCCCAAACCTTTCTGACATTTGTGATAGGTGTTCTCAGGTGCCAACAAACCTGGCTCATATGTTCTGGTCATGCCCAGGCTTGGTGGAGTACTGGAAGTCCTTCTTTAATTTGATGTCAGATGTACTACAGCTAACATTAGTCCCATCCCCTCAGATTGCTAATTTTGGAATCCCTGAGGAAGGAGCTAAAATGAATGCTAAACAAGTAAGTGTTCTCTCTTTTGCTTCATTAATCGCCCATCGTCGGATTCTCCTCCTCTGGAAGAGTCATTTGCCCTCTTCAAACTCATCCTGGTTGCATCATAATGCAACAGGTATTCCCTGCTTCACATTAACCCCAGGCAGAGAGCTATAGAAATAGTATCATGCAAGCTATGCATAAAGCTATGCATTAAGGGGAAAAAAAGTTGTGTTTGTGTGTGTTTTTCTTCTTTTGGCACTTATTTTGCTCTCATCATTCAATAAGGCAAGGCAAGGCAAGGCAATTTTATTTGTATAGCCCGTTTTTACAAACAGTTTGTTTCAAAGGGCTTTACACAGCATTATGACAACATCCTCTGCCCTTAGACCCTCACATCGACTGAGGAAAAACTCCCAAGAAAACCCTTTTAACAGGGAAAAATGGAGAAACCTCAGGGTGAGCAACAGAGGAGGGATCCCTCACCCAGGACAGGCAGACGTGCAATAGATGTTGTATACAGACAAGAAAACAATTTACAACATGGAATATGGAAAACATGGAAATGGAATCAGTCAGTTAACGAAAAATGATGAAGGCAGCTCCTGGTGGGCAGGGAGGGAAGGCCAGCTTAATGGGACTACTGGATGGCAGACAGGGTCGTGAGCAGGGAGTGCAGACTGGTTTAACAGCAGGAGAAAGGAGGTGATGGAGGCAGCGGTTGGTTGGTTGGTGCAGGGGGATGGAGCTCTGAAGATATATATATATATATGTATATATATTCCCTCCATTTTTTCCCTGTTAAAGGGTTTTCTTGGGAGTTTTTCCTCAGTTGATGTGAGGGTCTAAGGGCAGAGGATGTTGTCATAATGCTGTGTAAAGCCCTTTGAGACAAACTGTTTGTAAAAACGGGCTATACAAATAAAATTGCTTTGCCTTGCCTTGGCTGAAACGAGAGCTGTGGTCCTTCTGCACAACACAACGAGACCGGTTACAGTGGTGCCGTGACCCGGATCCACGCTGCTTGGGGCTGCAACATCAATTCTTCTGGAGCTGTGGATCAACACCAGTTTGGTCACATGGGGTTGCTACACGTCGACCATCTTTATTAATGTATCTTTTGATATTTAAAAAAAAAAAAAAGCGAATTTGAAAAATTGAGAACTGAATTTTACTCAGCTATTTCGTGTTTACTGTTTTGAAGGGTAAATTTGCTTTGTCTGCGTTTCACGTACAGTTGAGTGCTGTATCAGAAATTTAGAAAATGGAGAAAGCTGGTAAAATTGACCATGATAAAGTCTCAGCTGACAGTTTTAACCTTTCTGTTGGGAGGGGGAAATTCCTCAGTGAGTTAGCCAGTACTCCAGTCAGAGGTGCAGCAAATGTAGGTTCACCAGCTCACTGCTCCACACGTGCTCCTGGTAATGTAGCGCCTGGTTCCAGCCAGGGTGTCACACCTTCAGGTTTTCCAGATACAACTGACCCAGTGTTAAATGACTTGATAAAACATATTGCTCTGCAAGTAGGACAGACTATCAGAGATCAGTTGAAGGTTGAGTGTGAGGAGATAGATGTTAAAGGCACACAAGCTCAGAGCAGTGTAGGCCAGATACACAGTGGCTCTACTTACCTGAACCTGACTGCTACAAAGTTAGTACTACAGTCAGACGTCAGAGAGCCTCCAGTCTTCAGAGGAGATGGCTCTGACAAGAATACAGTCTGTGAGTGGGAAGAGTTGATGGAGGTGTATTTCAAGAAACGAGCCACACCTCTGCAACAATGGTACTTTGAAATAATGGCTAAGCTGATGGGGAAAGCTAAGGATGTAGTAAGGATAACTCTGAGAAGCAGCCCATCCATGAAGCACCAGGAAAATCCAAAAATCATCTATGACATCCTCAGACAACATTTTAGTTATGTGACTTAATGCATGCCTATGGCTGACTTTTATAGCAGACCCCTGTAGATTAGTGGCTCCACCTGAACAAGGCTGTTGATGCAGCAGAGGAAGGATTGAAGATGTTAGGCAGACATATGGAAGATCCTTGCCAGGAGGCAGCCATAATGTTTGTTAAATATTGCCCAGAACCCACCCTCACTGCTATTTTCAAGTTTAAAGTACCAGATAAATGGACAGCTAGTGAGATTCAAGAGCACATTGATCGCTACCAACTCGAAATGAAAGAACATGCCCTCTCCAGATCAAAACACCTTAAGCCAGTGACAGTTCAGGTTCAAACTCCCGCATCTGATGATTTAAGAAAAAGTTGTCACTCAAGAGAGTCACCTGCACGGAGTTAGAGTCCTGTATCATCAAACCCCCCTCTGTAATGAGAAATGCCTTCAAGTATTGGTTAGCCTTTTTGAGAATGCATTGTCACAGAAGAGTAATGCTGTCCACAAACCAGTCTCCTCTGACCAGTTTCAGCGTAGTCCCTGCAGGGTTTGTCAGTCCACGAAGCACTCCACCCTTGCACACTGAAATCACATCAGGAGAAACTGTCCTAACTGTCAGTCTAACCAAGCTCAGAAGGCCTCTCCACCACAAAATACTCAGCCTTTAAACTAACAGGCCTGCATTTGGTGAGGGGATGTGCGGGTAAGGAAGAAGAAACCCTCAACATTGGTGTGGACGAGCAGCACTAAATAAAAGCATGTGCAGCAGCACCAGTTGGTGCCAAAGTAATAGTCCAAAGCACACAAAGACTGGGCCCCTACGATGAACTGTTTTACACCCCTGTTATCATCAACAACACATTTCAGGTGCAGGGGATGATTGATTCTGGTTCCATGGCCTGTACACTTAGCGAGCAGGCAGAACAAAAGATGTTAAGTGAAAATGTACTTTCAGAACCTACTCCCCTGACTCAAGAGGTTGTGCTAGTGGGATGTGGAGGGACATTAACAAAACCTAAATGCACGTATGAGGTTGAAATGAAACTGTATGGAGAAACCTGTGTTGTGCCCATCCTTGTAGTGCCAGGCCAGTGTGATGATTTGATTATAGGCATAAATGTCATCAAGTTTCTTATACATCAGCTGAAGGTAACCGATGATTATTGGCATCTTGTGTCTAGTGGCAGTCTTCTTCCAGAGTGTGAGCAGTTCCTGGACCTCATGGCGAATTCTTCCCGGTGGAGAGGTGAAGAGGTTCCACACAGGATTGGGACTGTCAAGCTCCAGCAGTCAGTCACCCTGTTGGCGAGACAAGAACACCTAGTCTGGGGTAAATTGCCAAATAATGTTCCCATGTCACCAGGCAGCACAGTAATTGTCAAGCCCACCTCATCCAAGTCCATCCCCCGTAACAGCATGATTGGCCGTGTAATAACACCTTTATGGGGTCATAGGTGGATTCCCAAGAAAGTTACAAACATGTCAGTCAAACCCATAACATTGAAGAGAAACAGTAAATTAGCAGACGTGTCTCCTTGTTTGGCTGTAGAAGATTTTGAGGTTTCGGTGGGCTCACCGAAACTGATACTGATCAATGCTATACTGGTCCAGTGGGAAAAGAGAAATTAGTTGAGCTGCTTATCAAGTATAATGACATTTTTTCAAAACATGCACTGAACTGTAGTGAGGCTAAAGGGTTCGTCCACTGCATACGGCTCACTGATGAAAGACCATTCCGCCTCCCTTACCGGCGAGTACCACCTGCCCACTCCCAGAAGCTACGACAGAAGCTATCTGAAATGGAAGAACAAGAGATAATAAGGAAATCAGTGAGTGAGTATGCGTCCCCTCTTGTCCTAGTGTGGAAAAAGGATGGGAATTTGAGACTCTGCACTGACTTCAGGTGGCTTAACATGAGAACTCTCAAGGATGCCCACCCACTGCCACACCAATCAGACTGTCTGGCTGCACTGGGTGGGAACACCTATTTCAGCACAATGAACTTGACGTCAGGTTTCTATAACATCCTGATGGCAGATGAGGACAAGAAATACACTGCATTCACGACTCCCATGGGACTATATGAGTATAATAGGATGCCTCAGGGTCTTTGCAGTAGTCCTGCTTCATTCATGAGGATGATGCTGAGCATTTTTGGAGATCTGAATTTCAGTAGTTTGTTGTATTACCTTGATGATTTGCTTGTGTTTGCTTCATCAGAAGAGGAGGCTTTAGAGAGGTTAGAGACTGTGTTCCAGCGGCTCAGGCTTCACCACCTCAAATTGAGCCCCAAAAAAATGCCACTTAATGCGATCCTCAGTCAAGTTCTTGGGTCATATTATAGATGGCAGTGGTGTGGTGGTGAACCCAGCAAAAGTTGAGATCATCTCCAAGATGTCAAAAGCGGACCTCATGGAGGAAGATGGCTACATACCATCGGTCAGGAGGATAAAATCTTTTTTAGGGATGGATTTTTATTACCAACATTTTATCCCCAATTGCTCCTCTGTGGCCAAGTCATTGTTTGCGCTCACTGCTGGGCAGAAGAAGCGTGGTAAAGTCCGAGCAAACTCTAACGCTGGCTCTTACAGGAAGCTTAAACCCTCTGATTGGACAAATTAATGTGACAAGTAGAGTGCAACAGTGTACACGGTTAAAGACAGAAACCTGCAAACTCACATACAAGCTGGAAGACAGTAAAGGCGACACAAAGATAGTACACTGCAACCTGGTTTTGGACATCAGCTTTCTGCCTGCGGTGGCAAATGCAGAAGGGCTGTGTGACACTGAATCAGAGGACCTGGATTGTGTGGAGGAAGAGGATACAGGAGACAGAACAAGTGATTAGTTAATGAGCGGATCAGAGGACATTCAGAGTCAGGAGACTATGAGTGAAGGATTGGCTATCACAGACCAGTAAAGTCAAGATTCTCCAGAGCTGGACTACGACGAGTCATTTGAAGATGACCGAATTGACCACTCAACCAGAGACAATGACCTGGACGATATGATTGTAGAACCTGAGTCAGACTCTCCAATCCTGACAGATGTGTCTTCAAGACTCCCAGACACTCAGTTACATTCAGAAGATTCAGACACTGACACAGAGATGAAGTCATGTTCATCAGACCCAAGGCACAACACTGACACTGACACTAACACACAGTTGCATTCTTTAATAGACACAGAGAATGTGGTCAGGACACGACTGGGTAGAGTTAGTAAGAAAGTCCATGGCTCAGAGACCTTTTCATTTCAGAGACTTGGCAAGTTCAGTTAGCAGGAAGTCTCAATCACTTCTCACGCTGTTTTAAGGGGTTAGGTGTGTATTTTTTTTTAGATTTTTGTACTACTCAATCTGTGAAGATGTATTAAAGGGGACACTGAGACAAGTGTAGTATTTAATATGTAATGTGTTTGATGGAGGCAGACAGTTGTATGGTGTAAAAGGCATCACATTAATCTGAGAGATACTAAGGCTTGATCACCCTTATGTTTTCTCTGAACCTATATTAGTAGGTGGCTTATATAGCTGATGTCAAAGCTGAGATGCTTTCAGTGAGTCCCGGCCAGGTTTTCACATTATGGTCCGAGTGTTTTATTTTGGTTCATTCAGAGGTATGGTATGGATTTTGGTGAAATCTAGGAGGGGAGGATGTAACCAATGGGTTCTTTTTTAATTTGATTTCACCAGAAATCACTTAATTTTTCGTTATTATTACTGTTTATTTTAATATATATATGTCCTTTAATATTCGTTTATGGGAGCTTTTATTTTGAAAAAAGAAACTGAAAAGTGTGAAGTGAATGTTTGTGATGCTACGTTCACACAGTTTTATACCGTGGTTTTTCTGTTGACTGAGTGAATGGGCATGTTATGTTTGTGTGCAGTTATAAGTGCCTTTTTGCACGGTGCTTTGTGCATGATCGTCGCGATTCAGAGCCAAGCTGATGATAGCCTTCTGTCCTAGTCTCTCATGCACTTGCTATTTCTCCCCTCCTCTAGAGGTGTGTGAGACTCAGGTGAAGAATGCTGTGCTGTGCTGGCACTTGTGTCACTGTGTGCAGGTGAGCTCCCATTCGCATTTGTATTCTTTTTATTTATTATATTTGTGATATGTGTTTTTCATATTTCCCATCTACCTTGTTGGTATTGATGTTTATATATTTCCTTCTGTGTACAAAATTTACTAAAATGTTGCCAGTGGGTTCTGGGGGGGGGGGGGGGTTATTTGAGGAGGTTCCTGTGACTTTATTATGACGAGATTGTCGATGTTTAGTAGTTACACACTCAGTCTGTAATATGGCCGCTGAGGAGAGAGGTGTGTGAGACTCAGGTGAAGAATGTTGTGCTGTGCTAGCACTTGTGTTGCTGTGTGCAGATAATAAACCTCCCTCTGCTGGCTGAAATGAGAGCTGTGGTCCTTCTACACAACACAACGCAGACTGGTTACATACAGTATACCCAATAACATGAAGTGCAGTAAACGCAACTCTTACTTTCACTCACCCCTCAGAACAACATTTGTTTGCTGTCTCCCTCGACTGTTAGCAGCTTGTTAGGCGGGGGAGGGGTGGGAGCTCCGGCTTTAAATTGCGATATAGATTAAACTTAATTTACTGCCAGTAGACTTGTTAGGTAATTTGCGGTAACACAAACAATGTTCAACTGCTGGAGCAACATAGCTATAAAGTGTTGTTATTGAAGCCTCTTACCTTGAGAAAATGGCAGTGGACGGCGGCTGTGGCAGACATCAATGTCTGTGTGACGCAAATGCCTTGGGCGGAAGTGTACCACGAATAAAACCAACAAGTTCCCATTGAGTAGAATTTATTAATTTTTCGACATTGTTGACTTTACTGATAAAACATCATTTTTTAAATCATTTTACTCAGTTTTCAGCTGATATTATTCAAAAAAAAATGAAGGGCAATTGATAACCAATTTAAATTTGATTAAATCAACATAATAATATACCAAACTGCACACAGCCATTGTTTTCATGTATAGGTTACTAGTATTTATTTTGTAAATATTAATTTAGCCCAGTCACACTTTTTAGAGTGTAGACATGATACACTCATGTGAAAATGGCACACTGTAATTAATCAACCACTAACTGCAATAAAACTAGGTCTAATAAAATCTTAAATCCCATACTAAGTTGAGGAGAGAGGTGCACAGCACGGATGGTAGGCAACCATATCAAAGCCACTATTCCACCTTGTTAGAGCATCGGTCTTCAGTTTGTGTTTAGGCAGTTCTGATAAAATGAAAAAAAAAAAAAATTACTAGTAGCCTACATAGGAATGATATTTTTTAAATAACCTACTGGTTAATTAGAGGTTAATAAAAAGCTTGCTTTGTATGCTACAGTTAAAATATATCCACTTCGATTACAAAGGCAAATATATATATATATATATATATATATTTTTTTTTTTTTTATTAATTTTTTTAAATTAATTTTAAGCCTTTTGCTTACCGAGTAGGGCCTGCTTTTGTTCCAGCACATGACTGGCTGTGGCCATCATGAGGTTTTTGGACCTAAAATAGGATCAGAGAAAGAAACTCTTGATTTGATTGAGAAGTAGAGGAGCAGATGATAATAACTTTAAATTAAATTGTAGCATTAATTAGATTTTGCCCAAAATGTTGAGTGGTTCAATTGGGTATACAGGTTTTATCTCCTCTGCTTTTGCTCTCTTTCTCACTAAAAATTGAAACAGCTAAGTTGTGCAATAGTGATGTTTTGCTAACTGTAAGAATGAATCCTATGTGTTTCACTCATGTCGTGTGGCAAACAAGGGATAATAACTCATCTCACCTACCAGTTATTTTTGGTTGTCTGTTACACCATCAGTGTTAGTAGTAGTCACTCACCTCTGTTCCATGTTTGCAGTCATTTACATTACTAGTGATATCTATGCTGCCACTAATGCTAGTGGTTTTATCAAGCACATGGGCTTTGAAAACCAGATCTATTATGAATCTGGTCCTTGTTTGGCAAAACACCCAGGTTTACAAAGTTCTGGGATTAAATTAAAATCTTGTTAACCCACTGTATTATCATCATGCAGCCAAAGATAGTTTGTTAGAAGAAAAAACATTCATTCCATTCCAGCCTCTCCCTCTATCATGCTATAACAGCCCATAATGTGTGGAAGAATCAGATTGTAGGGAAAAAGGTCTAGGCCTAGAGTCTTCACCTTGCAACTGTCTCTGCAATTTGTTGTTTACCAGTCTGTGGCTGTTAAATGTAACAAGGTTAAACTGGAAATACAAGGGCCATTGGGGTCATGAGACCCGCAGGTCACAGTACAATGCTCAGTTGTGTCTCGCACACTGGTTTGAATTCCACTGTGTTCTGTTCTAATTCGTATTTAATCAAGTTTCATGTGGCTGGGTGTAATGGAATTAAGGCAATTTACTTGGACAAGTTTATCTCTGTCAGGACAGGATTCTTAAGATTGCACGTTGAAGTACAATCAGTGCCTCCTCTCTTTTCAGTCTACATTTGCTGTTGAGTGTCTGTAGGTGATGGTCATTTTTCTGTATATCTGTTTGTTGTCAAAATCTCACACACAAGAATCTGATAATTATTCTTTTGTGTTGCAGAGAACCTATGACATGTTTAAAAGCATCACTTCCTGAGTGTCAGAGAACAAGTTTGAGACTGTGAGCAAATTGAAATGCTATCCAGAAGTGGATGTACTGTGAGCCAGATCACTGCTGTGTTAAAGTCACCTCAGACAGAGAGCAGTACAACATATTGACTGAGATGGAAATGTCAGAGGTTTTTACTTCAGTGCTGTAAACACAGTCTAGTCAGCCACTCTCTTTTGGTCCTTATGTATAGTTGTTTTTCAGTTAAAATATTAAGTGTTCGTCTTCTTCCTGATTTCTTTTTTTTTTTTTTTTTTTGCATATTTGTCACACTTAAATGTTTAAAGCCCCTACAAAGAACTTTCATTTTGTGTTGATTTTGGCGACCCCTGTGGACAAAATCGGTAGGATTATCTGTATGGATCCTGTCCCAATATCAGCCATGACGAAAATATAGTGATCAAAAGCAGGAGGCGTCTTTGCACATCTGATTTTTACAGGTGCATCAGACTATGATCTGCTGATCCTGTACATGAAGAGAGGAATCCCGCATCCCACACACGAATATATTTAATTAGGGCAATGTTTCGGTCATAGGACCTTTTTCAGGCAAACACTGAGCAGTGAGAAAAAGCCATCTTTAAATAGGGAGTGGCTGCATCACGCAGTCTCAAATCTCATTAATTATGAAAAATAATAAACAGACAAGAAAAATATCAGAAAAGTATCATCTCAAATGTGTCAGAAAAGATTAGCACAAATAAATAAATTGACAATTTCATCATTATAGAATGAAACAGAAAGAGAGCAGAATTATAGTAAACTTTTGGTCTATGCTCTGGAGGTTCAGATGCTTGCATGTATGGGTGTATATGAACACGAGGTGAAAAAAGAATTAGTAAGCCTGGCTGTTCATGTACAGTCTGGCAGATGAGTACCAATAAAGGGTGCAGAATGAACAATAAACACACATAATGACATGTATACACAAAGTGTCAGTGATAGGTCTCAGCAGTAGTATCTATCAAAGAACACCTGATTGAACAGCAGTGCATCAACAACACAGGCAAAAATATAAATATAGTGATGAAATTGAGCTCGGTTTTACTCGCTAGAGTAGCAACAACTCAATGCCAATTTATAGCCTCATCAAATATGCTGTCTCCTCTGGTCTTAGTGCTTTACATCATTTCGTCGTCCAGTGGACCGACCCGTCCACTGCCTTCCAAGGTAAAGAATCCAAGGTTCAAGATCAACTTTATTATCCTCAGTGAGGAAATTCATGTGGTCCCACATGTCTCATGCCCAACATATAGATAAAAAAGATTAAAAAAAACACACACACACAGCAACAACGAGCAGTGAACAGACAAGCAATCAAGTTCAGAAAAATAGGCCCCTAAGAACAAGCACACCCACACCCACTCACTCACTTCCTCCATTCATGCAGGCATACACATGCCTCAATCCATATTAAAATGTACAGCATTTATAATCATTCATTTACAGCTGTACACTCTGGGTAACAGTTCAACATTACCAGTAGTCTGATTGCTGTTGGCACAAATGATTTACTATATCTTGTTCTAATTTTCTGCTGCAGGATTCTGCCCCCTGACCTGCCGCTTCTCCAGAACTTTAGATGTAGAGAATGAGTGTAGTCATTAAGGATCTGATCAGCCTTTTATCGTCTAAATTTTAAAAATTTGAAAATTCCTAACAAACCAACTGTACATGCTACAGTTTTGCAACTTTCACCAAAATGTAGCCCCAATACTGCAGAAACTTTTGTACATTCAAACTCAGTGCAAATTATGAAGTCCATCACTCTGTTTTTTTTAAATCTGTAAAACATAATGAACTTTTCTTCTCCCACAATTTTTGCTCAATTGACACCAAATTTGCTGCACTGCATTTTCAGGCCATCCTCCACAAAGTTAACACCCAGATTGTTGATATCTGAAAAACTGAGCCTACAGTGCATGAAAATGTTTGACTGTTAACAGCACTGTAAACATATACCAGCCAATTCTTGATAAATACATTTTCAATCTTCCTGAAAAAATGACAATATTTTGGAGTCATGGCTGATGAAGTTTGGCAAATATCAGAATTTTATCTTAAAAACTGAATTTTTGAAATCATTTTGAATTCTGCTCTCATGGGAACAAATGCAGTCAATAGAAGAATGGTGTTTTTAAACATCAGACTTTCTCTTATGAAGCAAAACACTTATCGTTAAAAACAAACACACAGCCACACACCAGGTCTCAATACTAGCCAATTACCTCAATGAGTTAGATGCTGGTTCTTGGTGTCAGAGGTTGTGAGTTCAAGCCTCTGATAAAGCAGAATGGACATCGTAATGCTGATGTTCTTCTTGTCTCTATTTCTCCCTGTTTTGTCTCGTTACTCAGAATTGCTTAAATTTGTCCAAAATTGCCTGGCCCGACCACTGCTGCAAAGAAGCTTTAATTTTTACTAAAATCAATCACCATCTCTTTGTTCTTGACCTGAACACCACTGAATAAAACCCTCCACAGACACTCTTTCAGATTTTAAAAATCCAACTAAGGCTGTGTCAGCTGCATACTCTCTAGTCTACAGCTACAAATTTATGCTCTGATTAATCTGCCTGACAGTTGTTGGTGTACAGAGTATATAACACTGGGGACAAAACACACCTTGAGGGGCACCAGCGTTGTTGATTTTTGATGATGAGAGAACTGAATTAACCCTCACTTGTTGACTGCAAGGAAATCACAAATCCACAGAATAAGAGTTACACTATTTAGAAATAGCTTATCTTCCCACCAATGGCCTTATTTGCTGTTGTAGGTCACACAGAGACATCAGCAGAAACAAGAGACTTTTGTATATCCAGTTAAAAGTTCTTTGTAGGGGCTTTAGGATCATCAGACTAATTTTAATATTAGACATTAAATAACTCAAGCAAATAACATTAAATTAAATGATAATTTCATTTATTAAGGCAAAAAAGCCATCCAAAACTACCTGACCGTATGTGAAAAAGTAATTGCCCCCCTTGTTAAATCATGAACTAATTGTGATAAACCAAATTTTTTGGCTCTTGGGTTTCTCCATTAGTGGATAAAGGCTTTCACTGTGGTTCGCTGATAGATGTCAGTGATTTTGTTTTTTCATCTGTTCTCGAATTTCTTTAGATCGCAGAATGATGTGTTGCGTTTTGAGATCAGTCAGCCTCCTTCACGTTGTCAGACAGGTTCTACTAAAGTGATTTCTTGATTTAACTACTCTGGCAGTGATCAGGCCTGGGTGTGGATACAACTCTGTATAAACCTGCAGCATAAGCCTGACTCCTGCTCTTTGGCCTCCCGGTCCATCCTCTTCACTGCAAAAACTGATATCTAAGAAAGTAAAAAAAATACTTGTTTCAAGAAAATTAGACTTTTTTTTTTTTTGTCTAAATAGAAAAATAATCTTGTCAAGCATTTATTACATAAGAAAAAATGTCTTAATTTAAGAATATATATCTCACTTTTCCTTAATAAGTTTTTCCAGCCAATATCAAGCTGTATTTACCCAGTAACAAGGTAAGGCAATAGATGATAAATTATTCATGCAAAGGTCACAAGATAGTTTTCCTTATTTTAAGACAGGGCTATTCTTAAAATAAAATTTCTAAGAAACGACAATGATAAAAAAAATTTGTTATTGCTGTTTGTTGCAATTTATTCACTGGCTTTGAAAACATTACAAATATGACAATGCAGCTTAACACAACTACAGCTGAAACCTCTTTTTACAAAAAGTTTCAAAAGTTATAGTCGGCCCTGGTTCGAATCCCCCATCGGGCACCATTTGCTGCATGTCATTCCCCCTCTCTCTGCCTCCCCATTTCCTGTCCCTCTACACTGTGCTATCCAATAAAGGCAAAAATCCCCAAAAATATACTTAAATAAAAAAAAAAAGATTCCATGACTGTAAGGCGTCAATTTTTGCAGCTAGCTAAATAAAAAGAATAAAAATCTTATTTTTAGATTTTATATGCTAGTAATTATCTTATTTTTAAGATATGAATTCTTATAATCTGCTCAACTAGGGACTACAATACTCATTTCAAGGAATTCTGTCTTAAACAAATGTGATTTCATTGCTTGAAGTAAGCACGGATTACTTCAATTTTAGCACATTTGTCTAGTTTTAAGGCACATGACATTCAGTGCCTAGGCTTTTTTGCTAGTTTTAAGAATTCCAACCAAGTAAATTTTTCCCCATTGGCAGATTTTTTTGCTCAATACAAGACAGTTTGGCTGGATTCAGGATTATTTGGCTTGTTTTGAGAGGGGCTGTTTTTGCAGTGTTCTGCCTCACAGTATTCCTACATCCATGGTGACCTTTCAGTTCCAGCTGTGTGAGCTGACAGATGTTAGCCTAATTCCTGCTGTGGGATTAAGGAGGGATTGAGAAAGCCCCACTGGGACTCACTGATGGATTATTAGATGGAAATAGTACACCTGAGTTGAGTATTGCATCAGAGAAATCATGAAAGCACTGAGATTTCACATTTAAAATCAGTTCCCAGTGGAGCAAGATCTTAGCATCAAGCACACCCTTTGCCAAAACACCTGTGAATCAAACCAAATTTGCAAACACAGACCTCAGCTCATTTGTGTAGTCTAAGAAAAAGAAGTGATGCAGTGTTTTGGAAAAAGCCATCATCTCTGATCTCTCTGCTGTGTGATCTCTGTTGGGCTAAGTGACTTTAAAATGCTGAAAGGTTTCACACATCCATCCTCTAAACAAATTAGATAATCAAGGGTCAATCTTTAATCCATTTTGACAGTTATTGATCTTTGACTCTAGAGAACAGATTGGCAAAGACAGGCTATCAGCAGAGTCCATGGGGCCAGTGGAGGACAAATCAGGTGTCTGATCTGTTTAAAATGATGTCGAGGTCACAGCAGTCAACATATAAAGATCTCTGACAAATGCTGACCTTTTATACATGATAGTTAATCATAAATTTTGTAAACACAAGATTGAGGAAACTAATCTGAACAAGCGGTTATCCAACCTGATTGCCTTAATGAGAGTGCCTGACATCTTTATCATTAGGTATCTGCGAAGAACTGACATGGCATCAAATGTCTGGTCAGGTCTCTTATCTTTACTCTGTATCATGTTCCTACAATTCCTGAAAGGTGTATTGTTTCAAATTCCCTTGTCTGCAGTGTATTCCATGTGTGTATTTCTCTGTGAACAAGTCAATGACAAATAAGGGTTGGCAAGAGGAGCAGATCAGAAATATTTTTCAAAAATGTTTTAAAACCATGCATCAGATTTGCACAATAAGCATCTAAATTTTAAGATTTTGAAAATTCCTAACAGACTAACTGTACATGCTACAGTTTTGCAACTTTCACCAAAATGTAGCCCCAATACTGCAGAAGCGTTTGTACATTCAAACTCAGTGCAAATGATGAAGTCCATCACTCTTTTTTTTTTTCCAAAAACGGTAAAACTTATTAATTACCTTTCTCGTCCCACAGTTTTTGCTCAATTGACACCAAATTTGCTACACTGCATCTTCAGACCATCCTCCACAAAGTTAACACCCAGATTTTTGATATCTGAAAAATTGAGCCTATAGTGCATTAAAATGTTTGACTGTAAACAGTATTGTAAACATATACCAGCCAATTCTTGCTAAAATAATTTTCAATCTACCTAAAAAAACGACAATATTTGAGTTGTGGTTGATGAAGTTTGGCAAATATCAGAATTTTATCTTAAAACTGAATTTTTGAAATCATTTTGAATTCTGCTGTCATGGGAACAACTGCAGTCGATGGAAGAATGGTGTTTTTAAACATCAGATTTTCTCTTGTGAAGCAAAACACTTATTGTTAAAAACAAATCACCAACATTTCCATGCTGTCAAGATACAATTTATGTTTTATCAGATTTTTGTCTTGATAACAGAAGTTTTGAAAATTGAATTTGAAATTTTTGAAATCTGCCTTGCCAGCTGCTGCCTGGCTGGTGACTGCCTGAGTCCACACACCAGGTCTCCCTTCCAGCCAATTAGCTCAGTGAGTTAGAGGCTGGTTCATGGTGGCAGAGGTTGTTGTTAAGCCTCAGCTAAGGTAGAATGGACATTGTAATGCTAATTTGGTTGTTGTCTCTATTTCTCCCAATTTGGACAAATTGCCTAAATTTGTCCAAAATTGCCTGGCCCCGACCACTGACCACTTTTTCTTCTGAAA
Source organism: Caranx ignobilis (assembly GCA_021432705.1). Lineage (NCBI taxonomy): Eukaryota > Metazoa > Chordata > Actinopteri > Carangiformes > Carangidae > Caranx > Caranx ignobilis. The sequence goes on along the minus strand of MU269987.1, from coordinate 867,853 downwards.
ACATTAAATCAATTTTTTTTTTTTTTTTTTTTTTTTTTTTTTTTGCTGTGTTTCTATATTTAAATTTTAATACATTTTGGCAACATTGATCAGGACACATCCTAAAACCACTTCTTATTTTTCAAAATAAAGTGTGACACATTATGTAAAATTTGTCAAGAAACATTGTCGCATTGTCAGATTTTCATTAAAAACTGGTATAACCATTATTTTTTATAATACTGTGTATGTGTTGGCAAAGTCAAAGTGCTTCACAGTGCAGAAATAAACATATATATATAAATACATGCATACATACATAAATACACACACACACACACACATATATATACATACATACATACATGTATATATATATAAATATATATACGCACACACATGTAAATACACACATACATACGCATACATGTATAGTTACAGTAGTCATAAATATAACACCGTAGTACAAGATAATATAAGATATACACGGGCATTTGATAGAACTAGGCTGGGGTAGAAGTCCCTGTAGATTTTATTTTGTAGTTTTAAGGCAGACTTAAACTCTCTACAGGTCCTACATGTCTAACATGTAGTGGCTATTCCAAAGCTTGGGAGCAGCCACAGCGAAGGCACGGTCACCCTTAGTCTTTAGTCTTGCTCTGGGTACATCCAACAATAGCTATCTGGATGAACTTCAGGCTTGTATCAGTTCCACAAGATATTGGGGGGCCAGACCAGTTAAAATCTTGAAAACATTTAATAACGCTTTAAAATCAATCCTAAAGCAGATGGGAAACCAGTGAAGAGAGGCCAGAACAGGGGTGATGTGGCCTCTTTTTTGGTGCTGGTCAGAAGGCAAACCGCGGCATTCTGCACCAGCTGCTGAAGAAGACGACTCGTTGCATGTTTTTTTCACGGAACCCACGGAGACTCCCCAGCCTGATGTCTTTTTCAAAGGAGAGAAGCTCCAGGTGGTGTCCAATTTTAAATAAATTTAAATAAATAAGTTTAAATTTCAGTTTGGAAAATAGGAACATCTGACAATAATAATTTTTCCATCATCATCAGGTCCCCAACTGGCACTGTAGATGTCAATGTGCTGCGGCATTTTCTCCTGTAACTGACAACTGACAACCAACAGCACAAGACATTTTCCTCTTTATTCTCCTTGATTAAGTTAAAAACAAGTTGAATTAATTTCCAGTACCGTGAATCCCTCTCAGTGGCTCAGTCCCTCTTCACTGCTCAATCTGTCTGTTTTCAGTTTCAGTCTGTATAGCGAAGGACTCAGCGCCATATAGCCTACTGTATGGAAATTAGGTAGACATGCAAGACGTGACTTTATGTTATGTGTAATAAAAGTTAAAAATGTGGCTTAAAAAAAAAAATTTAAAAAGTAGTGGAAATATAATGTCTGGTTATCCAGATGGGGGAAGTGGTGGGTGGTACTGCTGCTACAGTTGGACTGGGCTGGACTGGGAGAGGATTGAGCTGCCACTTGCCGAGAGAGAGCTGCTGAAATCAGGCAAGTAGGCAAGGCAAGGCAATTTTATTTGTATACCCCATTTTTACAGTTTGTCTCAAATGGCTTTACACAACATCATGACAACATTCTCTGCCCTTAGACCCTCACATCGACTGAGGAAAAACTCCCAAGAAAACCCTTTTAACAGGGGGAAAATTGGAGAAACCTCCCCAGCCAACATTTTGATGTGGGGCCCATGTAGGTACAAAGTGGGCTAAATAATGGGCCCCATATGGCATTGTAAGATTGCACCCATATGGGATTGTACATGGCTTCCATGTTGGCCCCAAGCCAATTGCCCATGTGGGTTCAAAGCAGGATTACACAATGTTTTAGGTAGGCCTCAGCTGGGCAAAACAGACAAGACCCATCTTGGTCCCAGCTTTAAGTCCTATGTGGGACCTACATGGGGACAGTATGGGCTGAAATATGGTTTGCAAGTGGGATTGTCCGCGGGTTCCATGTTGGCCCTATGCTAAATGACCATGTGGGTTTAATGCAGGATTGCACTAGGTGGGCTCCATCTGGGAAAGATAATGCAAGACTCATTTTTTCCCCAGCTTTTAGTCCTATGTGGGTCCTACATGGGGACAACATGGGCTGAAACATGGGTTGCAAGAGGGATAGTCTGCGGGTTCTATGTTGGTTGCATGCTTGCCCATGTGGGTTTAAAGCAGGATTACACTAGGTGTTAAGTGGGCCCCAACTGGGTTAAATACACAAGACCCATCTTGGTCCCATTTTTAAGATCCTGGTCTATGTTACTCCACTGACCACAATGAAAGGATTTGAATAATTTTCAAATAAAATGATACTTGCGTCCCATTTTCACAAACCTCTTACCTTTTACAGATTTACACATAAAAATGTTGCCTTACAAAAATCTTAATTGAGTACTGAGTACAATTTGAATAAACATCCAACCTAGAGCTGCAACAATTAATCAAAAAATAAATTATTAATTACCAACCAGTTTGAGCCAGGCTCTATCTAATTTAAAAATGGCCACATTCTCTGATTTCAACTTTTTATTTACGAATATTTTCTGGTTTGCAGTCAAATATTTTCCAACAAATGATCAGCAGATTTATTGTTAATGAAAATACAATGCAATATTACAAGATAGTCTTGAAGTTCTTTACTTTTTTTAGTAGTTTTACTTGTAACTAAATAATATTTTAACAGGGTAACTGTACTGAAAACAAATTGAACTCATTGCTTACTATTGTTTTATTTGGCACTGGCTGTCTGGATGACCTTCATCCTACTCTGTCTCTTGCCCCAGTGAACCATTTCAATAGTGCCCTCTCTGCTTCCTGCTGGTTCACCTGGGCCGTCAATGAGTTCTTAAGAGCCTCTGTAAAACGAATTTGGTTGACAGTTTGAGCTATGAACAATAAAAACACATTCTCTTCAAACACCATTTAGAATTAAACAATGGCCAACTTCAGGGCCATATTGGCAAACGTATGAAGAATATAATGGATAATCATTATGAATTTTTAGCACAAGAAAATATTTATGAAGTACTTGAACTTAATAAAACTTTAATTATAATACTCCCTCATAATCATAATTAATATAGAATAGCTTTGCGAGGTGTGTACAAATAATCATAAAATAAAGTGATGCACATGTTTTTACATTAAAATGCTAAAATGCACTAAAAGCAGTAACTGATGCACATTAGTTGAGGCTTCAATGGTACAATGCAGGCCTTAGATTTGAAATAATAATGCTACTTATATGTATATATTGATTTAAGTTTTAGTATTACTACTAAAGAAATTAGATGAGCAGTTCTCAAAATAGTGCAGTCCTCTAATTTACTTTAATTTTTCCAATTGATGGAGATCCATTAGGGCAACAGAGAACGTTAATCCCTGCAGATGGAATGTTAACTTCTCTAACTTACCATACACAGCGCTGAAATGAAGCAAGTCCTTAAACTTCTTTTTCCCATGACAGCCAAACATGTTATAGTCCAATGCCAGCTCTTTTGACAGAATGTATTTCTTCATTCGCCTCGTTGCATCATCTACGCTTGTGCCCCCTTTATCTGCCACCATAGCAAACTAGGGATGAGAGCCAAAAGGAGAAAAAAAGGAGAAAAGACAATAAGCTTCAAAGATTTAAAAATTCAGCTGGAAAGTCAACTAAACATTTGAAGTTGTAGCCTTTATGTATGTAATGTAATACATATTTTAACTTTGTGGGCTAATGAAAATCAATTTGTAAAAAAGTTAAAAAAATAAATAAATAAATAAACTTACAACAGCAGAAATTAGACTGTGGTCCCCCAGTTTCTCCTCGAGAGTCTCAACATCTGCTTGAATTTGCAGCAGGAAGACCACTCCATCAGGAACCTCTATCATTGATGCATCTTGCTTCTTCAGCAGGACATTTAGCATCTTCTACAATTTTAAGAAGTTAGAGAACATGGCTTCGCAACTGGGGCTTGCAACCCTCTGGACAGTGGAACTGGCGACTCGCTGGGCAGTGGGGCTGGTGAACTGCTGGACAGTGGAACTGGTGACTTGCTGGGTAGTGGGGCTGGTGACCTGCTGGACAGTGGTGATTCATCTGGTCATTTTCTTTGCTGCTGGCCCAAGGAGTTTTGCTGGGGGAGTGGGTGGAAGTTCCTCCTCGAAGTCAGAATGCTCACTTGATTCTAGTTGCTTGCTCCGACTCTGGAAGACCCTTGCCCTAGAGAGGTTAATATGAAGATATATAAGTTAAACCATACCCACTGCCTCTATGTTATGGAAATAACCTTTAACCTGTATTCCCTCACACTACTTTCTCTTTATCAAGCCATCTTTGGTGTCTGTCAGGTCTGATGTATACTCAGCTTGATGTAGCATAAGTGGCTGTAAAATACAATGACACAAAACAAAGTGAAGCAAATATTACAGTTTTTCTCAATTGCTAAAACACATTTCTTGAAAGCTTCCATCCAACCCTCCAAACTGTAAACACAAAACCCAGTTTTCAAACTGAATTCACAAAACCTCTGACTCTTCTTGCAAAACCAAACTATTGCCTCAAAACAGTTCAAACAGTGCTCAAAACCAAACACTACTCGATCAGACCTCAAGTCAATCAAAGTGAAAAACACCACTGAGCAGTCATTACACACAACATAGAAAAAAAGGAAACACCATGATCAGATCATAAAGCTGTAGAAATAATCTTTATTGGTCACAATAGGAAAATGCATTTTCCAAAACAAAAATTCTGTTTAGCACTTTTGTAAAACAATATAAACAAGAATCTCTTTACGAATACAAGTGCACACAGTATCTACTGTACAATTACTCAACAGCGTCATGTCGACGTGCTGGGTCAGGCCACAGGATTTCATCCACGTTTTATTAATTAAATTATTTATTTATAAATAATATTTATAAAATATTTATTTATTAATAAAGTAATTCGTATTCGTACGTCACAGGCCACATTCTCCCTGGCCAGGCAATGTGGGAAATAACTCCTGGTATGCTGGATCCACGCTTGGCATGCCGCCACACCTATATCATTGCAGGCCAGTTCCATGGCTTGTAAGAGATTTTCCCTGGTGTAGGGTTGGTGGCCATAAACCTTCCAACGCCATGAAGAGAAGAACTCCTCTGTTGGGCTGAGGAAGGGGGAGTATGGTGGAAGGCAAACAGTTAGGAATTCTTGGTTATTACTGAACCACTCTGACCTGGATGGCACGGTGAAAACTCACATTGTCCCACACAATGACATAGACAGGATGCCTTTCCTGTTCACGATCCTGCTGCCTATGCCCCAACACAATATCTCGAAGATCGCCAAGAAATGTCAGGAGATGTTGAGCGTTGTATGGCCCCAGTGTGGCATGATGGTGGAGAACTCCGTGATTGCTGATGGCAGCATATAGCATGACATTGCCACCACGCTGGCCAGGGACAGCAACAATGGCTCGGTGGCCAATCACGTTCTGGCCTTTCCTCCTCCTTTTGGTCAGATTGAACCCAGCTTCATCCATAAAAATATATTCATGTGGTCGTTCTAAGGAATCCAGTTGAAACACGCTCTATATGGAAAAATAGATATAGTTTTGTAAGTGGTACAGAAAGACAGACTTACAGTATGCTGTAGAGCAGAATGCAGTATTGAACACCTTACCTGTACATACTGGAATCTTTGCTCCTTAACCCTTTCTGAGTTGCGGTCGAAAGGCACTCTGTGCAGTTGCTTTATCCGCATTCTGTTGCATTTTAGGACGCGATCAATGGTGGAAAGGGTGACACTGTTGTAGCCTTCAAAATTCATGTTGTCTTCAATGATTTTCCGCTGTATTTCACACAGTCTGATTGCATTGTTCTGAAGGACCATGTCAACAATGAGGATCTCTTGGTGTGGGGAGAACATAGATGTCCTTCCCCCCGATGTGGCAGTCTTGCAATTCTACAAAAAAAGAATATACAGTTACAAAAAATATACATGCAGTACTAGGCCTACAAGTACAGTATTTTGGGAAATTTATGCAATGAAACACCTTTCTACAGCACTGTATAGAGTCATACTCTGAACATGTACATGTAATGAAAAATGCAATTACCTGTACTTCTCTTTGAATCTTCAGACTATGGTGGATACAGTGAATCTACTTAGGTTGGGTTGCACTCACAGTCTGGCTTCCCTCATTGTCAAACCGTGGACAAGAACATGGTCTATGACAGTTGCCCGTATTTCTTCTGAAATGATTGTTCTTTGTCTACCTCCTCTTCCTCCTTGAACATCTCTTACTCTTAATCTGCGTCTGCCTCTCAGATTGTTTCTCTCCATAGTGAAACTTCAACGACAAGGGCTCCCTGAACTGGCTTATATAGGTTTCTTCACATCATTATCACATCATCATCACAAGTGTGATCAATTTTGAGTCGTGTCTAAGTTGAGACACCTGTGCTTCAATTGAGTTTCACTTTTGCTACCTGTGCTTACCATTTTGCAACACAGGTGCATCACAGTGCAAAATTTGTAAATAAGCAATTCAATAAATGGGTTCAGGGCACTGGGAATTTGGTTCAGCCAACAGGGTTTAGTGTTTCAGCAAATGGGAAAAACTGTAAAATAGAACTAGATTTCCATAGGAATTTAAAATAGGTGTCGTGGATCACAAAATTCACAATTTCGATCACATCACAGTTTTGAGTCATGATTCATCTCATTTTTTGAATCAGCAAATGAGGAAAAAAGGATAGATTAGAGTTGATTGTCTGTAGTTAGTACTATGGTAAATATATGCAACTTCCTCTGCTCCTCAGATGCAAATGGAAGGGGGCAGTAGCACAAAAGCCATAGAGCTGTAGGCTGTGGGGATAATCTTAGGCAAATACGCCACATTTGGGCACAGTGTAACCTTAGATCCAGCTGGAGTGAACTTGGTACAAGAGGGATGCCCACTGGCATTGCAGAGGTCAAAGCAAGGAGCAGTGCAGGCTTATATGAAAGAAATTTCATATCAGTAGACTCAATGGGCTCAAATGGAGGTCTACAAAGAGCCTAAAGCACCAACCCTAATTCCCATGAGGGAAAGCTGGGTTTAATCACAGGTTTCAGCCTGCGGACTCCCTTCAGAAAGCGCATGGCAAGAGGGTGACATCACTCCATCAAAACCAACATGGCATGCAGATATAGCTGCCAAATAGACCTTAATTGTTGAAAAAGAGAGGAGAGACCCTTATTCAGCAGCTCCTAAAGTAATGTTAAAACCTCCACAATAGGGCACTGAAAAGGGAGAACATTTCTGACCTGACACCACTGCTCACGCAAACGCCCGCCATTTGTAGGCATATAGGCCCCTAGTAGATGATGCCCTTGCACTCTGGATTGTTGCCACCACATTCTGGGGCAGACCCTTGGCTATTAAATTATTGAGTTCAATAAATGCACATTCACAACATTCACACAGTGAACAATAGGCACCATCTTTGGGGCACTTGTGTGTGAGAGGGGACTGTGCTTGGGAGACTGAGTTGGAGGAGTGCAGTGCCTCTTGGGACTGGACCCCTGAGCTAAACACAAATGCGGCCTCTTTGGCGGCAACAACTGAGGGGCAGTAGTGTCTCCCCGCTGCTAGAGGCCCTCTCAACTCAATCCTGAAGCTAGGATGAGTGTGGCTTCTTCCGCCTGGGAGCTGAGCCCCTCTGGAGGCCTGGTGGTGGACCATTGCTGCAGGCTGAGGGGCGGGAATTCTGGCCGGGTGTTTGTTGCTTCACCGGATGGGGGCTCGAACTCGTGGGGCTGCTGTCCTCTTCGGAGGTGGTGTCGGTGCTGGCTTGTGCAGGTTGGCGGGCTGTTTGGGTTTTGCATCATGCCTCAGAATGATATTGCTCAGTGCTTCAGTTTGCTTCATCCTCAGCTCAAATTTAGCCTGGATGGCATCGAGCGACTGCCCAAACAAACCCTCAGATGACACAGGCTCGTCCAGATAGAACGTCAGAGAGTGTCTGCCTCAGGTGCCTCTGTACCACCACTGTAGAAGCCATCCCTCTTCCCAGGGAGAGCGCTGCACATCGGGACACGTGGAGGATATAATCCACAGCGACTCAAACCTTGTTAAGGAGAGGGGCCAGTGGACACTCAGGGGGCATAAGACACCCAAGTTTCACCAGACACATGGCTTGATGTGTCTGAAGCATGGTGACGGAGCTCAGTGCACACGCCGTGCTCGCCTGTGTACGGTACATCTTGTCCAGCTGCGAAGCTGAGAACCTGCAGTGCTTGGATAGGAGCGTAGTGGGGCCGCTGACACCATGGTTATGTTATGGGGCCAGATAGATTGCCAGGGATGCTTCCATAGGCAGAGAGTTGACCAAACCAGCCTTCTCAGCTGCATATAGGTCCAAAAACTGTCCATAGCTGGGCACCGTGAAGGGGGGACAGCGTTTTGTTCCATGTCGATGTTAGCTCCGCAATGCAATCTGTGAACATGGGCAGGCTGCTCTTGACAGTTGTTGGTTGGGCAGGAAGGAAAAACCCCGCGAACCGCCATGGTTTCTGAGCTGGCAGAGACAGGGCCAATCCACTTTCAGTTTCTCAGCTGGATGGCGGTACAGTGAGAGGAAGGATGTGTCGGCCTGGTCAGCCGGCGCAGTAGCAGCAGCGTACAGGCCTGACGTCAACGCCTCCTGTTCATCCTCCGATAAGCCCTGTACGTCCAGGCCAGTGTCCAGCACGTCATCGTCCTCATGGCAAGCAGCTAGCCTGGGTAAAGGCTGGCTAATCCTCTTCCATATGGTCTGCCCAGCTTTCCTCGAGGTCTTTGACCAAAAGCCCCTTGCCGTTGGAGCCAGAAGAAGCTGGGTCCTTTGACTCAGAGAGGAGGGGGTCAAGCCGTGCAATGACTGTCTTTCCCAGCACTCTCTCCACGAATTTGATTCCAGATTCCAGGGTTGAACTCCGGAGCTGTCGACAGGACTCTCGTGACTCTGGCTCAGTCAACTCTGTCCTGGCGTGAACAATCCCCAGGCAGACGGGACATGCTTCGTGGTGATCCTTTTTGTGCAAGGAGAAGCCGCACCCCTGGGGACAGGGGCTGACTTCCTTGACTGATTGGGCTCCACGCTCATAACGAGACACAAAACCAGGTCGAAAAACACTCAAAATTAGCGTTCCGCGGGTAGCCAGTGGCTAACACCAACAGGGGCTGTTAAGCTAATTTTAAGCCGGCAGTAGCCACAACAAAGACAAAGCTAACTAGCAGCAGCAAGCTAGCTAGACTTGGTAGAGGTGTTCTTAGCTAGGTGAAGAGCATGAGAACTGAAGGCTGACTGTGGTGACACAGTGCAGGCGGGGCCTTACATATGTCACCACAGATTATCTGCCTTAAATGTGTGAATAGAGGTGTCTTCAGTCAGGCCACGCGGGGGCGTGATATCCCATACTATATGTGTTGTACCGAGTGAATTTACTGAAAGGGAACCAAACCAGTGCCTCTGACCCAGTATCACAGCTCTCGTCTCAAAGAAAAAAAAAACTCTAGTTTTGGTGGCACCATGAGTCCGCAACACAAACCATAAACTGTAATCTCTTGTTTATGACAGATAAGACTACACAAACACACGCATCATTACATGCATATGATAATCCATTGAGCCATTGATTGATTATAAAAAGGTGACACGACCAGGAGGAGGGTTAGGAAAACAGCAGAGAAGTGAGCCACAATGGCAGATACTGGCAGGTACGAAGTAAACAGCAAGTCATTATCTGTGTTCGCAATCGCCCCCTTTCATGGATATAGTGCATGGATCATGGATGTATTATATGAACTGGATGCTGGATCGAAAATGGCTGCTGTTCATTTCAATTGGAGTTGTTCGCCTGGTGCATATGCTGAAAAAGTTTCTGGCTTCCGGGTTTACTTCCGCATTGTTAACAAGGAAGTAACAGGAGTAAAACCCATGTTCTCCCTCCCTGGGGGGAACCACGAGGATCGCGTCCATCGCAAGAAGCGTCTGCAGCTCCAACTGGAGAGCGAGGCTCTGCTGCAGGGATGAGAGAGTCGTCTCCATCACGCCACTGAAACTCGGGGGCGGAGAGGCGAGCTGCAGGGTGTGACCTCTGCTTATCAGTTTGTCCATCCAGTTGTCCATGGAACACACATGCCGATACTCTGAGCAACGCTCTGAGAGTGGGTGTTCAGTTTGCTGACCTGATAGCCTTGCTTTGGAGACCAACCACACCAGAGCCCTCTTCGCCACTGCACGGGACCTGCTGACGGTCCGTGCAGCCCATGGGGGGCTTTGATCAAAAGGGTTGTGATGCCTCGCACAAACCACGGACCGGGTCCAGCTGTGGGGGCAGGGCTGGAGAGTCAGAGGCCTGGGTGGAGACACTCGGGAGCTCATTGTCTGCTCCACGAGACTCATCAGGATTGGCTGAGCTCGGGAAGAGGTGCCAGGTAGTGTGCTGCTTAAACTCTCGCATCTGCTGTCCGCTGGCTGGGGGGCCGGCGGAGCTGGGGGATGTGTGAAAATCAGCTGCGGCTGAAACAACAGTAACAGGCGAGAGCCATGAGGCTGAGGAAAAGCTGCTCTGCTCTCCTGATGATCCTGCAGGATGGCTGGGCAGGCAGCAGAGGAGGAGAAGGAGGGCAAGATGTCACTAATGGGCCCCGTGCCTGTGGCGCTGGTCCCTCGGCTGAGCCCAACCCCTGTGATGGCGGATACTCTCCACTTTCTTAGAGGCTGACCTTACGGTGTCAACCATGGTATGGAAGTGTGGACCATCAGCTCCTATCTTGTCGCTTCTGGGACGGAGGATTGTTGGAGCCACAGGTGACCATGAACTTGTGTCTGCCACACCCCCACTTGAGCTGCCGTGACAGCAATTGTGGCCGAGAGGGAGAGGACAGCGCTGGCGGCCATGCTCACTTCCTCCACCTCATCTGGTTTCATTGACGTGGAGGTGGTCGCCAGCTCTGTGAGAGAGTGAACAAGGGGGGCAATGTTGTTTGCCGCTGCAGATGCTTGCACAGTGCACTGGTGGCTGCAGTCGGCGAGGCGGGCCGTCACCTGGTCCTTGCCAGCTGCCAGGACGGGGCAGGGGGTTTAGCGGGCTTCACACTGAAAAAAGGTGGTAAGGTTGGGCTCCAGTGGAAGGAAGCCTTCTGCTGAGAACCCCTCTATCTTTGTAATGGGGACGAAGGTGGAGATCGGGGCTCTGAGAGACAAAGGTTCCGCTGCTGCTCCCTCTTGGTACCTGATGGAAACATAGGCCAGATGGGAGCCTGGCAGGGCAGCTGGACAGAGTGGAGGATGCCCAGCATGTCATCAGGGAGAGGGGACTCCTGCTCCGGCGGGAGATGGAGGCCCTTCCGCGCTTCTGCCCTCCTGATGATGTCAGGATGCTTGTCGAGGAGAGGCCCGATGCTGGGGAGGGAGGTGAAAGTGGAGGGTGGGATGCTTGGGCGGCTACCTGAGGTCCTGCCAAGTTCTGGGCCCAACTCCTGCCCCTCCTCCTCCATGTTTTTGGCTGCAGTGCAAACCTCACAAAATACCTTGTTTTTTGCAGCACCGTCGACTATCCATGCGTATTTGCCTTTCCAGCTAGCTTGAAAAGTCCAACCTTTTTTCTGCCTAACATCTGTTCTGCTACTGTCCTCAGTCGTTGACACGGTAGAGTCCTCACTGGAAGACTGTGTTGGGTCGGTGGATGTTTTTGATATTATCACAAATTTGTCCCTTTCGTTGGCTAAATCAACCACTGCTAGTTTTATCAGCAAGTTGCTGTCACTGCCCAGCCTTTTTGGCGGTTTATCTGACATCACAATGCAACGCGTTGATAGGTAGCGGGGGGAGTGGTCGTTAGCAGTGACAAGTGTAGGCTGGCACACGTTGGTGCTCTGACCCTGAAGCACCCACGGAATCAGCGCCCGTATATATATATAATTCTTACTTTATTTTATTTATTTATTCTTCTGTATTATATCTCTTAGTAAGGAAATACAGTTATTACTGGGAAAATCTATAGGCTATCCAGTGGCATTGTAGACAGTCATTCACACACCATGAGTTGTCAGCTTCAATCTGCCTGACTATTCCATTCCATTCTGCTTCTGCCCCACAGAACTGCAGCAGCTTACTCGTGTTGTGTGTTTTGCCCTGCAATGTGTGATAGATGTGTCAAAGGTAAGAGAGCACTAAAATTCTCAAGCCATTCACCTGCAATCTGTCTACAGTTTGATCAGGTCTGTGCCAACCATAGAACCAGCTCTCCTTACAAGCCTGTCCAACCACAAGCCGCCTCCGAAACAAGCCACAGCATACAAGATAATGCTGGTGACAATGCTGATATGTTGTTTTGAAAGGTTGACTGTAACTGTATGAACTGTATGAGCAGTAACAGTCCAGTCTCAAGCCAGTGGCAGTTGGTCCAAAAAACATTAAGGTGCATTTCACCTTTTTACAGCACACCTGACAGCTTCTTTAATGTCTACAGTCACCGAGTTATTAAGAAGGAAAATATAGCCTGTAGATTTTAATCAGGATTCATACCCTGTTTTATTCTGAACTAACAATGTCTTACATGTCCATGTATCATCATGTCTGTATCAACGTTAATTAGGATTATGATGCAAACAATAAACGAAACAGATTTCAGCAAATAAAACACACATCTAAAAACAATACAGCATTACAAAGCTGTCTAACCTTTGGCCAGTATAACACTACTAAAATTTTTCCCCTCGGTCATGCAACTTTCTCTTTGACTTTCTGATTAAAGTGGGGCCCATGTTACTGAAGTAATATGGGTCCCAGATATTGTTACCGAGTTCCGCCTCATGCCTACCTTGCCCACTTACATCCCTTATGGGGCCCATAGAGTAGACCCTCATGGGCTTACGATGTGGGACCCATGTTACTGAAGCAAACTGGGTCCCAGATATTGTTACCAAGTTCCACCTCATACTTACTTTGCCCACTTACATCCCTTATAGGGACCATAGAGTAGGCTCTCATGGGCTTACCATCATGTTACTGAAGCAACACGGGTCCCAGATATTGTTACCGAGTTCCACCCCATGCCTACTTTGCCCACTTACATCCCTTATGGGGCCCATACAGTAGGCCCTCATGGGCTTAAGATGTGGGACCCATGTTGCTTCTGTAATATGGGTCCCACATCATAAGCCCATGACATATCGTTACCACGTTCCACCCCATGCCTACTTTGCCCCATTATATCCCTTATGAGGCCCAATGAGTAGGCCCACATGGGCTTACGATGTGGGACCCATGTTACTGAAGCAAACTGGGTCCTAGATATTGTTACCAAGTTCCACCTCATGCTTACTTTGCCCACTTACATCCCTTATGGCACCCATAGAGTAGGCTCTCATGGGCTTACCATCATGTTACTGAAGCAACATGGGTCCCAGATATTGTTACCGAGTTCCACCCCATGCCTACTTTGCCCACTTACATCCCTTATGGGGCCCATACAGTAGGCCCAGGATGTGCAGATGTGCAAAAGATGTTGTATATACACATATTCCATATTCCATTGTACACGGAATATGGGAAAACATGGAAATGGTCAACAAGAGCTAATGAAGCCAGCTTCTGGTGGGCAGGAAAGGCAGGGAGAGCAGGCCAGGTTAATGAGAGTATTTGGACTGTGAGCGTGCGAGGCGTGCGGCTACATAGAAAATAATGGAAATGCATGTGCAAAAAATGCTCCATGTGAACAGCCCCTTAATCTTCGCTTTAATTTTTGCTCACCATCTCTCCTTCTTGACAGTGTAATTCTGTTAAATGTTATAATAAACATTGTTATAATAAACATTGCTTAAAGCAACCCTTACCTTTCCGGAACTTTTACTATTTTCTTTGTTTCAGTTAAAATGCTATTTATAAGCATCATACTAAATGTAAGAGAAATCCACAGGGGATAAAAACCCATTATTATTCCATCCTACATCCCAGAACATTCGCTTCAACTGGGAGAAACAAAGTCTGGTATCTCTGAGTTTTTACTCAACCTTTGCTTTGTTTTTGTATGTTTTTGTCATATTTTGTCAACTACTGATGGACACTTCTGTGGGGAAAGGAGATTTTTCAGGAGAGGAGCTTCTTTCATTGAAAATGGAGCAAGTCTGGAGGATGCACCCTCCAGCTGAGATGAACAGGTACTTTCATGGTTGCCGTGCTGGTGGTGCAGAGGTTAAAGACTTGGAAGTGGTGATGTGTACTGAAGGTCCTTTCTGTTGTCAGTCATCATGGGAAATGTCAAGTCTCTGCTCAACAAGAGTGATGAGCTGGAAATATTGGTGAAGACTCAGAAAGTAGACATTTTTTCAAATCATCAATTCTTAAATACATTAATACTTGTGTACATCCCACCACTACTAAAGTTCCATGTGAAGTTTTCCATGAAGTTATTGGATACAGACTAAACATCCTGAGGCACTTGACTTCAGTCATGTTTCCCCGATGGATTCACTGGGGGATGTGGTGGAGAGATGCACACTGAAGATGGTAGTAGCCTTTCTGAACAACTCAGATTATCCGCTTCATATCACCTTGATGGACCATGAAAAGACTGGTGGTAGACGGCTCCTCTCTCTTTGCTGTAGGACAGAGAAATACAGAAGATCCTTTTTAACCTTCAGCAATCAGGTTTTTAATTCTTGTGCAAATGGTAGATGAGCTGAGCTGATTGGACGAGCAACCTGAACGTACTTACGTAACAGCCTGTGCACTCCTCTCTACCCCAACCCTGCAGGAAGAACACTTAAAAAAAAAAAAAAAAAAAACTTAATTGAAACCAATGACTAAGAGAAGTAGCAGGACACAGAGAGCAGAGGAGATTACAGAGCACTGCCCGGGGACCCCCTTTGCAAACTGACCGAGTTTAAGGCTTGATGTCAGAAGTAAACTGCCAGGTCAACACTAACAGTTTATCAGGTCATAAATGATATTTTTACTGGCAGCAAATAAGATTTTGAAATGTTATATTGTTATAAATTATATTTCTAAAATAATGCTCAAAATATAATAATTCGACTTTATTTTGTGATTTGCATTTATTCTCATCTTACTTCCAATTTGCTAAGGACCCCCTAGGACCCCCATGGGGACCCCGGTCCCCACTTTGTAAACTACTTATATAGCGTATGTATATAGTGCACAGCCACAAGTGATATGTAAACAAAGGAAGTCACATGCTGTACTGATGTTATGCTCAGTTCAAACATGGGGCAGTAAACCTCAGTCCACTCTCTGGTGTGTTTATTGTCCACTCAGATAATACTTCATGGTGGCAGTGGTAATGAAACGCCAGATGTAAACCTCCATGTAAATGTGAGCTATGATAATGAGCATCCAGTTGCTAATGGTTACTCTAGGCTGTGAGAGTTCTCAACGGTCCGGACCTGGTTGAAGTCCGGTCTAAGTACTGGATGCCAGATTGGCTTGGGGTCCTGTACTGCATTATGACAAATCCTGATTGGCTGTTGCTTTGAAAAGTCTGAGAAAACTTTAAAGTGTTTGTACTGGGGGGGGGGTGTGCTGTGTGTGTGTGTGTGTGTGTGTGTTGCTGTGTTAGCTCCATGTTAGCACTGGCTCCACATTAGCATGTCTTAGCACCAGGGCCGGTTTTTGCTATGGGCAATGTGGGCAACTGCCCAAGGCGCAATCTACATGGGCCCTCAAAGAAAAAAAAAAACCCCATTTTTCTCGACCATCGCTCATTTTTTCCATGTCAAGTTAGTGGAATGGGCGCTGGGGCGCCCTATTCTCACGACAACTTTCTGCTGAGAGTCATGTAGGCTACAGGTTGTGTGTCAGGTTCGCCCAGGGCGTAAAACTAGCCAGGACTGCCTCTGCTTAGCGCACAATTCATGTGTATACTGCATAAGTGTTAGCTCTATGTTAGCAGTGCTTAGCACATATACTATATTCATGTAGTGTATGCAATACATAAACTCTAGATGTGTGAATCACTCTCCAGCCATGAGCCAATATGACAGGCATTTCTTGGGTATTTCTCCACTTTTTTGTAACTTTATTGAACATTGCTCATCTGTATAAACCCTTCTTTTTTCTGACCTACAGCCAATCATGGTTGCTGTTAGGGATGCACCGATATGAAAATTCTGACTGATACTGATATCCGATATTAATATTGCTGTTAAAGCCGATAACCGATATTTACCGATATCGATATATATATATTTTTAATAAGTTTCTAAGATGATAAAATTTTGTACAGACTGAAAATAATGCAAACTGAATTTTTGAATGTCTTCCTAAATGTGTTTTACTTCCAAATAAGAAGGTTACAGAGCTGCCATAAAACACAAGTAACCAACAGTGTTATTTTTTAGCAACCTTTACAACTTGTAGCAAGTGTGTAACTAAATTAAAGTACAGTTTAACTCCCTCAACTCACAAAACTCCTGTGAGAAAGTGTGGATCAAAAATTAATATAAGGATCATAAATCAAAAATAATATCCTTATCATTATCAAACTTGCCAGTTCATGCCATTCATGGCAACCAGGCATTTATTAAATTGTAGAACATGTTTTAAGCTCAAGTCCACTCCATTTAAACTCAAATCTGTGAAAAAGGCTAAATCAGGAATATCAAAAACATGTCCTGACTATCAGTGCACATTTTCCAGCTTGCACTGTAATTTTCAAGTAAATGTCCCAACACTGAAACAATGTACAAATCAGTGCAAGTCACTTTCAAGTCCCATCTATAAAAATGCTAAATCAAAATATTAGAACCGTGACATAACTGTAACTCAAAAGACATAGCCTTTGTACATTTTCCAACTTAAAGCAGCCACAATGTACTCAAAGTAAATGTCCCAAACACTGTTTCAGTGTTTCCACCTGGCACTGTAGGTTATAGTCTAGGCCTGCTTCATCATCAAAGGCAGGTTTTTTTTGACAAAGAGAAGCATTTCTGCTTTGTCGCACTGAATCCTGTTTCTCTTTTCATCAACAATATGTGATGCAGCAGAGAAGAGATGTTCACTGTCCACACTTATACATGGAGCTGAAAGGTACTTGCATGCTGCTTTGGCCAGGGCAGGAAAGCAAGACATGCTGCTTTTCCAATACAGCAATGGGCTCTCATTTCTGGGGATCAGGGGCTCACTCAGATAGCCATGCACCTACAGGAATGTAGACAAGCGTATTACTATGTATGTCTGATAATTACCAGCAATCTGGACATTACAACACTGTCCTCCCACTGTCCAGAGCTCTGCTCTGTGAACTTCGCACTGGGCAGATGACCAGTGCTAAAGGTTGACCTCAAGAGGGCAGAGAAGCATTACTAAATATATATAATTTTTTAACAATTAGTTTTTTGATTTAAGTAAATCTATTATTTTAGTAAGTCTATAGAATGTACAACACTTTAATAAAATCATTACACAAAGGTTTTATAACAGGCTTCGTTATTTGAATAAAAGACGGGGTTTGTTAATACTATACCTGCACACTTGTGTGGCTTGCCAGGCCTGCCTGCTGTTCCATGAACGAATTTTCCTCCAGAATTTCATCATGCATGTCAAGTAGCGACTTTCCATCCTAGTTGCTTGTTCTCATCTTCTTCTCTTGCGGTTCCTGTGTCCGGTATCTCCGTAACTCTGTCGCTGCGTGTCATTTTGCCCACTTGCTTCTGGAGCATGTTTACCGCCGCTTGCTTGGTGACCGCATCAAAATAACGGTCTTTGTACCTAGGGTCAAGGATGGTTGACAAGAAGTAAAGCAGCTCGGAGAAAGCACTTCCAAATCGCTCGTTCACAGCTTCCAGTAGAGTGTCCTTTGCTGTGCGGACCCCACTATCTGTTTCAGCTGTCTTGTTCAGCAAACGTTTCAGTGCCACAACAGAGGGAATCACGTCCGCAGTAGTAGCCAGATGTGAGCTGATCTCCGTCGTTAATTGCTCAAATGGAGTGACGAGCGTGGTCATGTTTTCAACGAGGCCCCACTGATATGCACTGAAACAAGCAGGTAGCTCATGATCTGCTCCATACACATGAAGTGCACGCTTCTGATCCAGTAGACTTTTCATAATGTAAAAAGTACTATTCCATCTGGTTGTGACATCTTGTTGTAGCATCTTGGTTTTCATGCCTAACTCTTGCTGTATGTCTCTCAGCCGAGAGGTGGCCAGTTGAGAGTGGCGAAAATGTCCAACTATTTTCCTTCCAATAGCCACACAGTCAAAGATGCTTTGCTGGCTTAACACTCCATCATGCACTGCTAGCTGCAGTGTATGAGCCATGCAGCCCAGGCTTTTAACACCACACTCGTCCATTGCCTTCTGCATGTTCCATGCATTGTCACGAAGCACAACATGCACATTGTCTTTTTTAATTTTCCATTGAGCAAACATGCAGTCAAATGTGCTAGCGATGGCAGCCCCCGAGTGCGATCCTGCAAACTCTTGTGTGTGCAAAACAGCTCTTTTCATTTCAAAGTTGTCATCAATCCACTGAGCAGTAAGGCTCAACATACTTATCTGACTTACGTCCGAAGTCCATATATCCGTAGTGAAGCTAATGTCAGTCACATTGTCCAACAATTTGTGGATTTGCGTGGCCACAACTTCGTGCAAAGCAGGGAGGGAAACGTCGGAAAAGTAGCAGCGACTTGGAAGGCTGTAGCGGGGTTCAATATGCTCCATCAACTACTCGTCCTCGGTCCTCGACTATGGAAAATGGCTGGTCGCCAAGAGCAATCATTTCCATTACCTTGTTCGTTATTGACCTGGCTTTTGCGCTGTCCTTGGCAAATTATCTGGTTTGATCGAGTACTTGCTGTATTGGGCTCCCAACTGCAGCCGCGACTGTTGCTTTCGTTTTTGCTTGCTGGCTAACATTCACAGCGTTAGCTTCCTGCCATTGTTTGTGAACTTCTGGATGGCGTTTTTTCAAATGACATATCAAATTTGTGGTGTTGAATGACTTTACGCAGCATCCTCCTTTGCAAGTGTTGCATACTGCTTTACAATTATCTTCGTTTGACATCGTGAAAAACGACCACACCGCTGCAGCGAGGACTATAGCCTCTGCACATGGGGCGCCTGCTCTACCCACTGAGCTAAACAACGCCCTTGTGATGTCACTTGTGTGTTGTGTTTCTGCTTGCAGAAAACACTATAAATCTAAAATGATAAAGAAGACAAAGCTAAATAAAACATTGTTGAGTTGCTATGTTTTATGGGTTAGGGGTTAGTTTTATGTCTGACTTTTTGTATGTGCAGTCTCTAGAAAATGCACCCAGTTTATCTTCCTGTCTTTCAGTAATCAGTCTGCTGAACAAACTAGTTTTTACAGAACAGGAAGTCAGTCTTCAGGTTTACACCACAAAAATTCTGATTTGGAGGAAAATTCAGTTTCATATCTGATGCTCTAGACGTGGGAGTATGGACTTTGTTGGTGATAAAAATGAATCCACTAAAAGTGTCAAGGTCAAGGTAACCTTTATCAATTCCCCAGGGCAAATTTATTTACAGCCAGCAGCAGAAAAAAACAAAAACAAAACAACAACAAATAAATAAAACATCACAGCAACACAACCACATATCTATGTCTGCGAAAGTGCCATACCATGAGGTATGTGTGTGTTCGAATAATCCCCGGGGGCAGTTTCAGGCGCCACTGCAAAGACTCGAGTTTGGAGAGTTTTTTCTTAAGTCCGATGATGTGATTTTTTTCTTAACAAGCTGTATGTAAGTGGTGCAACAAATCTTCTTATGCAGATCCATGCAACAAACAATTTGTTCGTTGTATTTACTCTGCTCCAACTGCGCCCCGTGTGGTGCATTCTGGGCACTTCACGCCAGACCAAACTAGTTCAAACTGTCCGTCTGAAGTTTGAGAACGTGGGAGACTGAACTTTGAAGTAAGAATAAAGTTAATGTTAGTGATATAGTTGGTTAAATACTATAGTCTTTCAGGTTTGATATTGTTGTAGAAATTTATAAGTAAAATAACCAGAGGCTCTGTAATTTGGAATTAACAATAGCAAGTGGCTTTAAGAGGCTTCTTCTGTTAACTTGAAACTAATGTTAGCAGGTTGTTTTATAATACTTGACATATACATGATGTCTGCATGTGGCTGTAATCTAAAGTAACCAGGTGTGTGTGTGTGTGTATGTGTTTTCCTCCACGTACCTTAATGAGACGGTGCTGGGTGCCACGTAGCAATATGCTGTGCGGTGTTAGCCGTTAAGTGAGGGGTTTTAGCTGTAAGTTGGTCGTAGACAAACACCCGTGTGTGTCTTAGTGTGGGTGGCCGCGCTTGAGAGTTACTTTCTTGAGGTTTTTGGTCGTGGCGGTGGCTGTAGGCAGTTAGCCACAGCAGCAAGCAAGAGTAAGCACAACTGCAGGTGTTAAACAGCACTGACTTCAGAGTTCCCAAATAGGACAGCCCTCTGTACAGGGGGCAGTGTGAGATGTGTGCTGCTTGATTTTGGTGTTTTGTTATTTTTTTCTAGCACCATTAGGCCAAAATGTCAATTTTTATATTGGGCAGATCAACCAACACATAGATATCATGCTTGATTTGAGTAAATACAAAAATATATTGTGTTTTATCTACTGAGAAAAAATAAAGCAACTTTTTGCATCATTTTATCACATAGATCAAACAAGAGTAGTCTTTGTATGTATAACATTAATTTGTAAAATGTGAACTTACAGTTGCTAGTTAAGTCAACTTACTGACAACAACAACTGAGTTGATTTGCAAAAGTAAGTTGACTTTACATGCAATTAATGTTGTACATACAAAGTCTACTCTTGTTTGATCTACGGGATAAAATGATGCAAAAAGTTGCCTCACTTTTTTTTAGTAGATCAAGCGCTGTATTTTTCTCAGTGTGGCAATTCGCCTGGCTCTGGCCTCAGTGCCCAGTGGTATCCCTGCTCTGCTTCGGAACAAATGGACAAACGGTGCTGCTATTGGTATTTATGTAATTTTAATCATTTCCAACTGCACATTTTAAATTTTTTTTCTGACCGTTAACTGGCGTTCATTCACCAATTATTAACCATTAGCTGATAGGATTAAGATGCTCTATTAAATGTCTGTGACTAGTGCAGATCAGCAACCTGATTCTATAAAACTCACATGCTGTTAGAGCAGCACATCCACTGTGCTCTGGCTCAGCTGATCAGTGCTCAGATGGAGGTTAGATCTTCACATATTGAACTCTTTTATATAAAGTGTAGCCAAACACCAGGCAAAAGAGAGAGGAACAGCAGAGTGCTCCTCCAAGAAGCTCTGCTGCAGGTCTATCACAGAATGGCAGAGCACATACTATTTTTGAGTAAAATGTCATTTTATTTTCTTAGCGTCTTGAAATATCAACACAAAGATCTGGTGAAATGCTGAATTAAAGCTGGAAAGTTGTCCCGGGAGATAAACATGAATAAGATTTTATTGAAATGTGTTTGTTTAAACAAAGCTGTAGGAGAAAGCTGTAGGAAATCCAACCTTGGTGGAGAAGGCACCCTTCAAACCTGAGACAGCTGGAGCAGTTTGCTCACAAAGCCAAAATACCTATGGACAGGTGCAGAAGTCTCACTGAGAGTTACAGAAATCATCTGTCTACAGTGATTGTCTGAAAAGGTTGTGCAACAAAATGTTAAGTTAAGATTAAGAGTACCATCATTTTTGTCCAGGCCAGTTTCATTAGTCTGTTTTCTTAAAAAACAATTCTGTTGAACCACAGTTCAAAAGCATTTATTATTGCTTTTGTCAGTTTCAAGTTGTTTCACTGACAATTGTGGGTTTTTCTTTTTTTAACCAACACGTCTATAACTGTACTACTTTCTTTTCAGGTGTTTGCACAGTGTTGAACAGATATGAACATTACCAGGGGTGTATAGCTCAATTTTCAGACAGTTTGTCTCAAAGGGCTTTATACAGCATCATAATAACATCATCTGCCCTTAGACCTCACATCAACTGAGGAAAAACTCCCAAGAAAACCCTTTAACAGGGAAAAATGGAGAAACCACAGGGTGAGCAACAGAGGAGGGATCCCTTGCCAAGAGGAGGAAGAGCAAGACGTAGCATCCTGATAGATGCACTGACACTGACACTAATGTGTCCTTGTTAACACTCTCAGTGCAGCACAGTTTGTTGTCGACTTGCTTCTCGCTTTCTACCTCTCTTTCTCTTTGTTTGTCCTCTCTCTCCTACTAATACATTTTTAATGTGTCAGTCTGTTTTATGGTTTTGTTCTTGCTTGTTATTAAGATACAGTGTTTAGCAGGCACCAGGGAAAACCTTTCCCCATAACCCCGATATAACTAAGCTGTGAACCAATATTTCTGTGTTTACTAGCTGCTGTTGTTCTGCTGTTTTGAGCAGCTCTGTTTCTGAAAACAGCTGAATGCTCAAAGCAAAGCTATGAGAGCATAGCTTTGTGGAGTGGGGATTGTCCTCTGAGTCGTGCGATGTCTTCAGAGCAGATATACCTTAGTCAGTGGGCTGGTTAGCGTGCTAATGTCAATCAGCATTAGAATAAAAAAGGTTAGCTTGAAGGTTTAGCATGCTAGTGCCTAATGTCAACCAGCAGGGTTATTATAGTTAACTAAAGCCAGCCAGCAGTGAAAAAATAATTTAGTTAACTGAAATAAAAATGAAAAATAACCTAACTAACTAGCTAACTAACTAACCTAACCCTTTTCAGAATCTAAAATTAAATAAAAACTACAATGAACAATTCAAAACTAACTAAAACTAAACTGAACTGCTGATAATAGCTTAGTTTTCATTTTTGTAGAAATGGCAAAAATTAAAGAAAATGCTATTTCATCATCAAAGCTCTCACAGAGAAACATCTAACAAGGATTTCCTCCTAATACTTGAAAAACTAAAAGTAATATTAAAACTAAACTTAAAACTAGTAAATTCCTCAAAAGAAAAGTTAAACTTAAACTGCTTAATCACATGTTGAACTAGTTAAAACTAAAAGTGAAATAACAAAGAAAACTGAAAATCTCAATAAAATGAAAACCTAATGAAAATGTTGAAACTAATAACCTTGGTATGAATGTGGCACCTCACAGTGTTACCAGTCGTGCAAAACAGGCACTCAAAAGGGGAACTTGTGGCCGGGACACAGAGATTTGCCAAATGAGCTTTATTACTTCATGATGCTATGAGATAGGTTCAAGTGCAGGAACACTGTGAAATTTGCAGCAGAGACTTGCATTGACAAGGCAGGTGTGTGTTAACACTGCCCAAAACTGTTCTGTTTAAAATGTAATAATGCATGTTTGATATCCAGAGCATGGTCATTTCTTATATCTAACATATCTTTGATTTTCCATCCAGCCTTACTCTGTAGATGATGTTACATTGTTTCCATATTATCATTTTATACATTGATATTACTGAAAAAGCCTATGGTAAAATCTGAAACTTTCTATAAAAGGTGAGGTACCTTTTTTTTCTTTCTTTCTTTTTTTTTTTTTTTTTGCTAAATCCAAAATTATAAACTTGTTGGTTGAATATGTTTTTACTAAAACATTATTTGTGTAAAAAGATCTTCGCTATGAATTTAGAGATCAGTCCCACCCTATCCCTCCCATTCTGCACTATTTAGTATTGTTTTGTTATTCATTGTTTAGATGACTGTGAGTTGAGTTTTTCTCTGCCATCAGCTGACAAAGCACATGTGGAATGGTTTAGCCTTGGGGAATAATGACTGACAGGCTAATCACACACACAAGACATCATTGGTTTTTTAAACAGTGGCGAAAGATCAATAAGCTCCTCCCCCTTTACTCACCCCCTGCCTCATACCTCTGGAGGGCTTTGTCAATACTGAGACAAATGGATGTTTAATTGTGAGACAACTGCTTTAAATTCATTCATCTGTCACAATGAATGTACAGTAAATGAAAGTTATGTCAATGTAAAATATATTTGCCATTTTTTTGGAACTTTTTATTTTTTCCACACACATAAATCATACATGAAGATATACATAGAACCCCACCCTCCAGTCATAGCAATACCATATTATACAACCACATACATACCTTACCTCATTTCCATATACACACAGCATTCATTTGAGTACTGTGACTTGTCCTTGGGAAAATATATAACCAAAATGAAAACATGTAAATAAAAGGAATACAATTTTAAAAACAAAAATCTTATATCTGTTTTTGTTTTCCATCTTCAGTTGTAGTTTTACTGTAGCTTTTTCCATATAATAACGACCTTGTCTCTCCATGGCAAGACATTGTAATAATCTCTTCCAGTGGTTACCAGGAGTCACATAAAGTTGCAATCCAGCCAGGAGATTTGTAATTAGTAGCCCTCTAATCTTCCATCCAAGAGAACACACTTCTCAAGTGAAACTTTAATTTCATTGAGGTTTAGATATGTTGGTCATGGTTACCATATTACCTGCTGCCATACAATAAAAGTGAGTGAAAAGAAAGTAGCTCTCTGCTATGATCCAATTAAGATCAGTATGGGCACACAATTCTATTTTTTTCAATGCCATCATCAACATGGTGCTACTGGAAGTCATCATTCCCATTTTTGAGGACAGGATTAGTTAATTTGTTTCACCTGGATTGCACATTTTCAAACACCAGCAAGTGCAACTTTGTTTATTCTCTCCCTAGGAGGTCCTAATGTACAAAATTGGACAGAAAATGCCAAACAGTAACAGAAGGAGGCATTAAATGTGTTTTTATGGCACTTTATTTGTTATTAGATGCTGAAATCGTAATAATCTTAAAGACCCTACAAGGAACTTTTAACTTGATATGCAAAAGTCTGGTTTCTGCTGATGTCTCTGTGTGACCTACAACAGCAAATGGGTGGGAAGATAAGCTATTTCTAAATAGTGTAACTCTTTACCTTCAGGAGGCAGTGGATGGGTTGGTCCACCAGATGATGAAACGATGTACGGCACTCAGACTGGAGGAGACAACACATTTGAAGAGGCTATAAATTAGCATTGAGTTGTTGGTACGCTAGCGAGCAAAAACCGAGCTCAATTTCAGCGTCATGGCTGATAATGGGACGGGATCCGCAAAAAGAAACCTACCACTTTTGTCCACAGGGGGTGCCAAAATCAACACAAAATGAAACTTCCTTGTAGGGGCTTTAAGAAAGGAGAACAATAATTTATTTGTTTCTTTGTAACAAAACAAACAGACCTTCCACCACAGCAGTGTCTCTTCCATATCCATATTAACCAGCAATGTTCTTGTGGCCATTCACAGCATTCTGTAATCATTTATTGCAAGTTATACAAAGTGTAGTGAATCCAGGGCTGCATACTGTAGGTCAAATGTCTATGTGCTGTCTTTACTGTGGTTGGTCAGCGACAAAACTCTGATTCTCTGTGTCTGACTTACAGTGAGGTTATTGTGAAGAGATCAGAGCTCTTGGGTAATCACTGTCCAGACTGTGATAAAGCACTGTGCTTTCAGTGCCTCTGCTCAGCTGAGTGAATTAAGAGTCTCATGATCCTCACTCTAAATATACCATCTTTAGCCAAGAGACAAACAGGCTACATCAGACCACAGACCACTATATATCCAACAAGTTCACATGAGCTGCTGTGTTTGACTCAGTCTGTCATTGTTTAAATAGTTAAAAGCATAATTTTTCTATTGTCCGTCAGTTTTCTTAACTGCTTTTTTTGGTGCTCTGCTACATTTTCTGGTGTGTTGCCGTTGGCAACTGTTAACCAGCCAAAGAGCTTCAAATTGATGACACTGTTGTACATTGTGTCAACCACTCCTTTATAGTGTGACTCATGGTCAGATACTTCACTTATGCTATTTACTTGAGCTAATATTTGAGTTTGCTCCTCCTTTACTTAGCTGCATTTTAACAGCACATATGACATTCAGTCTCTACTGTTTTCTTACACTATGATATTCAAGCTTACACTCTCTTTCCCACCCCTCCCCACCCCACTCTCTCTTTCACACACACACACTGGCATGCACATGCAAAGTTGCTGTTTTTCCACAAAGCTATGTTCTGGTCCAGACAACCCTCTGATATCCACTCCCAAATTTCAGTAGTGGGTTAGGGTTAGTACAACAACACACAGATGCAGACACAATCTCCTGTCAGTGCTTGTTTGCCTCATTTTTCCTCTTCTATTTAGTCATGTCACTCATGATTTTTCACATGTGTGTACTCCCACATTCCCACACACACCTGATGTTAGAGTTCCTGTGTGTGTCTCTGTGTCAACATGTATCTGTTGTGTGTCTGTTTGCCACAGGTTTATTGCAGTCATCACTATGACTGATGGGGATTATGACTACCTTATAAAGCTCCTTGCCTTGGGGGACTCCGGCGTGGGAAAGACCACATTCCTGTACCGATACACAGACAACAAGTTCAACCCCAAGTTCATCACCACAGTCGGCATTGACTTCAGGGAAAAGAGAGTGGTGAGTTCTGATCTGTGTGGCTTTTAAATCACAGCTAATTCATTTATTCAATTCATTCAATTAGTAGCATACTTAGTTACCATAGTCACCATGACATTTATTTTCTTTGGGCTCCAGTTTTTAAAGAACAAAAAAGAAAGATCTAATTCTACAGTAGTTCCCGCTGTTTAAGCCTGTAAAGTTATTTCTTTGACATCTGATATTTCATAAGAAAAAGAAAAGCACAAAACAAGATTCTGCTGAAAAAACAATGTAATTTTGTGTTTTGTGTAGCCTAACGCTAATGTTTTCATCCACAGTAGGCATGGTCCCCACTGAAATATCTCAAAACATACTGGATAGATTGGCATGCTTGATACTCATTAGGGCTCCTGAACTCAAAGAGTCAAGTGCGAAATGTGAATGAAATTCAAATCAATTAAATTGACTTTGAGTGAATTTGAATATGTGCTCTCAGTGAAAATGCACATTCACCAAGGCTGAATCTGATGTGAAAAGTCTGTAGAAAATCTATTGAAATAATTTGGATTGTTTTTGTTGTGGTGTGACTGGGTGTTTCACGCGCACACATGCACACACGCACGCACGCACGCACGCACGCACGCACACACACACACACAAACACACACTGTAAACTGCACTAGTTGACTAATGCAAGAGACTACAATGGACTACAGCCAGCTATGATCACTGGTGTCATCAAAGAACTTCTGCTTCATGGTCACTCTGGTGGTTGCAATTTGTGGGGCTTTGTTTCATTGTGCAGAGAGCTGTTTCTAAAATATTTTTATCCTGTTAGTGAAGTTAGGGTGTTACAGTTTTTTTCAGTTGCTAACAAGCATTGGTCAAACTGAAACTACTTATTCACAACCCTTAACACAGTCTGCATTTCCATCATGCATCTCAGCTAAACAGTTCATCTCATCCCCAAAGATGTTTCTCACCAACAAAACACTCAGAATAAGCTTATTCATCCACAACATTGGAAACAAATCTCATTCTGGAAACAAACACTATCACTCTTAACACACTACACAATACTAACAACAGAGAGCAGTGCATGAAATATATCTTATCTTTTAGGTTTGAATGTTTTTCCCGATAAATTAGTACTTTATCATAGAAAAAGATCTCAGCAGTTCAGTGAGTGCAATAAATTATTGTATATTGTATCGTATTGCAGCATGTTGGGGGGGTAGGTGAGAGGAGTTTCCCAGCATGCTTTGGGACAGTGTGTTTATATAAATTGAAGTTAATTCTGTTCAAAGTCACCACAGATGTTGTCTACTACACAATCTTTAGTGATACTGTTCAATACACTAATTCTACAATGTTCTAGTAGTTTACAATTACTCTTATGGAAAAAAGCACTTTGACACCATAAGTGAAGTTATGTGTTTGCTTAGTGACCTCCCGTCAGTTAAGTCTCTTATTTGTTTATTTTTATGAAAATTATGGGCATTTTTCTGTAGTCAAGCAGTGTAGGGGGTGTAGAGACTGCTTTAAAATTCAGATTTTTTTTTAGCTTGCCATAGTGTGTTGGATTGTATCCCAAAATTATATAAAGGATGCACACACAAAAAATATTTCACTCCCTCTCTGCTGCATCTGGCCACATGTTTTCATCAACATCAGTAAATCAGTCAGAGAGTGAATGGTTGAACACTACATTACAAGATCACACACAACAAATGTGTGTTGTGTTCCTTGACCTTTGACCTCTCCGTATTGTAAGGGCCAATGAGACTAATGATGACAAACCATCATGGCAGAGAGTGGCTCACATTGTAATGTTTGCTCCTCTCTGACCTGGACATTCAGTTTCCTGCTGCCCAATGACGTTTCTTACTTAGCCGTTTTCATTTTTCATATTTTTATTTTCAATATTTTTTCATATTTCATTTTACATATTGTCAGTATCTTGATGTGAAATTTTGTAGAAAATGGTTGTTTTTTTTCTATCATCCAGTTTTTGATTGTGTTTCTAGCTATTTTGAACGAAGTGTGTTCGCATTTGAAAAATGTGCTATAAAAGTTTAGTGTTATGCAGGTGGTGGACTAGTAACTGAGAAAAGCTCAGAAGAGTTCAGGAATTTTGGTGACTGGGGTCACTGAATGCATTTTGTGTGAAAGCAATGAAAAGTGATTCACAGTTTGCTCCACATGGACTTCTGTTTTGCAAACTGTTAACAGTTTTGAAAATGTGATTTCAGTTTTGACCAGTGCTTGTTAGCAATTGGAAAAAAACTGTAAATACTGGAGAGAACATTTGTAACGTATATCACTTGCCAGATTCAATGGTCTCTGCAAAGTTTTTTTTTTTATGTAGCATTTCATTTGATCTGCCAACAGGCATTAACACACACTACGACAGCTTTACTGTGTCTGCTATAAAAACTAAATCAGTGATGCTTCTTTCACCTCAGATGTACACAGCGTCCAACCCCAATGGGACAACCACAGGGAAAACCTTCAAGGTCCATCTTCAGCTCTGGGACACAGCTGGACAGGAGAGGTGGGTGACCTGTCCCAGTGGGACTGCATCTTTTTCACTCCTCAGATTATGGATGATGTTTTCTCTTTATATTAGTCAAGATTGTCATCCACATGACATTCAAAACATTCTGAACTGCTTGTTGACTTTTGATGATTCCATCACAAATGATGGAGTTCCTCTTCTGACCACAAGATGCTAGCCCAGTTGCAGATCTACACAGACTCAGCTGTTCAAAGATATGTATGTAAATATGTCCACTATGCTCAGGACCAGTTCGCACACAAGTGGATGGAGAAAACAGACTTTTTGCAAACACCCAGTGAAGGTCAGAACACTCAGTGTTGTCATGTAGGCTGACCATCACCAGCCCTTCCTGGAAACTACTGTGTCAAATTTTATTGAGAAGAGTTAACTATGTGAGCCAGAGAGGGCCATGTTACACCATGGTGGGTTAAGGGGGAAGTGAGGGGCAAACAGGGGAGGGTGAGGGACAGAGGTTAAGGGACAAACAGCACATCATATCATTAAATACTAGATTTAAAAATGACCCAGCAGACAGATTCAGTGTCAAAATGTGAACATAAAACTGCATAGGGAGTGGAAGAGGAAAAAAAGAAGAAAAACAGGCAGTGCAAGTGGTGGCCCTGGAAGTCGTTTTACTCCTCTCAGATTATGGAGATAACAGAAATGTGAAAGTGGATGGCGTGACTGTGGTCCTTTACAATGTGCCCCGGAGCTGATGGACCAAACATGGATACATGCATTTGAGCCCTCCCCAATATGAATGTGGGAACCATCACCAGAGTCCAGGATCATTGACCCAGTGCAGTGGGGGCAGGTGGGGGGCCGCAGGGAGCTGCAGGGAGCCACTGGGAGCCGCAGGGAGCAGCAGGGACCCACAGGGAGCTGCAGGAGCCATGGGTCACCAGCCACACTGGGGAGCCACCCATTGGATTCTTTATTGTTCAAAGGAGGACTGAATTTCTGCACCTTCTTTCTACACCTGAGTTGACCCCCTCTGAAAGATGTAGCCTTTGAACTGAGACACAGCTTTTTGTCTGTGGTTCTCTGTCTCTCTGCAATTTAGACATTCAAACCTGTGTGAAAAGATTTCTCTGTTGATTGAATTCCCAGCAGCAGTATCTAGTGGCCATTAGAGAATTTGCAGCTTCAGCTGTAGCTGTTGGTGCTTCAATCAGCTGTGGACTGTGGAGGTTGTCTGAAAAATCTAAATTCAATGCTTTAACAAATATTATAATGTACAGTATGACATTTTATATTTTGTCTGAAATTTTTGTGTGCATGATCTAGGTTCCGCAGCCTGACGACGGCGTTCTTCAGAGACGCCATGGGATTCTTGCTGATGTTTGATCTCACCAGCCAGCAGAGCTTCCTCAATGTCAGAAACTGGATGAGTATGTTGTTGACTTCAGATTTTTACATGTTTTAAACAGCTACTGTCACTAATTTTTCAGTGCTCATTTCTGTTTTTTCTCATTTATATCATTTTCCAGGTCAGCTTCAGGCCAATGCCTACTGTGAGAACCCAGATATTGTGTTGGTAGGAAACAAGGCAGACCTAGCCGACCAGCGGGAGGTTCAGGAGAAACAGGCCAAGGAGCTGGCTGATAAATACGGGTATGTTTGGTTTTCATATTTACGGTAAAGATTGCTGGAAAATAATATTTATAATAATATTAATCGTACATGAGTACCAACAGTACAGACAGTATGTGGCTGCTGTGCAACAAACAAATAACTTCCTGTTTGACAAGTCAAAAATCATTTCCTGGTGTCATTCCAGCAAGCCAAGACATCAGTCTCAAGTTGCCTGGCAACATGAGACAAGGAAGCAATAATCTCTGTGTTGAACTCTGTGGAACGTAAAAATCATCCATCCATCCATCCATCCATCCATCCATCCATCCATCACCAACACATCAACCATCCATCTATGCTGATATCACAGTAGTAGCAGCAATAGTCCAGATGTTTGGCTTCCTGGAAATGATCATCTGTTCCCAGTCCAGATGAGACATGGAGCCCTCTCAGTCTTCCCTTTGCCTCCCACCAGCTGGATGTGCTCACTCAAAAACTTCTCCTTACAGCCTAGCTTCCTTTTCACTATTACAGTCTGGTCAACCATTACTGCTGACACTGCAGCAGTTTGTCTTCCAATCTTCGTTTCTGATTCCCAGTGGGCTCCACACCTAATGCACCTCACAATATTTATCTAGAAAGCTTCAAGAACCTCAAACAAGTCTGGTTCCCTTCATTAACATCACTTAGCTATATCACGATGTGGATGATGAGAAACTTCTCAGACACCAATATAACATTGGACATAAAAGGGCAGTCAAATAAAAGCATAACAGTGCTCCATATTGATTTAACTGAAATGGAAGTCAAACTAAAATTGTCTGGCATATGGATCTTTTAAAAAAATTTCATTTCTTGTTGCTCACAGGATCCCATACTTTGAGACAAGTGCAGCGACAGGAGCAGAGGTAGACAAGGCAGTGATAACACTGTTGGACCTCGTCATGAAGAGGATGGAGCAATGTGTCGACAAACCGCCTGCCGAGGCTGCCAATGGAAACGGGGCCGCAAAGCTGGGTGAAGCACAGCCCAGTGAGAAGAAATGTGCATGCTAGATCAAGTGGCAAATCAGGAAACAACCAATCAGCATTCCTTTGTTATCTGTCCTTTCTACTTGTCACATTCCCTCCATCCTTAACTTTTCTCCATTGCTAATCTCAATTGCATGTTTCCATGTCTTCTCTTCACTTTATTCACTCTCAAACTAACTTCAAGGTTCAAGGTTAATTTATTGTCTTTCTAAAATATGCTTTCACATGGAGAGAACAAAATTTGTACTCAGGTCCAATGTCCAGGTCCAGGTCCAAGCATCGCAATAAGGTGACAAGTAAAACACAAGTGAAACAAGTGAATAAAAAAGACAGTACCTCTAATCATCCTCTGAATTCTTAATTTTCCCCCCAAACTGATAATGAAACAACCCTACTCCCCTCTAGTGGATATTTATGATATCACAGTCTCAGCCTGTCTGCCATCCAGCTCTGTTTGGACAGTTAAAACAGGACGCAAGAGTTTCATCTGTCATTTGAAACAAGTGGACTGGGAACTAACTTCTGCAAAGTGGTTTGAAGGATTTTAATGACTCTAAATGGCCACAAATCATGTTTGAGGCTTAAATTTGAGCTATTTAATGTTCTAATCTGGTGTGCATGTTGCCTTGTGTTTAGGCTGCTGCTGGTTGGACCAGGCTGAACAACTGTGAACAATGTCCTTTTTTCTTACTTTTCCACTGTTTCACACTGTGATCTATGCTGTACCTGTATTTGCCAAAATTATAATTTTTCAAAACTGTGTTATGTGGTTCAATAATATGAGAAGTTTGCTATGAACCAACCTGAGTGACACTGGCAGGGGAGGGTAAAGTTCTACGTATTTAGCAGCTCATGTAGTTAGCCATAAACTAGCTAACACCCTTTGTCCCACTTCGTATTAGCATTTGCTACAAGATACATGCATAAGCAGCTGAGAAGTCTTTTGTGTTTGTTGGATTGACTCTGAGATGAACTAAATAACATTCAAAAAAAAAAAATTATCAGTCATATCACAGCTGACATGGTCTTTTTCGCACCAGTGTGTTCAAGGCTGCTGTGACTGATAATAATTTGCTTTCTGTGCCAGCACTTAGGCCATGTTCAGACTGCCAGCCCAAATCTCATTTTTAGCCAATCCAGATTGGAACCGGATGGCTCTTTTGAAGTCTGAACAGTCACAAATCACATGAAATCTGGTTTTTGCAAAACAGATCGAAACCACCTTCGGGAGGTAGTTTCAAATCGCATTTGGACAGGTGCGTCTCAGTCTGAACAGCTCCAAACACTCAGATCGGTTTTGACTGTCCGTGACATCACTCTATGTGATGCCAGACCCAATGCGCCAGACAGCCCTCTGACCGCCTGCCTATTTCGAGTTGTGGAGCTTAATGGAGCTGTCAGAAGACGTCGAATATATCAGTCCTTGGACAGAGGAGGAAACAAAATGCCTCATCAGTCTGTGGGGAGATGGCTCTGTTCAATCGAAGCTCGAGGGCATGTATCACAATAAGTAGATTTATGAAAGTATTTTGCGTTCTTTGAGAGACAGGTGATAGAGGCAGACGTGGCTACAGTGCCAGAGGAAGATAAAAAGTTTAAAAACAAAATATAAAGAGATCAAGGATTGCACTGTCGCTGTCGCAATTATATGACGTCACACAATACACGTGCTGGATGACGCCTCCGCTCCGACGTTGTTGTTACAGCAACCTGTCAGATTGGTCAATAATGTGGCCCAGTCTGAACAGAGCTAAATCTGATTTGGACAATTGCTAAAAACAGTGTGGACAGTCAGCCCCAAAAATCGGATTTGAGAAGAAATCCGATTTGAATCAGATTCACCTGCAGTCTGAACGCAGCCTTAGTGTTTGGTCTGGAGGAGTGCTCACCCATCTTTATATATGACTTTTGATACCAATACAAGGCATATGTGAAGTTCAACTAACACACAATGCTCTTTTTGTGCAGGACTGCCATATGATTGATTAGACATAGCATTTTTGGATACTTTGACATTGCTTATAAGATTGGATACTTCATTTATACATGTTGGAGATGGCAAACCTCCATGATCTCCACAATGGTATCAGACTTGACTGAAGAGCTGTGCATTTCATATTGTAGGATGAATATGGGTACAGCATGTTACATGCACAATGGAGGAAAACACTTACATTTTACATCATTGGAGACCAGATTATAGACCAGAGTAGATGTATTGTTTCAAACTGATCTACTGCCTTGACTTTCAAATCTTTGTTCCACTGTTAAGGGACCAACTTGATCTCTGTTGGAGGTTTAGGCATGCCAACTGAATTGGTTGTTCTGGGGCTAACTGTACCTAATCGGAATCCTTTTTTTATCATGAAATTAAACCTTTCTGATGGCCAAAATAATGGCTAAAATGGCAAAGGCCAGTCAGGTGATGACAGATCTTCAGGGCTGCTAATTTTATAGTTGACCTTTCATCTCCACAGATAATCAGACAAAGTGAAATATCAATGTGTCAAAAATGATTTATATTCATATAAATGTAAATCATATTTCTATTGTCATATTTCATGTTTTTTTTAAATTTCATATCCCTCGTATCTCTCATGATCACTTCTTCAGTTTCATATCCATCAAGAGCACATTATCTTTACTGCGTTAACATTTATAATTGTACATTTCTTTATTGCTAGTGCTCTTATCTAACCCTAACCCAAAATCATAAATTTAGTGACATAATGTGTCACATGAGGAAAATACACTATACACTATAAATTCCACTATTACAGATTCTTGAAAAAGTAGAGTTGAAATTGTTTGCTCAACACTTAAAGTAATTGTGGTTGGTTGTGACAGTTGTTGTACAGATGACCCAGTGAAATCATGATGTACTGAATCTAAATTCCTGATTTCAATATGAAGGCTGTATGTTTTGCACCAAATGCTTGAGCTACTTGACTGCACGCACGCACACGCACGCACGCACACGCACACACACACACACACACATACACACAAATGCACGCACACACGCACTCAGTCTTCACAAGCCATTTAGATGGCTTGTGTCAAGTGTCAGCTTCAGCTCTGAGATGATCATGTTTTAACAGCAACTCAGCATTTTTCTTCTTATCAACTAACACCCTGATCTGCCTTACTTTATGAAAAATCTTGAGACTAGTTGAGGTGCACCAGAGACATGGGAAATTACCTGTTACATTGTTATTGTTGTTCATCACCTGCTGTCACTAAATGTTATCTTTTTCCCCAGTGAACCAAATACAAAGTTTATATCATGGTCCCAAATTGTAGAGTGTTAAGACAACTTCAGGTTGGTTTTCAAAACATACCTAAAACAGAGGCTGTTAAGTGTGTTAGGAGTAACTTTAATGACAAGCAAAAGCACCATAAAGCTTTGGCTTCACCTCTTTATCACATGGGTGGGTGGGTTTAAAAGCAGTGGTTGGTGGGTCTGCCAATAGCTGATCTCAGTGCCATATGAAATACTAATGAAGACTGACAGACAGAGCTGGTTCACATTGTAACTGACTCTCCACTTGTTAAGCAGCATTAAAGTGATAATGTTCCCCCGAAGATTCTGTGTCTCTGTAGGTTTGTTTGCAGTGTTTCAGCTGATCATGTATTTACTTCTGTAGATATAATCTTTTATTATGGTTCTAATGTATGTAATCATGGTGTACAGGTTATATTAGCCCCATTATATATTTTTTCCGTACATGTATCTAACAATGCACCTTGCTTAAGGGTTTTGTTGCAGCTTTCATTTTATAATATAAATAGACCAAGTGATATTTGAGTAAAATCATATCATTAAGTCTTAGGTGGTTAAGCTTGGTAAAGCTTAGTGAATATTGTCATATTATCACCCTAAAACATTTCCCTTCTTCCACATCAAACAGCTCTATACCAACCTGGTAAAAGCCTAAGTTTGATATCACTGACACTTGGTTGTGTCATCATGAAATAATTCTGATTCTTTAGTGCTCCACTCCATCACCTAGTTGCTAACCTTGTCTGTATGCCATTTGATGGTGGGCAGGTGGAGCACAGTAGGTTTATTTGAGCTCGTTTTCTGTCTGCTGCTGTTTGATGACTGTGCTCAGACTAAACTAGAAATGCAGTAAAACCAAAACAAAAAGCTGAAAGAGGCTAAAAAGCTCTGTTTTGGTGCATAGTTTTCTGTGGACTGACTGCACGTGTCCCCTTTCAGAATACACATAGTAATGCCATTCTTTATTACAATGGAAATACTGATCAGTGCAGATTTAAAATGTCTAATTTATGTCTTTTAATCTTGTAATAATTCTTAATATAAATAATGATCAAAAATTGAATTTATTTAAGTCACTTGTCAGGTTTCTTCATTCATCTTCACCTTCTTCTTATATTGTTATTATTATCATTATTATTATTATTTGACTTACTTGACAGGTCAATCATTTAAGGGCCTTAAATATTATGCAGTCTTACGGATCAAGATGACTGGCAACTAATTTAATTTTGTGTTGTTAAGACACATGTCACTGCATTCAAATGGATTTTTAATATATACCCAACAGCTTAGAGCAAATAAAGCAAGGGGACAAAATGAGAATTAACCAAATTAATAGTTATAACTGGAAATGATTTCCCATACAGTCAGGTTCCTGCAGATGGAAAACCATCTTAACATCTTGGACCAGCACCCTCTAACCATGACAATCTCTTGAACTAGTTTGGAAGGAATTCATCACTTCCTTATTATGGTTCTTATCTTTTTTTTTTTTTTTACTTTTTTCTTAAATCTAGTATTCAGTTGTGCCACAGTTGTGTCTTGTGTCTTATATACTTCACTGTCTTAAATCATGGTTTTCTGAAAGCATCTCTTTCACAAGCCTTCTCAGTCTTTAATGTAGTTTTTGAATTCACTTTGAAAGTTTGCAAAGAGGAGTCATGTTGTGCCTGTTATTAACTCTTCTGTTTGATCCTCTGTAAAGTGTGTGAGCTACTTAATATTTTAATGCATTATTAATTATCGATGACAAAACAGAGGCAAAAGAGAGCAGAAGTCCTGATGTTGTTTTTGTGCTCAGTATATCCAGACTACTAATCAATCCAAGTACCTCTAAGAGCTTTTATTTTTGGATATCCTCTGTGTGTGAATTCTCTCTGATGCCTGCGGTTTGTACATGTTTATTCAGTTTTCACTGTGTGTATTGATGCCTGTGTGTTTGTTGGGTTTGTTGCACTGTTCGCATGTTTGACAACACAAGAATGGAATGACCTGTGATGCGTTTAGTGTTTCTGGTGTCAGAGCTGCAAATAAATCTGTTTGTTTTTACCCTTTTGGTTTTGCTGCAAAGAACTCTGCTTTTATGTGATGCAGTTGTTAATGCTGTTTTTAAGGATAAAATGTTAAAAAAAAAAAAAAAAAAAAAGTTTGAATCTTGGATTGTCAAAACTCTCAAGAAGATTCTGATAGCAGTTACAGTGAGGCATTTCTATGTTGGTGAGGTGTGTTCACAGCAAAATGACCCCTGAGCTAAATACTGGTTTGCTGTGACACCTGTTTCTCTGGTTTCCACAGCAACAGCTACAATTAATGTTTGCTACAATTAACACTTGCATTTTAACTGTATGAAAAGTGCTAGAGAAATAAAGATTGTTTCTCTCATTTCTCTGGTATTTCCTCACACATTTTCTCCAACTCTGACATTATTTTATAAAACTTTACAGCATTATTTATTCAGCTTTATGAACAGAGTTGGACAAGACTGCAGATGATGTATTTAAATTCTAAGTAGGCTACACATTCACACACTAGCTAACATTTAGCTGGAAGAAGCCAAACTAGTAGCCTATGTTTACAACTGATATTTAAGAACACAATGAGCACACTTTGTTAATGACTTATATATATATATATATATGTAATACATGCCAACAAACAGAAAACCATTGTTTAGATTAGAACAAAGATTAAATAAATAAATGGAATAGTAAAACCTTCACTTCCTTCAGTACAGGAATGCTTCCCTGTAATGGTTACTATCAGATCATATTTCAAATTTTCTCCCAAACCCAACAAACCAGTGAAAAGGTTATTCAGAAAATACTTTGCTTGTAATTCTTTTGTCAATTTACATTTGTAGATTTATTACTTATTTTTGACAAAGCAAACAAATTGTCCAATTTAGGTAGAAATGTCAAAATATATTCACTCAAGATAATTGTAAAATCTGAAAAAAGACCATTTTAAAACTGTTAAAAGCTGGAACTGATCATGTATGTTTTGATGAGTATATTTGCAGTCAGTTGTTTGCATTTTATCTAGAAGCATTTGTTATAGATGATGACTTTGCAGTAAATTTATCCAGGAATTGTGAAATCTGACAGCTGATTAAAGATTAATTAGTACTATAACTTTGGAGTCTGTTGCTTGTTGTTCACTTTAAACACTTTATGTGTTGTTGAAGAAAAATCACGCAAATTCTCACATACTTACTGATCCAGAGTGAAGGCAAGGCAAGGCAAGGCAAGGCAATTTTATTTGTGTAGCCCGTTTTTACAGTTTGCTTTACACAGCATTATGACAACATCCTCTGCCTTAAACCCTCACATCGACTGAGGAAAAACTCCCAAGAAAACCATTTTAGCAGGGAAAAAATGGGGAAACCTCAGGGTGAGCAACAGAGGAGGGATCCCTCACCCAGGACGGGCAGACGTGCAATAGATGTTGTATAGAGACAAGAAAACAATTTACAACACGGAATATGGAAAACATGGAAATGGAATCAGTCAGTTAACAAAAAAGGATGAAGGAAGCTCCTGGTGGGCAGGGAGGGAAGGCCAGCTTAATGGGACTACTGGACGGCAGACTGGGTCGTGAGCAGGGAGTGCAGACTGATTTAACAGCAGGAGAAAGGAGGAGATGGAGGCGGCGGTTGGTTGGTTGGTGCAGGGGGATGAAGCTCTGAAGAGATCTGTGGAAATACAGAGAGAGTGCGAGACAGTTCACAAAAGCAAATGTAATGACTTACTGTTAACTGATAAGTTAATTTTTTGAGTAGTTAGTTGCTGCTCATAAAACGTACAGTTGGTAGTGAATCTCTTATTTTATTAGGCTTGTATGATTCATGTGAAAATAGCAGGATCTTGTAAGCCATTATTTTGTAAGCCATTATTTTACTGCTTAAAGACAGAGTCTTTGTTCGTTCAGTTTGTTCGTTGCAGTTTGTAAACACAACATTCAAACTGGGCTCCTCGCAGGCCTCCTGCCCCTGACAGCAGCAGCAACAGGACTAGTCAGGTCTGCAAAGGGAAAAACAGTCCGAGTGAACCGCTGGAGCCGCGGGCCGATACACGGCCGTCGCCGGCTATGGCCGGTGCGACATGCAGGAGAACCGTCGTGGTGAGCTGCCACCGCTAGTGGAAGTTAGCCTCGAGCTAGCGGGTGTTAGCGGTGGCAAATAGCATCCGCCACTAGCACCTGCTAGCATCCGGAACAGCTAGCGGGGATGCAGCTTACTCTGACAGGAAACGCCGACACCAGCCCTGCTTTGTAACATTTCAATTGCCTTCATGCTAAAAAAAAACAGGGCAGTGCCTTTTACCGACTGAGTAAAGCCATAGTGGTAAATTATTACCAAGCTAATGCTGCCCAGCTTGAGTTCGATATACTTGCCTTGCAGCTTCGTCCGTCCTCCAGTCTCGATATTCGCTGCCGAACAATGTCCTTCCACCAACCCAAACAGGAACGGCGCTTTCCACAGGAATTTGACAAGTGCTCAGCTTCACGTTGTTCAGTGTTCCAACAGCCAATGGCATGTCGCGTTGTTCTCATGACGTTGTTCGGGCCCCAGTCTGCAGACTTTTTTTAATGGCACAAATAGTGTGCAGAGACGTTGCAGCAGCAGAATATTTAAGTCACACATGCTGTGAAAGAATTCAAGACTTTGTGATTTATATTGTTTGCAATTCCTGCCTCTACATGTATTTAGATTTTTTTTTAGAAATAAATAATACAGTGTGGCCTTGCGATGTTTCATACTTTCTCACTATTACTTTTTATTCCTATGAATTATATTTTTACTGTTTACCTCACATTTTTTAATTTGATGTATTTTTGTGTTAATACAGTTCTATAATGAAGCCCTTATATGAAACAAAATGAAAGATATTTGTATCTTTATTATACCAGCACATGCTCAATATCTATTTCCTTTTTGGGATATGCTGAAGGCATACCAGGAAGCTGGAGTGGCTCTGATGGCAGTGGTCATTCAGGAGCAAGGCTCTGCAGGAATTCCTTTTCAAACTCAAGACAAGTCATTCATACTCACATTACAGACTCAGACTTTTTCCTGGATTAAAATTAAAATAAGGTGGTGGTACTGTCTGAGTGTTACTGGGACTGTGTTTGCATCCTAAACTGATTTACACTTAACAGTTTGTCTGCTTCAGTTCTGAAGCAGCAGCAGTAATCAATGCCACTTGATTGAAAGCATTTCATTGCAGGTGCTCTATAGCTCACTTGGTAGTGCTGATGCCCCATAAGTAGAGGTCCTTGCTACAGCAGCCCTAAATTCAAGTCCACCTCTTTGCTTTGCATCTTGTTCACCCTCTCAAGCTTTCCCCTTTTCCTGTGTCCTTTCAAAATAAAGGTTAATGTAATGTTAATAAATGTTACCATCCTGGAAATGACAGTAATTATGGTTATTTTCAATGAAGATATTAGTCAATTAACAAACAAATTCTAGTAAAATTACAAATTAAACAGTTCTTTTACTATTAATTTCTCAGTAATTTTAAGTTGAATTTAACAGTTTAATCTTTTAAATAACAGACAAATATTTGTGAAATTACAGTACATTTGTGAATGTATTTTTACAATATATATATATATATATGTATTTTTAATGGTTTTTTTTTTAAAGAACCGAAATCTTGTGTTTTTTCACAGTTACACTTCACTGATAAAAATACAGGGCTTGATCTACTTAAAAAAAGTAAGGCAACTTTTTGCATCATTTTATCCTGTAGATCAAACAAGAGTAGTCTTTGTATGTACAACATTAATTTTGCATGTAAAGTCAACTTACTTTTGCAGGTGATGTCAACTTACTTTTGCAAACAAAGTGAACTCAGTTGTGGTAAGTTGACTTCACTTGCAAAAGTAAGTTGCTGTAAGCTGTAAATGTAAGTTGACTTTACTTGCAAAAGTAAGTTGACTTTGATAGCAAACGTGAGTTGACTTTACTAGCAAATGTAAGTTAACATGACTTGCAAAATTAATGTTGTACATACAAAGACAACTCTTGTTTGATCTACGTGACAAAATGATGCAAAAAGTTGCCTTACTTTTTCTCAGTAGATAAAACATGATATATTTTTGCTATGCTGAGCTACTTAAATCAAGTATGTGATCTATGTTTGGTCAAGCTGTCCAATATAAAAATTGACATTTTTGCCCCATAGTGCTAGAAAAAAATGACATAACAAAAAAATTAAGAGGGTGAATTCCCTGGTGCACTCAGCAAATTGTGTGAGAGTTGCACTAGAGGAAAGGTCATAGGGTCAACACAATCAAGAGGTCATAAGTCACCAAAATTGAAATATTTTATTGCAAATTCTCCCAAAATTCCAAACTCATGTCATACATGTACTGCCACTGAACTGGGCAATAACTGAGTGTACTCTATAGAGCTGCAACTATTAGTTGTTTAATTGCTAAGTGGCCAATTACTCAATTCATCACAGATTTTTTTTTATAGGATTTTTAATCATCAATTAATCTTTAAAACAAGACATTTTGAGTTGCATCTTAGGCTTCGGGAAACATTTTTCACCATTTTCTCAAAACAAAAACCAATTAATTGGAAAAAAAGACAGATTCTACAATAATGAAAATTATTTTTAGTTTTCCAGCCCTAATACTGTATACTCTGCAACAACGCCCACATTATTCAAACAACATCTGGTATCAATTATTCAACTTAACAAAACAAAAGGGCTTGTTTACCTTGTTTAACAATAGTTCCAGATGTGTTGTAATATTTTAGTGTATTTACAGCATGGAACATACGATATACCAAAAACACTTGGATAAGAAAATAAGACCATAAACTCCATTATGACCCAACACATAACTCAAGGGATTCACATCCTATTACTTAATGGTTCTTCTAATGAAAAGTGAACTTCCGCAAACATGTTCTACAAAACAAACATCCATTCTGTCTATCCTGAGGAAGTACTTGCAGGGATGAGACCCAATCAAAAGTCTGACCTTAAAGGTTTGAACATCCTAATCAAATGACGGCTACATTCAAAATCTGACCAATACATTGATTGCGCAAAAAACACAAAATCCAGCACCTCACAAAATATAAAACTGTACAGAGCTTTCCTGTTCTATATAGATCTTCCTCCTGTAGCAGTGCCTCAAAAGCTCCTTGAACAATACACCTCAGGTCGCTTACAATGATTTCCTTGTGCTGAGCCGAATTATATTAGCCATTTAAAGTGCAGACAACTGATGGAATTTACACCACATAACAATTTTAAGCATATACAAGCTTCAAAGCATAAAAATGTAAACTGAAGAAGCATGGTGGAAAACCTGAGAAGATGCAATGTAAAACCAACAACTGTAAACCTTGACAAGAGGGAGCTCACTCAAAACCTCTAGCAATGTCTTTATGGCTTTTATGCATGTAAACTGACCTTGAGATCATGGACTTTGGAGGACACCTTTTGGTTCACATCCTCCAGCTCTAAGAAGATCTTCTGAAAAACCTCAAAGGTGTATTTCAGTTTGTTGGGGTACCTTAGTTCCAAGGCATAGATAAGGCCCATCAGGTAGGTACAAGCACGTGCCACATCAGGGATACCAAAAAGGACCTCTGCTCCCTCAATGGCTATTCCAGCTTGCTTGGGAAGATCTTCATCTCTGGCTTTGCTGACCACGAAGATGTTGAGGACATGTGTAGTAAGGGCCTCTTGGACAGTCGCAGCATCGTCATCATCAAAAACCTGTAAAATATTCCAGAAAGAATAAAACCCTCTTGTATACCAATGTGAATGATTGATATAGTATAGCTCTCTTAGCACTCTTTCTCCCCGCATGGGAGATCAGACTGATATGATTGGTTGCTTTGGTAGTTTTGTAGCTTCATAAGACTGTCTAAGGGTATCACAGATTTAAATTTAATGCAATTGAATGCCATTTTAAGTAAATTTGCAGCACATTCACATACAAGTCTCTTGGTATCTTTCTGATGATTTTCCAACTTTGACTATAGCATTGTTAATAATTAGATGCTAAAATCATAAAATTCCATCCATTTCTACATAGGCACTCATAAAAATCTATTTAATTAAAATACCACTAAGCCATCAGCTATCCTGGATTGCACAACCTCATCTCAAACAGGCAGGGCTTTGAAACAGTTTTCTTTACCTTGTAGTCCTTGATTAGCTCTTCTGTCTTTTCACCAAGGTAGAGAATGAGGCCTCTGATCACAGCTTCTCTTCTGGACTCAATGCTGTTGTCCTATAAAAAAAGAAATGAGATCATGCTAAATACAGACATCAGAAAGCTAATACATATAACTAACAATTTAACTGTTGTGCAATAAGTACATGCCTCATTTAACATGTCAAGGGTCTCATCAAGTTTCTTCCCAACAGCGCCTCCCTTCCTCCTGTAGAGGCTCAACAGTCTGGGCGTGTATTGGTCCAACTTCCCCAGGAATGTGGACTGTAGTGACTTCAGTGTAATCCTCCGGAATTCCTCCTCGATCTGCAAAAGAGGTCAGACGAGAGATGGAGAAACATCATGAGAGATACAAGAATTACAGAGACACAGAGCAACAAAAACAGAACACTAAGGCTCCACTGAAAGCAACTCTTAAGGGGTCATGCGTTTTGCAAGGAATGTTCCACAGGTAATCAGGTTAAAATCTTGTCCTTCAGTTTCATTA
This sequence comes from Caranx ignobilis, assembly GCA_021432705.1. NCBI lineage: Eukaryota > Metazoa > Chordata > Actinopteri > Carangiformes > Carangidae > Caranx > Caranx ignobilis. The sequence continues at coordinate 824,288 of MU269987.1, read as the reverse complement.
GATAGGAATACTGTTCATCCCCACCCCACCACAGGTAATCAGGTAAGTTTAGCTTTTATTCTGACAGTCTCATCAGGTTTTTTCCACAGGTAATCAGAGAGGTTACATCAGGTAAACATCGTCTTCATATGTTTTCACAGGTAATGCAGCCAATATTTTTTTCATCACTACTTGTGTTGGCATATGCCAGGCTGAAGACTTTGAAACTTTACCATTACCACCTCTATTGGAGAAGACAATTAAAATGTACAACATACCTGGGAAAACTCAAACAGGGCAGGCCATCGAGCTTTGAAGTCAGTCACAGCTGGTATATTGAAGATTACATCATTTCGACGCAGTGAAAAGGTTTTCGCCATCTTCTCATTGATGATTTTGGTGTTGTCCTTCTTCTTGTACTCATAGAGAAGCTCTATTCTCTCCTTTTCAAGGGTTTCATCAGTTTCACCTTGAGGATGAGGTGGGAGATAGTTTACCTCAGATTTCTTAGCTTTTTTCAAGCTTTTAGTTGGAGGTCCATCTAATAATAATAATAATAATAATACATTTTATTTAAGGCGCCTTTCAGGACACTCAAGGTCGCCGTACACACATGTTTAAAATCAGATATAAAACGTAAAGAAACGACAAAAAACAGCAATAGAGAGGTTAAAAAGTAGAAAAGTGGTGGACAAGATGATATTAAGTGCAGTAGGCCTTTCTGAACAGGTGGGTTTTGAGTTGGGATTGGAAGTGAGTGAATGAGTCGATGTTTCTGATATTGGGTGGTAATGAGTTCCAAAGACGGGGAGCAGAGCGGCTGAATGCTCTGCTCCCCATGGTTGTGAGACAGGCGGAGGGGACAGACAAGTGTATGGAGGAGGATGATCTCAGGGTGCGGGCGGGAGTGGGAATGTGGAGGAGATTGGACAGGTAAGCAGGAGCGAGGTTGTGGATGGCCTTGAATGTAAACAGAAGGACTTTGAATTGAATACGAAACTGAACCGGGAGCCAGTGGAGCTGTTGAAGGACGGGAGTGATGTGGTGGATGGAGGGGGTTCGGGTTATGATGCGGGCAGCTGAGTTCTGGACCAGTTGAAGTTTATGGAGGGATTTGTGAGGGAGGCCGAAGAGGAGAGAGTTACAATAGTCCAGGCGGGAAGTGACCAGGCTGTGAACAAGGATGGCGGCAGTGTGAGGGGTGAGGGAGGGGCGGAGACGGTTGATGTTGCGCAGATGGAAGTAGGCAGTCCGGGTAACGTTATTGATGTGAGATTGGAATGATAGTGAGTTGTCCAGGATGACACCCAGGCTCTTCACTTGGGGGGAGGGGGAAACGGTGGAGTTGTCGATGGTGAGGGAGAAGCTGTTGGTTTTGGATAAGGTGGATTTGGTGCCAATGAGGAGAATCTCGGTTTTGTTGCTGTTAAGTTTGAGGAAGTTTTGAATGAACCAGATTTTTATTGCAGAGATGCAGTCAGTAAGGGAAGCAGGCGGTACAGAGGATGAGGGTTTGGTGGTGAGATAGAGCTGGGTGTCGTCAGCATAACAGTGAAACTGGATGTTGAATTTGTGGAAGATACAGCCAAGGGGGAGGAGGTAGATGATAAACAGAAGGGGCCCCAGGACAGAGCCCTGGGGAACACCGGAGGTGACAGGGAAGGGGATGGATTTGAAGGACTTGAGTTGAACGTATTGAGTGTGGCCAGAGAGGTAGGATCTGCAGCTGATTTTCTCTTCCGACAGTTTACATTTAGTTCTGGTAATCCAAGGTGCTTCACCTTTGCTCTAAAATTGCCAACCTTGTATTTCAGGCTGTTCTGCCATCCATATATACCATTGGATGACACTGGGTCCCTCAAACAGGGGTGTTTCATGACCAGGGCCTCAGCAACCTGCTCCCTTTGTGCTCGTGAAGGATAAGCAGTGTAGACAAAGATGCTGTCTGCGAGTTTGTCTAAAATGTTGGGTTTCACTGAAGGATTGCTGAGCAGGGTTCCGTCCTTTCTATAAGCTTCATTTGCAGCTTGTAGAATGAGCTCTGTGTCAAAGGAGAAGGTAGGTATCTTAAACTGAGCTGGCCAAGATGAAGAGCGAAGAGAGGAGGTGCTCTCTGGAGAAGACTGAATTATGGTCTCTGGAGAAGACAGAAGTATGGTACCACTGGATGGATGGGAGGAACTGGAACGGACATCATCTGATGACTCAGCGCAACTGCTATCAAAGCTCTCCTGGAGCCCTTTAGCATTCAAAGAATCTTCAAATGTCAGTGTGATCACTGTTGCACTAAGAACCACCTTGATGGTGTCTTTGTCCTTTACTTCATTCATTTCAAGAAGAGTAAAAAATTGACCATCAAAATCCTGGTCCTGGAACTGCAAACTAAAATCTTGTTCAATTGCAAATGTCTCCTGTACAATATGCTTCAATTCATCCACAGTCTGCGGGATTCCTGAGGGCAGGGGAAGCTTGCGAATTTCCTCTTGCAGTATGACTCGAAGTCTGGCAGACATGTTGATTACTCTATAGGAAGGGGAAAGAGAGAAGACAGAAAAAAGAAAAAAAAAGGTTCTGTTGAATTTAGGAACACAAACAATAAAATTACATCCTATAACAAAGAGATTACTAAAAGCTTCTATCTTAACCCTTGTATTATGTTCGGGCAGAGAATGGGGGAAACATACAGGCAGTACTTGTTGGTCATGGTCAGGAGTCAAACCAGTGATCTCCTGCACAAGGGCCAGAGTCAATATGGGATGTGCTCTGTGACCACTCACCCACCAGAACACCACCTCAACCACCACTTTGTTTCATTATTTCACATTTTCAGACTGAATCTTTATACGTTTAGCCCCTCACTGCTGAGTGTCCATTCAGAGTGTCACACAATTGAAAATGATTTGAAATACTAATGACAGTGAATTGAAGAATCAGGAACAACTGAAAACATGTCAATATATACTGTATTTAATTACCTAATCTTGAATAGGAATGTGATGCTTCAAAGTGACAAATCGCCTTTGCTCAAAGCGTATGCTGCAAGAGGGAAGAAGTCTGTTAATTCCTGTTGCTCGAGGATAGTCACTTGTCTGGTAGATTCCAGTTCAAAAGCTCTAAGGTGCTCCCAGTACCAGGAATGAAGACACTTGGCAGCAAATGCAAGCTGGCCACACACAATGAGGATGAGATTTAGTTCAACAAAGTCTGGAAGTCCACCAGTTGATCCGTAGGGCAATATCATTCCCACTGAGTAAGTAGTGCCATAGCAGGTCACTGTATTGGCTACCTGAATACACGTCTCTCCAGGAAATTTTCTTTGCACTGCTTCCTGTATGTTTTCCTTGAGGACATCCACAGGCACTGTGGACAGATTTGAGACACTGAGGGCAGGTTTGAGTATGTCTGTGCCATGCAAATGGTAAGCCAGCATGAACTGATGTTTTACAGCCAGAGACAGTAAAATGTTTCGAAAACAGCTGGTATGTCGAACGAGACGCTTAAAAAAGCTATGTTTTGCTTTGAAACGCATCATCCACAGAGCTACAAGAGGTCCAAAAGCCTTGATTAGTTCTGGATAATGTTCCAGAAAATGGTGTTTTGGAAGAAGTTTTGCTTCTGGGAAAACCTGAAGGTATCTATGCCTGTGCTCCGATATTTTAGTGTCAAGGTCTCTAATTGTGTCCTCTGTGTGGAATGGAGAAACAACTAGTTCAACGATGTCTTTCAGGTCCATGAGGAGATGCCATGCTGGTTCGCTCTCTGGCACTTTGAAACCAATGGTAAGAGGAAGCAGACGCAACAGGCTCCAATTTTCATGAGCGTTTCCACCCACGCTCTTTCGGGTGGCAAAGTTCAGCGGGATAGGCTGCGGGCTGTCAGCTTTGTCAGTCCACTTGTAGGGGAACTGTCTGATTAGATCATTGAGTTGAAATAAACTGAAGTATTTTTTCTTAATCAGAACATTAAGGCACAAAGCCAACTCCAGGGGTACTATTCCCTCGAACAGGTCGTGGAGCAGGTCTGGTGGATACCCTGATAAAACATGAAAATACTGCAGTTTATTAGTTAAGGCACACTGCCTTTTCACACCGAAGCAGTGAGTGAGAGTGGGACTTTCTGAAGCTGTTTGAACATGAAGTGAATGTTCCTGCTTTGTTCTGGCTCGGAAGGATCCAGTTCTTACTTCTTTTTTCTTAATCTCAGAGAGCTCTCCCAAACAAAACCTGCAAACATGAGATCCAGAAAAACTTTCCACAAAGCCACCAATTGAATGGGCACCTAAATTGTCAGCTACTACACTAACTATTGTGCCTTTGATTTTCTTCCCAAGCACAGGAATAAAGAGCCCTTCTTCTTCCAAATGGACAAGGTCTTTTAACAGTGGCTCAAGCACTACTTCATAACCGTATTTCTTGACATCCACAGCCTTGCAAAGCACAGCTAAATAAATTGACTTCAGTGTAGCACGAAACTGTGGTGGAATATTTGCCAACACCCAATACACTGCTGTAATCTTGTGCTTTTTGCGGGATGTTCCCAGGGGATTGCACACCTCAAAATCATCAACGTAGAGAAGGAGAGGAAGAGTTATATTTTCAGTGGCAAAAAATACATTTTCTTTAAAATGTGTTCCATCATGAAATGACTCGTATCTGCCATCGTGAGTAGTGAAGAGTTGAAAGCCTTCTCCTGGATGTCATTCAGGCTTAATATCTGAGACAATGACAGAAGAATGGGAACATATTGGAACGTTCGACCTTCCTTCTTGTCCAGAATGTATTCAACAGGCTGAACTACATGAAATGTCTTCTTAAAGAACTCCTGTCTTTTGAAAGTTGTAGCTAGAGGACCATCAGCTCTTAAAGCTGTGCTAATTGGGTTTGACTCACTCAACTGTTTGACTAAATCAGAGACTACTGAGTCATCAAGCACACAGCTATGTTTTCTTAAACATGAGTTCACAGTTTTTCTTATGCCAGGACCTGACACCACAGAGGATAAAAACTGGAGTTCAGCTACTACTTCAGTAATGCACTTGCTTGGCACGTTGTAAATGCTCTCTAATTTCAATAAAAGGTGGCCCAACTTCAGTTCAATTTCTTCTTCTTTCAGTTCTTCAGGTTCATACTCTCCTGAACAGTCATATGCTCTTGAACACTCGTATGCCTCAGAGCAATGTGCTTCAGCAATATCATCTGTAATATTTGACTGATCTATATATTTGTGTACAATTTCGGCCCGGAAGTCATTTGAAGAATGTGCTATGTGTTTTCGGGATCTGTGTGATGCAAAGGTTCCAAACACATTTGTATAAAAATCACATTCTCTGAAGACACAGTGCACAGTTTGATTTTTCCTAAGATGAACTGTAAGATGTTGGAAAAAATCCTTCTCAGTTGAAAAACTAGAACTGCAAAGTTCACAATTGAAACAAATCACTTCTGGTGTTGACTTGTTAGTTGGATGTTTCCTTGACAAATGTGATTTGAGGGTATTCCAGGTTTTGAAGGAGCAGGGGCAATCAGCATGTAAACAGGGAAGAAATTCGCTGTGGCCATGCCTTAACCTGTAGTGCCTCAAAAGTTCATTTGTTTCAGGGGCAACATAGGTACAAATCTTGCAAATCCATCCCATTAAGAACACTGAAAAAAATAATCCTCTGGATTTACTTGATTTTATTGTGTACATCGGTCCCACATGATAAGAATGTGGAATACTGACAAAATATCCTCATTTATCTCAATGAATTATTACTTGTTGAGCAAAAATATTTCAATCATGTTCAGGTGTTGAAAATAATCAAGTTAAATTAACTTATTTGTTTAAGCTACTGCAACACCAATTAATTAGTTGTATGAAAACGATTTTATCATGTTCAGGATACCCAATTTTCAAATATAACAAACTTGATTTGTTAATGCTAATATTATTTAAACATATTATGTAACTTAAAAGCAATTTTATTATTTCCTTACAACCCAGGTTAGGTCTCTAACTCTAACCTGATTTGTTAAAGCCTGCAGACATCAGTTTTGTGTTGTGTGCAAATACAAAAATAAAACCAGATTGCCTTGAAAAAAATTTTAGTGTTACTGTTCTTTGCAAATCACACACAAAAGGACTTAAGTGCAGTTGCCAAACAGTAATTTCAGCATAGAAATACAAAGCTGTAACCATTATAATATCAGTGCATTCAAAACTTACAGTAGTACAACTTACAAAATATTGTGAACTGTTAGCACTACAGTGCATCATTAAGAGCAAAAATAAAATATCAACAGTGTACTAAAAGTTTTTACTGTAACCCAGTAACCAAATATGCCACAAACTGGCAAGTATAAGATCTAGTGTTCAAAAAAACAAAACAATGGTTATAACCCTGTGAACACCATCTTAGGTTGGAGGATGAAACAAAGCAGGCCATCTTGCCACAAAATCATCCACCATGCCTCACGTTCACAGTCTTGCAGCATCAGATAGATGACATAGATTTGCCAAAAAAAAAAAAAAAAAAAAGTAATGTCACAGAGAAATAAACTTTTAAAATAAAAAAAGAGTGCAGTCATCATTTAGTCCAGTTCACTCAGAGAGCCTGTTTTTCAAAGCAAGTGCTTTGTTGGAAAGCTTACTCGCTAGTCTCGCTACTAGTCGTGTCTTCGATGGCCTCGTTGATGGTGTTGTCATCCAGGCTCTGCATAAAACAGACAAAAGGTAAGTAAAGACAGCTAAATCAAAATATTACTATTCAACATAAAACAGTGACACTATAGATCTTGGTAAGGTGAAAGTTAGAATGGAGGCAAATATAAACATTTAATAAAATGGAAGCATTATCAGTTCCATAAGAAACACTTTCAGTGCAGTCTAACCCACTTTGTTGCACATTTACAGGTCCATGGCTGTGTATGAACACAGGATTCTTTCAGTATGTACGCAAATGACACAGCTGGCAGGCCATGAGATATTTGCTGAATTTGAAAAAAAGTCTTGAGAACAGTTTATTCTACCTTTTTAAGTTCATTTAGCATCAACAAAAAAACACTGTATAGATTTTTTGGTATGAAACAGTAAGCCATTGATGATGAAAATTATAATAAATATTATTTTAATTGATGAATAATTTCAGCACACAGGGATGAGAATAAGAAAGAGTGGGAAAAAATCATAAGCACTGATTAATATACATACCACATATTCCTGTAGAAGGTTATCTGGATCTTCACCCATGTAGACACAGACTCCTTTGATGATACACTCTCGTCCAGCATCTATATCATCACACTGAAAGAACATTTTCTAGATTAGTGTATTAATTCAGCTCATGTACCTTAACTTAACATCAACTGTCCTTTGGGTGTACAGTATTTTTCTCAAGTTTCCTATGATTTCAAGCCTTGCCTTGTATTCCATGGTGGTGGAAGATTGGAGGGAATTAGAACAGAAAGAAGAGGTAGAACATAGAAATAGACAACCACCCCAAAAAGGCACTAATTCTTTAAAAATAAAAATTCTAGGACTGTACGAGGCCTGCATCACTTACAACAGCGATTTGTGCAGCGAGTCTTTTGAGCTTTTCCCCTAGCTGTCCTCCTCTCCTTTGGAACAGCCTTGTCAGATTGTCTCATGTTGCATTGTGGGCATTGACAAATCAATTACTCTTAGAGTCCCTCTGTCCTCCACCTCTGAAACAGAAGTTAAGTTAATGAACTCATTCCCAAACAACGAGTCCATAAACTGAAGTCTGATGTTTCCCTGAAGGTTGCATTGTTTTTTGACTTCAGCCATAAGGTCTTCAAGAGATTCAGGGACTCCATGTGCAAGACTCAGCCTCTGACAGTTGCCATCAGTCAGTAAGATCTTTACAATCACAGACATGGCCATCTTCAAAGTCCTTTACTCTGTAGAAACACAAAGAATATTAATCAGACATCCATATAATTTAAAATATCAAATCCAGTATAAAATATATTAGTATGGTGGGAAAAAATATCAGAATAGATAACTAATATTTACTTGAATTTCAGACATTTTAGCACTTCAAGGACCTGCGGACACCCTGCACAGTATTATGAAGCTAGCTTAGAACGAATTAAGACCCCGTGAACTTAAATATAAGATTTTTTAATCGCTAACATTTTAACTTAAGTAACAACCCCATGGATTCTAATTTATAGCTTTTTAATGACTTGCATATCACACAAATTATGACACATACACACACACACACACACACACACACGTAACTTTATTATAACTTTAATTTAACTTAATAGCTCTTGTTTCCCCTCCTCCTCGATCCTCCATCTGGAGCAGGGGCTAAGCCGACTAACGGTTGCTCTCCAATGGCTGTGCTGTGGTCAGCAGCGGGCCCGGGAGCCGGGTGGGCACAGCAGAGAAAAACACACCGATGCTAGAGTTCTCTAACATGTAGGCTAATGCAAACAGGCTACAATGTCTCTGGCTACAAGTACGTGACACGGAGTTAACAGGCTGTTTTAACTGTTATGTTACGTTACTGTTTGAAAACAGTGCTCAAGTGGACTATCGCCCACGTAACTATAACAGGAACATAAATTTGAAGAGAACTTACCTTTAGCCACAGATATTAGGTCGTGGCCTCTTGCTGTAACGCATGGAGAGTTTCCAACGACATTCGTGGTCTTCCCGCTTGAGGGTTCTACTTCTTGTTTTTTTTTCCTGGCACGCAACCGGCGCGAAAGCGCCGCCTTCAGTTCCGGAGGGATTAATGACACTTGCTGGCGACATTCAAATCAGCAGAGACTAAACTCGATTACAATAAGTTTGTTTTTTTAATTTGATTAATGTGATTCAACTTGAAAGAAACTAGTTAGTTCAACATTCTGTATAAAAAACTTAAGTCTACTTGATTAAACCATGTTCACAAACGGAATATAAATAAATTGTGTTGCTTTTACTAATTCAATTTTGTAAATTCAAAGACCCAGTATTTCCCTTTTTTCAGTGAATAAAAGCCAGAGTTTAGATCCAAGTACATTCAGAGCAATGACGGAGGAGCAAAAGGGGTGGTCTCGTTGGAGGAGGTTAGGGCAGAAGTCAGCTGGGAGATTTAGTGTGATGCCAAGTTATGGGCAGGGGCTCGGCTTCTGTTAGCACAAATTATACAAGAGCGTATGCAGATCAGCCAAATATTACAGATGATATTGTAAAATCTCATTGTTCTGATGCATACGAGAGTTCAGGGCCTTATGACTGTACAGGAGGCTAAGAAATTGAAGAATTTAAAGAAACTGAATTTAGGCCACCTTTAATCTGGTAATCAGGTAAATTTGGCTTTTATTCTAACAGTTTCATCTAGAGAAAATACTGTTAATTTGGCGACAGGTATTCAGGTAACTTTGTCTTTTATTCTGATAGGCTGCCAGGCCTACTTTTGCTACATTTTAGACTGGGCTGTCACAACATTTTTTTAGTGAAAGAGCAAAATCTCTGCCCCCAAAATGATAACTTTTTGTCTTATCTATAAACTAATTGAAATAATCTAACATTTGCCCACTTTCCCCACAACAATTGGAATTGTTTTTACATACCTTCATCCAGTGCGCTTGACACAATAAATCACCTGGTAAGGATACAATGACATAGTTAGTAACTGACCACTAAAGAAAACAAAATCATAGTAAATAATTTATCTTTTAAATTATGTTAAGAATAAAACAAAACAGTGTAAATAATTTATTTAACTCAGTTCAGTCAGACAACTCTGGATGAAATCATATTGAAGAGCATAAATATTTGCAAAACTGAAGCAGAGCATAAATAATATTAGCATGTCTGAAGCAAGATTGGCGTCAGGCTTTCTAGCTCTGCAGGCTTTGCATCATGAAGTAGGAGAATATAAATATAAATAAACACTTCATCTTTGGAAATACATGGTTTTCACTGGACAGAAAGGCCATGAAAAATTGTCATCTCAAAAGTAACTAAAGCTGTCAGACAATTGTACTATGGTAAAAAGTACAAGCACAAGAAAGCTAAGACCTTAGAGATTACTACATAAGTGTCAGAATGAAGACGTGTTACTGTGTCAGAGTAAATTCATCAGGAACACAGTGAAAATGTACATTTTTCATCTCCGCCTAGAAAAAAAAAAAAAAAACACACCATTTAGAGTCAAATCTACCTTTGAATCATGGGATAGTAGCCCAATGAATCTAAGAATTAGTAAAGCAATATCTCGTGAATAACCAAGCATAACCTAAACTGAAATTTGCAATATGTAGGAGCATATGTAGTTATGTGTGTGGTGTTAAACTAAGGGAAAAAAACAAACAAACTTCCTGTGCCTGTTTCACGATATGCATTCATGCGTAAAGTGAGAAACACAGCTGACGCTAGGAAGTAACCCCAAAGATAGTATATGGTAAAAAGAGTGCACACTTCACTCAGGAAGCCCCTTCATCTTTAAGTAAACAAGGACCTTCACAATGAATTTCAGACTAACTACCTAGCTAACTAGCAGCGTTTTATCGAGCTGGAATATATTCTTTGTGTTTCGTGTGGGTGGAAATGCTTGGTATGGGCATTAAGCTGAGTTTCTCCCCGTCATTTTGGTATGCTACATGTTCTGATCGGTGCTATCTAGCGAGCACAAAGATCGTCTATGCACCACGCATCTGACGCTGCCCCCTGTACAGTAGGCTATCGTATTTGGGAACTCTGAAGTCGGTGCAGTCTATCACCTGCACTGAGCTCGCTCTGCCCGATGCTGCGGTTCAGCGGCTAACAAGCAAAGCTAACTTAACAGCCTACAGCCCCCACTGCGACCAAAAACTGGCCACCCACACCCGGACACACACGGCCGACGTACAGCTAAAACCCCTTACTAACGGCTAACACCGCACAGGTGTGTTCTGCATGCAGCCGAAAACGCGGCACCCGGCGCCGTCTGATTAATGTTACGTGGAAGAAAAAAACACGTCCCTGCTTACTTTAAATTACAGTCACTTCCAAACGTTAGCTTCAAATTACATTTGAAACTTGCTAACATTAGTTTCAAGTCACACAAGAAGTCTTTTGAAGCCACTTGCTTGCTATTGTTAATTACAAATCACATCAAGAGCCTCCAGTTATCTTATTCATTTCTACAACAATATAAAACCTGAAAGACTGTAGTAATTAACCAACTATATCACTAACATTAACTTAATTCTTACCTTAAAGTTCAGTCTCCCACTTTCTCGAACTTCTGCCGGTGCCCAGACGGTTGGCGCGAAGTACCCAGAATGCACCACACGGGGCGCAGTTGGAGCAGAGTAAATACAACGAGCAAATTGTTTGTTGTGTGGGTCTGCACAAGAAGATTTGTTGAGCCACTTACAGCTTGTTACAGAAAAAAATCAAAATGACTTGTGTTTTGAACAAATGTAGACTAATTCACAACTTGATATATTCATGTCAAGAGACAAACTTAGTTTTTTATTGTTATTATCACAGGCTTAATTATGTCACAACTACATATTCTTAGATTTACTTTTTTCAGTGTTATATCATGTTATTTTACATTTGACATGCAAAATCACAGTCTATTTTTGTAATTTTAATGGTATTTTAAAAATACAGAAAAAATCTGCAAAATAAACAGTAAAATTCTGTTATACAACAGATTTTTTTTTTTTACAGTGTAGGAGGGGTAGATTCATTTAAATTGACATATTCATCCTGCTGCAACCAGGTTTCAGTTCAGTAAGACAATTTGGTGATTAGTGATCAAATCATTTACTAGCAGAGACGTGGATGAGAGAGATTGAATATTTAGAAAACCACATTTAATAGTTTTATTTGTTTTGTTTGCTGAAGTAGCGGTTTTGATTTTAACTAGGTTGCTATAATTGACTCCTCCAGCTTTGGGTTTAGGCTTATACAGCCTCGAGGCAGACACAGTTTTTATGGGATATAAGTAGGGTTGGGTGGGTGACAGCACAAAGGACCCTGCAGAGGGGCCTGTAAGACTGTGGCTCTGCTTGCTGGTCTGAACTCTGGGTGATTGTCAGGGGTTGGAATGACTAACACAACGTGCTATATTTCTCGATAAGAGAAATGCACAATCCAAAGTAGGATGGACGCCATCTCTCCTAACCAGACCAGGCTTTCCCCAGAAACTCTTCCAATTATCTATATAGGCCACGTTGTTTGCTAAGCACCACCTAGACATCCAGCGATGGAAAGACCACATGCGGCTAAACATGTCATCACTAGACAAACTGGGCAGCGGGCCAGAGAAAACTACGGAGTCCGACATTGTTTTTGAGTAGTTACACACCGATTCTATATTAACTTTAGTTAACTCCGACTGGCGAAGTCGGGTGTCATTAGCGCCAGCATGGTTTACGATCTTACTGTATTTACGTTTTGTAACGTCGCCCGCTCTGGCCCCTGGGATGCACCTAACTATGCTCGCTGGAGTCTCTACCTTCACGTTCCGGAAGACAGAGTCGCCAATGACTAATGCCGGCTTCCCGGCGGCGGTGCCGCTGAGAGCAACAGAGCCAACATGCAGGCAGGGGCACAGTTATGTATTGAGTTGATGCAAAGGGGGGTGGTTAAACTAGGGTTACAATAAATTAAGAGCAAAAGGTCTTTGCATTTACAGATCCAACTATGTAACACCTACTGCATGGTCAAATTAACGGGAGATAGGAGGAACTCTAGACTTTATTAGCTGAACACAGGTGAAGGTACTTTGACATTGACGTTCTCAGGTGTAATTTCCTTGGTCAGAGGAAGCAGTAGACCTTGTGAGTACATGGTTGATGTACCACCATGACTTCAAACTACTTCTTTTCTATAAATTTGCTGCTCACTTTTCTTTAATCTATATCTAAATAAAGCTCTGAAGCTGTATCTTGTTGAGAAGGCCTTAGATATTAGGCAGACTTGAATTTATTCTGTTGCAGTCTGTTTGTGTGTTGTAAAACTAATCTAAGGCAAAGCCAAAAAAAAAAAAAAACAAAAAAAAAAACTCATCTACAGTAATCTATAAATTAGGAAAATATGTATGTCCAATGTAAGATTTACAGTACCGTTACAGTTCTTAGACACTGTATAACATGTGGTCCATTTGATCAGTCTTTTATCCCCTATAATTATCCTTAAAGGAGAAATGGGTCTGGGTTCATATTGGTTAATTATTGGTGATGGCAGTTTTTTTTTCTAAAGAGGAAAAACTCAATAGTTGCTAGAGATTAAAGTGTTTATTACAGTTTGATGCTGAACACTTCTTCACGTCTGGTAAGCTAACATTAGCTATGTAGCAATAGCAGAACTTACAGATAGCTGCTGTTAAACAGATTTTCTCATTAAACAATGACACACGGTAGAATTCACAGCAGAGAAGAGTTTATTTGCCATTTGCATTTGCACTTCTCACCAAAAGAGAGAATATGAAAAACAAAAATAAATACCCAGTAGAGAAGAGTGAACCAATAGGATGTGAAGTGTAGTACAAAAATATGTGAATGTATTTCATTCCTTTTTACATATATGTAGGCACTGCCACTTTTTTTTAGGAGATAACACTAGTGACACTGAAGCGGTTATTGCCAACAGCTGAAAGAGATGAAACTTGTGGTTTATGCTCCTCTTTCCAAAAAGCAAAATGCAGCATTTGTAAACATAAAAATCCAAAGAGTATCATAAGCATGTTATTCTAACAGACACAACAAATACAAACGGAGAACATGCAGAAGTCTATTGTAACAGGACTGACCATAATCAAAATCTGAGAATTAAACCAGTGAATGTTCTGCTAATGATTTGAATTTAATGAACCAGTCCTGTTCATTTCTGTCTGCCCTTATTTTCCTTTGGAAAAAAAGTAATTTCCTCCAAAACAAGAACACAGAGAACATTTACAGATGATGAAGAAAAATACATAGCTGATAAACATTAAAGATGTTTGTGTTGTTTCCCTCTTCCACATTTTGAATTAACAGTTATCTTGCATTCAAATAGTATTTGGACATAAAATACCTTGGTTGTTTCACTTGAGTCTGAATAAAATACAATCATCATCTTAACATCCACTTTACAGCAAGTGTGTTATCTTATTTTGGTCTTCTTCGCTGACACCAACAATCTTATCCTTTAATCTTAATACATTAATACAGCAGCAAACCCCCGTGAGTACCTTACACTGAAATCTAAAATCAAACATCATGTCATTTTCTTAAAGTAGTTTTTGCCCTACCAGTAACTGCATATACACAAAACTCAGTAATCTTCAAATCATAACAACACAAACATTCAATATAAATAATCTTAATTCTTTTTGTGTGCGAATCATCTACAATCACATCCAAAGACATCCCTCTGCTATTTCATGTTGTTTGCTGTTTTCAGGTAATATCTTTGTACCCAGTGTGGGTCATGTTCAAATACTGCAAAAAAAATGTGATATGTTAAACTGAAAACTTTCTAATATGGAAAACAGCCCTTTATGGAAGAACTGCCAGCAAAGCTCCACCAAATAACAAGAAAATGTCAGAGAAATTCAACAAACTGAAGTCTGTCACATTTAAGTGTCCATTCAGAATTTAAGGCTTGGTTGACATTAAAAATTCACACTCAAAAATGTAGCCCTGCCTGTTTAAAGCTGATTCTAACAGACTCCGGCCCCGGCTTTTGTTGTGCTTTCTGTTGTGCCTATTACAACAGCTGATCTTCAAGGCACCTTTATCAGATAACCTAATGACTGAACAGACTGTCACCTGTTCAGTTTGTGTCAGTATATCTGTGCATTAATCTCTTGGATCTTTTTTAAAGAAACAAACAGAGAAAAGCAGAGGTTTAACAACAACACAAGAAGCATTTGGCTTCTTGGCAGTGATGCGCCAGTGCAAGTGAGGCTGCGAGTCCACCAGGTGCTTCTCCCTACAGTGCTCTTTGTGTGTTTTATTTATTTTGTTTTGTATTCTCAAGACATTTTAAGGAAGTTATTATGTACTTTGGTAATTTTTTATAGATATTTGAATACTATGACATCAGACTTCATTTCCAAATAATTACTTCAAAATAATTGCAAGTATGACTTTGGGAGACTTTGGGCAGTGCAGGTAAGTTATATAACACTGTCAACACTGTGATAATAATAAATTAAAATTACTGTATCATTTTCATTGTACATTGTGAAATAGAAGAGCTTTCTTTAAATGGACACAGCTAATTAAATGCAAGTTCAATGTGTTGTCTTCGTAATTACAGGAAATTGAAGAATATACTAAAAACAAACATAATGGGTAAACTCTTGGTGGAATTTTGCATGTGGTAACATGAAGGAGTTTTGCAGAAAAGTTGAGGGGTTGACATCACTCTGCCTGGAGTGAGAGAATAACTCTTTTTAAATGATATTCCTGGATTACGTGGTTTAGACTTTGGTGACGCTGCCTGTTTGTTCCTGCAGTGGCTGATCCTCTTCATCTTCATCATCCATGCTCAGGTCCAGCTTCAAGTTATCCAGAGCCTGTCGAATGGTCAGTGTGTCCTTACGCCTGTTACAGAGACACACAGAAGCTGTTTGATGTCTTTTTGGAAATGATGGGGAGGTGTGTGATTGAGACAGAGGGAGAGGAGTGTGAATAGGTGTGTGTGGAGTGTATATACTTTGTCTGGAGGTCCAGCAGCTGCCTCTGCAGACGTCCACTTGTCTCTCTCTCCTCAGCCAGCTGTCTCTGGGTGTGGCGGTACTGTGCGTCCTTTCTGCTCGTCTCCTCCTCAGCCTCATTGAGCTGACGCTTCAGAGAGCGCATCCTCTGGGTCATCTTGAAGATAAGACACATACTTCTATCATTAAAACCTCTCTGCACATCTCCTTTGAGGGGCTAACTAATGAATTCACTTTTGAGCACAAACCATCATGTGACATGATTATGTCTGTGTGAGTTTCTCAGTCACTGCTATATGTTGCATCAGCACAACCTTATTTGATCAGGTTTTGTCAGTTTTGACATACTCAATTCTCAAAACAAAGACAGCCAAAAAAATACTACAAAAGGAAATGTACCCAGAGACAGCAGCTTGTTAAAAAGGAGACCTCCTAAAAAGGATGTGTAAAAACATGTACTCTTATGGGCACAAATAAGGGAATGTCCTAAAAATGGAAAAGAATCATACTTTAAAGGTATTAACAGAAGTGTGTGTGTGTGTGTGGTGTGTGGGGGGGGGGGGGGGTAGGCATGAATATTTCAATTAAATGTTCAGTGTGTAAAATTGGGGGAAATCTAGGTGACATCTAGCATTCAGATTCTAGATTGCAGCACTCGCTTGCTTGCACTCACCCCTCCCGTCTGCAGTTACGGTGGCCTCCAAGGACAAAAAAAACAAAACAAACAAAAACTTGTGCGGTAATGGCATCTTCCACAATTGGGATGACTTGGAGCATTTCATAAGCATCTACCGATTAACTACTTACTGTCTCTGTTGTTTCCTCCTCCTTCTTTCCTTCTGCCTTCTTCTTCATTGGTTTGTTTATGTACACGAAACTTGTGAAACATGCAAAACGCACTCTCTGGCTGGCTGGATTTTCTGTTCAGGCTGCCGTACAAATATGGCGGCACAAAATGGCGACACTCTCTAAAACAAGACCCTTGCTATATGTATATATAAAAGAATAACTATGAGGCTACAAAAACTATAGCAATTATACACTTATACAAATATATTCATGGGTAGTATATTCACATTTTGCCAATAAACCTTCCCAAATATTACACACTGGACCTTTAAAACAAAATCAATGCTTTGAAACTAAAACTAAACTAACAAAATCAGCTAATCTGTTCGAATGATTTTATATGTCCAACCCTGAGAGCTTCATGGAAAACCAAGCAAACCTGATCCCATATGGACCAATGAATTAAACTGATTTTTACATGTTTCTTCCATTAGCTTCATTATGTTTATATTTCAGATTTTTATGAAAACCAATAATTGCATTTGTTTTTGTTAGCATTCAGTTAACCAAAACAAACAAACAAACAGAAAAACAATATACTCTAACTACTGTCTGCTGAACAGTAAACATGTTTTTATCTGCCTGTTACATGATCAGACTGTCCTGCAGCACTTCACTGCCCTTCCGTTGGTAAAGTGTGTGTGTGTGTGTGTGTGTGTGTGTCTCACCAGGTCTTTTTGTTCAGTGGCTACCCTGTGCTCCTCCTCCATCTGATCACTCAGTTCATTGATCCTCCTCTCAAGTTTGCTGATGGTGTTTGTCAGAACAGATTTATTCCTGCACAAAGAACACAACAATTGACTTTAAATTGATTGAACACATCGCTCTACTAGCAATACTTTACTGGTTTTGCAAAGTATTGCTGTCTTTATTCTTTTTCAAGCAATTTATGAATGTGGTGTGATATCAAAGCAGACTAGCCACGGTGGTACTGTGGTTAGCACTCTTTGCAAGAAGGTCCTGGGTTAGAATCCCAGACTACGGCCTTTCTGGATGGAGTTCGCACAGTCTTCCCTTGTCTGTGGGGGTTTTCTCCATGTTCTCTGACTTTCTCTGACAGTTCAAAAACACGCACACTCAGTTGACTGGCAATTCTTAATTGCCTTCTTTTATTGGAAGCCCAAGAACAAACCGGAGAAGTCTTCACTTCACAGACCAAGAATTTATTCAGGTCACAGGTAAAGTACAGCAGCGCTGGGTGCGTAGTGACAGAGCTCAGTCAGGATCTCAGCCAAAACAAACACAGCTTTGAGAAAACAGTTCACATTTATAGTTCACAGTTATCTTCTTGGGCTGGTCCTGCCCCATACAGAGATTGGAGTTTGTGAGAGTGTGATGAGTCAGATGATGCTGTCCACTCTTGGTTTATGATGTGTGCGCAGAATATGTGTTAAGTATGTGTGTGAATCTGCTGTGAGCCAGGCATGTATCTATTGTAACAGACCTAGCTGACGGAGAGACAAGACACATCTTGTCCTTGCTTATCGGGTGAGAGTCACCGCTATCTGGTGTCGTAAGGTCAGTCATCAGGTCATGTGAGTTCAAGCACAGGACAGAACACACAGTGTCAGATCATCTAATTGTAACAGAACAGTGCATACATAGTGTCAAATCACAGTTAATTGAGATATTACTAAACAGTGCATATATTAATCATAGCTTAATTATAGAGTCAAATCATAACTTATTCGTAACATTCCCCCTTTTGACATGATTTTATGGCAGGATAGAACTGGTGAAGACCCCACTCTAAGAAACACTATAGAGCTGCTTTTCAGAGGAGCAGTAGAAGCTTCGCTGCCCTCCCCAGTACAAACAATGTTAAAACAAGTGGCTGGACTGCCGAGCCTGACATATTCTGTAGGGGCGGCTCATATTATTCAATACATAGATAATGAATTTGAGAAACGAGAGCAGGAAAGGAAGGAGTTGGCATCTCTCAAGTGAACCATAACAAGGCCTCTGCGAAACAAATGCCTGAACAGGCTCCACCACCACAGCCTCCCCAGAGTTCTCCTGCAGCTGTGGAGCCATATCTCCCTCTCATGCCACCCTGTCCCCAACAAGACCAGGGTCCCTATTCTTGGGGACCACCTGCTCCAAGTAGACCTATTGTTAACAGAGGAAGAGGGAGAGGTAAACCTCATACCTATAATAGGTCCAAATTAACATCAAGAAGAAACAATAGGTGCTATCTCTGCAGAAGCTTTGGTCACTGGGCCCAACAATGTCCAACCCAACCTTATTTACAACCACCCAGAGGGGCCCCTCACTATCAGCATGGTGTTTACCCTCCCCCACAACAGGTACCCCCTAGTACCGTCCCACCTACAAATACATTTCAAGACCATCAGCAGGCCCCCGGCAGTTACCATATGCCACAATAGGGCTGACTGGACTGACAGCATGTGACTCCCTGTGTTCCGAGGACTTGTTTCTTGAGCCTTTGGTAAAACTCACAATACACTGCCAAGATTACATGTACATGATCGACACAGGAGCCAAGTATTCCACATTAAATATGCCACTCCCCCTATCAAGGAATACCGTACCTGTTGTTGGCTTCTCGGGAGAGATATCCTGTGCTCACAAAACATCTCCTTGCTTATGGCCCCTGGCTATGTAGATATAACCTTCCCAAATGGTTCAGTTCAACGCTGCGCTGCACTGAAACACACTTTCAGGCAAATGACACAAGGCTCTGTGAAAACCTTTGATCTGTCTCCTGACCCCCTCATTGAACTCGGGGCTGAGATCTGGTGGGGACTTGTTCCTGATTTTACCTCCACCCCGCTACACAAAACCTTCTCCTTGCCTTGTGGCTCCCTTGGATTTCTGTCCTGCATCCATACACTGACCCTCCTGACCCACCACATTGCACGTTTAATTACGAGCTCTATGGTGATGAGAACTTTGATGCTCTCTGGGACGGCTTTCTGCGCCATTGCCATGAGACTTCAGACTGGCCCATTGTTGAGATACGTGATATCTATGTGGGCCAAGAAGGTGTGGCCACAGCAGTCCTGTTGCCGGCCTCCCTGGAAAACCTGTATACATTGGCTTATACGTCTGCTCCTCACATCTCTCTGGAAGTGGCTGATGGGGGTGAGGCTAAGAATCTTGGCCCCATGATAAAGCATTGCTTAGCAGCATGTGACTGGGGACCTACACAAAATAAGTCACAGTCAGTCAAAGTCGACTTTATTGTCAAATTTCCATTTGTGCAAGACATACAGAAACTTGAATGTTCCCTCCATCCCCACGGTGTAAAAATACAAACTATAGGACACAAATATATACATCACTCAATGTACAGGACTATATGTACAATATAAACAGTTATAAACAGTTATTAAAGTGAGCAGGTGGGCATAGTGTAGACTTTTCGGGCGTTTATCCTGGAGAGGGATCGTCTCACGCTGGCTGGGGACAGGGACAGCACCTGGTCGTCTGGGGGAGGTGCAGTCTTTTGTGCAGGGGAGCTGTTGGGGGCTTCAAAACAAGCATAGAAGTCGTTCAGGCTGTTCAGCAGAGTGATGTCACTGTTGCAAGTCTGTGGTCAGGGTTTGTAGTCCGTGATAGTCTGTATCCCCTGCCACAAGCTCTTGGTGTCTCTGCTGTCACTGAAGCAGTGCTCTATCCTCCTGGTGTACTGCCTTTTTGCTTTCTTGATGCCACAATCCAAGTTGGCCCTTGCTGTTCTCAGGCCAGCCTCGTCGCCCGCTCTGAAGGCGGCGTTCCGGGCCCTCAGTAACCTGTGGACTTTCCCTGCCAGCCATGGTTTCTGATTGGCCCGTACTATGATGGTCTTGGTCTCCATGACATCATCGATGCATTTCCTGATGTAGGCAGTGACTGTCTCTGTGTATTCGTGGATGTTGGTTTGATGGGTATAGGTGGCTGCCTGTTTAAACATGTCCCAGTCTGTGGTGTCAAAGCAGTGCTGAAGTGCCGAGGAGGCATTCTCTGGCCACACCCTCACTTGCTTCTGAACTGGCCTGATGACTTTGGCCCTTGGCTTGTATGCTGGCATTAGCATGACAGTAGTGTGATCAGAAGCACCCAGGTGGGGGAGGGGTGACACCTTCTATGCTCCTTTCAGGGTTGTGTAAACAAGGTCCAGTGTGTTTTTTCCCCGTGTGGGAAAATCAATATGTTGGTGAAGTTGTGGGCATTCAGACTTGAGGTTTGCATGGTTGAAATCGCCAGCCACGATGAGAAATCCATCTGGGTGGGCTGTCGTTCACTGATGGCGTTGTTCAGTTCCCATAGTGCCCTGTCTTTGTCGTTGTTATTAGAGTGGGGGGGGTGCAAACAGCAGCTAGCAATATGGCTGTAAACTCGGCAGGTAGAAAGGCTGACACTTAAGAAACATGAACTCCACCAGGGCTGTGCAGTGTTTTTGAACCACCACAGTGTCTTGACACTAAGCATCTCTGATGTAAACACAGACCCCGCCGCCACGGGTCTTACCTCCCTCTGTAAGAAACCTGTCCGCCCGGTAGCATGTTAGCTCGTCGAGCTGGATGGTGGAGTCTGGGATGCTGTCGTTAAGCCACGATTACGTGAGGACAAAAACACAGCACTCTCTCGCCGTCTGCTGTGTCGATCTCAGAAGGTGTATGTGGTCCCGTTTATTATCCAAAGAGCGTACGTTAGCGAGCAGGACAGATGGTATAGCTGACTTGTCTGGGTTGGCCGCTAGCCTGGCTCGGATACCTCAGCGCTTTCCCCTCTTCTGCTTCCTCGCGCACCGCTTGCGGTGCGGCCTCAGCGGGCATGGCTCAGTGATGGGGGAGGGTGGGGTGGTGGGCTGCCGGAGTATTCCGATGCTCCGTAGCTCCTCAATGTGCGCCGGATTTAAGTTTTTAAATACCGTACTGCCGATGTCTAGAAGGCTCTCATGGCTGTATGTTTGCCTTGAGGTGGATAGACGCGACGAACACTCACACACACGACGAATAATAATAATTACACATGTAAACACCGCAATCATCGGGACAGAGGGTAGCCGCTGCGTTTGCACGCGCCGCCATCTTCCAAGAAGAACATCTTCGCTACTCCGTTCGACACAAACGTACATGATTGCGCAGACATCACACACCCCGTTGCACCCTGAAAAACGCCTCTTGTCTCGGACACATGGCAGAGAAAACACAGATCATCCAGGTGTACGAGACATGTTGGATCGCTTACCGGACACATTGTGGTCGGCAGGGTCCACGGATGTGGGTCTTCTCAACATCCCACCAGTCTCCATACTATTGAAACCAAATGTCATTCCTTTTTATAGGACTCAATAGCCATAAACCTGACCAAGTCGCACGTATTAAAAATACTATCACGGGCCTTATACAAACAAGCGTTCTTATGCCGACCACTTCTTCATGGAACACCCCGATCAATCCTGTTCCAAACCCAGGTAAACCCGACTATCACATGGTCCGCGATCTGAGACCCATTAACAAGATAGTTGTCCCCACCAACTATGACACGCCAAACCCATACACCATGTTAAACGCCATCTCACCAGACCAACATTTTTTCTCTTGCATTGACCTGGCCAACGCCTTTTTCTGTGTACCTCTACACCCAGACTCACAAACAATGTTCGCCTTTTCATACGGTGCGCAATACACACACTCTCGTCTCACCATGGGCTTCATCGACTCACCCTCAATTTTCAATCATGTCCTAAAACAACAGCTACAATCCCTGATTTTGCCTGACAGCATTACACTTCTCCAGTATGTGGACAACATCCTTTTGGCAGCTCCTGAGTCAGTGTCCATCGTGACTGCGACCGAGATGGTCTCACGTCATCTCGCTGACTGTGGGTTCAAAGTTTCAAAATCTAAACTCCAAATTGGGAGATCTAAAGTCACTTTCTTAGGCCGTGTCATCTGTTCTTCCAGCCTGCACACAACAAATGCACAGAAAACAGACATTCTGAGTCATTCTAAACCTACCACTGTGAAATCCATGATGCAGTTCTTGGGCCTAGTGACCTACAGCCAAAATTTAGTGCCCGATTTCTCTGGTTTGGTAGCACAATTGCGCACACAAGCTGGGGTACAAAAACTACAGTGCTCCATTACAGTGGACAGAAGCAGCAGATAGAGCCTTTGTTGAAGTGAAAATTGCGTTAGCCACGGCCTGTTCTCTTCATACTCCAAACTATTCAGAACCATTCCCTCTTGATGATGATGAAAATGAGGTTTTGTGAATGCCATCCTCTTTCAAAAGGGGGAGAGTAGGAATACTACGGACAGGGAAGTACTAATGTATTATAGTTCCAAATTGGACAGTGTAGCTATAGGGAAAGCAGTACAAAAAACCTCCCATATTACAATGGGAAATCAGACTGTCGTGCACACTACACATGGAGTAAAAGCATTTCTTGACTCCAACGCATTTACCCTGTCAGCACAAAGAATTCAAGGCCTACAACAACTACTCAACAAACCTCACATCCAGCATAGGAGCTAATATGGCCTCACAGATGGATACCAAACAAGACCATGACTGCGTAGCAGAAACTGACGACGAGATGCTGCTACATTCTAACCTACACAAAGAACCAATTGAAAATGCTCAAATGATACTATACTGCGACGGACATAGTCATCACGCACGGACCAGTTCATTGATAACATCATATGTTGTGGTAGAAGAAACACCAAGTGGTTTAATGACAAAAGAGGCGCAGATAATTCCCCAACCTGCCTCGGCTCAAATGGCAGAGCTAGTTGCAATAACAGAAGCCTGTAGATTATCAAAAGGAAAAGCTGTGACTATTTACACTGATTCAGCATACTAATTTCTTTCTAATTTTGTTGTTCAACTTGTTGAATAATGATAAATAAAGTCTGAATCTGAATCTGAATACGCGGTTCAGGCCATACATGTGGATATATGTCATTGGAGAAGAAAAAGGTTTTGTAACATCGGCCAGAACTCCAGTAAAACATCTAAATCAACTACTCGACCTCTATCACGCCCTACTTGAACCAACACAGGCTGATATAGTGATATAGTCAAGTGCAGAGGACATCAAAAAGGAGATGGTAAAATAGCAAGAGGCAACAATGCAGCAGACATGGCAGCAAAAGCAATAGCTGGATACAATGCATATAAACAAATGTCTCAGAAAACACCTGCAGATAAACCACATATGTGTGCAAAACATAAAAGAAGGAGGCTGCCGCCCCATTTGAAAAACAGACATGGAAAGAAAAAGGAGCCATGGAAGATTCTACAGGGCTCTGGAGGAATCATGAAGGCAAAATAGTAGCTCCGGCCAGACTACTAAATCTACTATGCCAAGAAGCGCACAGTCGAGGGCACTGTGCCAGCTCAAAAGTAACCACTCACATTTCACAACATTGGTGGCATCCCCACCTTAAAGACATCACCAAATACTTTGTGCAATCATGTGAGATATGTAATCAGTTCAACCCAAAAGTCTCACTTAAGGCGGGAGTAGGCAGCTTCCCAGTGCCTGATGCTCCATGGAAAGAGATAGTAATTGATTTTACTGATATGGGAGTAGAACACAGAAAAAAAAGTAAAAGATATCTTCTGGTCTGTGTAGATTCATTTTCTAGGTGGGTGGAAGCCACACCCACTAAAACTGAAAAAGGGAAAGAAGTTGTCAAATGGCTAACAAGAGAGATCATACCCAGATTTGGAGTACCAGAAATAATAAGATCTGATAATGGCCCCCACTTCTCTAATGAAGAACTCAGGGAAGTAGAAAAAATGTTTGGGATCAGACATCATATCACCTGGCCTCACAAGGGCTGGTGGAACGGGCAAATCAAACCATCAAAGAAGGCCTGGCAAAGGTCTGTGCAGTCACAAAGCTAACCTGGATTGAAGCACTGCCCATTGTGCTATTTAACCTAAGATCTACCTCAAACGCGACCTTGAATGTTAGCCCACATGAAATCCTGACAGGAAGGAAAATGCCCTGTCCGTTCACTACTGCACCAACAGATTCACCAACTGTTATGTTGCAGCATAAGAACTTATGTGAGTACGTGAAACAGTTGAACAACATGGTGATGAGTATCTCTCAACAGGTAACAGAGATACTCACAAAGGAGCAGGGCCAGGATACTTCACCTGTTGAAGTAGGAGACTGGGTCTTAAGGAAAGTCAACAAACTCAACTGGTCTTTCCCGGTGGAAGGGGCCATACAAAGTAGCAGAAGCTACATCCCATTGTGTAAAGGTATGGTTGACAGACGACAGACTGAGTAACTGGATACATAAAACCCACTGTACTCTCACCCAGGACCCTAACGAAAGAACACTCACTGAGGTTCGAACTGACCTAAGAACTTATCCACTGACAATGACTCCATCATACCCTCAGAGACTAAAACAGACCTTGACCAGACGTCTGACGATGCAACTGATGACAACAATACTACCACAGACACTAAGTCTTAGGACCAAAGTCACAATAGCAATCTTAACCATAATGACCCTGCTCGCTGTCGTGCCCCTTATGGGAAGAGAGACCCACCGTCCACCCTCTCCTCAGACAGCTGAGCATCGATTGGTAAAGAGATCATGGAGACATGGGCGACCCCTGAAATGGCGATTTACTCAAAACGTGGATGGCATTGTAAGGTTCAATCTATGCTCGGTCGTGAATTGTAAAGCATACAAGTTCTATCACAGACAACCTAAAAGTTACGTGTGTATCGCTCCGGACCAGATATATTCTTACCGTCCAAAATGTCCCTGGGAACACGTACTAGTAAAGACTGGATCCGAGGATTGGGGTTATCAACTTAAAAACCCATTGAAGTCCCGATTAATGTTAATTAAAGGCGTATCAAAGTACCCTTATAAAATGGAGTCCTGTAACCCGCTCATTCTTACACTAAAAAACTCCCAACCATCGGATGCCGGTCATTACATTATCGGCGTTGAAGAACCTTTGACGGATCCCCTAGGTTTCGTAGTGATTGAAGTTATCTCGCGACCCTCTTCTCCGGCAACTGGTAACAACAAATTGACTCCCTCTAGTACCACAGCGAAAAAAGTCTCTGACCTAACTATTAAGGAAACCCTAGCCATAGAGACAGGTTTTACACAAGAAAATTACTGGTTGAATTGGGTAGAAAACGCGGCCAAAATAACTAGCAAAGAAGACTGTGTAGTGTGTTCTGCCTCCAGACCAGCCCTTTTAACTGTACCATCACCGTTCTCTTACAGTGAAACCTACTGCATGATGCATTTGCTTATGACTGAAAATCCTGAGGAAGCGTGTAAATACTTGGAGACCCCCCACCCATTGTCCTCACCCGAAGCATTGCCCCCAATTTTCACACTGGTCAAAAATGAACACGTGTATAACTAGAATTGATACTTCTGGATCCAGCATAGGTGACATTCCAGACAACTGGTGTACAAATACTATCGACTAGGGGTGGGCGAAAAAATCAATTCATGTAAGAATCGTGATTCTTATCCTCTACAATTTTAAATCGATTCATAAAATTCAAAAATCGATGTTTTTTATTAACGTTTCCTCCGTCTCTCTGCGCACCCTCACAGGCTTCCGTACACAGCAACTGCAGCAACAACTCTCACTGTCGGCACTATGGAAGAGCAAGACATTCAGCCAGTCCCGTCTTTTTTTCCCCCTGTTAAAAAACACACACGCTGCTACAGCCGTGCAGCCACATCCACTGTGCTCTGGCTCAGCTGATCGCCGCTCAGATGGAGGTCAGATCTTCATATTATGAACTCTTTTTATACAAAGTACAGCCAAACACCAGGCTAAAGAGAGTGGGACAGCAGAGCTTGTCTGTGGAGCTACAGGTGAACTGTCTGCACAGCGCAGCGCCATCCCACTTTTTTTAAGCAGTGCTGCTGATGCACATCTATGTCCGTGTATGTTTGTCGTCTGACCTTCTTTCACGGGGGCCACACTGCATAACTAGCACATAGGCCTACTGTAGGCCTAATAAGTCCCCCCGTGTAATAAAGCTGTGAAATATGACTGAAGGCACGTGGAAGTTTGCACGTGTCAACACGCCCCCAGTTAAACTAGGTCTTTCAGTCACTGATACTGAAATATGCAAAAAAGTTTTTTTTATTTGAGCAAGTTTAGCATGAAAATGTTACCTTTTTATCTGAGGTTTACCTTTGTGTGTTTACATCATTGGAACCAGTTGATATAACTTTCTCAAATTGAAAAATCACATTATCTTATACAAACTGTATCTGTTTTGATGCCATAATTAACACACTATGCACTTTATCAATTTTTGATAAAGAAGAATCGTTTTGAATTGAAAATCGATTTTGAATTGAATCGTGACCCTAAGAATCGGAATTGGATTGAATCGTGAGACACCCAAAGATTCCCACCCCTAAAAAGAACCGACTCTAACAGGAGTGTGTGTGTGCTGTTGGTGAGCCCTGTGATAGACTAGCCGTCTGTCCAAGGTGTACCCCACTCCCAACCTTTGCCAGTTAGAAAGATTTTGCACTTATCCAAAAAGAGCAGTTAAACTGTCCCATACATGACACTGCTGATGGTGGTTGCATAAAAAGTCATGGGACTGACCTCTCCTCGGCCCTCAGGGAGGTCTCCAGCTCTTTGACTCGGCTCTCTGCCCTGGAGATGATGTCCTCCTGAACTCTGGAGCTCTGAAGGTCCTCCACCTCCAGATGCAATTCACGCAACTAACACACAAAGAGATGGAGAAATCTGAGATGGAGCATTACAAGCACAAACTCTCTTTCCTTATGTTCCACTGCTGATCATTTACATGCTTACATGTACACTATTATCAAACAATGTTGTTGCACATTCATACAGCATGTCTGTATAAATATATCTAGTAGCACAGAATGGCTATCGCAGCCTGACTGACGCAAGGCTGATAATTTTGATGAAATTATATACTTTGGACACTAGAGGGAGCTGACATCATGTGTGTAAAAAATGAGTGGTTTCTTGTCAAAGGTGGTGATTGTGGAATGAAAACAACTTCAGCCATTGCTGTGTTTAAAGACAGGAGGTTATGATACATCCCCAGGACTGACTGGATGCTACAGCAATTAACTATGGGCCAGGGCTAGCTGTTAACATGCTGTCATCAGGAGGAAAAAAGACATGATAGGGACAAGGGTTCACACTAATGTGGTGTCCCACCATTGTAGACAGCGCTTGAGTAAAGGAATAGAGTTTGATACTGAACTCAATGTAACTCTATAGAATGTGTCTTTTAGATTGGTGAGTAAACAGCTATTGCTAACACTGCGTAGCAAAAATGCACACACAGCTCCTTTACAATGTCATGTAGTAAAAATGTCTGAATTAGAATTTGAGACAGAGTGAAGCACACACACAACAGACAGTACCTGTCTCTCCATGACAACCTTCTCAGTCTCCAGCTCGTCGTTCAGATCTTTCTCCTGAATAAGTTTTAGCTGAAGCTGCTCCATCTGAGCAGAAACACAGAGAATGTGTCAATAACTAACAGATTAGCAAGATTTTCATATTCCTCTATATTGGGTTAGGTTTACCTGTTCAATGGCTCGCTTGTGTTTGGCAGCCCATCTCTGCTCACTGTCGTGCAGCTCCTCCAGGTCACTCTCCAGGTCAATTATCTTCTCCTGAAAGAGACAGAGTTTTTTTCTTTTTAAAAAAAGGAGACGTCATCACCCAAACAAACTTTGTTCAGCTTAGCTTCTGATTTCAGGTCAGTCCCCATGACTACAACTCTTCGTCACTTAGGTTATTTGGAAATGGGACAGATTAAGTATCTTCAGAAATAGAGACGTGATGAATATTTGGGATTATATGGAATTAGCACAGTGATTGCAAAACAGGATTTGCATAATTAATGCCCCATTAACCCCAAACTGATGGTTTTCATGACTGATTCATTTAGGTGGACATCTCTGTTTGAATCATTAGGTCATGCATATGAACAGAAACATTTAAGGATATAAAAAAAAACATGTTTAAATTCATCCAGAATAAAAAGGGAGGAGAAACATTAAATTACAGAGTAGAGCAGAGAAGTATAAAGAATTGATAGCTGAGGTTTATTAATGTAGTTATTTTAAGGGGTTCTTTAATGATATTATGTTTTCTTCTTACAATAGATAAGTGAAAATTAAACTAGAGCTGTTTAATAAATGATGGAGCCTTTGGATTTTGTGCTGCTGCCTATGGCATGTGTGATTTGACTGCTCAGTACCTGGGCCTGCTTGAGTTGTTTGGACAGGTCATCTCTGTTCTGGTTTGTGGTCTGCAGCTCCATTTTGAGGTCTTCCACCGTCCGCTCAGCTTGCTTACACTGCAGCTGTATCCTCTCTCTCAGCTGGATCTCCTCCTCTAGTGTCTGCTCCTTATCAATCAGCTTACCAGACACCTGCACACACAGATATGAAGACATGCATTAGATCCTGAGGCTGTTATATGACATTCCTGAAATATGACAGGCATGTTAATAGTTGAACATGCTTAGCTGTTTCAATGTTCAGTCCCACATAAATCAGTGTCAAGTTGAGTACCTCTCCTTGCAATTTGCTGACAAGGGCCTCCAGTCTCTGCACCTCCTGATCCTTCTCCAGCAGAGACTCCTCAAGCTCCTCCACCCTGATCTGGGCATCCTCACGCAGTTTCTGCTGCAGGCTCATCTCTGCTGCAGCCTGTGTGGAGGTCTGTATGGCTTCAGCCAGCTGGAAAACGGAGGATGTTACACATTTGTATGTACTTTTAACCAGAGCAGTGTCAAATATGAAGCCAAGGAGCCAATGTATAATGTACAATGTATAATAAAGGAAAGTAATTCTGTACCTCTGTCTCCAGTCTCTGGATGGTGCTGTTGAGTGCAGACGTCCTCTTTGATTTGGTGTCTTTGTCCAGCTCCAGCTCCTCCAGCTGCCGCTCTGCCAGCCACAACTTGTCAGCAAGAGTCTTAGAATGCTGCATCTGCTTTTCCAGGTTTTCCTGTACACAACACACATGTACACGGTTCAGAGCCTCCAAAGCCTCCTAAGACAACATGTGTGTTAACGGAGATTCCCCAAAACAACTGAATGCACAAAAAAAGAAATTTTGTGAGAATACTCCATGCTTTCATCTGCGACCTGACAAATATTAATAATTCACGTTCTCCTGCCATCTGAAGCGTCAAAAAATGTTTTTAATATTGTACAATTTGTCACACAGAGACCCAACCATAACATCTAGTTTTCAGATCCCATGTGAAAGATTCATGTGCTCTACTATGTGATATTTGCTGCTGCTCTGTGGAAATGTTTACCTCAGCATCCTGAATCTTGTTTTCGAGGGACTGCTGGAGGAAGTTGAAGGCATACTCCTGTGTGTTGGCCTCCACCATCATGTCACGGGCCTGCTTCACCTCAATCTGCACAAGGCAACACAATATTCATTATGGATCAAATCTCTTTGATAGATAGATAAATAGATAATGCATCTATCCACCTCCATCTCTCTATATTTCTCTCCCATGGCCTGGCTCTGTCTCTCCATCTCTATCAACTGCTCCCTCATCCTTTTCAGCTCATTGTTGAGCTGACTGTTGGTCCTCAGCAGATCCTCTCTGTTCACCAGAAGATTGCGCATCTCAAGCCTTTACACAGAAACACAGAAAGCCAAGAGTTATGTGCCTCACTTGAATGCTTTTTTGTACAAAGATTTTATTTGCAGCCATTTCTGTCCACTTTGCCACTGGAAAACTGCAAAGTTCCCCATTTATCTTATTCCTTACCTTGTCCCATCCTATCTTATCTGAATACAAATTCTTTATGGATCAACTTATTACCATGCTAACAGCTTTGTTAATTTCCAAGTTTCCTTCAAGTTCAACACATATCTCACACAACCACACCCAGTAGTTTAGTGACCACATCACAAAAACCCAAATACTCAACATGTATTAAGTTTCTGTTTTCATAATGAAAAGACAAATAAGTTAAACAAGGGAGGAAACTTATAAGAAAGAAAAAATACAGACCTGATCTGATTCCTTTCCTTATCCATCTCCACACTCTCTGCCTCCAGGAACTGGTTACGCTGCAGAGAAGACACACACCATCAAAAATACTGTTTGAGGATCAAAGACTGTGACAACATAGGTTAAATGTCAAACCCTCCTCATGCAGCAAACATTCTGGCCCCACAGCAACACTAATCTGTTTCTGCTAAATGAGACCTACCCTCTGGCAGGCATCCAGCTGTTTGGTCAGTTCTTCTATGTAGTCTTTTCTATTAGGGCCCCCGAGAGTGGCAGAGCGCATGCTGTAGTGCACAGGCATCACCTGCTGCAGAAACATACATCATATATGAATATGAAAAAACAGCGTGTGGTGTGTGTGTGGGGTAAAGTGTCAGTAAACGTACAGTGTTATTGACCCCGGCCCTCCTCTTCGCCAGAGAGTCGTAGGTGGAGAACCGTTGACGGTGGGAGCTCGGGGTAGGGGTGTGGATGCCCACTGGACTAGTGCTGAGCAGGTTCATCTCTGAGGTGGCAGGAGACAGTCCACCCTAAGCAGTGAGAGAGCAGAAGAGAGTCACTAACCTGGACTCAGCTCTTACAAATGAAAAAGTTAATGAATGAAAAGTTAATATCAAAAAGCGTCAAAGGGTTTGAAATGTTACATTTATATCTGGTAATAAGTAGTGGAAATTCAACAAGAGAAATATTCTCCAGAAAATTGTCCCCTGTGACTGTTATAATATACTACATTACTATGTTATACTATGTTATTGGTTTGTAAGGACTGTAACTGCCTCTGTCTATCTTTATCTACAGTTAGCAAGTTTAGACTGCGTTAAGCTCCTAAAGGTCACCAGATAAATCAGAGTTTATAAAATGATCAATCTGAGAGAAAAGAAGTAAGATTTTTTTCTTTCTCTAATCTATCTTTACTTTTGTGTGAAACATTTCACCCCTTTAGGCTTTGAACAATTTTCAAAATTAAATTAATGGAAACACTGCTAACATTTCTGAGGCATTACGAATGCAACCTTTACAAAAAGCAATACATTTTTTATTTTATCAAAATCTTTACCTGAAAGTTAAGTAACTATATAATATATAAAAAATGAGTGCTGAGTCTTTCATCACTGCTGATAAGAAAGAGTTACAAACCTTGAATTCTGACATTTGAGACATTCGAGGGTTGAAATCCATGGAGGCAGCTGTGGAGTATGGACTGTTGAACACTCTGGGGGGGCTTTCAGCAACACTGAGCTGCAAGCAAACAGCAAAGGCTGATGTAAGAGGAGAGAGAGACAACAACAAGGGAGAGGGAGCAGACAATTCACCTAACAACAAGCTCAGAGTTGCATCTGTAGCTGTGACTGTCACTTTATTGAAATAAGCTGTTTGTCCTTCAATATAAAACAGAGGATCTCAAACCTTTACACTGTGATATTCAGTTTCTACATTGATATTCAAAATATATTTAAATTGAAAATGTATTAAGTAAAACCATATGGGTAAAAATCATCACAAAAATGTTATCATAATAGTTATGGATACAATTTAACTAACAAGACATTTATCACTTTAAAAGGATCATTATATTGTTTATATCATTAGGTGTTGTGGGTACATGTAGTAAATTACAATACATACAATAAGTTTTCTTTTTCATATGAATATTACAGTTGTCATTTATTATTTTAAGGTGAGACACTACAGGTGAATAGGGTAAAACATATCACCATGACACTTACCAAGTTTATTACGCACATTAAGACAATTATTTTTTGTATTACAAGCTTTGTCAAATTTTACGTTTTAATATGTAAATGAGGCCATACCTAATATGTACTAATTTTCATACATTTCCAGAACAGAAATCTGAACATTGATTAAAGCTACTTTCAAAATGCTTGTTTTATTTGTTTGTTTATTATTTGGAGTCAAATTTTTTTCAGAGGGGATTTTGAATATCTCTCTTTATCACTTTGTAAATGAGAAAATACTATGCACCAGCCCTGAAAAATCAAATTTTGCCATGTTTTTAGGAAAATAATGTTATATTAATCAGGCTGTGAATAATTTATCAACAAACCCCTCTGTAAAAACCTTCAGAATACAGAAAGGAATAAAACGGAAGGTTTGGTGTCTGTAAATGCTGCTCAAGTGGAGATTTCTAGCTCAGAGGATGAGGAAAAACCCATTTTGAGAAAACAGCATTTTATCGATTTGTATTGTAAAAATCCATAAATTGTTATTGTCAATAATACTTTTATGATTTGTTGCTGATACAAGAGAAATGACAATTTTTGGTGCCTACACCATTGTGCAGGAGAAAGAGCGCTTTACAATGATACCTGACATGACATAGGTCAGACAAGAGGCAGAGCAGAGTATGCCACAGTAGCATGCTAACTAGTGGTGAATTTAGGAGAAATCTACACATGAACAAAGACAAAATGAAATAAACAACCAAATTAGTATGAATTTTCTACCATTTCTTTGCTCTAGTCTGAAAGGAGGCATGTTAAGAGACATCTCAAAATTGATCAGTGCATGGAAAAAAAAAAACGTTTTTGCCTGCAGTGTCTCGCCGTAACTGTATTATAAATGGTAGACAACAAAGATATATTTGTGGTAGGAATATTAAAGCTAGAGCAAATACCCATATCATTTTAAAGTACTTTGCATCAGTGACATATTTTAATGATGGTGGATTCAATTAGCTATATTTGCTGGAATAAAAGGCACACATAGTATGGTAAAAGATGTTTATCTTTGAAGTCCATTACAGAACTGAAAGCAGTGTGTTATCCAGAAGATGGCATGGTTTAATAATTGGTTATGTGTTCCATCCAGCAGTACACTTCTGATTATCAAAATAATCTCAAATTCTAAATTCCCTAAACTGACACACAATCACACATACACAGTCTCCAAGGTCCACTTCACTCACCCTGTCAGACATACTGTCCCCATCCCGTGAGGCTAGGGACTCCAGGGACCCTCTGTAATGGTTCATCCCCAGCCGGGTGGTCTCCCATCGGGCCATCCTGGGGCTGTACTCTGCAGTTGACCCACTGCCTACTGGGCCATTTGCCTCCTTACCACTCACCCCGTTGGTCTTCATCTCATGGTTGAGAAACAGCTGATATTTTGGGTTCTGGCTGGCTGGCATGGATTTGGGTGTGGAGGGCTCATCCTCTGATCGGCTGTCTGGCCGCTTGTTTGAATCAAACTCAGACTCCTGCAGAAGGAAGACAGGGAGGAAGGGAGGAAATGGGGATGAAATAATCCTGGATACACCTACATTAATGTATATGCAAGAATACCCTGATCAATGCTGAACTGACCAAAATTCTCTTATACATAGCAAGAAAGAGGATTCTCAAATTCTGTATCTAAGGACAGCCCTACAGTGGATGACTGGTATAAGGAGGTCCTGAGAAGACTGACCCACACCTTTCATGACAATACTGATTTGTTAAGTGTGGAAACCTGTCCTGGACAATATGGACCATGTAGACATCTTTATGACTGGAATTTGTTCAACTAAGTTATCAATATTCCAGTTGCTCTAAGAACAGCCTGGTGGTGTGGATGGGACACTGTTTTCTGTGTTTTGTTTCTCTGTCCTGCTATTGTTGTCTATTTGACAGTTCTTTTGTCTTTTCTTTTTGATCCTTTTTGAATGTCGGAATATTTGATTCTGTACTTGTAATATTCCATACTGTAATATGATGCTGTGGCCAGAATATATATATATATATATATGTGTGTGTGTGTGTGTGTGTGTGTGTGCACATATATATATATATATATGATTGACAGCAGACAAGATGAATGCATGTGGTACAAACTGGTAAAGTGGATAAATGAATAGGAAAGTAAAAGACAGTTATTGTGCTTAAAATCATATATGATTAAAAGATATATAAGAGTAACATGGAAAAAAAGAGGCAGTGTCAAAACTAACACTCAGATTTTCTTTGTCAGTAAGAATTTGTGCATGCAACTTTTTTCTAAATTTTTCATCGTAGTTCCTTCACCAAGGCGCTAACAGGAGTTTCTTTAAACCTGCATTAAATGTCTTCCCTAGCCACTAGGGGGCAGAATAACTCCACAGAAGTTCATACACTATCAACATATAAACCATTATGGCTAATACATTAGCAACCTGATAAATTGAGGGTGCTCTGGTAGCTGAGTGATTATAGAGCATGTACCTATACCAGCCGGGAGTTGCCAGTTTGATTCCCGGCTGGTAAGATCATTTACCGTACTGTGTCTGTTCCCCCATTCTCTTCTTATTTCCTGTTATACTTCCAGTGTCCTATCTAAAGGCTAAAATGCTTGAAAAAATAAGTATAGAACAAATAATGACTACTCCCACTCACCCAAAGATTGAAAAGTGTGCCATAGAAAGTGTGCAGGAATTAACTCATCATTTTTCAGACAAACACATACAGACACATCAAAATTCTTCAACCCCCACTGCAAATTAGGTTTATTGGCAAAATGTATAAACTAGTAGCTTTTAGTAGCTTTTAAAGAATTTCATGCATCAGCCTACAATGGAAAAAAGTTGAATCTGATAAAATACAGTAGAAATGTCAAATTTAGCTAGTTTTGTTCAAAATGAATTGCTGACATTATACAGAATGCATGTTTGTATGGTGTTTTAGCAGTGAGATGTAAGTCAGTGGGGCTTTGTTGTTGTTTGCCATTATCGTACTAAATCTTAAACTCCGCAAAAACTACAAATGCAATGAAATCAATGTTATTGCTAATCTTTGACATGTCCAAGCCTCTAATCACCTGCAATGCCCCAACCGCCTGCTATTCATTTTATTTAAAATATCTCATTTTATGTTTTTTTTTTTTTTTTAACACAGATGCACCATGTATTCAAACTGGCATATAAAGGGTTAAAATCCTGAAAATTATTGATTATTTGGTATTTTTGAGCAGAGCTGAAGTGGTTTAAGAGATCTGTGCAGGGTTATTTAGTGTTGAATTTGCATAAATTTCATATAATAGTTTTATTTAACTATTTAAACTGTTTTTGTGTAATTTGTTGATTGCAAACACCTGGAAAAATTTACATTTTGCCAATAACCCAAAAATGCAATGGGGGTTGAATAATCTTGATTGCAACTGTACATATAAATCAAACAGCCTATCATGTTGCAGGAGTGGCTGTACGGACAGACAAATAATTTAGCTCTGGAAACACTAAGTTTGGACTTGGGTTGGGGTTGTATCTTGTTGGTCTGACTTGGGGATTGACTCAGGAATGCACAGACAAGTTCCTCTTTTGCACATACTGAAGATAATAGGCCACAATAAGCTGCTGGACTGCTGCGGTGGGAAGATTGTTGTTTTCATTCAACAATAAGGTGTGAATGAAATCTCAATCTGAGACAGTATTGATTAGTAGGATTGTTCCAGTGGATTTATAGGTTCAAGTCATGTGAATTGGAAGCAGGTGAGAAGATACATTCAAAAGTCTGTACTGCCATGCTGCCGTGCTGTCGTCACAGTGTGAAAATGCAAGATCTGCATCTCATGCAAAGATGTCCAAATTGTTGGTTGAGAGTTTCTTACCGATCCCAATTCAGAGTCAGTCACAGAATCTCGACCACAGTCTGTGACTTGTGTTTTGCCTCCAACTAGACAATCAATTCGTGTAGAGATTTGACTTGTTTTGGTGCCTCTCTGAGCTGACTGAACCTCCCTCTGACTGGTTTGCCTGAGAGGAGGACTAACAGTGATGTTGGGGAATGGACTCTCCCCTGGTCCAACACTGCTCAGTGTGGACTTGGGAGGCTCAGCTGAGGCAGACTTGAGGGCTTGTCCTACTCGTAACCCAGGACATTGAGGTGAACCAACAGGAGAGACCAGGCATGGACCAGAGAATTTACTGATTAGGTCTTTGATGCTGCTGGCTCTTCTCAGATTTGTACTACAGGTCAGGTCTGTAGATGGTTTCTTATGAATGCTTCTCCAAACCTGCCCTGCCTCTTCTTCGTTGGTGGTCTGGTGATGACTGAGTGGTGACTGGGAAGAAGAGAACCAAGGCAAATGCTTAAAGAGTACACAGTAGACAGACCCCCAAAAACTGTAAAACAAGAGTCTGAGTATCAATTACAGGAAGTTAGTGGCGGGTGATATGAGTGATTATATAAGTTTACCATATAGTTTAGATGATGCTTCTGCGTTAAAAGTTCTGGGTGTATTTGGCCATTGTGTGTAATCTGATGAGTGAGCCTGGCTGCTTAATGGAAACCATTGTGGTAGACTAATAATAACAAGATATTGGATCTTCATTAGGCCTACCAAAGACTCTCTTGATTTAGTTCCTTCAAGACATTATCACCAAGAGTAATTCATCTGGTTTTAAATAACAGCCCATTCATAGGTGCTGAGACACTATTTCAGACCTGCCAACCTCGGCAAAATATTCTGAGTACCACTTGTGCTGTGCGGCTTTTTTTGCAGACTTTTGAAACTCCATTGCTTTGCACACAGTAATCTCCTCATTCAAAAAAGGGTAAATTGTCTTTAGAGTGACGGCTTCAAGTATCTGTTGAGTCTGAAACTTTTAATTTTAAAAAAGCGAAGCTAAAGCTCTGATTATTACTGTGACTTTCTCTTGGAGATGAATAAAGTATCTATCTATCTATCTATCTATCTATCTATCTATCTATCTATCTAGTTAACAAAACACTCCAATGAGCTGTCATTACCTAGGTCATCATTCCTTTACTTCCATTTACACCATTTGTTCCTTCAATGCAACATGTCTAGATATAAAATCTACCATCTAATACTGGGCCCTTTATGTAGTGTGTAGATGTTGTTGACTGATGAAAGACATAACGACATGAAGCTCGGTGTGTGCGTTTGTGTGTGTTTGTTCCTATCCTGACATAAATCCCCCTGAGAAACTGCAACATCTGTTCAGTCATCTGAAAAAAAAAAAAAAAAAAATCACCACCCCCCCAAACATAGCTTCCCACTTTCTAGCACACAAATAAAAAAGGCAGATACAATAGATGAACAGAGACAAACAGATTCTAAAATTTAAAAACTCAACTTATAGCTAAAAGGACAAAAGAGAGAAAAGGAATAGAAAATGGAAGCATCATTCTTCTTTGCCAAAAAGCCACTTGAATAAATCCAACTTTAATTAACAATTCTAACAAGAAGGCCAATTGCACTTAGAGAAATGAAATGGCAAGCATCCAGGGGTTTAACTTTTGGGGCTCAAGGGTCTAAAGCACCGAGTGGCCTTAATCCAGGGACTCGCCTGGCCAGCTTCCCCAGGGACACTGAGCTGACGCTGGGGTGGGAGAGGAGCTGGAGCTGGGGAGAGCTGCAAGCGAGGGTGGGTGTCTGGGGTTTAGGATCGCTGCTAATCACCAGTATTAAAATGTTTACAGGCTGTGGTGGGATTAGCTCTGAGCTGATGATTTTTAATGTTATTATTTTTGCCCTGTGAGCTGAGTCTGCTCAGTTTGGACTGTCTGACTCAACCGCAGTGGTTGATGATGAAATGTGTGTGTCCTCATAAAGCCCAACTAGGGGCAGGAGTCCAGGATTAGCAACAATACAAGACACTAGTTTCATGTCTTGTTGTCAAATTTGGTTAAATTGCATCATTCCCATCAAATAAATAAATAACTACATTATGTGAACTATTTTGCAATATGCAGCTCAAGATCCCACATGCAGCAAAAAAAAAAGCAAATGGGGTCACGGAACACAGTTGCATATATGGATAAATTCTTTAGCTGGATATGGGACATGAACAAGAATTTCCTGTTCACAATTTGTTATCTTTTTGAAAAGCAGGATCTGACTTCATGACAAACAAACATTCCTCAGTTTTTAGGAGCTGATCTACACAGGAAGAAGCTTCATTCAGGAAACCGGGTCCATATTCTAAGTCCAGGACACACATACGCACACACACACACACACACACACACACACACACACAGGTCCACTATTCCCTGTGGCCTCACTACAGTACAGACATATAGTGTAGAGCTGTACACCATCTGACCCAGATATATGACAGCATTGCACCCTGGGAAATACAGTGAATGCCTTGCTGATATTTAGTGCAGAAGCACTCACGATTTTTATTCTCTGTGGTTGTGTTTATGATGCTTCATTGCTAGGAGACATCCAGCAGATGTAGTGATTTTGTCAGGAGCAAAGGGAAATGTCCATAATATTTAACTTAGTATACATAAAGTCTGAATCAGTAGGAGGCTGGATGTGGATGTTGGTGGGAATCAAGAGGAATAACACAGGAGAGCTGTGTTCAAATTCCATGTGACACCAGCAGTTTATATTGTAACCATGACAACAAAGATAAAAAAAAACACAATCTTTTCCTAAAACTAACCAAGCCATGATATATTGTCTGCGATGTATGGCCTATGAGTATTTTTTTAACTATGACATCAGAGATGTGGTATACCTGAGATACTATGATATGGTTGTTCAGGTTGGGGGACTGGATGAACCTGAGCTCGAGCTGATACATCCCTGAAAACATCACATGATCACGGTGACAACAAAGCTCCTCAAGCCACAGAAGATATTACACAATGGCTCAGATTGTGTCTATGTCTCAGATTGAACAGGCTTGAGTCATAAATCGGTCTTAAAGCTGGGGTTGGTAATCCTGTTCAGAAACATGTTTTGGTCCTTCTACCCTCTGAGTAATCAATACATTATGTATCAGAAAAAGGAACGAAAATAATCAGTCCTCTGTGGCACCTGCAGGACTGACAAAACTCCGACCAATCCACGCTCTTCGGTGCAAAGAGCAAAAACCAATCAGATGCCTTCATGTCTAGTTCTGTATCCGCCCCCTCGATCCCTGTCTCCGACGCGTGCACAATCTTCACGTGTTGCTGTTGCCGGAAGAAATCAGCGTACAGAGTTACAGCAGAACGGATTTCATGCTCATTTATGAGCAGTGGCTGAGAAAATGCAGCCCCAGTTACTACTTCCACCGTTACTTGTAACGGCTCGCCCCGAGAAAAAGGCAAGGAAGAGAAAGCCGGGGCTGAAAAGGCTGCTAACAAAAAGGCTCTGGATAAAGCCAGAGGTCAAACCAGAGTAAACATCGGTGTTGCTTTTGTGGAGACAACTGAGGGATTTGAAGTGATGCTGAGGTTGTTCTCTTTCTGTTGGACAGGTAATTATATGCTTTGCTTCGGGTAGGATTTGTTATTTTTATGAAATGTGTAACTTTTGCTAACGTAGCTACTTTTGTAGCTTGTATTAGCCTAATGCTAATAGCTTCTCGGGTTTAAAATGGGTTGGTGATGCTAGTATTGAATAGATTATGCCGCTTCTCATTTTCGTGCGGTGCACGTTCCAGTTTGTGGGGGGAGGGGGAGGAGGGGGGTGGAACTCAGAGGAGGTGCTATTTTCAGATCTTGCTAGCTCTCCAGGATTACCAACCCCAGCTTTAATGAGTAAAATGAGGGGACTGACCTCCCTGGGTTCACCTGCTGGTTGCTATAGTGAGAAAAAGATAAGTTAGTGTAGAGGTTCTTGAAATTCTTGTGAGTTTACATGGATTTATTTGATAGGCAGGCTGGTTTGTTCAGAGATCACACACAGATTCCATCTCATGGCCATCTGCACACACACAATAGAGAATATAATAAGAACTTTTTTGTAATTCTGCAACAATAAATCTGATCAACTGTCAGGACCAAACCAGTCTCAGGCACTTTTAACTCAAAGATTTCCAAACATTTCATTACTTCAGTGTTTGTGGCCACCTGGCAGCACCAAAGATGAAGGAGGAGATAAAGTTCTGGTCAATTTTAGAACAATAAACATCTCACAGTCATGAGACACATCAACAGGTAGAGAGGGTGTTTTGAACATCTTAATCACAGAAACTAATCTGTGTTTGTCTTGTTTTTCCAGTATCTTTAAACTCCAATCATTTCCTTGATTTTCGTGACCATTTCCGACTTCTTGTTGTTTTCCAATTAGTTTTTCTTATTTTTTAAAGGTCAGTCCAATGTTTTTGTAGTTTCAAGCTTCCTTGGTTGTCATTTTTCATGGTTCCTATAATTGTTTAATTGTTTTGTTTCCCATTCAGCTTCCTCTTCTGTTTATTTTCTGGCTTCTTGCAGTTGTTCTTCTTCTTTAACTTCTTGTCAGGGTTATTTGTCCTATTATTTGTTGCTCTTCAGCTTCTGTACATCAATTTACACTGCATTCAGGCTGTTTTATATATATTATCTTGTGAATGATTTTTGGCATGGCCATAAACATAATCATAATCACAATCACTAGAGCTCTGCACAGGAATGGACTGCAAGGTTGCAGGCCAAGAAAAACTCAACTTCTGAAGAAGAGACACTTTCAAGCCAGACTGAAGTATGCTAAGGACAACCTGGAGAAAGATTATGCATACTGGAAGAATGTCCTTTGGTCAGTTGAGATGAAACTAGAATTCTTTGGTGATAGACACATTTCTTATGTTTGGAGAATGAAGGAAGAGGCATATAACCCAAAGAACACCGCCCCTGCAGTGAAACACGGTGGTGGGAGTATTATGATGTGGGGATGCTTCAGTGTGTCTGGAACTGGGAATCTTGTCAAGGTGGAAGGAATCATGAGGAAAGAAGAATATGTTAAGATTTTGAAAGAAAACCTGAAGCAGTCAGCAGTAAAACTGGGTCTGGGTTATTGCTTTGTCTTCCAACACAACAACAAACAAAAACATACGCCGTTCCTAGTTAAAGAACTACCTCCAGAGGACCAAAGTGAATGTTATTGACTGGCCTGCACAAAGCCCTGACTTGAGTCCAATTGAAAATCTGTTTGGTGGACTGAAGACCAAGGTCCATGCCAAAAGGCCATCAAATCTGGAGGAGACTGAGAGATTTCCCAGAGAAAAATGGGCAAGGATTCTACAGGAGAGGTGTCTTGTTGAAAACTAAAACAAACAACTGCACGCTGTTATCCAGCAAAAATGATACACAACTGACTATTTGCATCAGAGGGGCTAATAATTTTGACCCTGGCAGTTTTTGTTTTCATGAAATAATTCTGTTTCTGTGTCCAAAGTAAATAATGTAAGCATCCAAAATAAAACAATGATGTTTGAAAATGCTGTGTTAAAAATTATTTGCTCTGTTTAACAGGAAATACTTATAAAAAAGCAAAATTTTCATAGGGGGGCTAATAATTTGTCCTCAACTGTACATTGGCTATATTGTTGCATGGATGAATTGGGCCTATGGAACGTACACAATGTTCCATACAGAAACAGGTGATAAATGTGATAAAATTTCAGATTTTCTGCCAAGCTGCTGGTGGAACACTTTGAGCACAGAGATCATAGAGAGCTGAGCTGGATTACAGTGGGGGAGTGGCTCAAGAAGTTTCCACAGATGTGCTGATTCTTAATTATCACTAAAATTATTTCATAACTGATACTGAACACATGCAACCACAGCAGCTGTTAGATGTGATGGACCTTTCTAAAATCAAACTCACTCCTTAGATTTTCTGCTGCCGCTTCACTATTAGCACATAGTGGAAAATCAGATAATTTTCAATGAAAATCTGCAAAACTGGAAAAGGAAATGTTGCTACATTAAGGTCTGAGCAGGAGATGCAGCACGTTGGCAGCTGGCCAGTCTGCTGTTTGTGTTTAAGCTTCACAAGTGAAACTGTAAAGACACTTTGACAGGTTTTCTGCTATAATAAGACTCCAAAC
Source organism: Caranx ignobilis (assembly GCA_021432705.1). Classification (NCBI taxonomy): domain Eukaryota; kingdom Metazoa; phylum Chordata; class Actinopteri; order Carangiformes; family Carangidae; genus Caranx; species Caranx ignobilis. Next base: position 782,054 of record MU269987.1, on the reverse strand, counting down.
CAGGTTTCGTCCACCATCGCTTCCTGTCACAACTGTGTCAATTTATTATACTTTTTATTTTTTTATTTATTTTAGGAAAAAGATGCTAAACGAGAAAGATACAAAGTAGGGGGGGGGGGGGGGGGGGGTACAGAGTGTGCGTGTAGGTCTGCATCTGTATGTGACAGACAGAGCCAGATGAGCAGGCAGATGTTTTCTCTGTCTCTACTCCGACTGTCTGAAAAAGACTGACAACAGCTGGACCAATGCCAGACACACACACACACACACACACACACACACACACACACACACACACACACACACTGACCAGTTTTATGTTGCTGTTTTTTACTTTCAGCTTCTTATTTCAGTTCTGTTGGTGTTAATCTGTCCTTGAAGTTCATTCACTACTGAACATGGTGAGGATGCTGATTTAGAAACATCTTATTAAAATGTGTTTTAAAAGCTTTGAAAGATTGACTGTATCCCCCAACCTTACAGACGTACAGTAGCTAGGGTTAGTTGTGTTTAGGTGTGCATTTGATTGCAGTCCAGCATTAGGCACATGTACAGACACATGTACAAACAAGAATAAAGACTGAAGGTGCTGAGTTTAAATGTACCATGTTGTTGCCTTGCTCCATCTTGTTCTTTCCCTGCATGATGCTGTTTGTTGTCTGTTAGTAAAGTTTTCTTCTCTGTCTGACCTACAAGAGAAACACATCACAGCTTTAGTGTCAAAGACCAAAGTGAAACTAAATAATTGTTTCTAGTTTTGTTACACTGAACGTAGTGTTGTGTACCTGTACACCTGTTGGAGTATGTTCTGTGTTAGTCTCTGGGTCTCTATCTGGTAACTCTGCAAGTCCTGGGTCAGCAGGTTACGCAGTGCACACAGGGCCTTCTGGAACAACAGCCCCTCTAACTGGACCAAACGTTCAGTGATGGAAGTCTGAAACTCCTGACAAGTACAAAACAGAAACTGAGGCTGATGACTGAAAGGCCGTTGTGAGGAGGTAGAGTCACACCTCAGATACTTCATGAGCCTCTGCTCATTTGCTTACTTTTGCATATGATGAGATTTTTTCACTCATTGTATTGGTGTGTATGATATCAGTTTAATGTTGTGGTTACTCACAGTGGATGTCTGAAGGCTGAAACGATCACTTGTTTCTTCCCCTCTTGAAGCTGAAAGAGTTCAGTGGTCAGCTGCTGCTGACGACCTTCAATCTGAAAGTCTAACAACACACAATTACCCAACCTTACACACACAAAAAAGATTTGATTAGCTGGTAATTCAATACATTTGCTGTTTAATTGCAGTGCTCAAATCTCTACTCATGTATGCACTAACCATGCATCATATCTGATGTGATAACTATAGGGACGACTTCATTTGTGTAAGCTTTTACCGTCAGTGCCACTAAGAAACAGCTTCTGAACTCAGTGAAAAGGACAAGACAGGACAGACTGCTCTGAAAACACTAATGACAGCTACATAGTCTGATCCTCTCTGTAATATTTAAACTCTGTTACATTGGTTTTTGTTTTCTTTTGCCTCAGAGGTCGTACTGGGACAAACTTTAAGGTTGATTGTGTTCTCAGGATTTGGACCATCAATGTTCTGGCCTCACTTTCTGATTTTTCATAGCACTTTCCTGTCTGTCTGATCGGTCTCTGCAGAAACCTGAGCCAGCTAACTAACATCAAACACTCCTGAGCAGTGGGCTCCTGCAAACCTGTTTGACATCACACTTGAACACCTTGAACAGTCACTGTTGAGTTACATAGATACACACACAGCAGAATAGCGGTTGTAGAGTGAGTGATCCACTACTGTTTAAAGTCAACAGTAGCCAAAACCTCACTAAGTCACAGTACAGCAGGTCATCCAACTGTGTACACTGTACGACTCACACCAACATGAACTACAATTTATACCAGGATAACAATAAATAACTTGCTTTCACATAAAACTATACTCTAACAACAAACTAACAACAGTTGTCCAGAAGTTGATCCATTAGTTGCAGAAGCTGTAGCAGGCAGCGCTGACAAAACCTAATGACAAACACTAATAGTAGTAGTCATAGAAGTGTTAATGTTTACAACAGTAGGACTGCTAATTTTAGCTGAGGAAGTAGTAGCAGGAGATAAAATAACACGAGCAGCGACATTAGAAGTAGCACTAGTAACACTAAGCACAGCAGGTACAGTAACAGCAGCAACGCCATTAGTAGTAGTAATAATCCCAGTAGGCACAGTGGTGTAGTATCTGTAGTAGTAGCTAGCCCAGCAGCAGTCATAGCTGTAGTAGTAATAGTAACAGTAGACTAGATTAGTAGTCTGTGGGTGCTAATGGCAGTTGCAGATGTAGTAGAAGCAATGATAATCCCTGTGCTAGCAGTATTAAAACTGTAATACTCTAATGAACAAATGTGTGGTGGTAATAACAAATATAAACAGCATTATTCCAGCCTGACACAAAGGCCCTAGTCAAGCTGAGCAGTCAGACATCAGAGTGTAATGGAGCAACTGTCCACTGGGAGACACTAAACCTCTGCGACAGCCTGGCAGAACAGCAGGTGATGAGAGGCACACAAGTGTTTTGTTTGTGAGGAAGAAGAGGAGGCTCATCTGAGCGAAGCCTTTGATGAACTAACTGAAGAAGTGACACCAACATGTAGAGAAATGGCAAATTAGGAGAAACCACACAGACAATGGCACAAAAACACAAAGGCCTGCTGGGAAATATCTTAATGTTGTGTTGATGAGGTTTTCAAGGAGGCCTAAGGACTTGTCTGTGTTATCAGACTGTCAGGGATGGAAATCTCAAGTAAACCTGAAGACAACATTGATCTCTCATCCACAGTCATCTGGCCACAATGGCTTTGTCAAATACTGATGACTGATAACAACAGAAGAAAAGTTAGGTTTGAAGCTTTGGAATGTTGGAAGTTTGTGTATATCATTCTGATTCTTCATATATAAGTCTGGGATAATTTTTTATCATTATGTTTATGGTGTAATATTGCATGTAGAAATCACATTTTGAAATTACAATGCAACAAAGCCAGCACCAACAAAAACTAGCATTAGCATGACATTCCATATGTTAAATACCATAGGCCTGTTCCTGCGGGTATGTAGGAAATTTCTTGCCGATTCAACTTTAACTCAAAAACCTAAAAAGCTTAGGAGAAGTGCAGGTCTTGAGAGAAATCACGAGATTTAGAGTAAAGAGTCATGCAAATAAGCTGCTTTGTTACCTGTCAATCAAAAATGATCTTAGCCAATCACATGGCTTCATTAAAACAGTGTGCGTGTGTATTGAGGAGAATCATGTTTTGCTGTAAAAATCAGTAATTACCAATGAATATCCGTGTGTGTGAAATGTTGACAATTTGAGAATCACACACAGACACACACACAAACACACACAATGTGCCAGCTGTCAGTGTGCTCTGATTAGGTGCTTATATACAGAGAAGCTTGAATAGGGCTCCATAATTACATGAATGTATGTGACAAACACATTTCACTCCATAATTGCAGGTGAAAAATGTGTGGGTGTTATTTATTTATTTATTGTACATTAATGTATCTCACCTCTGGCAGCCTGTCAAATGCATTTTCAGTGTGTCAAGGTTACGCAGGATATACACAATCTGTGGTGGGATTGTGTGTGTGCGTGTGTATTTATAGCTCAAACAAGAATTCATTTTGAAGAATAAAATCCACCTCCGTGTTTCTATCATGAACTACGTTGATGGTATAAACCCGTATGTAAATGAAGATGAATGTTGACTCCACTACTTCATACTAAAATCCTGTATTTGCAATTAAAGATAAAACTGTGTGTGAGCAGAAGTTACAGGTTTGGTGCTGAAATAATTCTCTATCTATCTATCTTCTGTGCTCTTTTTTTAAACAGTTTTGTTAGTTGTAAAATAACTGAATTATTGTATATCTGAATTGTTGGCAGGAGGGACATTTTACAAACTAAGGATTAATTGATGAAAAAAGAATGAATTGAAAAATAATCATTACATAATATAATAACCATACATTTCATAATAATATAAAAGAAGGGGAAAAAGAAGTTGTTGGGAAAAAAAAGAAAAAGAAAAAAAGAGGACTGAAAAGAGTAGGCAAAATGTTGTGACGGTGTGGGGGAGGATTACTCTGATGAACACAGGAGTGTTTCACAGGTAAAAGAAAAACAGGGTGAGAACAAAACCAGAAAAAGAAAGTGATGGATGGAAAATCAAAAAAGAGAACAAACAAAGAAAAGCAAAAGAGAAATAAAAGACAAAAGTAATAAGAATCAAATAAAACCAAATAAATGAAATCAAAAATCCAAAATCTTCTTGCTAGCTCTCACTGCTTCACACAGACTTCCCCCACAGATGGACTGAGTTAGCTCAGTTACTCATATACATATGTTGTCTACACACACCTGATCACGTGACTGATGTGCCACACTGATGAAAACTACGCCCACCGAAGAAGACCATAAGACGTGGTTAAGAGCTACAAAGAAAGCTACTGAGGAGACCTTGTAATGAAACCTTTATTCACAGCTGGATTCCAATGAGGAGCTTAAACAGCAGCAGCTATCAGACCATGTTCCTCCAGACCAGTCTGCTTTTTTTCAGCTATAATTTATGACCGTAAAACACCATCCTCTCAGATCAGAGTGACCTTACCCTACATGGGAAATGAGTCAAAGAGGCATTTGAGTGATGCCACCTTATTGATTGATTTCAGAGAATTTTGAAAAGATTCTCCTTCAAGAATACGTGGAAGATGATGAAGAGGGTTCACTGGCTGGGTGTTTTCCAAACTGCTAGTCTACCCATTGGTCTTGGCAACAGCAAGAACTCTACTTGTATAACCAGACTCTGTTTGAGTCTATCTATGGAAAAAACGCAAGAGTAGTTGTTTGTAAATGAGCCATGTAAGAAATTGAAGTTTTATGCATCTTTAGACCTTAGATTAGATATCAGCACCTGTCACCTCTCAGTAACTACCCCTTCTACCCTCGCTCTTATGTCTGCATGTTACGTATTGAAGGGTTAGTTCAGTGGTCCAAGCACTCTCACACATAGTTTTGGTCTTATTAACCATTTGAAAGGAGTTTAATAGAAGTGAATTCAAGCTGTTCTTTCAGAGATTTTAGTGTCAAATTATTTAAGTAACTAACCCTTCATAGGGCTTCAAGACAAGTAAAGCACTTAAAGAACGTAATCACAAGCCCCAGGCTTAAGACCTTCCTCTATGAGAGAGCTTTTAGTTAGGGCTGGCTCAGGTAGTCCTGATCCATTTTATAGCTATGCTGCTATAGGCTTAAACTGCTGGGGGACACATCAGGTTACATGGAGCCCTATCCTTCCTCTTCTCTCCTCTCCTCTTCTCTCCCCTCACATTTTGAACTGCCATTATTTGTTGCACTTCGTAGTCCGGCCTTGGTGTCTCATACTCTCTCTGCATTTCGACAGATCTCTTCAGAGCTCCATCCCCCTGCATCAACCAACCAACCGCCACCTCCATCACCTCCTTTCTCCTGCTGTTAAACCAGTCTGCACTCCCTGCTCATGACCCAGTCTGCCGTCCAGTAGTCCCATTAAGCTGGCCTTCTCTCCCTGCCCACCAGGAGCTTCCTTCATCATTTTTCGTTTTTCGTTAACTGACTGATTCCATTTCCATGATTTCCGTATTTCATATTGAAAATTGTTTTCTTTGTCTGTATACAACATCTATTGCACGTCTGCCCGTCCTGGGTGAGGGATCCCTCCTCTGTTGCTCACCCTGAGGTTTCTCCATTTTTTTTTCCCTGTTAAAGGGTTTTCTTGGGAGTTTTTCCTCAGTCCATGTGAGGGTCTAAGGGCAGAGGATGTTGTCATAATGCTGTGTAAAGCCCTTTGAAACAAACTGTTTGTAAAAACGGGCTATACAAATAAAATTGCCTTGCCTTGCCCCAACATATCTTTCCAAAAACAGTGCGCTTTTGTTATTCTGGGTAACCCCCCCCAAAAAAAAACACATACCATCATACCAAAGAAATAGTCCCTATGAAAAATTAGGCACTGAAGCTGAAACTGAGCCTTTTATAACATAAACAGAATTCTGCAGATTCACAGATATCTCAAATCCTGGGCAAATTAAACCACAGTTGTCTATGGAGGAAAGATATTTGTACTATTTGTGAGCTGGTTTTAGTCAGTAATAAAATGTTATTTATCAGTATTTTCCTAGCTATAGTGCTTACATGCTGAAAAAACAAACAAACTGCCCACTGCACAGGCAGGACGGTTGAAGATCGATGGCACTTCAACAGAGCAGGAGAGACTTGTGTTAATAGAGTCACTGTGACCTTCCTGTTTCTGTGCTCTGTGAACTTGCCACTAAAATGCCATTAAGTGTCAGTGGTAATACAGTAATGACCAACACACTTCTGAGAGAGAAGGGAAGTAAACATGAAAGGACTGTCAGGGGTAAATAAGGAAGTAAAGTGTTCACTGAGCCTTATCTCTGTATCAAGTTGTTTATTTAACATTCAATTCTTTCTTTTCAAGTTCTTCTATTGGTCTTTAAGCAAATATTGCTAGGTGTACAGGATGGTCTTTAAATGTCATCACAATATTGCATATAGTTACATGTTCCCACCCCATACCCCATATGACTGCTTTGTTAAATGACACTTTACATGATGCTCTACAGCTCGGTGTGAGAAAAGACCATTAAGACCAGATCAGGTTTAACACAGAGCTGTGAAGGTAACTGCATGGTTGTGACTGAGTTCTCACTTCTAACAAACAGCAGCATGGTTCTTCTGCCAGAGGAAGATGATGTTTTAAAGGCATCATTATCACCTTGACAAAGAAAGTGAACTACAGCAAGAGTTCTGAGTGTGAAAGCTGCTTGTTTCCTGCAGCGTAAAGTCTACTCAGAGGTTAAAAAAAAAAAAAAAAGAATGGCTTTATCTGTGTTAGTGAATATTGCAGAGTCTTAGCTTGATCCTTTTTTCATGCACAAAAACCCAATCCAGTGTTGTCACTGACATTAGCACATAAGCCTCCCTGAAAGCCAAGGAAAACCCCAGTAAAATGAAAGCAGGGTGACGTCTTTCTCCAGTAAGCCGAGCGGATATGAGATATGGGTATCAAGTTGGGAAGGGCAACATGATCGAGACATGTAACACTTCTTTTCATCTCCTGTCATTAAGCCTTTTATCCAAGCTGTGACTGGAGATGATCATTCTTGGCGGTGAGGACCCAGGTTACTGAGAAATTAGGAGTGGTGTGTGTGTGCGTCTGCCAGCTTGCACACCTTGAATCCTGAGATGTGTTTTAGCTTGTCTTGTCTGACAGAAGTGAGACCAGTTGAAGTGTTGTTCTGCCAAACTGCTCATCATGGCAGGATTACAGAGAGTAGGAGCGAACAGGATGAGGTGGCATCCATCTACCACCATCTGAAGATTCACTGTCAGCACATAAAATCTGAAAATTCACCAGCCTTTCACTTTCACAGACCTTATTATAAAGGTAAAGGGGGAAACTGAAAACTGGAAACTTGTACCAAACTGGTTGGTAACAGTACAAATGCACAATGGAAAAAAAAAGATGGACATAGATGGATGGAAAAATAACTTATTGATCCTGCTTGAGTCTCAGTTTACTTTATTAAGATGTGTACATTGATGAAATTATTGGATAGATTGGATTAAAACCAAAGAAACATTTCCTGCAAGGCTGAAAGGCTTAGAGCTGTTATGTAATCAAAGACAGGGAAATCTCCTCCGACTGTATGGGGCCTTAAACCTGGATGGGTGGGAGCTGCCTTGTTGATAGGAATGACACAGCACACTTTACAATATCACTATTTCATTAACCTTCTAAATAATGAAATTAATATTTATTTAAGCCAAGACAGCACTCTGCTGTGTGAACTTCACACACTACAGAAAAAATGCGTAGATAATTTGTTCTACACAAATAAGTTAACACATTTTAAATTTGTGCGGAAAAAATCAGGGGGGTGCTCTTTACCAGCAGATGTGCCCGTGTCCTTAGAACAACAGTGTGAAAATCAAGTATAAATAGAAACTAGAAAAAGCATTCCCAAGAAGGGAATGCGGGTGAATGCTGAAATCAGCTAAATGACATTGCTGAAGCAACGCTGAATTAGCTGAAGAAATTGCTGAATTATATTTGAAAAGGCTGAGGCTGAAACATATAACTTGTACCAGTGCTAACATAGCTGAAACAATAAGTGAAAAAAGATTTTAAAAAAGTAGAACTTGTAAGAAGTTCAACTATTTTTTAATCTTTAATCTAAAATGGTTGGCAGGTACTTGAATTGTTGAAGATTAGTAGGAAAAAATGAAACATTGGAGTCTACTCAAATTATGAACATATAAAATAGACAGTTTGAAATCATTGTTGAACAAATATCAATAAAGATGAAACAATATCTGAGGAGTAAAAGTAGAACATGTAAGCAGGAGGTTGAATAACATGAAAAGGTGGGAAATACCTGTTGTTAAGGATAAGTGTACAATTAAGTCAGACAACTCTGGAATAAGAATAAATAATTTATTGAACATAAGCAAGCTGAAGCACAGCACAAACCTCATGGGCAGCAGGGGCAGTAGCAGCAGCAGCAGCAGCAGCAGCAGCAGTAGCAGCAATGAGATGAAGCAGTAGCAGCAGCAAAGGTACCAGCAGTACCAGCAGCAGAGAACAGCAGCAGCATCGGCAGCAAGCCAGGGGAGAGCAGGTAAACTGGGTGGGTTTAAATAACCTGCCCTGTTTAGTTGAGGGGAGTACGTGACTGATCAGCTGATTAGGACGGGCGCAGCTTGAGTTGTCTGCCTGAACTAGCTTCGCAGGCTTCGCATCATTAATGTGTGAAAATATATAGACATATGAATGAAAAATGTGAAATTCCTAAAATGGGAGTTTTGTGTGAGATGGTTGGAAATTACTTGTTAATGAAATTAATTGTTGAAGATTAGTATGAAAAAAGTGAAACATTGAAGTCCAGCCCACTCAAATATATAAATATATATAATAAACTGACAATTTGAAAACATTGCTGAGCAAATATTAATAAAGATGAAGCAATATCTGAAGAGTAAAAGGAGAACTTGTAAGAAGGAGGCTGAATGACATGAAAAGGCTGAGGAATACCTGAATTGTTAAGGATAAGTGTAAAATAATGCGTGTGAAAATATATATAGGCTACATTTATAAATAAAAATGTGAAACTCTTAAAATGTTTGAAGAATGGGCTGAATTGTTGGAAATAATGAGTTAAGATCCTTCAAAATAAAATGTAAGGGTTGAAGAGGTGGAAAAGCCAAAAGCCAAGACAGGAGGAAGCTCAAAATCCTGAAATCTCAATTAGGAGAACAAACTGGTGTGTAAGTAAAGGCGGGCTTACACTGCACGACTATCCGTCCGTTCACGTCTCAAACTGCATGAGCTTCCCTCCTCAGTCGTACGTCTCAGACCAGTCTCAGACCCCCACTAATTGCACGTCGTTCTACGATTGCTCTCCACCACAATTACCCTTGCGATGCCGGTGAGATTTGTGCTGCTCTATAATTGCTCGATTGTAAACCTCAAAGTGACATTGGTTCCTGACGTTGGTTCCTATAGATAATAGCTGACGAACGGCAAGTCGGGCTTTTTGTTTGTGCTTTTCTGTGCGCTGAAAAGGAAAAAGCCGCCACGTGAATATAGCTAGTCATATCCTACCAGGTAGATCAAGAGCTGACGCTATTGCTCTCCAGAGCCAGAGACATTCGTGCTCCCTCCATAGCTCCACCAGTCTCTCATCTTTCTCTTCAGACCACTGGGTGCGTGAAGTGGGAGCTCGACCGCGACCTCTGGTTGTCATTTTGAGCTGTTGTTGATTTTGAACAGTGTGGAGACTTTTGGGGGCAAAAACTTGTCGTATGTGCAGGATCGTGTCGTAGGACCCCATATATTGTCCGTCACAACGAGAAATTTTTTAGCATGCCAGAAATTTGTCAGGAGGTCGGCGACTCGTCTTGACGCAGAGCCTCACAAACTATGTGTCCCGATAAAAGTGACCCCGCGACCCCCTATGATTATGCAAATTAGGCTGCGACTCGTCTGGGACGACAAAATCGTGGCAAAATCGTACAATGTAAGCCTGCCTTAAGAGAAATAAACTGTTGGAGATGTTTAAACACTCCCCTCAAACGCTTTCAGCATTCACCCTAATAATAATAATAATAAGTATAAAGATTTGAAGAACAATAGTGTGAATGCTTTCAGCATTCACCCTTATAAAAAAAAAATAAGATCGATGATATTAAGTGACTCATTCTGGATACTTGGGAACAGTAACAAAATAATCTTAGCTTCAAAAGCTCAATTTAGTCTCACACACGCACGCAAAGAACCATTCACTTTCGTTTTCTCTCTCCTCCCATCTTTCACGCTTTGTCAGCCACACATACACGCATGCACACTCAAAGTGGAATGCTGGATCCTGTTGTTTTCTCTGGTGGAGCAGAACTTGCTGTTGTTCTGAGATACAGCAAAACTCCAGTAGTCGTGTTTCAGGTCTGTGACAAAACCCCACAAACCAATACAGAGCTGCTTCTTACTCACATGTTCAAACAGCACACAATGTGGTCCTGATTTTATAAACAGGAGTGTCCAGGTTCACAGAAAACAATCAAGAATATAGTAAGTATGTTCACGTTGAATGGACAGTTGGGTTTTTTTTCTTAGAGGATTCTATCCATGGTGTTTAGCTGTGTTTGCTCTTAGCTTCAATATTCTGCCTCTATGTGCTCATCATAGAATCAACATTGTAAGTCATAACCTACTTATTGTGACCAAAAACATGCATAGTGACAGTCAAAATGTTTAGTTTCTTTAGTATATAAGATCTTGTCATGAGGACACGTGGTTGAAACTGTTTATCAACCAAAGTATGAGACAACTGATTTTAACTGGGAGGGACACCAGGGTTGAGTTCAAAAGAGAGACACAACAACTGTTCAAAACTTAGACAAGCACCCACATTGCTGAAAAGACCCTAACGTACTCTAATAGGTCGGTCAAAACATATTTTATTGACTCCTGCTCTGTTTGTCTCCACGGCTGCTGGAGGTCAAAGGTTAGCCCCTCACACAAAAAAGCAGTCTTCCACAGTCCCTCTCTTCCAGTGCTGTCCTCAAACAGCCTGAAACAGCCAAAAGTCCTGATCACAGAAGCAGACAAGAGAATTTAGATAAGCCTTCAGCTGTAAAACACAGCCTGGTGGCCACAATGATCTTCTGGCTTAGTTTGTGCTTAACAGTTCCTTTCCCTAGTTTGTTCGTGGCCCAATTCAGGGATTGCATTCCTTGAAGAATGCCTCAGCAGACTGCTGTCTACATTATTCTCTTTTTAAAAAGTGGTTTGCCACTGGGGAGCAGTGAATCTTGGGATATGTTGGGTTGTGAAGGATCCATCCGTTGGATCCTTTGTTGCCCAGGGAAACTAAGGATCCATTTATGTACATTTGAAGTGGCCTTTGAAAAAGGACAGCCGTTTCCAACAAAGCCTTGGACACAAATGGTCTTGTGCAACCGGTCCATTAGGTGCACCTCTAATTATCTACTAACAAAGAGTGAAACGCAACCATCACTTTAGGTCAGTAACACAGACAGGACACAGAACACAGACAGTAGAAGATACAGAGGCTGGCATTTGTTAGTTTCAGAGAGTAATAAAGCTGCTGTACCTTGACCACTTTTATTGATGAACAAGACACTGCTATATCCTCAGGCTGCAATTACACTTATAGCTTTGGCTCAAAATAACACACCCCACAGATACCAGGGTGTGAAGGAACATAATTGATGCCAAAGAAAAACCGCAAAATGCTCCATCATCATATAATATTTAGTGCATAAGAGTATTTGATGAGAATTTAGCCCCATATCATTACAGGTCTCAGTAGTCTGCTGTCTCATTTTGTCACATGCAGCAACATGTTGAGTTAAACAGAAGAGAGTGATGATTCACAGACTGAGGGAGGAGAGTGGGAAAGCAGACAGAGGCGAAAGGAGACACACAGAGGGGAAACAAAAAAGAGACATTTGAGGACAATGAAGAGGAATATAGAAGTTAAAAAACAGTGAAATCTAACATGGCGTGTCTGAACTAGCTGAGGTGACGGAGTCCTTCAGAGAGCGGCTGTGGACTGTGAGACAACAGACTGACTGAGTCATTCTGGCAGAACATGATGCTCAACCTCATCCTCCCCTTCGTCTGTCTGTTTGTGTCCATGTGACTCAGTCTGAGAGACAAACTGGCACTACATTCACACGGCAGCCAATGTGATCTGGTTTTGAAATGTGATCTTTAGTCCTCACTGTCCACGATCAAACATACAAGCTGGAGCATAAAATCTATATTTTGAAACATTTTGTGTTTTGTACACACAATTTCTGAGGCCAATGCCTATATAATCAAGATTTCTTATCAACCTATATAACATCTCTTTACACACTGTGTGATATAAATAACATTTTTTGTAGGTTTAGGTTCTATTGGAACTTTTGTTGCTTTATTTTCTCTCAAACGTCTCTATCAGTGCTCGCTCCCACCATATGTCATGAATGAAGTTGACAGTTTAGGTAAGAGGAGGAAGTTGAGAGTTATTTGGGGTCAAGAAGAGGGTGGAGAGCACACGTGCCAGAGAAGCAGGGTGTTTTGTCACTGTAATTACAAAGAAGCTGGGATTCACTTGCATTTGTATTAAACTTGTTATGTCATGTAATATTCACTGTTAATTTGATAATTGAATTGCAGAGAAGGGAAACATCCTTTTTCATTAAAATCCTTGTGAACTGAAATTGCTTTTCTCTGTTGACTCTGTATTTTCCGTGATCACGCTCCCTCTCTAAATGTTTTAGATGACTCTAATGTTAAATATGGGTCACATAAGGGAAATGACTTTGAAACCCATTGACAAACATTTGAAATAGTTTTAATCAGATTTTCTTGTGCACTTTATTGGTTTTTGCAATTAGGCTTTAGTAAGAAAAAGACACTTGATAGTAGGGAGGAGCAATAACTTGGATTTGAGCTGCCTGTCTCATCGTGGCCTTGGGATAGATCAACAATAAGGTAGAGCAAAGGGAGAGAAATACAGATGAAAATCAGAATGGCACAGTAATTCTGAGAAGAGAGAAAATCATAGAAATCAATAAAGACAATCCCAACAAACCAGACTCCTGCATACACTGTTAAGAGGAATGCACTTAAGGCAGAGTTGAGCAATTAGCCCTGTACCCTCTAGCAAAGAAACCAAGTTTTAAAAACATCAGGTTAAAAAAAAGAAACTAACTCCAACCTCAGCAAAGACAAAATGACACTTGATACCTCTGCTACACAGCAGATGATCATCTAACTGTTTTTTACTAGAGGTGTCATGTTTAATGTTCCTGAAAGAAGTTCAGTTAAAGATGTGGAGATTAGACTCATTATGAAGTTGAATGTTTTCTTCCATCTGTTCAACGACAAAATTTGGCCTTCAGCTAATGATCCACTGACTAAGAAGACATGCATGTGTTGTTTATTATCAAATTTTATCTTTCTGGTTTAATAGTGTTAAATTTGTATGTATGTTAATAATGATTTTCCATGTTGTTTACCTGGTGGTCCTCAGTGATGGGGGACTGCAGGATGTGAACTTTATCTTCTATCAGCTGCCGTAATTTGTCCACAGAAGCAGGGAAGTCCTCTGTGTGTCTCTGTAACTCTGCAAACTTTAGAGAAAGAGAGAAAATATTTTTAGTATTTTTACCCCTTGAATTCATCACAGTAACCCTCAGTAAATTTGACCTACGTTACACATTTAGCAGATTTTGCAACAACATAACACCGCTGAGAGTCCATTCCTGTTGTTGGTCGATGAGTAGTTACATGCACAGAGCTTGTACCACTATGCAGCATGGTGTCTTGCCTCTATGTCTGGAAGCCAGTGTCAGGTAGAATTAAGGCAACATCGAATTAGCAAAAGGTGTCCCTTTGTCTCTTTAACTAATTTATTGATCAGGATGGAATGGAGAGAAACAGGAATGATCAGGGAAAGAGGCTGAAGTATATTGACTTCTGCCCTCCAGACTCAACATCATACCACTTCAAAAACTTTAACACTTCGCTCACTAAAGCACAGAGGATGACCTAAATACCAGCACACAACTGCTCCACATCTGAGTAACACATATGTGGACTAGAGGCTGACATTTTCTCGGGATTCCCACGGGACATGGGATTCCCGCAGGACTCCTGTGATTCGGGGGTCAATTTCCCTATTAGTCACGTGATTGGGACGTGACAGGAAAAATGTAAACAGGAGTGGGAGGCAAATTTTTTTTAAAAAAGGTCTTTTTTACTTTCTTTTTTCTATCGTTAATCAAACAAAAATACGTATTTTTAATGATAAATAAACTTTTTTCTCATCGAAAAATGTACGTTCTTTGATGCAGCCACCTACCACCCTTGAGTGGGTGAAGGGTTGAAGGGTGTCCTTAAAAGGCCACCGTAAGAAGAGGACGCATTTGTTTATTGAGCTGATTGGTCCTCCTCATTTTATGAAGCCTAACGTTACAAGTTCTAATTCTACTTACACTAGCACCTACACTAGCAAGCAGAAGTCAAATCAACTAGTTAGCGACCTGAGGTATTTCGGACACAAGATCTAATGTGGATTGTGGAATTATGGAAATAGCTACTTGTTGAAAGGCCACATAGCACTCTTGGTCATCATACTGAGAAAAGGAGTTCTAGTAGGCTACAGCTGAGCAAGGTACATTAACATAACATTAATATGATGCTGCTGGTTTTAAGGCTGAGAATCTTGTACTTCTAGGGTACAGGTATGTATAATTTGCAAGGGGTCTCAGTTGAGGCTAAACTCGTAGCGATAATTTGACAGCTGGTGGTGTTTTTATCCTTGAATTGAGTGAATGTGGGCGTGCCTGTATTTTGTTTTGGTAACCAATGACTGCCAATCGGCCAGTAGGCATCTGGCTAACAGTTAGACTGGTTAGCCTATTACAGTAGCCTACGTTATGTCTCTTGTTCCAAATTCTGATTCAGTTTGCAAAGTAGACCTGAGTGTAGGTTGTGATATTATGAAATTCGACTCTGTCGAGCTGTCATTCAGCCTGCAATGCCAGGGGATTTGTCTAGTTTTGTTCGACTGGCAGTCAGAAATGAAATTCTAAAAGATATAGGAGACTGTTTAAATAAAAATTGTGGCTAAAATTGAAACACGGGTTGAGATATATTCTCTTTAGGTCTCTAGGATGACCTAAGTTCCAAAACACTGGGTCTTACACTTCTCAGAGAAACAAATCATCAGTGAACATCTATTTAAACATCTATTCAAATAATGTACTCAAAATTGTTGCAGCATTAATAAGAACCATTAAAGATGCACTACAAGATAGTAAATCTTGCCATTGTTATATAGGCCATAAGTGCGTGTTAAAAATGAGGGCTAAGTATTGGGCCCAATAAATCAAGTCTACTATGGGCAAAGTACCCTGTTCTTCATTGCTCTGATCATGAAATTTAACATGATAACTAGATCTGATAATGCAATGACAATACTATGGTAGTAATGCATGTGTTGGCAATTATATCATCATTATTATTAATAATATTAATATTATCATTAATATTTATATTAATATTAATATTATTGTTAATAATATTATTAATAATATTAATATTATTATAATTGTCGTTATGCCTATGTCAGGCATATTCTTTTTACGTAAAACGCACATTTGCGGACACTTTCCACCATTTGAAACACGGTGTAAGATTCTCAGAGAAGGGCAACTGTCTGCTACCTGTGTCGTCCCTGGATAAGTACAGTAGGTCTAGCCTGTGAATTTGTTGCCGGAGCCGTTGCCGGTCGCCCTCCGGTAGGGCCTACCATTGCCGTCGCCAGTGCCGCTACTGGTGCCGGTGCTGAGCAAAGAGGGTTTTGTGCGTCACCGGAGCTCTGGAGGGGAGGCTGGCCGGCCGTCACACGGGCAGCACACGGCGCTTGTGTGTGCGTGAGAGGAGCAGGGAGACTGGGCTTGAGTTCGGTTTCTGGAGCTTAGCAGAACTCCGGTGTACCAGGACCACGGTGGCGCTGTGTTCCTACCCGATCAGGAAAGTTACAGAGTGCAGCCGCTCAGGCTGCAGCGGCGGCATCATCCTATTAACCGGTTTCTACCACTTAAATGAGTTTCGAAATTTTATTTCATCAGCACCATTCCAGCCACTCTGGCAGAGGGGGCGGACGCTCTGACGAGGGGGGCTGCAGCCCCGCCAGCACCTCACTTCCTGCGGTAATGGCCCCTACCACTTCAGGTGTCCCCTTCCTGCCCTTAATGATATGGCCACGACACACATTTACAACTTGACTGACATACTTAAGCAGTTTGACCTATGGACACCTGTACGGTGTACATTTTAGGACATCCACAGGTGCCAGACTTCAGGGTCAGATGGCCTCAGAAAAAAAGTCGTCAGACTTTATTTTTTCGATTTTAATAAAATTAAATGTTTTTCTAACAGACTGGCAATAATGGCAAACTGAATGGCACTCATTAAAGTTGTGATTAGCTCTGCTTGCGCTGATTATAACCACAAATTACTCTCATCACCGCCGACTTCATTGCTCACAAGTGAGGGAAACTCATCCGCGGCCCCGACACGCGCAGCGGAGTCAAGCCCTTTTCACACCAAATACACAAAGCACAGGAGGCGAATGGCAAACCATTAATTATGTAGGCCTATGTGTTGCACGGTGCAAGACCGCGCCGCCCTGAGGCGGAATTGAAAATTTTTTAATCTGGTCGCAGCGCGCTGTGACGTCATCTCGGCGCGGCCAATAGGAGAGTATGAAGTGGAGTCTGAAAAAGATCGGCGGATTGCAGAATGAAAACAAATGGCCAGGCGTTCAGTTGGAGTGATGGGCTGCCTGAAATTAGCTGTCAGCTTGGACCAACTCTCCCCAACAGGCTGTCAAACTGCTCCCTGCTCAACCTGAAGTACACCTGGAAGGTCATCAAGGTGTTGTAGCACCTGACCAACATATACTCCCGAGAATCGTGTATTGTTTTTCTGGTGGCTTAGCAACTCGCACCATATATGTGTGCGATGCACGGGCGTGTGCCTTGCTCTGCGCCTGTCTGTCTGCACCCTACCCTGCGGTACGTCCTTACTTACTAAGGCTACCCCCCCCCCCATTTAATATGGCTGGCTAGTCCCTGATACAGCGCTGGAAAGCCCTGATACAGTGGCAACATTATGCCAAGCTTTTGTAACTATGTTTGAGCAGTGCAGTAACAAAGAATAGTGCACAGTGTGCACAGGGATAATGCAATTCACAGTATGACCAAGACTATGAAGGAATGTGGGGTTACAAGGGCTTTCCAAGTTTTACAGTGAACAACGCTGTGCTGAGCCAAAGAAGCATCGCAGACTGTGGCTTGGTTGGCAGGAAAAGGGCAGGTCACTTGAAGCACTCTAAACTGGCCATCTCTCTGAAAGATTTAGAGACACAACTGGGCAACCACAAGGCTCCAACAAGATGCACTCATACAATAGAACAGCACGTTCTATATGCTGAGAGCTTCGTTGGAGCTGAGGTGAGAGAGCGCACCATCCATCTATTCATCCATCTATCCATCCATTAAACCTAACCACTGACAGAGTGGACATAGCAGACACTTTAAACTAATGTGACATTGTAGTCTGTTAGGCAGGGCTGGTATCAATGTTATCAATTAATTTGTATCTGTGTTTTAGGTCAATTTTAGAAAATGACAATGACCTAGATTTTCTCCTGTCCTCTTTCACCACTCCCCTTGCACTCCTGTAGTCCTTGTTTACCTCTTTCACAGACACACAGCATCATGACTTCCCGAGTAAATAAAGAGTTTGCTCCCAATAAAAGGCACAGTGCTGCCATTTGCCTGTAACTGGTACAGATTTGCACCATGGGAAACACGTACAAACCATGGTCCACTGCAAAGGGATTTTACTTAAAGATGAAAACAGTCGCTACTAAGAAGGTACCAAAACAGCCAAAATAAGTCCCACTGCATCGCCTATGACAGGAAAGGGACACTGTGGAAATCTTTCTTTATGCAGTCGCTCTGTGTATCACTTCAGACATAGTGACCGTAAATACAGTGGAAAAGTGGAAAAGTGACATCTCCCCCATCCCTGAAACTAAATTATGTATTGTTAGGGTCCAGAGGTGATACTGAGTTTGCATTTGTAAAATTATATTGATGAAATAAAAGCATTTTTGGTGACTGTTAGGTGACACGTTGTTTAGAGAGATGGTGTCCTGGATCACACTGAACTGTGTGACAGGTGAGTGACAGGAAACAAAGGGTCATGCTTTAAAAACATGGGCCTCTGTCACAGTTTACTGTGATGAATTACTCCTCTGTGGAAGTCACTGTTCAAGTCTGGAGTTGAGTGAGTGACAGCAAACATGTTATGACCCCAACAAGCTAAAATCTGATGAAATTATATGAAAATAAAAAAGAAAATGAAGAAAAAAATACTAGATGACAGTAAGACCAATTCAAACCTGAATAGGAACCTTGCCAACACCTTCAGTTGCTTTCACTGTGAAATCTCAAATGGCTCTGTAGTCGAACATCAGAAACCTTTAGCATAGTTCTGAAGATGATAATTAATTATAAATGGATGGTGATGGTAGCCAAAATACAAGTGTGTCTATAGTGAGCAGACAGAGAACTATTGAAAAACTGTGCTTAGGCAGCTAACCTGCTGGGTGGTCTTTTCATTTCAAAGCAAGGAAATCAATCTTCATACTTCATGTATATAAAAATTACAGATGGACAGAAGGTAATTAATTCCTTTCCTCGCCATATGAGAGGATGCATTTATAACATGAGTGGGCTGGGTGTCGGTGACACAGCAAGTCTGTGTTGTCTGATTAAATGTAATCAAAACAAATCCATTGTGTTTTAATCCCTCTGAGAAAGGCAACATGCATCCACAGGAGCTTGGGCAGCTTAGAGGAATATGTAGTTGTTTGGAGGATGATGGAAGTGAGAAAAAAGTCAAACACAGTGTTGAAGTAGCATGTAACATTCTGTGGACCCAACAAAGTCCTTTCTTTCAAAAAAAAAACATAAAACAAAAACAAAAAACTAATTATGAAGTAAAATAGTGCCTCATGAATGTGGGCTGCTATAATTGTCTCCTCATTCCTTATTAAACCTGTCCTCTAGAAATTTTGTTTATATACAGCATTTTTTTCAAATTATGTTTCCCAGTAAAACATAATTGAGAAACAAATTAGTAATATATATATGTAATTTGTGTGGGATAGGATAACAAAAGAGAATAACAACAGTAAGTCAGAATAACATAACCTGCTTCTGCTGAGATTTTCAATGAAATTTAAAATAAAACATCACTTCACAAATTCCTATTATCTGTATCACCAATAATCTAAATATGACAAACTACAGGTACATTATACAGCCCAGAGACCAGCTTTATCATGGCTCCCACTGCTGATGCTGCCAAATGACTAAAACATGCCAACATCTCAGTACTTCAGTGTCAAAAATGTTAACCATAGCTACACTGGCAAGTGAGTTACCAAAAAAAAAAAAAAAAAAAAAAAAAGACTAAACAATTTTTTAATGTTATTGGTTTAACAATACTAACTATAGCTGTAGTTTTCCTTAGTGAGACTCCATTTTCCTGACTACTTCTTCTGTTTCTATAATACTCACTGCAGGAGCCAGAGAGAGAAGCGCTCATGATGTCAAATTGGCTCAAAACTCATTTCTTTACTTAGCTGAGACCACAGGGGGTTTCTGTGTGTGTGTTAGTGGGTGAGCTGCACCACTGTGTACATGGAGATGACCCCAACTATGCCCTCCTTGCTGACAAGAATGCACAAGACAGAGAGAGAGAGAGAGAGAGAGAGAGAGAGAGATTGTTAATATCCAACCAGAGTTTGTAAGGGTCTCTGCACCTGACTGGTCACTTTACTCAACTTCTCATTTCCCTGTGTGTGTGTGTGTGTGTGTGTGTGGGGGGGGGGGGTGGGGGGGTGGGGGGGGGGGTTTGTGTCTGTGTCTGTGAGTGACAGGGAGAGAGAAAACATTAGCCCTGAATGGAAGTGCCTTGTTGTAAGTGAACAACAAAGCAAAGAAATTACAACTACACAAATATGTACAAAAATGTTCATAATTTCATGTAAATATAAAATCTATATTTTAATAAAAAAATGATAAGCATCAACAATTATTCCACTTGAAAAGCTTTGGGGTAAAAACAAAGGAACACTGAAAGTCTCAACACTAACAACACTTGGTTGGCAAGTCCTCTTGTTAAATAAACCATGTCTAAAACCGAGGCTGGGATGCCTGAAACAACCCTTCCAACCCTCCACCTCCCCCCTCCCCCCTCCAGGGTGTGTTTGGGTGGGGTCTGATGACTCTTGCAGGTTGCCAAGGCAGACACACCTTGATAAGTATTAGGAGGGTGGAGACTCTCTGCATGTCTGCACTACATGTCCCTGGTTATTGACTTCCTTTCAAGTCCTATTTCTGCTCCTCAGTTCTATCACTTGTTTTCATATGTACAGCAGATAGGCAAGTAGGGGATGGGTAGGGGTGCTGGGTGGTGGAGGGTTTATTGACTGGGATTAGGGTTGTAGCCACTTATTTACATTTTGACATTTTTTGATTTGTCTTAATGATAGTGCTCAAGGAAAGGTCACAGGGTCATCAAAAATATCACTTCCTCTGGTGACCATGAATATTTACAGCTAATTTTACAGAAATCTGACATGTACTTATAGATTTATTGTAACTTGATGTGGACTGAGGTATTCTGCAATGTGTCCTACCTTATTCACTTTTACTGTGGACGAAACTTAAGTTGAGGTAAAATGACTTGAGTTGAAAACTACAAAAGTTGTAAAATAATTTGCTGTCTACACTGCCCAGATGAACCTAAGTCCAACATTCACTCACCTTAGTCTGTTACAGTCTACAGCAGCTCTTCAGAAATTCAGTGGCTTTACAGTAGCTGCTAAAAGTTCTGACTAACTCAGTGACTGTTGCTGCAATGTTGACAAACCACACCATTCATTCATTTAATCAAATTTTCATTTAATCAAAAATAGATGCCTGTAAAATTTTGATTTCAGTGCCTTCTTTCTCCCACTCAGAGGAGTGGCCCATTCTTTCACTGACTCTCCCTGTTTGAACAAATAATATTATGCAATCAGGTGAGGCTTCTTCTCCACCCGCAGAAAGTTATGAAACACTGTGAATCATCTCTGTCATTTACATAGTATGATTATTTTTTACATGCATATCAACTGTTAAACCACAAATGCAAGTGTGCAGGCTGTGCTGTGGAAGTGGCACAGTATCTTCATGCTTTCCTGCTTCTCCATTCCTCTCTTTATAGTGTATTTATCTATGTATTTATTTATTTACAGTGTTATGGACTTTCATTGGTAGATGCATGATCAGTGTATTCCAAGAAAAAATAACTAAAAGGTAAAAACACTGTAAACTGAAAAACACATTTCCAAAAAAGTAGAACTCGTTTCAACCTAAATGGAAAACAGGAATAATAAGTGAATCCGATTCCGATTCAGGGATAACATGTACTGCTTTCTTATCATCTGTAACAGAGGTTTTTCAGGTAAAAGGTCGGTGGTCACAAGTCCATTAACCTGCACCACAATGAGGATGACATGTAATTTTTCAGCAAGACACTATGTCTGTGGGCTGGAGGGAACTCCCAACGACCCAGCATGCCTTGCTCATGACTCATAGAGTTGGTATGCCACCTTATGTGTTCATGGACTTTGGAACTAGCTGGAACTTTAAACTGAGTGAACATCTGGAGACGCCCTCCAGGCTCATTTGCTACCCACTAGTGTTTCTTCACAATGGGAACAGCTCTGGGTTCACTAATATTCTAGACCAATGTGAATTCACACAAATAGTTTCACACAGTCATAATTATTGTTTATTTTCTTTCACTGCTGAAGATAGACAGCTACACAATGACCAGAAATGGATTTTTTTTTCAACAGATCAAATCCAATATAAAGGCCACAGGCAGATCCTGTTCTAAATTTGCCATTAATTTGCCCCTGATTTTTACTAGGTAAACATATATGCCAATCCGATTACAGACAGCAGTGAGTACAGGTTAATGTACATGATACTGTGATAGAATGAGATCAACACACGGCCCAGTTTTTAAAGGACAAATAGATCTTGATGAATTCTATGTCTGGTTCTATATACAGTCCAACTTGAATAATTTCAGTTTTTGTTTTCTAATATACAGCAAATTGAGCTTATATCTGTAAAATGTGTTGTACAAATAAAACTGATTTGACAGTGTCAATATTAATAATATAGATCACATCAATCTTATTGTGATTTACCTGTCAGAGCTCTCTACAATGTAAACTGACTGATTGCTAACTGATGTAATGGGAAACTGTTTCATTAGGAACAGGACCCTGTGCACAGGAACATGTGTGTCATATTTAAGGACTTTCCACATAGTTTTCTCCACATTGGCCATGATCAGTACAACAAAAATAAAATACCGATGGAAGTTTGTAGAAATCAATTCCACTTTGTCTTCTTTGTACATTATTGGCACAAGGCAGTGCACCCTAACCTCAACCCCAGTGGAATAATTATAATTCAAACTGGGCTATGCAGTGTGCTCTACAGTGGCCCACAGCTCTCCATCTATAAAACCAACTTCCATAAAACAGTAAAACCAGTTTGTGTCTGTGCTTCGTGAATAAGCAACACATCACCTCTCCTGTATTTACTCTCTCGCTCTCTCTGCTCCTTGTCTGTCAGCTGAAGCAGAACCAAACCAGTTGCTGTGTATTCAACAATCACATGAGTTGAGGAACCCATCTGCCTCTCTTCCTCCTCTATTATTATCTACCCAACACAGAACAAAAACATCCAGTTTCTTCAGCTTTTCTGTTGCGTGAAAATCAGTCAAATGGAAAATGTGTGTAATTCTCCATGTCACATTCTGGACTTTAATGGCCCATTCAAACTAATAACCTCCTAAACTACCTCCACTCGTGATTATATACAGTTCAGTCAGACAACTCTTGAAATGAGAACAAATAATTTATTGAGAGCATGGCTGCAGCAGGTTTGGCGTCAAGCTCTGTCTCAGTTATTCATTCCCTGAATAATGATCTGCTTGACAGACCTAACAGGGCATGAAAGCAGACCCCCGCAGGGGATCATAGAGACAGAGCCCACAGGTGGATGCTGGAAAGGTGGTGGGTTTGCAAAACCTCATGGGCAGCAGGAGCAGCAGCAGCAGCAACCTGATGGTAAGCAGTAGCTGCAGCAAGGGCAGCAGCAGGGCAGCAGCAGGGCAGCAGCAGGGCAGCAGCAGGGCAGCAGCAGAGCAGCAGTGACAATGGCAGAACATAGCAGCAGCGGCAGCATTGCCAGGATGAGTGGGTCAGCTAGGGGGTTTAAATAGCCCGCCCTATTTGGAGAGGCAAGCATGTAACTGATCAGCTGATCAGGATGGACGCAGCTCGAGTTGTCTGCCTGAACTTGCTTCGCAGGCTCATTAAAGAGGAGATGAAGAAGCAGCTTTCATCCAAGTTGAAGAGAAAGTGACTTACCTATAGTATGAAAGGCAAACTCTGCCAAAAGAGTGCAGTCCTTCCAAAAATCCACAAGTTCCACACACCCGGCATTGATTAATGAGTTGTTCACTGCACACAAGTACTGTAGTATCACAGGTTCAGGCAGTAATACGACTCTCATCATCACACAATCACATCTCAATACACACACACACACACACCCACAGGTGTGTGTAGTTACAATGAGCTCCTCCCAAAGTTTCCCAAAGATTAAATTCCTGTGAGCCTCATTTGTTTGACAGACAGGAAGAATAAGACAAAGACAGAGCAGCAGACGTGTCCACATAGAAGAAAACAGAGCAGGCAGGCAGGCTCAGCATCCTGCTGGATTCACAACAGCACAGCGTCCTCATCAGAAAAAAAGACACCATCAACCATTTGTTCAGAAGCTTTTGTTTTCATAAAAATCAACCTTCACTGGTCTGTGAATGAGGACTTTGTTCTACTACTCTAATTAAGCACAACTGAAGCACACTGTATGTCTAACTTTAACTTAGTGTAATGTGTGATCATCACAGGAATTGCAACCAGAATATCACTATGTAGTTTCTAGGGCAGAAAATGTTTCTAAACTAATTGAAGTGGTAGAAAAATGTTTAATATGATGAATCCTGCTGCTGCTGCAGCCTGAGCAGGGTCAGGCTGAGTTGTTGACAGAGCCTTTGACGGTACCGCTGTCATTGCCAGTACTACAGCTGTTGCCGGTAACAGTGCTGGTGCCGAGCAAAGGGGGTTTTGTGTGTCGCCGTGTGTCGCTGTGTTCCTACAGGAACACAGTGAAAGTTACATAGTGCAGTTGCAGCCGACACGACCCCGCTCAGGTTGCATCAGCTGCATGAATCATCCCATTAACTATTTTTCTACCATTAAATGAGTTTCAAAATACTATTTTAAGACTGAGAAACTAAATAGTGTTGTTTTATATATCCCATTGTTAATTTAAAACTAGATTTGACCACATAAAATAAATAGACCAAAATGCACTGAAACAATATATTAGAAATATAAACAGACACAGAGGATAACAACTTTCCTTCACTTTCTCATGTCTGACTTCTCTGTAAAGACAACAACAACAACACCTAATCACCAAGCACTGCAGCCCCCACCCAGTCTGCACCCATTCAGCCCTCCAATGAGGCTTAATGAGTAAAAAGCACTGGGTGACCACAGTCTTGGAGTCAAGCCAACTTTCCCAGATGCCAAATTGAAGCCTGGAGGTACTTCATAATGCAAAACAACACTCATTAAAACTTGGGAGGAAAAAACAAGAAGCTATAAAATGCACAAAGATGCATTTCAGGTGGAGCTTTGTGGCACTTTCTAAATGACAGAGATGAATAATTAGGATTTTCAGACATCCATTAGTGAGAGAAATTACAAGATGTAAAAATGGGCTGCAAAACATACTCATGACCCGAAAAACATAAAATGACTGACCTGAACAGTATGTTAAGGTGGGTAATGTGATGTGAGCTCTGGAAGAGATGAAATGATGATGTAATGAGATAGAAGGAAAGGAATTTTTGAGATACAGAAACCTATCGTGAAGCTGTTGGTGAAGCTCTGAGTTCAATGAGATTATCTATCAATATCAGTTTCTAACTAAACTGCAACACTAATTACATTTTGTAGGAAGCGCCATCACCAGCTAGATATGCTCAGAGGCAATAAAAGAATTTATCAGTGAATGAAGTTATTCATCCATTCATAGAGCAGTGCTGACCTCCTGCTCCTGCCTATGGTTAGGCTCAGGTCAAACTTGCACAACAAACTGTGTGTTTTATATCTACTGTCAACAGCAACTGGATCACACGGACAGAGACTTCATTGAACGCAACTACAATCCCACGATCCAAGACAGTTTTGAAAGGATTAATGCTGCCCTCATGTCTGTATGAAGCTAGAGTCTTGTTTTGTGCCTCTACTCCAGAGTCAAGCTAATTGCATCCTGCTGCTTTCAGTTTTTAAATTATGCTAAATTACGATAGTGCTAAGCTAAACTAAACAGGTACTTTTAGGTACATACTTTGATTGGGACACATACAGATACTGTATGCTATCTATCCTTGCATTCAACTCTCTGCTATATGAGCACACTTACAACACATGAACCACTATAATTCCTTACAGAGGCCCCAGGTCTTGCTGCCTTCAGTACTATAGTGAGGATACTTTAATACAGGTCACCTGCAGGGGAAATATAATGCATCATAAATCTGTGAAGTTCAATGCATTCCAGGGGATGTTTTTTGTAGACATACTCCTGCTTCTGATTTAGAAAAGCACCACATTGTACATTTTCATTTGATTTCATGCCACATGGAGTATCAGAAAATATCAGAACACTGTGTTCCCTCAAGTAATGAAAGCTCTAATTCAGCCCTTCAATTAAATCCAGAGTACAGAGAGATTTGTAAACTTTAACGTTACTCGGATTTGTTCAGAGGACAGGTTAGACTTCATCACAGCAGAATCTCAACTGAGATTCAGAGAAACTATATACCATACCTAATAATTAATGATGTGTGTAGGGGCCTCAAAACAAAGCGAGGCAGGGAAAGTGAACACACATCACAAGAAAGGTGAGTTTTTGCAGGAGTGTTTACCAAACCAGTCTTAATGTGGTTCAGTGAAGAAATAAGCAGCATGTTAGGTATGCTGTATCATCCTCACCATAATAACAATTATAATAATAATAAGTATTATAATTATTATTATTTATTCTCATAATTGTCATTATCCACAATGTCATCCATCATTGTTAGAGTAGAAAATCATCCGCACTTCCTGTGAGCTGCATGAGTGAGGAGTGACAGTCAGCCACAGTGATGAGTGGCAGAGGCTTTCATGCTCACGCCTCAATATTCAGAGTGCTGAGTGATACTAGATGCAGTGCAAACTATCGGTAAAATGATCTCTCCACCAAAAAGACAAACATGAACACCCCCTGAGTCCACACACACAACAGTTTATCGTTTACCAGTAAACAAAATTCTGCTTCTTGGTGTACATTAATTTCTATCATTGTCCAAATCATTTCTTTTGTAAATCAATTTTCTCCCACACCTTAAGGAGGAATTTTCCAGTTTTAATATTGACTGATCCTAAAAGTAACATTTTTAGGAGTGCTAACAAACCTGACACAACTGTGCTTGATGCCAGGGTGCTAACAGAACTTTTTCCTGCTCTACCTAAATTCCATTTTGTTTATAATTGATAGGCACCAGATGCCACCCAGGGGTGTTCCTCAGACCTTTCTCATTCCTCAAAATGACATGACATTTGATTCAGGAAAAAAAAAAAGACTGCCACACACAATACGTGTATTAAAACATAGGGGAGGCAGAACTTAATTCCTCATGCTTTTTAACACAGCACAGCCTCACGCACAATCACTAACATGATTCCATATGAACTGTATGAGACAGACAAGACATGTTTTCATGTTAAACTTGATATAATTTGATAGATAACTCTCATATCCACATCAGAAGGTAATGATAAAAGTTACATTCAGATTAATGTCATTCATTATTTACACCATTATTAGTTTGCCCGTGTAAGATTTAGACCAGATCGCAGAGTTGGAGCTCCTTAGATAAAGAAGTTTTAATAGTTTTCACTGTACAGGTACCTATTATTGGTCTGGGCCCTGTTGCATGATCACTTCTGCAAACATGAAAGGAATAGAGGTGAGGCTAAGGAAAGCCTGAAAACAAACACAGACATACTTTTCTGCTTCTTTAACATCCTGACAGCTGATGGACAACACCCTGAAGAAGAACTCACCACATAGCTAACTGAAACAAGGTAATAACACCCTTGTCATTGTGTCGCTGTGAGAGAAATTCACTGACCTGAGCGAAAATTTCAACAATTGAATAACTTCTGCTCTCTCTGGGTAATGTTTAGCAGAGCAGAAAAGTAATCATCTTGAAAACATCTAGAAAATGTTCACTTTTTAAAGTGTCTTTATTCCCTACAGTGATCAGGAAAACATTTTAAAACTCCAAATCCTGTCAACTCTTTATGGTATAGCTAAGTGCAAATGTAATGTAGGTTTCAGTTAATGGGAGTATACACAGAGACACATAAACAGAAAGAACAGCTATCTACTGGAAATGAAGCCAAGTACGTCATTCATCATCAGATTGCGTATTAAAGTTTCTCACACACCCCACGCTGACACAGCCCACAAAGTTTCACAAGCCCTCAACTCGTCGGCTCCATTTGCAACCGTCAGCCCCTTCTCAGGGAGAGAGTGACAGAGAGACATAGAAAGAGAGAGAGTGCAGTGGGTGTGAGCCACGCTAAACTTTGAAAGTACTATTCTATTTTCTTGTTGGTCTGGTTGGTTAAGTGGAGTCAAGGGGAAAAATGCATGCATGTATGTTTCCCATTAAAACAAAGTAAGGGTGTGTGTGTGTGGGGAGGGAAGGAAGGTCACTATTGAGTTAGGGAGAAAAAGCACAGGTAGGAAGGAGGGGAGAGATAGGAGAGAAAGAGAAACAAAAAAAAGTGAAAAGAGAAGGAGCAAGTGAGAAAGTGAGATCAAGGCATGATGGACAGAGAGATAAAATAGAGTGAGAGATGTTAACAGCCTTCAGGAGTCAGCCCTACAGCATTCCTCAGCCTGGGAAAACACTTACACATGCAACAACACACCACTGTGCAGACAACAACACAGAAACTTAACACACCTGCACGGCTCTATCAGACTGCTTTCATCTACTCTATTTGAAACAGACACATAGGGTTAGCTTTGGTTGTCCTGGTAACACCACAACGTAACGCTGCCATTGTGTTAAAAGCTGCTTATTATCCACCTGATTGTCAACTCAGCAACTGGAATAAGAACATTTCAATTGATGTCATAGATGCAAGGAACTTTTCAACACAGCACCAACATATTTTATGTAACCTAGGCCTATATATGACCTGCTTGCACACTTGACTTGGATACAATGCTAACAAACAGCTACCTCCACATCCGCCATGCTCAAAACAAATCACAGCGACAAACACTCCAGATTCAACATCATCCAGACCTGTTTGAATCTTTAGCATCACACTGACATACACACATCATTGCCAGAGATGTAACCTTTTAGCATCACTGAACAAGGCCCAGGCAGGACTAAAGGCCCACAGTATTAACAGTGTGGCATGGGCAGTTATTGCAGCTGTTATTATTACTGGTGTGGTTCATTAAGTAACACCTGACAGGCTGACCATGTGAAGCCAGGGACATTACAGTCTCCGCCCAGATGAAACAAAGATAAGCTCTCCTCTCTGCTGCTGCTTATCACAGAGCAGTGCACAGTACACACAGACTCGACCCTGGACTCAACACAACACATCTATCGTTATTGTGACAAAAGTTTCTGTTCCAGTCAGACGTACTAAATAATAGTGAGTGGACACAAGAACATCAGCTGCACACAAGTGGCCAACAATGGCACATGGACAAAGGAGACATGAACTAACTTAGTAACTAAACGGCAGTATGAATGGTGTTACACAGACAGTCAGACAGTAATGGCAGGCAGCGACAGCGCGTTAAAACCTTAGCCACTTACCTTAGAAGTTAAGCTCCACCTGTGTTGCTCTGCTGTCGACTGACAAGCTGCCGCTCGCCGTCAGCCTAGGAACTTGCTTTGTGGGTGTGTCGAAGGCGACACACCTGCCGCACACCGGAGCCACATGCGTAATGAAGGCGCACGACGTCGCTGACGCACGCAGAATTAGGCCTACTTTACCTTAAGAGAAAGGAGAAACGTGATGACGGTGAAAAAAAAATCCACTTGATATAAACCAACGGCGAAAACCAAAGTTTTATGAAGCATATGACCCCCTCCACCCACCACCACCTCCTCTCCTCCATTCCTCCTCCCTCCCTCTTTCTGCAGCACCATTTTTGGAGATGTAGAGTACCAGTCCCACCAAATGCAACTATTCTAACTATTTCAGGAATGTGAGCTGCCCAGAGGGGATAGATTATTCTCCTCCTCCATCATAACAATGCAAGATGCTGAATCATCTCTCTGTCTGTCTCTGTCTGTCTGTCAGTCAGTCAGTCAGTCTATCTAGCTATCTAGCTATCCAGCTATCTATCTAGCTGTCCATGTGTAGTCATGATAACTAAGGTCATTAACCCACACAACCATCTTTTCCTAAACCTAAACAAGTCTTTGAAACATGATCAAACCTCAACTAGGGCAAGTTTTCATGGAAACAACAATCTATCTTAAAGTGTCAAACTCTGCTCTCCATCACCATCCAGCTCAATGAAGCTGAGACAGGTAGAAACAGTAAGATTTCATGTAGTGTTTGTAAGGGAAACGTGGCTGTCCAGTGTGATATCTTAACACATGTATTTGAACTTTGATAACACACAGTGCACGGTGACACTGTGGACGAATGAGAACATTCACAGATATGACACTGTGGTGCACCTGTAGACAGAGTTAGTTTACCGGTGGCTTGGAGCTCAGAGCACTGTTGGTTAAACAGATGCTGGTTGCCAGACTGAACACTGACAGGCTTTGTGTTGGGCAAGACATGCAACCACTCCTTACATTCCTCTGTGCTGGAGCAGAGAACACACCCATCAGCAGGTTATACGACGGTCTCCTATGTTAGACACACACTCAAAGTGAACTTATATCCTTTACAATCTTTTGTTGTTCTCTAAAGGCACTTTATTGTGATCACCTGTTTGTGAATGAATACATCTCAATATCAGTGACACAAACATTGGTTTGACGGGATAAAGTGCAACACATGGCACTTTGTCATGCATATATTACTGGACACACCTGCTCATTAGCTTGACAGGTTAGCACTGAGACAGAAGCTGTACAGTAAAGGTGTAAAATTTGGTCAGCCAGGTTTAAGTGGATTCTTCCTCAGAAATATTACTGAAAAAATCTTTTTTTTTTTTTTCATTCAACACAAATTCAATCGACAGGTTTGATAATAGACAAATTTTTGAGATGGCATATCAAGAAAACTTACAAAAAAACTGTAATGTGAGTTATTCTACTTTGATTTGGTTTACATTGATGTAAAATGAATATCTGTCAAGTTTACAGATATGTGTAAACTTGACTTTTTTTGCCTCAGCCAGAGCCTAAGGCGTGTTGTCATGATGTCGGTCCATCTCCTGTTCTCAGCTACAGTATCTCCATAACACCTGGACACAGCTCAAATTTAATGTAAATATCCACTTCAAAGACTAACTGATACAATATTGGTGGTTAAGGGTCAACAGTCGCAGTAACTTAAGAAAACATGTTTTAGCCTTGACTCAATACTTCACACAGCAATCATGACAAAATTTCACACAACTGTTACACAACTCAACAGAACACAAAGCTACTGTTTTCTGCTGAGGCGACACTGTCACATTAAGCACAGTGCAGAGCCAGATGGTTCTGCTAATGCCAGGGCTGTGCTAATGTTTACAGGACTATTTCTCCTTAACACTCAGGAATACACAACCCTGTGGTCCAGGATTTCACATTCTGAGGGCTCATCAGTGCATCCTGGTGCAATCTGTTGCACATCAATGCACTGCAAGTGCAATGTTAATGTAAGAAATGCAGTCTGATCATGATTGTTGCATAAATTATCATTGACTAATATTCATACAGAACAAAAATGACAGGGGAGAGAACTTCGCAACAAATCAAGGTAAAGTAATAATAATAATAATAATTATTATTATTATTATAATAAATTTTATTTGTAATGCACTTTTAATCAAAAGATCTCTACAGAGTTAAGCAAAGTATAAAACATACAATAAAACAGAGATAAAAACACAGTGAGTAATATGTATGAAAGTGTCAGCAGTCACATGCCTTTCTGAGTAGAAAGGTTTTTAGGCCAGTTTTAAAAGAGTCCAGACTATGGGTGGCCCTCAGCTGGGTTGGGAGGCTGTTCCAAAGTCGTGGTGCAGCCGAACAGAAGGCTCAGTCACCCATGGAGGAAAGCCTAGTGCTGGGGACTCGGAGAAGCAGAGTGTTTGTTGATCTGAGGGTATGGATGGAGGATTGTGGCGTGAGGAGTTCTTGAAGGTAGAGAGGTGTGTGTCCATGGATGCATTTGTGGGTGAGCAGCAGGATTTTGTAGTCGATCCCGAATGAATCAGGGAGCACTGTAGTGATTGGAGGATAGGGGTTATATGCTCATGTTTGCAGGCTCTCATCAGGACACTGGCGGCACTATTCTGGATGTGTTGGAGTTTCTAGATGTTCTTGCCAGGTATTCCAATGAAGAGCCCATTGCAGTAGTCCAGCCTTGAGGAAATAAAGGTATGAAATAACTTCGCTGCTGCAGGGAGGGATAGAGTAGGACGGAGTTTGGAGATATTGTGAAGGTGGTAGAATGAGGTTTTGCACAGGTGTTTTATATGGTCATTAAATATTATGTGGGGGTTGAACCGAACTCCCAGGTTTGCTGCTGAGGGGGAAAAAAAGGATGACCTGGCCATCAAAGGTAAGTTGCGTTATGGGAGAAGAGTGAACCTGCCAATGAGAAGTACTCCTGTTTTATTGCTGTTCAGCTGGAGAAAGTTGCTGTGCAGTCATGCCTTGATTTCCTTGTGGCAGGTGGTAAGAGATGACAGGACTGCGGAGGCATTTGGGGGCGGTTTTGATGTAGAATTGTGTGTCAGCATAACAATGGAAGGACAACCCATGTTTGCTGATGACACGACCAAGGGGGAGCATGTAGGTGATGAAGAGGATGGGGGCAAGAACCGACCCCTGAGGAACACCACAGGTGACAGTGAGCAGCCTGGACTTGCATCCTCCCAGCAAGACATATTCAGTCCTATCTGAGAGATAGGACTTGAACCGCTGCAGTGCACGGTCTGCCAGTCCAACGGTGTTATGGAGATGCTCGAGGAGGATGGTGTGGTCCACGGTGTCAAATGCCGCTGTCAGGTCTAGGAGCAGGGCTAGATTTTTTTGGTGGCCCCCAAAACACTACCAGTTGACAACCGAGGGGTGAAGATGGGGTTTTTGAACTGGGGGGGACCGAGCTGTCAGTAGATGATTTCAACTTGATTAGATATTTTGCGTAATTTGGGCTTTAACTAGTGCTCAAGTAGTTACTTTTGTAATTTGAGCCGATGGTTTGCACTAAAAAGCCAATGGAGGATTCTTATTTGAAATCATGGGCAAACAACAATGAACATTGGTAAACAAAGGTCTACCTGATCAACACTAGCCATGTGGTTAAACTGTTATCTGTAGTCTACACCAATCACCCACAAAAACTTCATGCCTGCAAAACATGTTTGCTCATCTCAGCATAGAAATTCTAAAATTAGCCTATGACAAAACAGCAAAGAACCTATGTGCAAATAATAATAATAATGATAATAATAATAATAAAACAAAATTGCAATGACTCACACTCCACTTAGTGTGCCATCATATATAGGCTACCTATCACTATGAACATGCGTAACTATGTGTATGAACATGGACATGTAAACACCTCAGCATTACAAAACAGATATCTGCCACATCTGGAAAAGTCAACAGGCAACAGGTACAGATTATTTTTGAAAAAAAATGCTGTGATTGTTTTTTGTTTCTTCTTTGAAAAATCACCAGTCATAGACGATGATATGATCACTATGGTTACTGCCACAGGCACAGGCACAGCAACCAGCTGCTCTTAGGATAGGGGTGGGCAAACTTCTTGGCTCACAGGCCACAGTGAGTAAATAAATTACATATAAAGAATAAATAAAAGGAATCTTACATTCAAATCACATCCAGTTTCAGTGGGAGCAGAGTTGTTGGTTACCCTTTTTTGCCGGTGCATGAAAGTTTACAGTCTTTGCTTTAATTTGGACAATTTTGTACCAATATTTGATGGGCCGAAATAAAAAGCCCAACGGGCCATGTATGGCCCATGGGCCATAGTTTGCCCAGGCCTGTCTTAGGACCTCAGGGTCAAGAGTTGTGCCTTGTGGTGCATTCCATTTACACTTGAAGTCAGATTTCGGAGCTCAGAACAACTTAACCACCAAGTTCATGGTTTTCCCTGCCTATCTAAGGCAAAGGTGTGTGTGTGTAATTGGGGGCCGTTCAGATGCAGTGTCTTTTGTGCGCACAGTTTCAATGTAGACGCGCGTCATTTGTGCTCACAACCCAAAGCGATGCAATGCTCTAGTTTTTTCGTGCACGTCTGCGACTCCCCTACCTTTTCCCATGGAGCTCTATAACGGAACATTAATCCTCTGTTGTACCGACGTTTGTCGCCTAACATAGTGAAGGGGACGGATCGGCTTCACTATGAATCTCGGGGGGGGGCGGTCATGTCCCCCCCATCCCCAGTGCCATCTGTGCACATGCAACAAACTTATTTCAACCCCTCCTGAAATAACTCATACCGAAGTGGCAGCAGTGTGTTGCAGAGTGGACCACACAAGAGAACACGAATGCGGCCAAAATGCCACCACCAACCCTGAAGCAAGAGGGGCAGCAGCAGTCACAGGTGGCTTAAAAATTATTCTGTAATGAAATCTTTTTTCCATATTAAATGAATAACCAGGATAGGGGATACATGAAATAATTACAATATATATGTAAATAAATATAGGATTTTTTTTTTTTTTTTTCAAATGTTGCCCCCCTTAGTGGTTGTGGCCCTAAGTGACGGCTTACATTGCATATGCCAGTGGCAGGCCCTGTCTAGGAGAATGAGGAGGGATGGTCATCCTATGTCAGCAGTCATCAGTAGTCAATGTCACCCTGAGCAGAGCTGTTTCAGTGCTGTGGGCTGAGCGAAAGCTTGACTGGAATTTTTCAAAGAGGTTGTTACGTGTGAGGTGGACCTCAAGCTGTGTGGCAACTGTTTTCTCAAGTACCTTGGACAGAAAGGGGAGGTTTGAAATCGGCCTGTAGTTTGCAAGAGTGTCCAGGTCCAGGGTGGGCTTCTTTAGGAGGGGGCGGATGACAGCAACTTTGAGGGCAAGTGGGACATGAGCAGTTTGAAGTGAGAGGTTAACAGCCAGGGTAATGATTGGACTGAGGATGGGGATGTATGATTTAAGCAGGGTGGTTGGAGGTTGATGCTGATGAAGCCTTCAAGGTCCTCAAGCTCAGGTTCACCACCGCTCCCATTCTCCAACTGCCAGACCCTGATTGCCAGTTTGTGGTAGAGGTGGACACTTCCGATGTGGGGTTTGAGCTATCCTTTCCCAAAGGTCTACCTCTGATCAGAAGATCCATCCCTGCGCCTTCTTCTCTCGGCGTGTGTCATTGGCCGAGCGGAACTAGATCCCGTTTTTGGTCTGGATTGATCACAAGAATCTTAAGCATATCTGCACAGCTAAGAGACTAAACTCCCGCCACGCCTGCTGGTCCCTGTTCTTCACCCAATGCTGCTTCAACCTCTCCTACCGCCTGGGGTCCCACAACACAAAGCTTGATACCCTGTCTCGTCAATTCCAGAAGGGAGGGGATTCTGTGGAGGAGCCCGCCGGCATCCTGGGATGTTGAGGAAAGGGTGAGAGCTGCCACAGTGGGGCAAGCTGGTCCATGTGCTTGCCCTCCCAACTGCCTGCTATGTTCGGGGGTCTTAAGGTCAGAGATCATGCACTGGGCCCACTCCAGCAAGCTCATCTGCCCTCCTGGGTCCCAGCGAACACAAGACGTCCTCCTCCAGCGTTTTTGGTGGCCCATCCTGGTGGAAGATGCACAGGATTTTGTTAAGGCCTACCCTGTCTGCAACCAGCACAAGGCCTCCCATCAGACACCTGTGGGGCTCCTTCGGCCTCTTCCGGTCCCACATCGTCCATGGTCCCATATCTCTTTGGACTTTGTCACTGGTCTTCCCCCCACTCCCAAGGCTAAACGGTCATCCTGACAGTGGTTGACCGCTTCAGTAAGATGGCTCTGACTGCTCCTCGACTGGGGAGACTGCTAAGCATCTGCTCAAAGATTGTAGGCCAAACACTTGAGCCAAATTTTAGAGCTGCGAATAGGTGAGATGACAAGAGGTCCCCCACTCACAAATGAATGAATGAGAGGCTGACAAGGGGAGTTCAGGATGTGAAACTGGGCCAACTCATAGCAGTTCCCGGACAGAGGCATGGGTGCGTTACAGTCCCCAAGTGTATAAAAGCCTCTTATTTTGCTCTTATTTTGAAAGCGGCAGCATAGTTTCCTTCCGGTTTGCCTTGTAAACGTAATGATGGCCGCCTCACCTAGAGCAGGAGGAAGTGACAGTAGCGGCGGACACGCTCGCCTTTTTCTCCTTTGTTACGAGTTTTCACCTTATAGATATCAGAGGTTGTCCTGTGTTTTTTCTGATGTACGTTTCCCTGGAGGTGTGCTCAGTGATGACACTCCGCGTATAAGTGACTGACGAACGTGAGTAGTACTGTTCATGCTGTTAATCGTGTTGATTGCCTTGTTACCAAATGTTGGCGGCGACGTGTTTATGCACCGCTGCCGTGTCTGTTATCCCTTTCTGAATTACGTGTACAGTGTTTGTCGCGCTCTGTTATTCTGGAGAAGGGGCCGTGTTCTAGTGAACGCTGTTACTGTTTAATTCTGGCTTGTTTGTTTTAGCGGGCACGTGCGTCTTCAGCGAGCGCACGTGTGTGTCGCACTTTGGGTGGCCAGCAGAGGGCAGAGTCGCTATGTGTTTGTATCACGTAACTGATCACATCCTGAAGAGTGTGAATGCCTTGTGTGAATACATAATAGACCAATGTGTGTGGATTTATGTTTACTGTTGTTAACATATGTTTAAGCCATTAAGATGGACATAATATTCGATTTGATTATTGTTTATTACAGAACTGTATATACACGTGAGTGTCAATAAATCACCCTGCTGAGGAAACGCCGGTCTCATCTCTCCTTGCGTCCTAACCGACGCACCATCCTGGGAGCAGTATACTACAATGAATCAGCTGCTATCCTTCCCCTCTATTACACCAAGACATGGGCGTCGAGAGCTCGAGCAGAAACTGGGCCCGACTCACTTGAGCCCCAGCATCTGTACCAGCCTCTCGTCGATTATACAGGCGTCTGCCCCTGAGTCTATTAGAATGGCCAGGGATTGAGGACCATCAGGGAGAAGCAGTCAGGCCTTAGGGGATGGGGTGGCTGCGTCATCGTAGGGTTCACCAGTACCTCCCCAGTTACTGGTGAGCCCCAGGATTTTGCTGGGCAGGTGAACTTGAAGTGTCTGGGCTCCCCACAGTACACGCAGAGATTCCCCCGTCTGCGTCGTTCCCATTCCTCTGGAGGGCGGGAAGCACAGCCCAGCTGCATCTGCTTGGACTCAGTCAGCGGTTGATCTGGAGAACCAGGAGAACTACTGGCCCCCCCTCTGGTTCGGAAAACCGATTGATGTTGAGAGGGCCTCTGATGCCTCTCCCAATGACGTGCATGGATGTGAAGGTAAATCCAGATCACCAAATCAATGACCCCGTCTAGCGTCAGAGGAATGTTGTGGGAGACCAATTCATCCATGAATATAACACCATGAATATAACCGCCACCAGTACAAAATAATAAAAGATATACATGGGCATTTGATAAAACTAGGCTGAGGTAGCAGAGAATAGATGAGTTTTTAGGGCAGACTTAAAACTCTCTACAGATCCTGCATGTCTAACGTATAGTGGCAAGCTATTCCAAAGCTTTGGAGCAGCCACAGAGAAGGCATGGTTGCCTTTAGTCTTTAGTCTTGCTCTGGGTACAACCAGCAACAGCTCTCTGGATGATCTTAGAGCTCTAGCTGAATTTCCGACTTGTATCAGTTCCGCAATTATTGGGGGGCCAGACCAGTTAAAATCTTGAAAACAGTTAATAACACTTTAAAATCAATCCTAAAACGGATGGGAAGCCAGTGAAGAGAGGCCAGGACAGGGGCAATGTGCTTTCGTTTTTTGTTGTCGGTAAGAAGATGAGCTGCAGCATTATGCACCAGCTGCAGGCGGCAGAGTGAACTTTGGTCTAAACCAACATATAAAGAATTACAGTAATCAAGCCTGCAAGATATAAAGGCATGGATGACCCTTTCCAAGTCATTAAAAGATAAATAAGGCTTGACTCTTGACAAAATGTGAATTTGGTGAAAGGAACCTTTAACCACTGTGCTGATTTTTAAAGTTTTTTAAAATCAAGGTTGGAGTCAAAAGTTACACCAAGGCTCCTTATAAAGGGGCTGGTTTTGGAGGCAAGGAGACCATTGAATGGATTTAAACAGCCTTCTGGAAGGCCAAATACAATAACGTCACTTTTATTGT
This sequence comes from Caranx ignobilis, assembly GCA_021432705.1. NCBI lineage: Eukaryota > Metazoa > Chordata > Actinopteri > Carangiformes > Carangidae > Caranx > Caranx ignobilis. The sequence continues at coordinate 743,998 of MU269987.1, read as the reverse complement.
CATTAAGGTTAACTTAACTCTGGCTCATCCAACTTTTAATGTCAGAGGTTTCAATGAGTCCTTAGAATACAACCGAAGAGGGAGATAGATCTGGACATCATCCGTATAAGAATGAAAGAATATATTGTGTTTACGGAAGATAGATCCCAGAGGCAAGATGTACAAGGAAAATAACAGTGGGCCTAAAATCGACTCCCTGAGGCACGTGAGGGGGGCCGCAAAAGAGGAGAAATTGCCTGTGTGCACAGAAAAACTCATATCAATCAAATAGGACTTCATCAGTCACTAGACGTGACAACAGGGTCCCATGATCTACTAGTGTCAAATGCTGCTGCCAAGTCCAGGGTCATAAGCATCGCTGCACATCCCGAGTCTAAAGTTAAAACAATGTCATTGAAAACTTTAAGCAAGGCAGATTCACAACTATGACATGGCCTGAAGCCAGACTGAAATTTCTCAAAAATGTTACTGTCCTCCAAAAATGACAACAGCTGGTTAGCCATTACCTTCTCCAGCACTTTTGATAAAAATTAAAGTTTGGAAATGGGTCGGAAGTTAGAGAGAACAGCAGAGTCAAGGTTGGGTTTTTTAATAAGTGGCTGTACTATAGCATGCTTTAGAGATGCTGGGAAACACCCTGAGCTAAAACAAGCATGGACTAACCTTAGAATGAAAGAGCCAGTAGAGTTGAAAATATTCTTAAAGAGATGAGAGGGAACGCAGTCAGAAGGGCAGTTTGTGGGGCGAAGCTCTTTAACAACATCTGACTGCCAGTGCTATCAGCTCAAACTGGTTAAAAACAGCAGAGCACAAGAGGGGCTTAGAGGGGTCAGAAGAAGCAACAGGTGAGACGGATCGCAAAGCAAAGATTTTGTCAACAAATAAGTTAACAAAATCATCACAGAGAGCTGGTGTAGGTGTTATTGGGTCATTATTACGAGGGCTGACAATAGAATCCAGAACATTAAAAAGAATTTTAGGCCTATTAATGTTGCTAGACACAAGGTTGGAAAAATAGGTAGTTTTAGCAGCTTTCCCTGCTTTCTTTTACTCTTTTACTCGCAATATACCATAGGACACCTATAATTTGTTCTTTTTCCTTTTCCTCTCAGCACGCCTGCAGGAACGCCTGAGAGAACAGATGAAATCATTAATCCAAGGTTCGGAGGGAGTCTCAGAGCTTTTGGTTCGAAAAGGAGCAATAGAAACCAGTATGGTAGTGCATTTAGAGTTGAAAAGAGCTACAAGTTCCTCAGGACAGAGAGTGCTGTACCTATTCAAAGATGAGTTTGCAAAATCCTCAAAGGTGGTGCAGAATTTCAGAGGAGTGTCTGAGTTCATAACCCGGAACCGATGAGTGGGAGCAAAACAGAAGGGAATCGAAGCAGAAATAAAACAGGCAAAAGATCAGAAATGCAAGCACTATTACAGGTTTCATTTATACTGACAGATAGCATATAGGACAACACCAAGTGAAGTGTGTGCCCCTGTTCATGTGTCGAACCAGAGACCCACTGTGTAAGTTCAAAAGAGTCAATAAGAGAAAGAAACTCCTTCACCATTGGTTTATCTCTACAACAAACATGAATATTCAGATCTCCTAGGATCGGGCACTTATCATACATAACCAGAATATTGGACAGGAGATTTTCAAAGTCATGAATAAAGTTCTTGTTGTATTTAGGATGGCGATAAATTAATGCAAGTAACACAAGAGGAGACAAGTTCAATTTAATGAGCTGTAGCTCAAAACTTGATTGAGTGATGAGTGGAATCCATTGGAAGTGAAAACTGGATTTACACACATGCTGTCCCACCCCCTTTACTAGTTGTACTAGTTGTACTAAAATAGTTACTGTCTTTCACCCAGGTCTCTATGATAAACAGCATATGTAGTTCACGGGAGAAAAAAATCCTTTGTTCGTAAAAAGCATTAGTTTGTTATATTCTTTCAAAGCGTAAGTTCAGAGAGGGAGAAGTGTGTCCTCTCCCACTGCATTTCTTTCCTTCACTCTGGCTGAAAGTAAAAGAACAGGTACTTCTGCCATGTGAGATCATCATTTCTTAATGGTGCTCTACACAAACTATTTAGAGCACCATATGCATTTATTAGTTTTTACCATACAAATGAAAGTGCACATTTTATGTGCTTTTATATAATTTAGAGGGGAGATAAGCCATTTTGAGCTTGAGGTGTGTTGCACAAAAGTTACACATTGGGGTTAAAGTGGGTTTACCTTCTAATGATCTTTATTTTTTCTTCCACATGTTCATAAACGCATAGAACATTTCTCCCGAGGCAATGCACTTAAGTGCAGGTGTAACAGAACAACTTTTGTGGCTGAAAAGATGTATTCACTAATATTATAGTTATGTGTTTTTGGTAACCTCAAATATATTAGGGAGGATGAATGAAAACCATATGAAAGCCTGAATGTGAGTAAATGTGGCGTAGCTTCAGGAATAGCATAGTGTGATGTGATGAAACTAACCATGTAGTTTCTTTATATCTTCGTTAGTTCTCATCTTGCACATCTTTGTATTCCATGGTTGTGATTCACCCAACAAAGGGTTAGGGTTAGACTACATGTCACTTGTAGTTCAGGGTGTGACTGCAGTTCAGAGAAACATGCTGGAGATGGGAGTTTCCCAGTGAGACAACCTTTGCTCACACACTGATAACGCATACTGTTGCAATAACTTACATAAGACATCTGAGGTAATGCGTTTCTACAGATGCACAGGTGAACCACAAGTCATCATTATTCTTATAATGGTTTTACTTTTTAGATTTACATTTCCGAAAGTTGTTGTTTATTTTTGCCTGTGTCATGTAAAACTTTTATTTCCACTTTCTACCTTGTTGCTGTGTTGCCAGTGTGATTGTAGATAAAGTTTAACAGAGCTGTTCTAGTCAAACTTCATTACTTCTTGCACTCATGGCTACGGAAGCCTAAACAGCCATGTATATTTTTTTCATTCATCTCATCAACTACTTATTATTTTGTGAACACATTACATTGGAGGAACTGTGATTCCACCAGTGGACCCTGTTGCTAGGCAACCATGTCAACACATTCTACAATAAATTAATTCATTATCACGAGAAAACGGTCTTTGTGATAATGAAATAAATAATTGGTTATCATGGGGAAACGGTCTTTGTTATAACGAAATAACGAAATAAATATTTGGTTATCACGAGAAAACAGTCTTTGTTGTAACAAGATAATAAAATTAAGTAATTCGTTATCACAAGAAAAAGGACTTTGTTATACCGAGATAATGAACTAATCAGTTATCACGAGAAAACGGCAAATAAAATAAAAAATATATATACGTGCCCGTTCTTGGCTTCCGTACATGGCAAATGCAAGTATTGGTGCAAATACATGTAGTGCTTACTGTATTCTGTTCACTGTGGTGGTGTAGGATGCTTTTAAACATTTACCTCTTGGCACAAAACAAGGTCTAGCTGAAGCTCATGGGAATGTCATTACTTTTCCATCTGGTAAAGAATAAGGATTAAAGTTAATTGATCAGAGAGGCCAGGGGTTAATGTTAATAAAATTCATCCTCTGCGGACTACAAAAGTATTTGCAAAATTGAATTGTTCATGTGACAGCTGTGATCTGGAGCATTTCTGTCACAAGGAGAGAAATGCTCATAAACAATCATAAACAAATTCAAGTTGTTGGTGTTTGGATTAATTCAATTATTTTCTCTTGCTGTAATAACCACTACTGAATGATCTGTTCTGCTAAAGCTACTTCTGACTCTCCATTTTCTGCAGAATTATTCTGCTACTGCTGTGTCACTATGAATGCAATATGGGACTTTTCACACTCCCCAAATAAGAATGTTTTGTATGGAGAGTTGATTTGGAACTAGTAGTTGGAGACATCCATGTGCATGAAACAAAGAACCCCAAAGTAAAGGCTAAAAGATTATCCGTGATGACGTCATTTCAGCATGCTGGAAAACATCCACCAGCCAGACCTGATGACTTGTGAGAGAAAACCTTGTAACTTTGCCAGCATCAGGTGCAAAAATGCACCACAAACTGAGCACGTTGTTAAAGTCTCAGCAGTACAGGAAGAAGGAACTGGTCATTGTTTATGGAGGAGACAAGGTCAAACCTCCACCCTCCAGTGATTTATGTTTCTTTTCCTCTGTGAAAACAAAAACAAACTGTTGTGGCTTTGTGTAAACTGAGAAATTAACTTTCTAAATGAGACCTAATTAACCAAAATCATGTTAAAGTATAAACAATGCTCTTGATGGTCTCAGTTAAAGGGTAATTCTCTTATTTATTAATAAAACTCACTGATAATCATTCTGAAATCAGATGTCACCTCTGTTGAAAGGATGAACAGGTTGATGTGTACTTGATCTAATGGTTTTAAGTGTATGAAAGGCTGGTCCATAGAGACAAAGGAGGTTGCTCTTGTTCAAATAAAAAGTATCCACTCAGAGAACCTGCAATTGTTTTGCATGAGAACACTTGAGTACTTTTACCACATGTTCATTGTTTCTTCTACCTCAGAATAAATTCTGGTTCCATGGCGGGATGTGACTTATATAAGACATGTAAGTCAGATAGTTTTTTCCACATTTGGAACAATTCTTGCGCACACAGAAAATCTTTTGACTGTCAAAGGACACTGGAGGAGGATGGCCACCAGATGTAGCAGTACTCTAAGGGACCAGACTTGGGCCAAGGATCCAGGTGTATAGTGCCAGAAGTGCATTTTTCTCCCTTGAAAATGAATTCAGTAACTATGAGGACAGATTTTTCTCCAAAAGTGCAATGACAAAGCCCTCTGGACCTTTCTACAACAACATCAGCTGAGGTCTATGTTTCAGAAAACTGGAACTATCAATTTTGACAAACTTTCAATTTTGGAAATCTAGTGCACTTTGCAGCTAGATTTTGGAAAGTCTCTTGTACTTAAAAAGTGTCACTTCAGATCTCAGGAATTAATCCCTTCTCCTGAACAACCATTTCCTCTAAATGCATGATGTGATGTGTGACCTGTTCAGGCTTGCTGCAGCAGGCTGGAAACACTTGAGATTAGTGTCAAGCAGGGATTTCATTTAATCTCGCAACTGATGTGATGTGTGCACAGCATTTTAATTCCACAGCACTTATTACACAGATCTTCAGGCCCAGATTAAAACTTAAATAATTTACCTTCTTTATTATGTGCTATTATGACAATAAAGTCATGGTCACAGACATTCAGGAGCGAAACTCTGAGTCTTCATTTCATGGGAAATGGGAGTACTCACAGAAAACCTGCTCAGACATGGGAAGAATATGATGTGCTGTGAGATTCTGAAAGAAGATATCCTCTTTTCTTGTGTGTATTGCGCAAGATATAACTTAGTTTTTCATAAACGAATGTGTTTTTCTATGCTAATGCCTCACTGGCCAAAACACTCATACTGCTTAAATTAAGGGCAGTCCTTGGTATTTCACTGACAATTTTTGTAAGCTTGGACAAATGAATTTTTAAAAGTCACTTTTCCACAAAGCATTCAGGAATGCCTGGAAGATGCATGGTAAGTATTTCACCCACAATTAAAAAAAATATGATCGGCTAAGGCATCTGTCAATATCAAGTTCATGTCCACATTCACTTGGATTATACAGACCTTTGTAGCAGCTACTGAAGACCGTGCCTGCCAGGAGGTGTCACTAATTCACCCAGATACCATCAGAAGAAAAGGTGTGATTGGTCCATTTCCCTGCTCCCTGCTACTGTGTCTTGCAACACGGAGTGCAGTTGCCTAGGGTCCCAAGCTGGGATGATGTTGATGATGTACACAGCACACATAGTATGCGCAATGCTGCCAGTGCCAATATTAATTTCTCCCATTAGCAGTGGAATATTGCATTTGTTGCTAAGTGCTAACATCGATACCAGTATCAATTCTACTGTCAGTCGATCAGCTTGTTCTGTCCAAATTGTTACTAATTTGTATTTGGAAGAGGAAGATAGTATCTCTTTGTATTTTCTGGTAAAAATGTTGCGAGAAACAAAATGTTAACGTGAAGCATTGAAGTTGTGAAGTTGTTGAAAAATTGAATCATCACTGGTTTTGGGCCTACAGGGTGCCTCTTGCTTGGGGCCCCCAGAGTGTCTGTAACACCCAGCAATGTAATAATGCCCACAAACATAATAAACCACAAACGTAATAAAAATCTGCAGCTATTAATGTAATAATCCTACAAACATACTACAGTACAAACATAACACGCAATTTCCCTCAAATGTAATAACTATTACTTTTGCAGGGGTTCGTTTGTGGGTAAGTGAAAATCTTCAACTTTGATATTGTAATAACGACCATTATTCATTGTATTATTACATTTGTGGGAAGTTAATAGAATATTGAAAGTTGAAGATTTTCACTTACCCACAACCTCCTAATAAACCTCTACAAAACGTGAGTTATTACATTTGTGGGAAATCGTGTGTTATGTTTGTAGTAGGCAGTGGCTATTACGTTTGTGGAAAATGTATTATTTTTATGGGATTATTACATTAAAACTGGGGTTGGTAATCCTGTTCAGAAACACGTTTTGTTATACTGGGTGAAATGGTCCCTCTATCTTCTGAGTAATCAATACATTATGTATTCAGAAAAAGGAACGAAAATGATCAGTCCTCTGTGGCAGCTGCAGGACTGACAAAACTCCGACCAATCCACGCTCTTCGGTGCAAAGAGCAAAAACCAATCAGATGCCTTCATGTCTAGTTCTGTATCCACCCCCCTCGATCCCTGTCTCCGACACATGCGCACAATCTTCACGTGTCGCTGTTGCCGGAAGAAATCAGCGTACAGAGTTACAGCAGAACGGATTTCATCCTCATTTATGGGCAGTGGCTGAGAAAATGCAGCCCCAGTTACTACTTCCACCGTTACTTGTAACGGCTCGCCCCGAGAAAAAGGCAAGGAAGAGAAAGCTGGAGGCTGAAAAGGCTGCTAACAAAAAGGCTCTGGATAAAGCCAGAGGTCAAAACCAGAGTAAACATCGGTGTTGCTTTTGTGGAGACAAATGAGGCTTTTGAAGTGATGCTGAGGTTGCTCTCTTTCTGTTGGACAGGTAATTATATGTTTTGCTTCGGGGAACTTTTGCTAACGTAGCTACTTTTGTAGCTTGTATTCGCCTAATGCTAACACTAGCTTCTCTGTGGGTTTAATACGGGTCGGTGACGCTAGTACTGAATAGGTTATAGTGTGTATATATATATATATATATATATAGTACTCCTCCTGCCGCTTCTCATTTTCATGCGGTGCGCGACGTACACACTGATGGGAGGGGGAGGAGGGGGGTGGAACTCAGAGGAGGTGCAATTTTCAAATCTTGCTAGCTCTCTTGCTAGCTCTCTAGGATTACCAATCCCCGCTTTAACTGTTGCACTTTGTAGTCTGGCCTTGGTGTCTCGCACTCTCTCGGTATTTCCACAGATCTCTTCAGAGCTCCATCCCCCTGCACCAACCAACCAACCAACCGCCGCCTTCATCACCTCCTTTCTCCTGCTGTTAAACCGGTCTGCACTCCCTGCTCACAACCCAGTCTGCCGTCCAGTAGTTCCATTAAGCTGGCCTTCCCTCCCTGCCCACCAGGAGCTTCCTTCATCATTTTTCATTTACTGACTGATTCCATTTCCACGTTTTCCATATTCCATGTTGTAAATTGTTTTCTTGTCTGTATACAACATCTATTGCACATCTTCCCATCCTGGGTGAGGGATCCCTCCTCTGTTGCTCACCCTGAGGTTTCTCCATTTTTTCCCTGTTAAAAGGGTTTTCTTGGGAGTTTTTCCTCAGTCGATGTGAGGGTCTTTCCAGAACATGCGCTTCAACTGGGAGCAGCAAAGTCTGGTAGCTCTGAGTTTTCACTCAACCTTTGCTTTATTTTGTTGTATTTTTTGTATGTGTTTGTTGTATTTTGTCAGCTACTGATGGATACTTATGTGGGGAGAGGAGATTCTTCAGGAGAGGAGCTTCTGTCATTGAAAATGGAGCAAGTCTGGAGGATGCCACCCTGTTCCAGCTGGAGGTGCTTTCATGGTTGCAGTGCTAGTGATGAGGAGCTGGACATTTAGATGAAGATTCAGGAAGCAGACATTTTTTCAAATCAAAACAATACTTATGTATATCCCACCAATGGCTACTGCTGAAGTTCCATGTGAAGGTCTCCATGAAGTCGTTGCTAGGATACAGACTAAACATCCTGAGGCACTTGACTTCAGTCATGTCTCCCTGATGGACTCACTGAGGATGTCATGGAGAGATAAATGCTGGTGGAGGCCATTCTGAACCACTCAGATCATCCTCTTCATAACACCATGATGGACCAACAAAAGAGCGGTGGTGGACGGCTCCTCTCTCTTCACTGCAGGACGGAGAAATATAGAAGATCCTTTGTACCTTCAGCCATCAGGCTTCTTCATTCTTCTGCAAATGGTTGATGAGCTGACAGACAAATGAATTTCCCTTTGGGGATTAATAAATTAATCTGTATTCTGTCCAAGGGCAGAGGATGTTGTCATAATGCTGTGTAAAGCCCTTTGAGACAAACTGTTTGTAAAAACGGGCTATACAAATAAAATTGCCTTGCCTTGCCTTGCCTTGTCTTACTTATTGTGTGAGATGTGTCAGTCCTGTCTGAAGCAACATTGCATCCAAGATGTGTCTGGCAACTCCAATGAACCTTTCCCAGGAGCCACTCATGTGGGAAGCATGAGGGGGATTAAACATCCAGGAGCAACCTTTCTCCTGAAGGTACTTCCTGATTGTTGTGTCGTCTGTGTTTATGTCCAATTCCTTCCAAGCTCCCACAAAATTGGTCCCCCTGTCAGACAGCAGATGCTTGGCTGGACCACAAATCAAGAAAAACCTCCAAAGGGCGTTGACAAAACTGTCCGTTGACATGGTTTCAACCAGTTCAGTATGCACTGCTCTGGTTGACATGCACGTAAACAGCACGGCCCAGCTTTTGCTGTCTGCATATCCTCCCCTTGTCCAACGTGTCATGATGGACCACGGCCCAAAGACGTTGAGGCTGACAGTGGTGAATGGAGGCTCAGGAGTGAGTTGGTTGGCAGGTAGGTCAGCCATCTTCTGATGCTCCAACCTCCCTCACAGTTTGTGACAAGATAGCTCCTTCTGTAATGTGTCATCCTTGGTACTTGTTCGTGAAAATGTCTCACAAGTAGTGTGGCAATATGATGAGTGTGTGGAATGATCAGTGGGTGTTTTTCTTTTTCTGACAGGTCAGTACAAGAAAGATGACCTCCAACATGAAGCAGACCATCTTTATCCATAATCGGATTGAGCTTTTTTTGTGCTTTGCTTGAGGAATGCCTGTCTGTCTTCCAGACATTTAAATTCCTCCTTAAAGGTACTATGCTGCACAGAGCGGATGATCACAGCTCTAGCTTGTGAAAGCTCACTTATGATGGATGCATCTCCAAAACATTTCCATCCTTTCTTTTCAGCCCTGTTTGACTTTCCTTTGAAGGATATTGCAACATGAATGAATCTGGCTATGGTGTGAAGAAGTGTTTTCCAGCTCGAGCATCGCTCATAGTGTTGAGCCCAACTGGGACTCTGATGCTTTGGTTACCAGAGTAGCAACCTCTGGATGAATCTCTTCATCAGCTTCAGGCTCAACAAGAGTGAAAATATTGGATTCAGATGTCCCAGTTGTTTTGTCATGATAGAGAAAAGCTGAACCTGAGAACCAGCCACTGTGTTGGAGTTGGCATGCTGGTACAAATCTGGTTGCATAATGAGCGGGATTCAGATCTGTTGTCACATAGTTCCAGTTCCAGTTCCAGTTCCGAGTTACCCGGTTGGAAACATACAGGTAAAACCTTCTCGTGGAGTTATGGATGTAGCCAAGCTCGATCTTACTGTCAGTACAGAACTTCACCATATCCACTTCAATGTCCATTTCATCGCTGACCAGTTCGTATAGTTCAACAGTCAGCACAGCTGCACAGAGCTCCAAACGTGGAATGGTGTGGGCAGGACAAGGAGCTAATTTTGATTTCCCCATGACAAATCCGACATTATATTGTCCCTCCGTGTCTGCCACTCTCAGGTGGGCTATCACTCCTATAGCTACTGTGGACGCATCTGAGAAGATTCACAGTTCTTTCTTCTGTGTTGAAGACAGTGAAACTGGTATGTAGCACCTCTTTATGTGTAGGTCTTCAAGAGCCTTTTAAGAGTCCTTCCATAAGTTCCATTCTGTCTCGTTTTATGGGAGGAGAGGAGCATCCCACGCACTCTGTTCAGATGACAATTCTCAGACGAGTGCTTTCCCTTGCATTGTTATAGGAGCTACAAAGCCCAAGGGGTCATACAAACTGTTGACCGTTGACAACACACCTTTTCGTGTATATGGCTTTTCTTCGCTGGACACAAGGTAAGTAAAGCTGTCTGTTTCTAAATTCCAGGTGAGGACCAGACCTTAGCACCGTCCTCTACCAGAAACGCTTCCATTACCTGGCTGCTGTTTGATGCTAGTTTGTGCAGTCAAAGGTTGAATTCTGCCAACATTTTTCTGGTTCTTGTGAGATCTATTGCCTCTTCAGGATTGGCAACTGACGTGAGACCATCGTCAACATAAATCTGCCTCTCGATAAACTGTCTTGCATCAGAACCATGTTCTTGTTCACCTTTTTGCGCTGCTTGTCTCATGCAATAGATGGCTACAGCAGGTGAAGGGCTGTGTCCAAAAACATGGACCTTTATCCTGTACTCGGCCATCTTCTTGCTGATGTCATTATCCTCATACCAGAGGTACCAGAGATAATCTCTATCATCTTCTCGGACAACAAAGCATTAAAGCATTTGCTCCACATCTGCTGTAAGAGCTACAGGTTTTTTGCGGAAGCGCAGAAGAACTCCCAGCAGGGTATCATTCAAATCTGGTCCGCTGAGGAGGACATCACTGAGCAATGTTCCATCACATTCAGTGCTTGAATCGCATACAACCCACATCTGGTCGGGTTTTTTAGGGTGATACACATCAAAGGTTGGCAAGTACCAGTGTTTCTTCCCTTTGTCCAAAGGTGGAGCAAAGCTCAGCTTGATCACTGTCCAGCCTCTTCTGCATGAACTTGATGTAATGCTCTTTCATTTTTGGCTTTTTCTCCAGGGTTCTCTGTAGCAAGCAGAGACGTTTCAAGGCTTGTTCTCTCTTGCTTGGAAGGTGTCGTCAAGGAGCACAGAAGGGTAAAGGAGCCACTCAGCTATTTTCATGGATAGGAAGGCTTTATCGTCTATGGACTGTGCTAGTTTGTTGTCATCCTTAGACCTGTCAAACACAGAACCCCCTAGTTTGTCTGTACACACATGGGGACTTGCGTTCACTTCACAGGCAGAGAGGGTTGTCCTGTGATGCTGCATCATACCATAATCTTCCTTTACCTGGATACTATTTGGACATGGTCTCAGGAGGGATATGCGCCTGTTGTTCGAGACATTTGTCTTGTAAACATTCACCTCTGATGGTTTGTGAACTGTACTCAAACACACATCTCCCACAATGACCCAACCTAGGTTTAGCCACTGAGCATACGGCGCATTGTGAGGCCCGTTGATTTGCTTACGAACCTTGTGCACCCTGAGGATGTCCCTCCCTAAGAGCAGGAGGATTAGAGCATCTCGGCCCACATGTGGAATCTTACTAGCAACTGACCGTAGGTGGGGGTGATGGTGTGCAATCTCTGGGGAAGAAATTTCTATCCTATCATCTGGCACCATGTCACACTCTATTAAAGGAGGTAAGGGAAGCTTCACTTTCCCATCCATTGACTCAATGATGAAATTAACAGCTCTCCTCCCCGATGTCTCTAATTTCCCAGCACATGTTTTCAGGGTGGAAGGGGTGGAACTAGTTTTAACTTCAAAGAGACTGAAAAACTTGGTCTTGGCCAGGGACTTATTACTTTGCTCGTCTAGCACCACATACATGTTGATCGATTTCTCCTTTCTCCCTTCAGGATATGCTTTTACCAAGCAGATTTTGGAGCAAGACCGTGCACAATCTGCATTACCTCAAACCTCTGTACATTTGGAGATGACTGAAGAAGGTGGGCTTTCACTTTGCTCCCTGCTGTCATCTCTGTCGGCCACCGCACCCTGTGTGGTCACAAGAGGAGGACCTGGGTGCAACGCCGCAATGTGTTTGTCACTGTTACACTCAAGACACTTGACAGTTATTTTACACTCTTTTGCCAGATTTTGAGTAGACCCACAACATATATAACAGATATGATTTTCTCTGAGATATGCTTTGCACTCCTTTAGAGTTTTGTTTCTAAATAGCTTGCATTTTTTCAGTGGATGGGGCTTCTTATGTATCAGACACTGACGGTCAGGTTCTTCCAATTTCTTCAGAGCAGGACTTGTTTGGATGCCTTATGCCTTTGCAGGGACATCAGTTTTGTGCACAGCCACAGACCCTTTACTACTGTACTTTGTAGGCTTTTCGGTCCTGGAAGAGACATGGCTGCTGAGGGGGGTTATAGTGAAACTTTCTATGTTTGCCTGTTGCTCGACAAACCCTGAGAAGACAGAAAAGGGACGAAAGGCCACTCTATAATCCTCATACTTGCTTCCAAAGCTGAGGCTTGGCACACTCCAGTTCAAGGAGAATGTCACTCAGTTCTCTCAATTTAATGGTATCCCTATTGGTCAGCCTTGGGAAATTTTCAATCTTTTTAAGCAGTGTGTCTTCGATAACCAGGATAAGAAAATCCACTTTTTATCTACAGTCCCTGACAAAACTCTTGTCGCTTGGGTACAAGTTGACCTTAAGTGCCCCTCAAATATATTTCTAATCAATTTTTTTTTTTTACAAGAAATGGCTAATTTCAATCCCAACAGCTTTTGAAATAATGTTTTGGTGCCAAACGAAACTGCTAAAAGCATTCTAACGTTTGCAGCTTTGTAAAGCCCACTGAGTCAGTTTTTGCAAAGACAAAAGTCTTGTCGCCTTGTCATATGATGCACCCAATCCTAGATTACAGCCTCACCTGTGATCAATAATTGATCAATCAATTAGTGGGTGTGAATAAAAAGAACCCCAGCACACCAGACCTTCACATCAACTGCAACTTGACCTCTGACAACATGCCTAAGATTCACCCTGAGACCAAAGCATTGATTATCAAGAGGCTGAAGACCAGATCCACTGCTGAGGTGGCTGACACCTTCAATGTGTCTCAGTGTCAAGTACAAAGAATAAGAAAAAGATTTGAAGAGACTGGAGATGTTTTTGACAAGCCCAGGTCCAGCAGACCCCGCAAGACAACTGCTTGGGAGGACCGTTTGTTGGCTTGAAAATCCAAGGCCAGCCCCTTTTCCACTGCAGCAGAGCTCCACCAGGCCTGGTCACCTCAAGTCCCCGTGTCAACCAGAACAGTTTGTAGAATTCTGTCTCAAAATGGCCTCCATGGTCAAATCAGTGCCCAGAAACCAGCACTAAACAAAAGGCAAATAAAAAAACGTGTGGCATTTGCCAAGGCCCACAGCCTGCTAAAAGGATGGACGCTGGAAAAGTGGCAGAAGGTGGATTTCTCAGATGAATCTTCGGTTGAATTACATCACAGCCACCGCAAATATTGTAGGAGACCTACTGGAGCCCGCATGGATCCAAGATTCACCCAGAAAACAGTTAAGTTTGGTGGCGGAAAAATCATGGTCTGGGGTTACATCCAGTATGGAGGTGTGCGAGAGATTTGCAGGGTGGAAGGCAATATCAATCGCTTAAAATATCAAGACGTATTAGCTACCTCTTATATTCCCAACCATAAAAGGAGTCAAATTTTGCAGCAGGATGGTGCTCCATCACATACTTCCATCTCTACATCAAAGTTCCTCAAGGCGAAGAAGATCAAGGTACTCCTCTTTGCTATTCCTGATGACTTCATCAATAAATTGTATGAATCATTGCCGAACTGCATGGATGAGGTCCTTCAAGCTCATGGAAGTCATACAAAATATTAAATATGGATCTCACAGCACCACTACTTAACTCACTGATGTTATGCAACATATTTTTGTATTTGAAGAAAATTATTTGTTAAATTTTCACATTACTCTCTATAGGCGACAAAACTTTTGTCTTGCCAAAATCTGACCTTTCTGTGTTCATTAAATGATCAATCTTTCTTCAGTAAAGCAAATTTATTTTAGTATATCAAACATAATTTGGGAGGGTTTTAGCTTTCATATGAGCCATTTCTAAAACCAATGGATTAATTAAAAGTCAAGTTATAAGCTGTTGTTTCTACAAAATGGATAAGTGAAAAGACTTTTCTCAGGGACTGTACTAAATTATTAACTTATGAACTTATTTTACTTAACATTTTTAACTTTTAAGGATAACACAAACAGAATTTTTGACATTTTCACAATTTTAGAAATTTGATTTGACAGCTGCTGCCTGGCTGGTGACATTAAATCCTGGATGTCTTCTAACTTCCTACTACTGAACTCTGACAAAACAGAGGTTATTGTGTTTGGACCTAAGCATCTCAGGGATCCATTCTCCAATCAGATTGCTACTCTGGATGGCATCACCCTGAACTCAAGTACAACCGCAAGGAACCTTGGAGTCATTTTTGACCAGGATCTTTCCTTCAGCTCCCACATAAAGCATGTGTCTAGGACTGCCTTCTTTCACCTGTGCAGTACAGCTAAGATCAGGAATATCCTCTCCCAGAGTGATGTTAGTAAGAAAGAGCACATCTCTCCCATTTTAGCTTCTCTCCATTGGCTTCCTGTAGGATATAGAATAGACTTCAAGATCCTTCTACTGACTTATAAGGCTTTTAATGACAAAGCTCCATCTTATCTGAAAGACCTCATTATTCCATACTGTCCTACCAGAGCACTTCAGTACTTTCCAGAATGCAGGTCTGTTAGTGACCCCCAGTATCTCTAAAAACAGACTGGGAAGTAGAGCCTTCAGTTACTGGGCTCCTCTACTGTGGAACCAGCTCTCTCCATGAGTCAGAGAGGCAGACACTATTTCTACATTTAAGTCTAGGCTTAAGACCTTCCTCTACAATAGAGCTTTTAGTTAGGACTGGCTCAGGTAGTCCTGATCCATTTTATAGCTACACTGTTATAGGCTTAGACTGCTGGGGCACACAACAGGTTACATGGAGCCCTATCCTACACCTGTTTCAGTTGGACTTAGGACCCCTTTTGTTCACTACAGTTCACTAAATATATACCTTTACTTCTCATCCTGGTGTTGTGTCTGCATTGGGTTGAATCCCTCCAACACATTCTCTCACAGGCATGAACTCTCACAACGCAGTACTGATCATCTTGCAACAGCACTGTCAACAACTCATCAACTTCATCAAGATCAAAGTTGAGGAATGTCCATATTCCATGTTTGTAGAATGTCTAAATTGTCACTCCTGACAGTTGAAAAAAACGAATTATGGCCATAATCCAACTATAACTGGACAACTGAAGTGCATGTAAATGTGTTAGAGTGACTAAGACTGGATTTCTCCTTATCCGACTAAAACACCTGGATAATGTGATTCGAAACTGGTTTTCTTCTGCATGTATATGCCTTAATCGGACTGGAACTGGACAATGCATGTGCACTTGCTCCACAAGAGAAGAGATGGCACAATGTGTAGCGTAGAAACCGGCCCAACCCCGGCCAGAAAAAATAGCACCTGGGCTGATGCGTCAGTGCATTTCACACACTGCAACCTAGAAGATGCGTCTTATTAAAAAAAAAAAAAAAAAAGAAGCCCTTGGACCAACACAACCCGAGTCATTTGTATATATTTTCAGCCTGAACCTGGCCCAGACTGGCGCATTTGCACGCAAACTCTATTGAGAACTCTGAGTTAATTATATCCATTTTTTTTACTTGGTGACAGAAAAGTCAACCAGAAAAGGGTCTATATTAACCTGACGTATACTGCCACCTATATGTTGAGGAGGCGGACACTGTCAGTTATGCAATTTTCCCTGTTGCATGTAAACTGGGACAAGGACTGAACTCTGACGAGATGCCAAGGGCTATGAACATAGCTCAAATTAGCTGTGCCTGTAAAAGTACTACTGACTGTTTCAGTCAACATGATCATGCTTTTAACAGGTACTGCAGTTACAGCTGCAGTAATAAAACTAAGAAAACTTATCTGAAGAATGTTGCCTGGTAGCATTTACTGCATTCTTTTATTCTTTTCTTCTTTTATTACTTAACTACTCAAATTCTTTCTGGTCTCCCTCGGAGGAATATATCTTAAAAATAATTGTTTCAAATCTCAGCAGGATGTGTACACTGTATGCACAATGATTAGGCAAGTTGTATTTTTGAGGATTAATTTTGTTATTGTACAGCTACAGTGCTCTTGGTCAATCCAAAATGTTAACAAACCCTCAAACCTGAACATTTAAGTAGTAAAAGTGAAGTTTTGGCTATCTTAAGAGAATATCTATATGTACACCATTATTAGGCAACTATTAGTGTGCAGAATTATTATGCACCTAAATGAAAAACAAAGATTTTCCCATCTCACTTGTTTATTTTCACCTGTTAAAGTGGGATTAATAAACAAACTCAAAATTTACAAATAAACATTTCTGAAATTTCAAAAATAAAAAAAAATAAAAACTCAGTGACCAACATAGCCACCCTTCTTTTCGATAACATTCACAAGCCCTCCATTCACAGAGTCAGTCAGTTTCTTGATCTGGTCAGAATCAACTTTTTGTGCAGCCGCAACCACAGCCTCCCAGACACTGTTCAGAGAGGTGTACTGTTCTTCACTGTAAATTTCCTGCTTAAGAAGGGCCCAAAAGTTCTCAATAGGGTTTAAGTCAGGTGAAGAAGGGGGCCATGTCATTAGTTTTTCATCTTTAAGGCCTTTACTGGCCAGCCACACAGTGGAGTACTTTGATGCATGTGATGGAGCGTTGTCTTGCATAAAAATCAAAGTCTTCTTGAAAGATGTAGACTTTTTCCTGTACCACTGCTTGAAGAAAGTGTCTTCTAAAAATTGGCAGCAGGTCTGAGAGTTGATTTTGAGTCCATTTTCAACCCGAAAAGGTCCAACTAGCTCATCTTTAATAATACCTGCCCATACCAGTACCCCACCTCCACCTTGCTGGCATCTGAGTCGAAGTGGGTGTCCATTACTGATCCAACCATGGGCCCATCCATCTGGTCCGTCAAGAGTCACTCTCATCTCATCAGTCCACAAAACCTTTGAAAAATCTGTCTTCAGATATTTTTTGGCCCATTCTTGATGTTTCAACTTATGTGTCTTGTTCAGAGGTGGTCGGGTTTCAGCCTTTCTTACCTTGGCCATGTCTCTGAGAATTGAACACCTCATACTTCTTGATACTCCAGGTAGGTTGCAGTTGTGGAATATGGCAGCACTGGAGGATAATGGGTTCCTGGCAGCTTCATGTTTGATTCTTCTCAAATCTTTGGCGGTTAATTTGCGTCTTTTCTTCTCGACACGTTTCTTGCGACCCTGTTGACTATTTGCAACAAAACGTTTGATGAGGCCACACCCTCCCTCATTACACAAATACACATGGCCTGATATGCATTAAATCCAATAAGCATTCAAGTTTATACAGCTTGGAGTTGGAAATTATGGATAACATGATGATATGGTCAAAATAATCACTTGTCTAATAATTGTGCGCACAGCGTATAGACTAAGACCACAGAGAGAGCACATATGTCAATTTTAAAGTCTCCATTCTGGCAACAGGCTATTTGGTAGAATTGATTTTAATCTGACACTTTAACTTGTTGAGAAAGCTCTTGATGAGAGCCTTCTGAGCCTTTAAGAGCCTTCAGGTCCTTTGGTAGTGGCCTTTTTGCAATAGATTTAGAACAAAAACCCACAATAAAATGTCTTATTACAATAGTACATAGACCTCAGGGCAACATAGCATGTTGGGAATCAGTTTGTGTGAAAAGTGCTTTTCAAATAAAATGATTGATAAATTGATTGGAATTTTTGTTGATCCAGAAGCACAGCTAGACTTGGGTGAGCAGGGTGAGCTGGACTGTGAAGATAATTGAGGAGGGAATTGAAGCAGAGCAGGTAAAGGTGAAGTTTGGGAGGTGTGCGTGGCAGGGCAGTGAAAGTTGGGCTGGAGATAAGCAGTAGGAAGACAGGAGGGGTCCTGGAGCACAAGAGATATGAAGTTAGTTAAAACATCAAAAACATAAGGAAGCAATAACTAGGGCAAAAAACACCTAAAGAGTCTGTAGAGTCTGTAGATTTGTTCGTTGCAGTTTGTAAACACAACACTCAAACTGGGCCCCTCCTCTTGGGCTCAACTGTGCATGCTTCCTGCCCCTGGCAGCAGCAGCAGTAGTCGTCAGGACAGTAAAGAAAAGGAAATAATAGTTTGGGCTGTTTGGGTCTGACTTAGTGGTGAGGAGAGTATAAGAGATTTTTTTAAATGAGTGATTATGATAGCAACTGACTTTTTTTTGATTGTAAATTTTTACTTTACATTGTACTCTTAAACTGGTGTGTTCTTTTGAGACAGAACTTCTCATAGGTGGTGAAAATATGCTGATTAATTGTCCCCCATTCACAACCATTCACTTCCTGTGTCTCAGTGCAGCACAATGCACCAGTATTTTTCAGTCATCTATTGCACGTCTGCCTGTCCTGGGTGAGGGATCCCTCCTCTGTTGCTCACCCTGAGGTTTCTCCATTTTTTCCCTGTTAAAGGGTTTTCGTTTGTGACCCCTCCTCAGATTTAAAAGGGAGACTGGTATGTAAAATAGAACTAGGCCAGCCCTAGAACCCCACCAACTGAGGGTGGACACAATTTTTAAAGGGTTCAAGAAGAGCGGGAGACATGCATTCGGTTCTCAAAGTAATATTTATTTTAAAAAGGATAAATCATACTAGAAATGAACCTGAAAGAAAAAAAAAGGGAAACCATCATAAGGCTAGATCAAATAATTTTATTCCACAAAAGAATGATGAATTAAAATGACTGCTATATAAAATGGCAGCTTCACAATAGCATGAGTGATCATAAAAAGATGGAATGACTACACAATGAGCAAGACAGGGCACTTACCGCGGGGAGATTCTATCGCATGACCCCCAATTGAAAACCACCACATGTGCACTCGGACCACTGCAACCACTACAACACTCGAAGTAAAATCAATCTTATAAACCAGTGAAGTGACCACTACCCTTCACACATACCACACTGCATGCGGGGGGGGGGGGGCATATCCCACGACTACTCCCCGCCGGTCGTCCCACTGCCTGCTAAAACAAAAACACAATAAAATGAATCAGTTGGTTCAGGTTTACATATATTCCATATCGTGGGGGTCAACAGTATAAAGGAACAATGTTCAACAATGCAAATTCTTTTAGCTGTATACTCAGTAAACAGCTTAGTTGACAGTCTTCATAAACTGGCTCTGGCAAAGCAGCAGTCTGGCCTTAAATCTGCGAATAAAAAAAATATAACAAAAGTCAGTCCTGTCAGCATACCTCGGAGGGCATAACCCTCCTACTTTACCCGACTGATTTGAGTTACCTTCAACATGGGACTCTGCTGAACGCAACACAACAGTTGAAGGGCTCACTCTGGCTTAACAAGGGAGAGGGAAGAGCTGAACCTTTTCCTCTTCCACACAGGACCACAGAACATGCCAAACCTGGATCCCTCAGAACAGTCACACCACCGCTAAATATGCAACAAACCATTAGTTTACCCACCCAGCAATATACCATTTCTTTCCCTTTTAATCTTCCTCACCTTCACGGACACCAGCAATCTTGCCTCACGACCAGGCCTCAAACAAAGAGGCACTAATTTTCTACACCTGCCCTTATAAAGGCGGAGGGAGCTACCGCTACCCTATCACAGGGTGGAGCTTAAGATGGAAGCCCCCACATCTGGGAGTTTTTTCTCAGTCGATGTGAGGGTCTAAGGGCAGAAGATGTCATAATGCTGTGTAAAGCCCTTTGAGACAAACTGTTTGTAAAAATGGGCTATACAAATAAAATTGCCTTGCCTTGCCTTGCCTTGCCTTGCCTTGCCTGTCCATTCCTCTGCCACAATAGCAGTGTCATCTGAGTATTTCTGAATGTGGCAGGACTCAGAGCTGTATTTGAAGTCTGCTGTATACAATGTGAACAGGAATGGAGCCAGGACAGTCCCCTGTGGAGCTCCTATGCTGCTCATTAATGTCCCAGAAAAACAGTTCCCCAACCTGACAAACTGTGGCCTTTCTGTCAGGTAATCTGTGATCCAGGAGACAAAGGAAGAATCCAATCTCCACTCCCATCTCTATGAGCTTCTCCAACTGTCCAACTGTACTTTGAACTTCTCTATGTTCCCAATCACATTGGTCACCAGTCACTTCTGTGCCTCAGTGGTTGGTGAAGTGGCTGGAAGAACATACACATTCTCTCCAAATTTAGCTCCAAATAAAAGGAAAGTGGCTAAAACAAGTTTTGAGTGTGGTGATCTGAATCTAGGTTCAGGTTACGCAACTATAGACAACTACTGCATGGCTCATTCATTTTTTTCCAGCTTTGAAGAGTAAAAAGAAAGAGTTGTTCACAGCACTGCATTATAAAAATGGCACATTTATTGCTACAGAACTGTCATTAACATGAATGTCATTGAATCACTACAAGATGAAGACCAATAGGCAAAGAATGGTCAACTGTTGGGTTGGTACTAGTAAGAAGAAAACCCTCAGCACAGAAATTACAAAGGACCTTTCTTCTGACATCTCAACTGTTCTGGAGTAAAACCAGAATGTAATAATAACATCATCAATAATAACAGCAAACAACAGTAATAATTATTAGAACATAGTAAAGGAATACAACATTAACCAGAAATGATCAAAAAAGGGATGTAAATAAACACACTGAAAAACACATAGAAATAAAGTCTTGAGGTACTCAGCCACACACTGGATAAAAGTGTGGTGTAAATTGTTTTCTTATATTTGTATTGTCATCTGATGGCAGCTGGGATGGGACACCCTCTAACTATAACACAGGGAAACTCACAGGGTTGTCTTCAACAACACAGTTGAAATAAAACATATTCAATATATAATAAAATAAGGCAAGGAATTCTTTTTAGTGGGTTACATTTGAATATTATAGTAATCTCACCTTTTCTTTGCCTCTGTACTAGAGTTCACTAAGCCTGTACCCAACAGCTAAAGACCATTCGACAAAAGGAACTTCAACATATTGGGTATTGACTGCAGTTTTTTTCTTTTTTTTTGCCTTTTGTCATTGAATGCATCGCCAGGAACAAGAGGAAGGAATATGGCCAGGGCCACTGTATTTTGACCTTCACATAATTAGTATTGTACCTATGAGGATTGCCATTGGTTGAATGAAAAACAATATGATTAACTGACTGAAGAGGGAGATGAGGAAAGATGTGCTTGTTCATATTGTTGCCGGAAACTAATTTTTTAAAAAGTATTTCGATGACATCATCCCCAGTCACCGTGCACGTTTTGGTTTTTAAGTAATCTGCTGTTCCAATTGATGACTGTTTTAGGTTGGAGACATCAGTGAACAGAATTTAATAGGCTGGATTAAGAGTGGAGACACATCATCCTGAGGCAACTGGCAAGTATGATATAGACAAGCTGTTCGGGCTGCCCAATAACAATTAAGTCCATAGGTTGTATTTAAGTGCTGAAGCAAAGTCAACTGGGTTTCCTTTTGGCTTCTTGAAGATGTTTCACCTCTCTCAAAAAGGCTTCTTCAGGTCTGAGCCAGATCTGAGGGAGGTGTCAAGTCCAGGTGCATTCACTTCAACACTTACAGACCACAATGACCTAGACACAGGCAAGCACTTCCAAGTATTATAGTCTCCTGAGTGCTGAAATGCTGCAAATACAAGGATACCACTGTGCATTTTCTTGTTTCCTCCTGAGTCATCATTCATACGTTTAGCCATGACTGCTCCATGACCATAACCACGTTTCTAACAATGGAGGTTTCCAAAGTGAAAATTTAAGAGGAGGTTGGAGGTGATAGTAGTCCATTAGAGTGAACTAGTTAAGCGGTTGGGTTAGACCCAGACTGTTGAACTACTGTGGACCAAGAAACATGTAGTCCCAATAACACATATTTAATAATAACCATCCATCCTCCACATTTTTAATAACTGTCTGTTACCCAGGCTTCGTAGTGTCCAGCCATGTTCATAGTTGGGTTGTATTTGTTTTGGATAGATCTACCACCACCCAAACAAAATGGAATAATTATGTTCTTGAAAATAGGCATCCACGGGAGAACTGTCTGATTTCTATGTAGTATTTTCTTTATTGAACATGAATAGAATTATACATGTTAAAACTGGGACAGCGTGGTTTTAGCTGTTGTTGGCACTGAATGGTTGAAACAATTACATCTTAAAAATCCTGCCCTCATAGTGTGGTTACTAGATTTCTACTTCGTTTGAAGTTTTAGACCATGTATTATCTAATTGAGTAAGGCTGATTCCCTTGCTAAACTATGCTAAACACACCCTTGACCTGCTCTGCAGATGCACAAAGATAAAACTCATACCAGAAATGACTGAGCTGTAAAATATCTCAAACTGATCATATTAACTTATGCTAGTGTTGATTGTATCTTTACTGAACAATGAGAGCAAATTCTTTAATAAAGTTCAGATACTGTTTTGTAAAGTAGAAATACTGAGTGACTTTAAGAATCTGTTAAATGATTTTAATTTTAAATCACCTATGATCTTTACAAATGTATTAACTCATCTCACTGTTTATACCTCTGCCAGCAAAACTCAATACAAATGTAAGTACAGGTGTGGTTTAATGAGCATGGCCTTAAGATGTATACATTTAGATTACTTTCCAAAAAGTAAGACCTGCAAATAATTTGTGCAGCAATTGAATATGAAACTGGATAACTATAAATGTCCAAATAAATATCCATGGAGAAAAGATTACACATAGCAGTAGGTGCTTTCAATGAGTTCTTCTGGCAGGGGACATTAGTGTGAATTAAACTGTCTGATGTCTAGAGGTTAAATGAAAACGGGTTCCTTATGATTGTTTATTTTGTCATTTTCTTTCAGAGGAATTATAGCATGTTTTGGGCACCTTGTGTAAAAATGTCTATACCCCTTATCTGTGCAGAGTCATGGGGGGCTGGAGCCAATCCCAGCTGACATAAGGTGAGAGAGGGATATCCATTGCAGGGCCGCATATAGAAATGAACAATGCACACTCACGCACACAATTTAGGGCACCCTCACACTAGGCAATCGTACGGTGCCCAAGTGTGTTTGCCCCCTAAAGTCCAGATTGTTTGGGTAGTTTGAGTGCAAGTGTACCGTGCTTGAGTACGTTACACTTGGTCACGCATGTGCACAAGCACACAACGCACGAAAATGTTTGCGGATTCATTTTCTATCGTGCTTCTGCAACCACGTGTAAACAACAGTCACTTCACAATTACATCGCACCATGTGTATGTCATATCATTGTGATAATGTATGTGTCGGAGGCAACTGTGCTTGAGCACACTTGGGCTCGGGGTAATGTGAGTGCGGGCCAGCAGGGGGTGGCGGGGGCATTCATGCGTCAGCACGGTACGGAACAACTGGCCCTAGTGTGAGTGCACACTTAGATTATCAAATCAGCTGAGAGTGCATGACTTTCGACTGGGAGGTTAAGCTGGACAACCCACACAGACATGTGGAGAACATGTAAACTCCACCTAGAAAGGCCCCAGGCCTGGGAATCATACCCTAAACCTTCTTGCATCTTTTTTCTTTCTTTTTCTAATCCTTTTGTGTGGAAAAATACAAATGATGTTTATCACTAAATATACCACATGTCAGATTTATTCTGCTACTGATGTGTAGTGCTCATGTCTGGTGTGCACAAATATACACATGTTCATTCATATGGGGTCAGATATGATGAGAAAAGGGAGTAATACTTCCTAAAAACAAAGGACAGGAGTGGCCATTTTGAATTCAACTCATTATTGCAGTAAAACTGGTACAGAGTAACAGATTACAAAGCTCATGGCACAGTCACTGAAAAAGAGAAATGAGGTGCTTATGTACAACATGGAGGGAAAAGGGGGAAAAAAGTTGACAGTTTGGCTAATACAAACATTAGGGGTAACATAAAAATGAAGATACTGTTTTTGAGAGATGACTTGATTATACAACAAAGAGAAAATATGAAATGAAGCATTGTAAAAATAACATTACTTAAAAAATACATTTAGCACTTTGACAGATTCTGTCCTAGTGTTTCACCTAGGTCCTATACAAAGCAGCTTTTCCCTTTGACAAAAAGCTCAATTTCAATGGCAAACACTAAAATAAAAATGACTGAAACTGCTTTGCACATAATCTGATATGTTTTTGGGAAAATAGCTATAAGATTGTTTGCTGACGATCTAATTTATCTATTTATTTATTTTTTTATATAAGCAATGCTCCAATTCTTTACAAAATTCCCATATATTAATATTGAATCAGGTGCTGAGGGTCTTTCATTTAATCAACATTTACAAACCATATCGAAGGAAATAAATCCACAAGAGCCAGAGCTGACCCACAGCCAAGTCAACTGAATATGCAAGTGATCTTTGGGAACCTCATTTAAGATATTGTTGTCATTTAACAAATTAGGTATTATAGAGTTCTGGTATTCTGGTAAAGGAGTTATACCTTTTAGGTTTAAAAGTTGTTTTTGTTTTCTGAAAGAGTTTTTGTCATCTCAAAAGAAATACTTAACACTTTCCCAAAAATGGCTTGAGCCGGCTCTGACTGGAATGATTCTTGGTGCAAACAAAGACAATAATTTGACTCACACATCAGATGGTTGGGAACCAAAACCACATAAAGTACTGAGCACCACTGACCGCAACTTAAAGTTGGAACCTGGCTACTGTAACTGGACGAATACAACCGCACTAAACTCAAAACAAGTTCATCATCATCATCATCATCATCATTGTTGCATCTTGCTGGCAAGCTGTCACCTCACAGAAACCTTACAGAGAATGTTTTTTGACTATTTACACATTTCTCTGCAAAACAATACAATTAAAAATGGAAATGTCATGAGGCATGGAGAATTAAACAAATATGTTTTTATGATTTATGATTCCTCCCGTAAACCCTCAAAATGTTCACCACATTTTACAAACAAATGTAAAATTTATAAAATAAAAATAAAAAAATAATAAGAAAAGGAAGAAATAAAAGAGATTGAAATTTTGACCTCACTACATTTTCAATGTGACACATTTTTTAACACACACTGAAATTTACTTTTTCCATCTTTTAACAAAAAAAGATACAACATATTTCTAAAACACAAAATAACAACAGTCTACATGTAAAAATATAACTTTTACATACACAATTTCAAAATAATGGTAAAGTTTGCCATTTTGTTGCATACAATTTACAAATGTCTATGTGTTGTTGCCTTGGATATATAGCGGTGAATGGAGCTGATGGTACTCCAGTCCCATTTGTCCTGCGCAGGGTGCCGTACTAGTCAGAGAATGTTGTCATGGCAACAACAAAGAACACAACAAAGTCAGTTGAAAATTTATAACACTGAGGGGCCTCGCCAACTTCTGCCAGTTCAGTCTTTGAGAAAATAATTCCTCCCCAAGCAAACACTTCTTTGCAACAAAAAATAAAAAAATAACAGAAAACGGCACCCTCCATATATATCGTATATATTTTTTGTACATTTATATATAGATTGATTTATTCAAATAGAATCTTTTCCAGTTTCTGTGCCTTCCTTTTGATTGGGTAGGTTATTAACCGTGTCAAAATGACCACTGACAAAGAACAATGCTGTTGGACAGAGAATTGTATTGTTTTTTGTTTTTTTGTTGTTTTTTTTTGGGGGGGAGGGGGGGGGGGTTGTTTTTTTTTGTTTTTTTTTACATTTTTTGTAATAGACATGTAAACCAGAATAGACAAAGAAAAAGTAATAAGGGAAAAGAGTCTTCTTAAAAAACAGAGAGAGAGAGAGAGAAAAGAAAGAAAATCTGTTTTACAACATACAACCACACACTTTGTACTGAAGACTACATTGGCTTACGATCAAGCCGATCAAATATTGATAAAAAGCTGATAAGCTATAATACAAGAAGAGACGCATTGTTCACCATGAAAACAGGGATGGGGCTTGGAACAGGAAAGTGAGGTTTGGGGTTATGACCGACTTTGGGGGACAGGGGGGTTCTGGGACGGGGGCTCGTCTTGCTAAATCAGGCGTCTGTCCCATTGGCTTGAAGCCAGAACACGCTGTCTACTTACATATAAGCATACAGTACATTAAATACAGTTTTGTTTTGTTTTTATCCAAAAAATACTTTTTTTTCCTTTTTAGCTTTTTTTAAATTCCCAGGTCTGGTAAAAAACCTGACTGCATAGAACCTAACAACTAAGAACAGGTTTCCCTAAGCTTGCATCCTATTAAAAGACCAGGTAAATGTCCTCCTCTGGTAACTTGAATGATATGAACTCTAAAAAGGCACATTGGTAGAAGTGTGAATGTTCAAATTGCATCTGTGGGACTGCTTGGGTGGGTTAAGAGGCTGGGAGAGTGGCTAGGACTCAGTTAAGTTCAGGGACAATAAGGCTAGGGTTAGCAGAGAAGACAATACTTGGACTGGGGATTAAACACAGGCCTGAACCCAGAAGAGTTTGAAATAGGGTGGGGTGAAAGGGAGCTTTGAGACTGACACTAATTTGAAGTTGGGGTGAAGTCGGAAGTAGGGTTTAGAGGTGTAGGGTTATGACTGGACAGGCACTAAACCAGGAAATAAGGGAATCTAATCAATCCAGCAATGCTTTGACTACTGCTGCTTGGCCTCCAGAAGTAAAATTATACACCCCTCATTTTAATGATTGTTCCCTTGCTTCCCTTTACAACATCATCACCATTTACACCTCTGGATCCTCTGTTGATCTTTCTTTCCCTCAAGCTCTAATTCTTCAGGATGATGGCCTACCTCAACCCCTCCATGACTCCCACACCTTCTGTAGTTCGGGCCACTAGGACTTTGGGAGCAGTGGTTTCAAGTATAGCAATTGTGACTCAGGGAATGTGCTAAACATGGAATAGATTTCACTTCAGTCCTCAGTCTAGCCCTCTTTCCTCTCATCTGCCCATCCATCTATTTTTCTTTTCCTACGTTTTCCATCTGCACTACAAACAGTGGATCTCAGATGAAGAGAATCTTTGCCTTTCTGTTGTATTTAAAAGTACACCTCTGCATTACTGAGTCTTGCACCCTATTTTTCTCTGTGATTCTTCTGCCTTCACCTTCACACCCCACACTCTCTGGAGTCGCTCACTGATTGGCTGATTAATTGATTGATTCACTTGGAACCCTCCTCCTGCGAGTAGATATACACAGGTCATTTGGGTCCGACCGCTGAAGGTTTCTGCATTTGTGTTCACACTAAAAATGTGTCTGTTCACACCATTTTGCAGTCCTGGGAAAGTGAACATGGCTCTTAGCATGAGACACTAATAAAAATACATCAGCATAAATATTTGTTTTCCGCTTACAGTTTTAATGTTTAGGAAGGAATGCATTAGAAGGGGAAGAACATGTTGCCCCTGTTTCCTGTTTATTTCTAGGCTTCTACGATAGTCAGAAAGCATTTGTTATCTTACATTTTGTTTGAATCACTGAGTGATCCAAACCTCTTTGAAAATCAGCAGGATCACAACAGCCTTTGCTTCCTAATATCTTCTTCAGTTTAATTTATGCTTGAGAATGTGTGGCTTGTGAGGGGATGTATGATTGTGCAACCTGCATCTGTGATACTTCCTGGAAATTTCCTGTTCTCTTTTTTTGTCCTGTTTTGTTTGTTTTTGTCTCCATATGTATCTATCTGACTGGTCCAAGAGGAGATCAGGCACAGCTTCATCCACAGTGTGGTGTTAGATTGCCAGTCAGTCAGAGATGCACCGAGGCTGCATTCAACAGCTGTGCACATGTTCTTAAAAAACAAACAAACAAACAAAAAAACACACACACAAACCCAAATCTCTCAAACACTTTGTGATATGTTTTCTTCCAAGGGGGGGTTCCAACCCTCTCCAACCCTTAGCCTCATCACTGCCCACATCCAGTTATATATATATATATATATGTGTGTGTGTGTGTGTGTGTGTGTACATATATATATATATATATATATATATATACACATACAGACATACATATACATACATACACACACACACATATATATTACACATATTGTTCTTTAAAACTGGGAATGCTGATTCAACAAGTAAAAGAATTTTCTTGGATGATGTGATTCCAAAGACTTTTGTCCATTGCTGTCACTTTGTCACTTTGTGTGAAAAGCTCCCACTAACTGCCACTTTGTAGCAGCAATGTTACAGCAGCCATTTTAATGTCTCCACAAAGTAGCATCCAGTTTACTTCAGCTGGAGATGCAAAGTAATGACAGTGACTAATGTCTGCAGTTCATGTTCTCGACCGGAGACAAAGGTGAAGAAGAGGATAAGAGACAACACATGAGAGGAGAGAAAGGCTGATCTGATTGGTCAGGCTGAAGCAACGACGGGTTTGATCAATTGCTAGGTTGTCATGGAAACAACATCAGAGGAAGTGGTCACTCATCATCTTGATGAACTCTGGCACCTTGGACCTGAAGACACAAAGAGATCAATAAAGAAAAGGATTAAATGAGTACATTGCACACACAAATATGCACATGGAAAAGTGTTTAATTTAACTTAAGCCCTGCTAGTGAACAAAGGTAAAAAAAGAAAAAAAAAAATCGGTTTGTCTTACCATAAATGAACAAAAAATGACTGGACCAGTGCTGAAACTGAATAGAGTTCATCCTCTGGGGATCATGAATGTGCTCAACATAATGTAAAATTACATCCAGTAGGGATATTTGGGATATCTGTTGCAGATACTGTACACTTGTGATGCTAAAGAAAATGTACCAAATAAATCTGATCCATCCTCAGGTGAGCATAAATTGCCACAGTGGTATTCCAGTCAACAGTTACTGTCAGAGTGTTAATGTGTGGAGAAACTGAAGCTTTGTTATTTCTTTTATTGTGAAGCTTTTCCAGATAAAAACATGTGCAGTTTGGTCTCAGGCCTGATTCTAATGGAGGACCTGCCGATGCCTCAACACGACAGAACGCTAGAAAACAAGCTTAATCACACATTTAACTGGAGTCACATGCAAACACAAACACAGTTTGACTGTTAAGAGAAAGCAAAGTTGTAGAGCCAAGAACACATGACACATTTCAAATAAAAGCAGCGACGAACACAGTCACATGTTACACACACTAAAATCACACTTACTGCCAATCTGTTGTTAAAATGTACCCAGACCAGACAGAAATTAACTCCCGATTTAAACCAGCCACAGTGTTATAAGGTCTGCCAGACTTTAACTGTCAAGAACTGAATTAAGAATTAAAATATGAACTAGTCTGTTTTGTCTGTGTACGTTTTAACCCCCATTTTTGGCAGATCTCTTTTTTGCTCATTTTCTCTATAAACAGCTACAAATATGCATTATGTGTGTTTATAAAATTAATGACTACCAATCTGAGCTCAAGGTTGGATGCAATAGCAAATATGAACATATATTTATTTTTTTGTTCACTTTTATTTATCCAGAGACCTTTTCCTGGAAGCAATACTCTCTCTTTTATTATGAAAGCTGGACACCAAACAGACGGTTGCTTTCCCAAACAGTATTTTCCTGGTTGGCCTATTAGTGCATCTGTCCACAATGAAATGGATCAATTTATATTTTGGTTTAGTGACAAAAACTGAAAGAGATTTTGAATAGTATCTGCAGAGGCACCGTGTAATTCACCTCTGCAGGAAGTAAATGGTTTGAACGTACACAGAGAACACATCGATGGATCTCAGACGACTGATGGACAATTGTTCACCTATCCATCATTTTAAATGGTCTTGAAAACAGGGTGAAAAACGTATACCCTTGAACTTATTTAGGAATTTATTTTCATGAGGAGGCTTGTTTTGTTTGCCTGTGGTTGTCAATTTCATGTCAATAATAGGGTTTATAAAAGTTTCTGAACTGGTTTCTGAATCATGATTTTTGGTTGGACTTCAAGGTACAACAGCAGATTAGTTTATAAGTGAAATCTTCTGACCATTCAGGGGGGGAGGAGATGTTGCTGCATTTTACATTTGTCCCATAGGGTTTGACCCATCACCCATGGCGGTAGCAGCGTGGTGTGCGGCGGCAAGTGAAAGGGGAGTCCCATCCGATGTCACAGTCACCTTCTCCTCCTCACGCCGCTTCAGACAGGCCGCTTTCGGATTCAGGTTTCGCTCTGTGGGAGGGGGGGGGGGGGGGGGGGGGGGGGGGGGGGGGGTAGAGTTTGTTATTAGAAATGTGCCCTTTTCCCGCTGTTTTCTGAGAGCTGTTTCCTGCACTTGGATCACCAACTCTGATCAACAGGTGCTACTACCACCCTCTGCTGGAGCTGCTGGAGCACTACATGTGCTGGTAGACTTGGCCTGTGACCCTGGCTTTCACAGTTTTCACACTTTACTCTGCCTCTGCAATTAAGTTATGTGAAGAGAAACCAATCAACGTAACTTTCAAACCCTCAGGCAGAATTTAAAATAAACTAATGTGAGTTGCAACAAATCTAAAAGCAATTGCAGTTTTTATCAAATGAACAATAACATTTGTTGGGTTTGTTTTCAGAGGCAGATTAATTCTCATTTTAAAAGTTCTATTGAGTTGTTATGGCAACAGTATCTAAACTACTGTGTGTGTGTATTCATGGTAATGAAGCAGCATGCCACTCAGTGCACTGCTGTTGCTTGCTGATGTATTTTAACAGTGTTTGGACAACAGTAGAATGTAAGACAAGAACACGGAGGCCAGAGATCACCTTTTTGTACCTGAGCAAATGTTCATGTTCTTTCAGATTTTTTGTTGCTCCATTCCAAAGCGTTATCTTTCAAAATAAACTGGATCATGAAGAGAAGACAAAAGATTCTATTGTTTTCAGGACTTTGCATAAAATCTGGATAAAATTAATTAACTTAAAATCACAATTGTGCAAACTAGAACCCGATCAACTATCCAGGTACATGATCCCATAAAACGTATGAATATAAAGTAATTTATTTTCAAAATGAAGCGGTTTGTCAGTTTTAGTGAATAAGCAGTACAGTCACATAAACAAATCAGCAAATCTGGTTTAAATTGTCTGTTAAACTAAGTCATGAAACTGACCTCGCACTTGTTGCTCCAGACTGAGGATGACTGCCACAGCCTGGTGCAGGATCAGTAACTTGGTCTGAGGTTTGTCACTCTTCAGGTGCAGCTGGACCATCCTGCCCAGCTCCTTGAACGCCTCATTGATGTCACGGACACGAAGGCGCTCCCGTGCATTGTTGGCCATTCTACGTTCCCTCTCTCTCTCCATCTTCTGCTCTGGAGACAGGTCCTCATCATCATTGTTGCTATGGTGACCAATAATGAGGATGCGGAGGAGAGATAGGAGACAATGCGGAGAATGAGGATAAGAGAGAGGAGAGAGTAGGCTCAGTTTACACTTTAGTGTAAACTGAGCCTGATCTTGACCCAAACCTGCAGGAGATGCTGTGTGATCCTATAACCTGATGACTTCATAAATAACTGGGACTAAATTACTGTGATGACATTTCACAGTTTACAGGAAGTTTTTCAAAAAGCCTGGCCTAGAGGTTTCCCTTCACAAAGGAACATTAAATTATCCACTGTTTGAATAGAGTATGGTGATTAGATTATATAGTATTTCATCACAGATTACTACATTCTCTCAAGTCTAAGAGATATTACCTTACATGTATTAACTGTACCCTGTTTCCTTTCATTTATGAGTCACCATGGAGACTAATTTTTCACTTATATTTTTTTACCAATGCAGAATTTACTATGCATCTTACACTGGTGTTGCAATATTCGTTTTTGTTTGCTTTTACAGAATTTAGATGTATTATTATTATTATTGCCATAATGTCTTGTTGTGAATTCCTTGACTACGATAATCATATAGTTAAAATCTCATTGTGACAGCCATAATCTTATGCAGTATGTAGATGCACATCAGATCCATAAAAATAATAATAACCCTAATTACAATTTCCTTTCATTCGAAGACTCAAAGCCTTCCGAATGTAAAAGAAGATGACAAAATGCAGCGTCTGTTGGTGTTAGATGGATCATGTCATGATACACTCCCACATCCTGTACCACAGCAGTGGGCAATATTTTTCATCTACCACCATCATCATCATCATCATCATCATCATCATCATCATCATCATCATCATCATCATCATCATCATCATCATCATCATCATCATCATCATCATCATAACCGCCACCATCATGAACACTCTCTGGGTTTGGGATCCAAATATTCCAAATCTGATATCGTCCTCTGGGTGAAAATAAAACATGATAAACTGAATGTTTCATGTTTATCGTTGGAGGAGTGAGGGCTGCTCATCTGCACACAGGACAGGAAACCAACACTTGTGCACTGTAAGTGTTTATAAAATGTGAGATCAAGACCTTTTTTTCCTGATCCTGAATGTAGTAGCATCTCTTTGGAAATAGACTGTGGGCTCTACTCTCATGTGTGAGAAACAGTTAAACCCAGGCTCAAGACCATGGAGAGACTGATGGGATCAACTAGGAACCTCAGGTCCACCAGAAACCTCTCTTCTTTGCTCAACAGCGCTGCCTTTGATTAAAAGCAGTTTAGGAGAGAGATGCCTGGTGGCCATGGATATTTCATGTTTCAGAAGTCTCTGTATTAACTGATTTATTTAGCTGCCTCTCATCACACTTGGTCACTTCATCAAAGTCCAGAAGCTGGTTCCCAAACCACTCACAGGTTGAGTCCTTCCTCATCTCTTTTCTTTACTTTTTAAACCCTACTTTTGCTTTTTGACTTTATTATCTTGGTGGAAGTGTTTTTAAAATCTAATTAAGTCAAAGTATCAATAGGATAATTAAAAATATTTAAAAGTAAAAGTAAAATACTTAAAATCTAAAAGTTCTGCAGCTTGAGTGAACTTTCATGTTAATCAATAAGATTTCTCCAAAAATTCATTAAATGTTGTGTTTTTTTCCCATCATCCACCACATGCTGCATCAACACCTGGAAGTATCTCCTGAAGAATGAGGAGGGTTTCTCAGCCTGGAGGTATTTTGGGAAGACTCATCCCAGCTCAGCTGAGGGTTTGATGGAAGCGAACAACTGAGGGGTGGGCGGGGTTACCTAGATCTTGACCTCTCAATAGCTTTGAGCTCCTTGCCGTCAACGTCCTCCTTCTTGGTGTCCAAGGACTTTGAGTCCTGCAGGAGGTTTTCATCCCCCTCATCCTCAGACTTGATCTCTGAGCTGACGGAGGAGGTACTCTGGCCCTGAAGGCCTCCGGACAGAGCTGCAGGAGGAAAAAGGAGTGTGTGGGGGGGGGGTTTAAAGGTGAACACTTCATGTCACATCACATCCTCAACCAGCTTCACAGTCATATGATGTACAGATTTGACCTTTGAGGCTTTAAAGAAGGAAAAGATTCAAAGCAGCTTATTCTCAGGTTTTCCAGATAAGTTACATGAAGTTTTTTTTTTCTTTGGGATTTTTGCCTTTATTTGATAGGACAGTGGAAAGAGATCATCACAGATGGGAATCAATCTGGTGATCACTGCATTGGGCATTGCCAACATGGGACATGATCTTAACCACTCATCCCCAGTTACATGACGTTTTAACAATACAACATTTTATGGAGAAACTTGTGGTGAACATATAGAGAAAAACACTGACGCTGACTGCAGATCACCATGCATCCTCACTGTCATCATCACTGTTCTTTCCCTTCACTTTACCAAACTACCAAACTGAACCTTCATCATACAGTAGCAGAGAAAAATGATTCCCACAACACAGCGGCTCTGTACTATACTGTAAATCTCTGATGGCAACATCTCTCTGGCAAAGATATGGCTGCAACGTCACCCTCAGTTACATCTGATTAAATCCATTAATAGCATGATTTGTTGTATCTGGTTTAAAAGCTGATGAAATGATCATGAAATAACATATGAACTCTCCACTTCTGCCAACAGAGTCAACATAGCTTATTCTCAAGTCCTTCCAAGACCTTCAAGATGCAACATGGGAGAGTAGTGGTGTGAATGTAAAGCCTCTGTTTGACTCTTCTGAACAGTGCCGTTTTTATTGGATGTCTGTGTGGATCCATCATTGGGGTGCTGCCGACATCTCAGTCAATGTGGCACACACACACACACACACACACACACACACACACACACACATCTATTTTGGATCTCTGTTTCCTTGACTGGAGGCATTTTGTGTACAGCTTTGACAGCCTGTTAGTTTATGTGTCTTCGCGTGTGTGTGTGCATCTCTTTCCATACAATTGCTGTGTGTTTGTGCATCAATGGTTACATTTAAATTGACTGTGAAAAGTCACTTTGTGCCTTAGAATGTCTGAGTGGAAGCAGCAGATGCAAAGTGACACCGGCGGAGACTGAACACTCAGGATGTCTTGTCTCCCTCAGCTTCTCAGCTTTCTGGTTTTCTCCACAGCTGTGTCTCAGAGCCGAAATACATATACATTATCACATTGGATAAGTAATAAAATGAATGAATGATCCATCCCACAATGCACTGCAAATAGGAAATGGAGGAGTTGCTCAAATCTGCAAACTGTTAAAACCTCTAAAAACAATCTTTGGATTGATTTATTATTTTTTATCACTTTTTCAAATATTATTGTTATTATTGTTTTTTCTGTTTTAGTATTCTCTCTTATGTTGTAGCTTTTCCTGTTAAATACATACATACATCCTGTTAAATACATACTGTAGTAGTGCTCAGACTACATGCTTTGCTTCCTGTGTGTTCAAATCTGATCAAACCACACCCACACAGACTGGATGAGGGTCCTCAGGTTTTAATTGTTTAACACCTACAAATATGTTTTGGTTTTGTCATGAATATATATATAATATAATTATGATTGATTTATGATATGATATCTTTTTGAGAATGAGTATAAATTTAAATTTAGTAAGTGCAGCATAACTGTGAACACATAACACTCAAAATAACACAAATGTTTACTGTTCATAAGTGTTTTAAAATGGAGAGAGCTTCACAGCCACAGCACTGCCACTTCATTAGGCCTTGCTGCCAAAAACATTTTAATATATTATTTACATTTACAGCCCCCACACACCCTGAAAAGTGTGTGAGTGTAAGCTATAGACGGATGCAAGAGGAAGGAACAACTTCTCCTGGCTGAGTTTGTGTGTGTGTGCTGTTTTCTCTCTCACCTCATTACACACTTGGCTGTGGTCACTGCTGGCTCAACTTTGCTGCCAGCAGACTCATTTTCAGCTTTTAAAAATGAGCTCAGGGCTAATTTGCTGCACAGTGCACTCATATACACGTTTGCTTCACCATATCCATCTCACACATAAAGTATATTTATTCGTTTTTTTCCACTCGGGCAGTGAAGTCGAGACTTGCCAGCTGAGATCTGGCTCTTCTCATTTCTCAACTTTCTGATCCTCATTCAGGGGGAAGTTCCTCAGCTTCACCTGTTCATTTTTATATATATATAT
Organism: Caranx ignobilis; assembly: GCA_021432705.1. NCBI lineage: Eukaryota > Metazoa > Chordata > Actinopteri > Carangiformes > Carangidae > Caranx > Caranx ignobilis. The sequence continues at coordinate 708,199 of MU269987.1, read as the reverse complement.
ATATTTATGTTTTATATTTTTTTGTTTCCTACTTCAGTTTTTTTTTCTTTCTCATTATCTTTTCTTCCACCACCTCAGATTTCTGCCATTCTCACATCTTTTTCTTTTATGATATTGTGATTTTTATTTCTCCACCTTCACTCTCTTCTCTTATTTAATCATGTTGTTCTCATCTTTCCACCTTGCACTTTCTTTGTCATTTATCTTTTGTTGTCTTTCTGATGAAATGTTTTTTAGGTTGCTTTCTTTTTTCCTTAACCCTTCACAATATGTCTCTCCTTCTCTTCATTTTTCTCCATGCTAGTATCCATGCCAACACTCTTCCTTTATCTGTCTTCATCCTCTTTATTAATGTTAGTTTTTTCATTTCATGACTTCTTTTTCTCCTTTATCCTCACCTATGCCCACATATTTGTTTTACCCTGTTCTTCTCCCTTTCCCCTTGTTTCCTCTAACTATATACTTAACTATAACTATAACTATATCATTAATTTGTTTGTGTGCATGCACAAGAGCATGATGTGATACAAGTGGGCTGTGTGTGCCTTCATGCAAACACACACATACCCATGAACACAAACACCAGATGCCAGGACAGTTTGTCCATCATTGACTCTTTGTGTCTTTCTGTAGAACAAGATTCGGCCACATGAACACAGATACCTCCTGTTATCTGCGATGTTTGGACTGAAGTGACTA